>VDFB02271358.1:877802781-878492039 GCA_007258455.2 Sequoia sempervirens
TTTTTGAGGGAATTACACTAGGAAACAAGCTTCTCAAGGATGTCGATACCAGATGGATCTCCCTACATGGACCAATGCAACAAGTTCTTTCAGAATATCAATCTTTGATTCGAGTGATGTATGAACATCACAACACAGTAGACAAAGCTCCTGACCTCTTACTAGGTTAAGCGATATAGAGACACTCTTGAATTTAACTAGTCTTCTCCTCATGTTGGATGTGATGGATGAGCTTGTGAAGAAATCCCATGACAAACTATGTATATTAATGAATGTGCCATTGATCTACGTAAACATACATGCTTGGCCCTTGATCATCTATATCTAGATCTAACACAAGATGGCCCAAATTATTTCATGTGGTGAAAAATTACTTATTTGAATGATCTTGATAATTATTTATAGTTTAATGCAAGCGGGAAATTGTTTATCTATGTATGTGGATATGAGATACAAATGTACCAATGTAAGATAGCCAGGTGCTCTAGCAAAGAAGTAGTTGTTAACCAGGAAGATTTTCAAGGCATTGTTAAATCTATTGGTGATAATTTGAAGAAAATTGCAAAATCTCTTTCCTCAGAGATTCGTGAAAGATTCCCTCGACATGAAATACTTGAATCCATGAGTATTGTGTATCCTCAATTTTTGGAAAACTGAGATAACCCCACATTTTTTCATGCTCAAATAAAAGTCTTGATCGAACAATTTTTGAAAACTATAACATACAATGAGTAGAAAATAGAAGGAATTTTAGATGAAGCTAAGCTTAGAAAAGACTGTGGGAGTTTTGCAATAGCTATGAAGGACTAGTATAAATACATGGGAAAGGACAAGGTCTTTGAACTGGGATCAATAAAAAAGGTTTGGACAAACTTAGGTCAAAGTGAAATATTGCATGGTTCGATATCAGAATATTTTAAACTTGCTGATTTATGTCAAACAATAATATTGGGGTCAGTGGAGGATGAGAGAGTTTTCATTACATTGGGGTTTTTGAAATCAAAGTTAAGAAACAAACTAGACAATAATTTGGAAATTTGCTTGAGGATGAAAGAAACTATGTATAATGTCAGAATTTTTCCTTTTGAAAGGGCACTCGCAATTCTGGGTTGTGCAACACTCCAATTCCAAAGGCTGGTACTGGTGGCACTGGAAATGGCAAGTGGACTTGGACATATGACATTGACAAAAATGACACAATGAATGTTGAATTTGAGACACAGGCCAAAGAAAATGAAGAGTAGACTTGGAATCAAATTCAAGATGACTCTTTTACTTTATCTAATGATGAACGTTAGTTTGAGGACCACCAGTCCATTCGGGAAATGGAAGAGATTCAAGAGAATTAGCAGCTTTTAGGTATTTATATTGCACTTAATGGATCCCAGGATCAGATTCCATTGTTCTATACTGAAGTTGATGATATTTTATATTGTATTCAATGAAATTGTGAATCAATTCACTTCATGATATTTTATTTTATATTGTATTTCATGAATCATATTCCAAAGTCAAACAATAGTTGATGATATTTTATGTTGTATTCCATGAAATTGTGATATTTTATATTTTATATTGTATTTTATATTTTACATTAGTCCATACATAGTATTCAATGAGGTGTCAAATGATGATGCCTTTGAAAAGTTAAGGCAAGATAAGTCCATAATGTCGTGTGGTCAATGAAACTTGGAACCTTAGAACCAAAGTTTGAAGTTTCAAATTTTTCCAAACCTCTGACCCACCGACTAGAAAGATGACCAAGAAAGACTTGCAACTCAAAAAAGTGAACCATCAACCATGTTGGGGAATTAGGGAGTTATGAAAATTTAGATCTCCATGACAAGGTTATAAAACTCTGAGGGCTAGTGACTAAGGTTAGGAAAAGCACCAAAACTGCGACTTTGAGTGATAGTAACCACAACTATGAAACTAACCAAAAATCCATCATTCCAATTCCAATAATAGATAATCCATGACATGAATTCATATAAATGTTTAGTGGATATGCTAAGTAGTCATGGAGATTGAGTATTGATGTGTGAATTGTAATGCAATTTCACTAAGATTATGGATGCCTAGAATTAAAATCACCTTATAGTTCATATTTTAATTGTGTTAAAAGTAAAACTTGAACATGTACTCAGGGATTCATCACTCAACTCAATGCTTAATAACATATTAACAACAATGAACATAATAACAAGTGTATCTAGAAGTTGAAACCACTACCAGAATTTTTCTTCAAATTATATAATAAATAATACAAATAATTGAACATCAACACATTACTAAAGTCTGAATTTGAGCTTTTAAATTGATTATCACTATATCACATGAAGGAATACATAGAGGCATTGAAAATGCAAAATATTTCTCAAAGAAAACTCTGCGTAGAGCTGAGTTGGAACTTGGAAACCCATATTATCAAAAATTAAATCAGTGCATCACCTTTTCTAGCAATTTCCACTCTTCAAGTGTTGGAATTGTCATTTGTTCTAACGGATGTTGTTTGACTTGAAGATTTGTTAACAATTCATGATTCAAATTGGAACTTGTCTTGGATCCTTTAGTCAATTTTTTATTCAAGGCTAGCAATGGTTTGATGGAATCCAAATAGGTCACCACATCTGGGTTATGAGGAAACTGGTCCAAATCAATCTTCCTTGCATCCTCCATCTTATTTCTGAAATCATTCCATCCAATGAATCACTCATTTGTGTCAAAAGCCTCTGGTAAACCAAGCTATGTGAAGTTCCTTAACTTTTCATCCACCTTCTTCATCTTGTCTACAACCAAATGCAAATATTTCTTTGTTTCACGCATTCTCAAACACTTTTCAATGACAAATGACAACATAATTGATGTAGAAAGCCGATTAGTAATCCCTTTTGATTTCAAAACATTGTCACTGGCTTTGTAGACTATTTGTTGAATTTGATTTTCTGATTTCTCTAATGCCAACACATTTTTGTTCTCCATTAAATATTTGTTGAGCTTCTTATGATGTTGTTTGATAGCATCAATCAATTGAAACATGTCACACAAATGATCAATCCCCTGCATTAATTTATCCCATATATTTTGTTTCATATGCCTCATTGTTTCTCTACAAAATGAAGATAACTTTTTTTGGACAAGACTTAATTTCATTTTTTGCTTCCTGCAGCTCTGCCTCCAATCTTTCATTTCTTTTTCTCTCCTTCTCCAATTTTTGTTCCCACTGTGCATTTCCATTTGCAATGCCCAGTCTTAATTTTTTTGAAGTGGATTTTTCCTCATCATATTTCTTGTTTCTCTCATCTATCCTTTGCTTCAGTTCATTCACTACAGTCTCATTCTACTTATCCTCTTTGCTTGTTAATGTAGAGGAAAGTTTTTTAATTCTTTTTTCTAATTCATTGCTCTTGTTATCTGTTGCTTTCCTCTTTGCTTTCTCATTTGCTAGGTTTGTCTATTACTTTTCAATTTGAGTCTGCAACCTTTTTTTCCCTCTATCTTACTTTAGCAATGGTGTGTATACCAATTCATTGTTCTTCTTTGATACATTAATTTTGTCAGTATTTCCGAGTCCAAAAAAATCTAATTGAAAAATTTTCACTTGGAATTCAGATGGAGCCATCTGATTTGTTGGTTTGTTTTGAACTGTGGGAACAAGAAATGTGTACTCCATGATTTCTTTACTTGTGTCAAATGTGGGTAATACCATGGTTGTTACAGGCTTTGAAGTTAGAGAAAACGTACTCTCCATCAGTTGCTTCTTTTCTTTTTTATTCAATTTTGATTTCTTTCTAAAATCTTCAATGTAATCAAAACCCGAGGATGCAAGGACAATGGAATGCTTGAATGGCGAAGGAATATGATTACTTGAAGTTGATAATGATGTCACAACTAGACTAACTGGCATTGGGGGAGTTCTCGAAAAGAACTCCTTTGTGGTGTATCCACTGGTAGTGTGAATTGGAGTTGGACCTGTCAAAATACTTTGCCTCTTCTGTATGCCTTGATCACCTGGTGTTTTTGTGGTATATTGTGTTGTCCTCTTGTGTGTAATTTTTTGTTGTAGCACATGTTGACCACTACTAGTACTACTACCCATACCATCACCACTAGAGGCAATGCTAGTTGCACTAAGCCCTCCACCATGGGCATGTCCTAGTTGTGATTGTGTCTGACCATGAGGATGAGGATTTAAACTTGAAGCTCTAACAAATTGTCTTGTATAGCGTAGGTATACTTTTTCACCTCCAACCCCAAGGCCAAATTTATCAACTGGTTCTCTACATTCTACATCTATTACCATCCAAGGGCCTTGTCTTTGGGACCCCAAAGGACCACCTTCATAACCCATTTTTTTAGCTATGGCTACTCCTGTAGTAAATGCTTCTTTTGTGGCCTCACTTAAACCAAGTTTGAAATTGACATGGCTTTCTTCTTGCCTATCATCATCACTTTCTTCATCTTCTTGTTCATTCAGATGCTTTATATTCCATAATTTGCTAAACTCAAGATCTTCTTCATTATCTCCATACTCTGCAAGAGCTCTTGGATCACCTAGGTCCTTCCTCATAAACCAAAAGGCAGTAATTTTTTATCGTGACCAATTTTTTTCTGTAACTTCCTTCTCTAGAGAATCTAGCATTTTTACTCTACTAGATGGTTTATGAATTTTTTCATAAAAATTGTTGTACCGCCTAATTTTCTTTTGATGCAATGCCATAATTCTTGCTAACAATTGTTCAAAATAAATACCATTCTCAACAATACTTTTCTCCATTGCTACTTTGACCTCATCCCAAGAATCCTTGTTTCTCAAGTTTTCGGGGAAGGGTTTACTTTGATGTTGAATTCTACTTCTAGCATTCTTATTGAGCACAATCATTGATTTAATGGTGTCACATGGATCATACTTCCAGTGACAAATAGCATCAAAATAAAAAAAAATCAAAAGATCATGTGCCACACTAAATGCTTTTCTCTTGAATGTCATCCCTCCACATGAAAAAGCTAAAGAAGGAAATAAGGTCTTCTTCCCCTGACCGCTAAAGTTTCTTTCATCAGTACTCTACATCTGCCTTACATATATTCCAAAGAAAAAACCCTTTCTATCACATGTATTTGAAGTTTGTATGGCTGTACTTTTGATCCATAAAATCTTAGCACAGTATATTCTTCCACTAAGTACCAATCAGCCAATTGTATTTCTTTTCCTTGTTGAATGCAATTTCTACATGACATAGGAAATCTAGGCATTGGAGTATTTGTAATTTCTTGATGCAATGGAGCCAAAAATTAGTCTACAAAATGACTGTAGTTCCTTTGAGAATCATGCAACCTTAAATAGTGGTCCATTCATATACTAGATCCATTTTCTTTTGCTTGGGATTACTATTACCATAGGGCTGAATTTGAAGCTTGTTGATCTGAAACATTCCTCTGAATTTGAATAGAAAAAGATAGCACAAGTAGGTTGTGAACCTAAATGTCTTGGTGGAACCTCCTTTAATCATTAAAAATTGTTTATGTATGGATTCTACAATGTTCTCAATAAAATTAGATTTGGCATGTGGAACGCCATAATGGATATTATATATGATTTCAAAGAGACATGCACCCACTTCCAAATTTCTATCCAGTCCGAGGAAAAATGCTAGCATGGAAATAGTATCTTGAACCCATGGTTTAAAAATATCCAAATCATAAGGAGGCTTATGGTCACATTTCAATTTGTTTCTATCCTGAACTATTCTATTTAAGAAATAATTTTCCTCCATTTCATCCACTGCTTCATAATCACTAGCAAGCTTTTCTAGGTCAATGTGGAAATTTCCAAATTCTTCAATTGTAAACCCCAAGCCCAACACTTTTCCAAGTTCTTTTGCATTAATGGATAACAATTCTTCTTTTCTATCTTTATTAACAATTGCTCTTTTGTTATCATCATAATTTAGGGAACAAACCATGATAAATTTTGGGCAAGGGAAAACCTCAAGTAACATCATATACTCTAATCCAGTTACCCACGGTGCACTGATACTATTAACTTGCAATTGCATTTTCTTTGCAACCTTATTCTCATATGAAAATCTAAGTTCTAAGGTACACCTACCATAGGTTTCAGGATCATAAATATCATGGTATTCATCAGTGAAATCTAGGGTTTTAAGCAATTTTGCATAATGTATTTTTTTATCTGACATTGCTCTAGTGGTATTGGTGGTAGACATGTTGATACAATCAACAATATGAAATTTATGAATTCCCTATTAGTCCTTAATTTTTCTTAATTCTTAAGCCTCTTAACCCTAAACCTAAACTTCAAAGTTTGACAAAATAATATTTTAAGAAATGTCAAGCGATGAAATGTAGCTACATGAATTCTTTAACTTACCCGGATTTTGAATTTTGATTCTTGAAGTTGAAACTACATTGAAGCTTGAAATTGGGTTACTAGAATGGCTTTGTTGGAAGTGGAACTGTGGAACCCAAAATAGGGTGGTGCACTGCAATGAGCAAACTGAATGACACCGAAATGCCTACTCATTACTTACAGACTACACAATACACAATTAGGTAGTACAATGTACATGGCTGACATCATTTAAAACAAGCCATTAAAAAAAATGATTTACTCCTGCATTGACAACAAATTCTAAACCATTGATCTCTGTTAATCTAACTATTATAGGGTGATTCTGGAGGTTTAAGTTTGCAAGGATAGCACTCTGTGCATTTCATTTCGGAATGCAACTACAACCATACATCAGATGTTCATCGAATGGTTGAGTGATTTATGATATAAATAATAAACATAAAACATGTGTTTTAAATTTGCTTTAAAGTTGCTTTCAAACATTTGTTTTAAATTTTCTTTAAAGTTTAATGTGCTAGGATTGACATCAAGGCCAAGGGGATAGAAGCTTAACATTTCGAAGGCCTTAATAAAATGAATTACAATGTCACATTAATAGCACATTGCACAACCATTAATAGCACTTAACTTGCAAAGGACTTAATGAATGAATTACAATGACACATTAATAGCACAACCATTTAATTTATTACAACTGAATTAAAATGTCACATTATTACATAGTACAAATACAAATGTAAGCACAAGCGCCAAGCTTCTGCTGGACCATTGGTGAAAAGTTGAAAACGTAAATGTGATACATGTACGCTCTGAAAATAAATGCATGGGGAAAGGGGGCCCAATCAAACTTGGGAAATGGGAGTCGTAAAGATATAAAATTTACTTAGCCCCTTTCAAAACTAGATTGATGCTGAAGATGAGGGCTAGTAAAATTGCTCCCATGCAGAAGATGTGCACTAAAATTAAATGCATGGGAATTTCCTAGGAAACCATGCAAACAATGAGGGGTAGTAAAACTGCTCCCATCTTCTACTTGTAGCCTCCATGCATTGGGATAGCAATTATGCCCATTAGAGCTCCTCATCCTGGTTCAAAACTTGTTTGAGAAGTCAAGTGAACCAAATCAAATTCTTTCCAATTCCACCCATTCTAAACTTTAAGGAAATTGGTCTTTTACTCTATAACTACATAACTGGAGGTAAGAGAATTTAGAGCATCCCCAATAATACTGCATCATCTTCTTCCTGAATCCTTATTAAGTTATTAACCCTACAAAATGAAAACCCTTATGAAAATTAAATGAATAATTTATTTGTGCTCACTATCCTTATTTATTGGCCAAAAGTGTTGCCAAAAGTGCCACTACTAGCCTAGTACCTTTTACACCTCACACGTGTCATGTGTGAGCTCTGAGGCTGTGTATAATTACTACTGACTACTTAGTAATAATTGAGATTCGTGCAAACCAAAAATCCAACTTAATCGATACCTCAAGATGGCTACATGTAAAGTTACAAACTGTAGCTCAAGCTCACAAGCTGTGAATTGTCAAAATTGGAAGTGCCATGCAAGTTGTCAATTGTCAAAATCATTGGATTATTGACATCATCATCTACAATTCTACAGTACTTTGTGCAGTTTTCAATATAAATCTATACAATCAATCACTCTGGCTATTCATATGGTATTAATCCCCATCGCCGCCCAGTACCACAACCAAATTGAGAATTTCAATAGAATAAATGAAAGGTAGAGTAATTCAATGCATTGAAAAGAGAATTAAATGTCTCATTTTACCTTAATGATTATCAATGTCCTAGCTAATAAGTCACAATAAATTTCACTCACTTATGATCAGAACTATATGTTGATTTCTAAAACCAATCATTAATAAAATCTAAACTGTTGATTTCTAAAAATCTAACGCTTCTACTATTATTCTAGAGGTTTCAGTTCACAAGTCTAGTACTTCAAGAATTTACTTCTATAATGCATCTATAGTTGTCCATCGAAAACTCGTTGAAGGGCCTATTTTTTAAAACAAACTTTATGCATGTGCATAATTTAAAATGGGGACATCGCTAGGTTGACGAGACTCAACCCTCAGGATTAAAGAGTTAATATTTAAGGCTTTGTCACAAAATATTTTGGTTTGACTTAGGCAATATTAAATAGTAAACAAGATCAGGATGACTGATAGACCTAAATAATTAATAAAATCTCAACCATTGATTTATGAAAATCTAATAGTTCTAGTGTAATTCTGGAGGTTTCAATTCACAAATCTAGTGCTTGAGAGATATACTTCTAGAATACAACTACAACCATCCATCAAAAATTCATCAAACGATCATGGTCCATAATGTCACGTGATCGCTGAAACTTGGAACCTTAGAACCAAAGTCTGAAGTTTCAAAGTTTTTGAAACCTCTGACCCACCGACTACAAAGATGATGAAGAAAGACTTGCAACTAAGGTTAGGGAAATTTGCACTGACACTTCGCCACTTCATTTTTTTATTAGTTTGATATTATGTTTAAATCGCCAATTTTTTTTCTTAATCATTTGAAAATAGGTTTAATTTTCCAATGAATTTTATTTTTTAGTTTCAAAAAAAAAATTAATTGCCAACAAAATTATTTTTTCTAGTTTCAAAATAGGTTTAATTTGCCAATCGAAATATTTTATTGGTTTGAAAATAGATTTTAATCACCAATGGAAAAAATTTAGTGGTTTTAAAAAAATTACATTTCGCTAGGATTTTCCATAGACTTGTACCAATTAGAAAAGATTCGCCAATGGATATTATTTTTTTTTCATGAAAAACGAAGAAAATTGCCACTAAAATCAATATTTTTATTGGGAAGTATACAAGATTCGCCAGGATTTTACACTTTCGCTGAGGGGGCGTTTCTTAAAGTTTGCCTTATTGAGAATGCATACTCACTCTGGGGCATACTCACTCTAGGGCGATAGAACACATGATGGTCCACTGGGTGAGAAGGCCCAAATGTACTCACTCTAGGGCCACAAAACTTTTGGCTGTCTGTGGGGTGAGAAAGCCCCAAAAGGTACGATACATACGCTAGTTGGTATGCACTCAAAAAAACAAAGGTGGCCATGGGAAAAATTCATGCTACTAGGTGGGCTTCCCACTCAACCATATTAAAGTTATACCTCCTGATAACTTTAACAAGGCACCACAAAGCAAAAGAGTCTTTATGAACAAAAAGAAAAAGGGTATCATAGTCATGCAAGGTGATAAAAATGCAAAAATGTAACAAAATGTAAAATGAAAAAATGTGAAAATGTTAAATATGTTCAAAGGAGTCTTGTTATGTTTATGCAAGGTCAGTCACTTAGGGAACATTATGTCCAATGTCTCCAAGAGAGGACCAATCAAAGAATAGAATATTCACAACTTAAGGGATTTAGTGCGTTGCATTAGGCCATGAAGAGGAATGTAATATGCTAAGATAGATCACACTTATGAAGGACATCATACCCAATGTCATCCACAAAGTAACAAACACATCATATAAATGACAAGGCTACACTAGGAACCAAGAATGCAAATGAATTATGGTAATGCATGCCCCCCCCACTTTAAAGGAACTACTACACGTCGTTCTGTGAGCAATTACTTTAAAGTAGAGAAGGAAAGAGAAAGAAAAAGGAAAACAAGACATGAGAGAGAACTCAGAAAGCTTTATGCCAAGTCATATGTTTCAAAGTTAGGTTGCATCATGTCAAGGAAAATGAAAAAAAAGAAAGGGAGTTGCCCCCCTAGAAAAGAAAGCACACTAAACACATAAGGTATCTATGGATTTGGGGTCAGCATGTTCGTTGCTGCAATTTTTTTTATGAAAGATCTTGGAACTATCATCATTCCCCAAAGCACATAGAACTTGAAGAATGACACAAAGAGAGAAGAAAAAAAAGTCCATTTTGGGTCAACATGGAAGAGACATTAGTCTCAACGCCCATTTTCCCCAAAAGGAAAACACAAGCGAAAAGGAAACAAAAATGAAAAGGAGAAAGAAAATGAAAAATATTTTGGGTCAACATGAAGGATACATTTCGGTCTCAATGCCTTACGTCATCCCCAAAAGGAAAACACAAGAAAAAGACAAGGTAAAAGGAAAAGGGACCGATTGGGTCAACATGGAAGAGATATAGGGCTTCTCTATGCTTTGTGTCATCCCCAAATGGAAAACACAAAAAAAAAAGAGAAAAAGGACAAGGACCTTTTGATTCAACATGAAAGAGACATAGGGCGTCTCCACGCTTTGCATCATCTCCAAATGGAAAACACAAAATAAAAAGAGAAAAAGGACAAGGACCTTTTGAGTCAACATGAAAGAGACATAGGGCATCTCTTCACTTTGCATCATCCCCAAACGGAAAACAAAAAAAAAGAGAGAAAAAGGAAAAGAACCTTTTGAGTCAACATGGAAGAGACATAGAGCGTCTCTATGCTTTGCATCATCCCAAAACAAAAAACACAAAACAAAAAGAGAAAAAGGACAAGGACCTTTTGAGTCAACATGGAAGAGACATAGGGTGTCTCTATGCTTTGCGTCATCCCCAAATGGAAAACACAAAACAAAAAGAGAAAAAGGACAAGAAACAACAATTAGAAGAATAGAGGTACAAATAGAAGAAGCGTACAAAGAGAGGGAACGTCAAAGACATGATATGGGGGAACATGATACACACATGAAAAGGAAAACAAAAAGGAGAAAAGAAGAAAAGTTAAAAGAAAAAGGATAGTTAGGTGAATTCTAGTCAACCATCTAACAAGTCATCCGCCTCCCAATCATGTTCAGTGTAATGCAAGGATGATTGAATGTCCAAAGGAAGAATTGCAAGCGCCGAACTAGGAGTGGTACTTGGTTCTTCACTTGATGGAAAATATTTATCATTTAAGCTCATTGTAGATGAAAATAAAGAGTTTAGATTATTGTGTATTTCTTCATCTATTTTGGTAATCTTTGTATCATAATCATCATCAAGATTGATGACAATGGGAGGATGAAGGGTGATTTCCAAAGATAGATGTATCAAAAATTTTGGTTGCTGGATTGGTTCAGGTTGTTGGGAAGGTTGTACTGGACTATCATGTGTTGGGTCAGGAGAAGGAGGGTGGTCATCTATTGCTTCTGTCAAAGGAAGAGGTGGATTTTCTTTATTTTTTTCTATGCCAGATTGACGAGCAAGGAGACGAAAATGACACCGATGTTCCCTAGAACCATGGTTTTGTTTAATTCTGTTTTGGAGTTGTTGAGGTGTAAGAGAAGATTGAGTCAACATAGGTTCTTCTGCTCTTGAAGAAGGAAGAATAGAAGAAACTAAGGAAGATGGATCAACCACTTTCTCTTTTGCTTTATACACTTGTTTAATTCAAGGAGGTATGACCTAATTTGTTTCATTTTCCCTTGGTCATTTAAATGATGGAAAGGAAGTGTCTAAGGGTGGTTTTTCATGAGGTGGTTTTTTCAATGTCTGAATTAGGTTTGAAGCATGGTTTTGTTTATGATATGAGGTGCGGAAGTGGATGGAGATGTGCCACAAAGAGAAAATTCGGTTATTTTCTTGGCTTTGAACTTTTGGTAGGCTATGAAAAAGAAATCATTTTGAGGGGTGATAGATTCCATGGGTTTAGCCAAAAAGGCTTCTAAGGAAAATTTTCCTTTAGAGGATAGGGTATTAAATCCACTAGGGTGTACAATAAATATTTCATTTCCATGTGGAAACTTCAAACACTTGTGAACAAATGATGGGACCATTTTCATTGAGTGAAGCCAAGGGTGGCCTAGCCGCAAACGAAATTGGTCAGATTGTGGAATAATTGAAAATGTTACCCCTAGAGTTTTAGGTCCTATTTGTAAAGGAAGTAAGATCTCTTCGATCATAGGGCATGCAAAACCAGTGTGTGTTTTAATCCATGCAATCAGTTTATTATAATCATCTTGATATAGCTCATGTAATACTAGAAACTCCTTTGTGATCACATTCTCGCCACAAGCAGAATCTATTAATATCCCATTAGTGGTCTTATCATAGATTCTTCTAGCTATGTAGAGAGGACCATGAGGAAGTTTTTGTAGTATCTCTTTAGCAAAAGAAGTGATATCAAGAGATTTTTTGTTTTGGCCCTTATGAGGGATAACGTCTATTGCACCTACAAGTTTATCTATAGGACTAACTTGGGTAATAGTTGGAGTTATATCAGGTTGTTCACTATTTGTATCAACATGTATTACATCAGTATTTGAAGGTTCACTAGCCTTGACAAATGAAGTAATGTGTTTAGGCGTGGGGTTGGTGAAAATCTATAAATTTTGGTTAGGGGGTGCCATAGACTTATTTCCTTGATCATTAACACCCATAATGGTTAAATGTCTTGAATCAATGAGGTCTTGAATTAGATGTTTTAGATGCTTGCATTTTTCAGTTTCATGTCCATTTTGGAAATGAAAATGACAATAAGCATTAGATTTGAAAGTGGGTGGTAATGGCTGGTTTGGATCAAGTGGTCTAACGGGTGGAAAAGTGAGCATACATTATTGAATTAGCTAGGTCATTGTATTATGGAGGGTGTCAGGTAGGGGAGTAAATTGTCTCTTGGGGTCCCCACAATGATAAGGAACCACTGCCTTAACATTTTCCACTTGATTTTGAATTTTTTGGGTTGGTTGCAGTTGAGATTGTGGAGGTGGATTAAACTATAAAAAGCCTCTATTTGGTTTGTGAAAGTTTTGATTGTTGTGTTCAGGTTTTTCAGCTTAGTGAGAAGTGGGTTTTGAATCATGACTTGAAACCTAGTTATGGTATTCACACAAGGTTGTGCATAAATGCATAAATGAAGGTAATTTCATCATAGTTAGCTTATCCTGAAGATTTGTGTGCAACTTTTTAATAAACATCTTTGGTAGATGTGCATCGAGAATCTTGAAATCTATTTGAGCATAGAAGGATTGGTATTGGGAGATAAAATATGTGACTTTTTCATCTATGTTTTGTCTACATCACATGAGGTCAACCATTGTCTTCTTGGGTGTCATGTGAAATTGAAAATTACTTATGAAAGAATCCACAAGTTCATTGAAGGAGCAGATGGAATGATTAGGCAAGTTGGAAAGCCATTCTAATGTAGTATCTTTCAAAATTCTTGGAAATTTTTTGGCTAAAATTTTCTCATCAAGGACAAAATCACTACATAAAGTTGTATAAGCATTAACATGGTTGATAGGATCTCCTTTACCTCTATATTTCTCAAACCGAGGCATTTTTATCCCTTGTGGCATTGGGGTACTTAAGATTTCTAAGGATAAGGGGCTGCTATAGACATGATATGTGGGTGGAGTAGTATGACCTTCACTAATGGTGGAAAGTTGATGTTGCATGGAAGAAACAGTGGTAAGGAGTTGTGTAAGAATAGGATTGGGGTATCTAGGTTGAGATGGAAGAGAAAATGGTGATGGAGTGTAAGGGATGTTGGGGGAAATGAAAGGAATACGAAGGGGTGTGAAGGTGGTGGAAGGGACTTGAAATTCTAGAAGAGAAGTAGGAATTCTAGGTGGAATTACAAAGGAAGGAGCCATATAAGTAACTTGTTGCATAGTTGTAGTGAACTATGAATTGGTATAAGTTGGTATAGATGCTATGGTTGTAGGAGGAGGGACTTGAGGTACTCCTTGGATTATAGAAATGTTTGCGGATTAGGTATTAGAAGAGGCATTTTTATTGTAAATCTCAGCAATTTTCTTCATTACTTGCAAGCCATCATCACTTTCAATCAAATGATGAAGATTATCAATGGCAAGTATGGCAGTTTGGGAAATGTTTTCAAGTGACAAGTCTTGTTGTAAATGTGTAAATTCTTCATGAATACTAATGACCTTGTGTTGAGGAAGAGAGTTGTTTTGGGTGTCAACATTCATTGGATGGAAAGGTGAAGGCATGGATGTGGTATGATCAATGCCTAATGCACCATTTTCCATACTAGGAGTAGGAGCTCTTGAGATCCCAAGGTCCACAATGAAAGTGCTATTGTGGGAAGCCATGATCATGTCTAGAACTTCTTCTCACTAAATTATTATCAATAAGGCACCAAACACTCATACAAATACCACAAAGGAGGAGTTGAAGTCAAATGCAAGTTAATATAAGATTTCTAAATGAAAATAACATAAATGTTGCTAACTGTAATAAAAAACTAACTACAAAAAACAAAAATGCAAGAAAATGCCAAAAAAATGCCAGAAATATTGTCTAAAAATTGTAGAGGGACTGATTTGCCTAGGGTGGTGAATGAGCCCCAATATGCAATTTTTTTTTGTGTTTTTCAAAAAAATTAAGATGATTTTAATGTTCTATAGAATGCAACTAAGGATACAAAATGCAGATTGTCTATTTTTTCAATTAGATGCAATGCAAAATTGAAATCTAAATGAAGTTTTCACTAATGCAATATGAAAAGTCCTAGAATGAAAAAAAAAAAAATGTCCTAATTGAATGTTGATGCAAATGTAAACTAAAATGAAATATGTGAAGGAAATTAGAAATGCAAAGTGTTCAAAATGCAGGTTCACCAAAATGAACCGTCAATTTTTGGGGTTCTATGTGCTTCTCTAGTTGTTCTAGGGTTTTTCACCTAAAAGGAGAGAGATAGGTCCCAAAAATGTGAAGGGTTCATTCAAATAATGTTATGTGCAATGTTTTCTAAGTGAAATGAAGTAATCTAAATGTAATTGACTGGTTTGAATGAATTAAAATGAATGCAAAAGTGAAATTTAAGCTATGTTTGAAAACAAATTATGATATACAAACAATGAAGTAAATGAAGAAAATATGAAGAACAAAAAGAAACAAGATGAATTTGAGTGCACCTAGATAAAATCTAATGAATCTATAATGTTGTGGATGCTGGTTGAAATCACTAATTTTTCACAGTGGGACTCATTTTCCTAGGGTGGAAAATTACACCTCCCACTAGCGAAAAGGTGTTAGGAACTAGTTTCTGACAGTCGGGATCCAGAATTTGACAAAACTGAGATTTTCAATCCTAGGGTGGAACTCATTCACCACTGGTGGTGAATCAACCCTCTCCCAATTTTTTGAAAAATTAGGAGACAACTCTGCAATACTAGATCTGGAAATATCTACTTGTCGGGTTGTCAAAGTCAATTTTGTGAGAAACAGATAGAAAACCTTCTCCAAGCTTGAAATAAGAATAAGTTGACTTTGTTCTCCACTTTTCAACACCAAAAATCTTGCTAAATCTGCATATCTAAGTCAAACCCTTGATAATGCAAGTCTGACGTAATGTCAATGGCTACTTCAAAGTGCTTAAATAATGCTTGAATTGATGTTGTAAGATTCTTGAATGCTTAGATGTGTGAATGAATGCTTGAATGAATGAGGAGGATGTAAAGTGGGGTGAAAATTTCCTATTTATACACACTTGTGCCTTAGTTTACCATTCATACCTCATCATAGGCAAACATCAAGTGTTTTTGAATAAAAATTTGAAGGGAAAATTTAAAAAATTTGAATTTTGGGGCAAGGGGGACTCATTCGCCACCCATGGCGAATGGGTCCCACCTAGGACCTAAAAATAAGTGTCAGGAAATATGTTGTATTTAATGCTATTTTTTGGGATAATATTCAAAATTACACTTAATTAAGAGATACAAGGGCATAAAGGGGTCAAATAATTCATAAGAAAGGGATAAATAGAAAAGTTGTGCCTAGAAAAGCATGAAATTTTGTTACAAGACTTTACAACACTTCAAAATAGGACTTGATGATGTGTAAAAGGTGATTTTTAAGTGAATTGTAATGAATAGAGTCTAGAATAGTGTAGAAATGTCTTACAACAATTCACAACACCTTCACAAGATGTCATTATTTGAATTTTAGTACCTAAATATGCATGTTCAAGCCATGTTGGAACATAAAATCAAAGAAAAATATATCAAATACCATGAAACAAGACCGAAAAGGCCATGAAAATGATAGGGGGCCATTTTTCTATGGTACATCTTCAAACAACCTTACAAGAAGTTGTGATCCCTCCTAATATAAATGCAAATGATGTGGAAGCTCTAATACAAGGAATGAATGCAGTTAATGTAGAGATTACCTTTCATCAACATGATATCCCTCCCTTGAAGATGAGAAAGAGACATGATGCCTTCATGATAATATCCAAATTCAATAAAATGAGAATAAAAATAACCATTGTTGATAATGGCTCAACCCTTAATGTGTGCAGTGTGAAGCTTTTAGATAGATTGGGCATAGATAAATAAAAAATTGAACTTGATTCTTTATTGATTTGAGGATTTGACAATATAGGAAAGCAACCACTCAATGTGATTACTTTACCTATTACAATTGGAAAGACTACATTACAAACTCCTATTCATGTTATGCCTCATGACCTTTCATACAATCTTCTTTTAGGAAGACCTTGGATTCATGAGATGCATGCAGAACCTTCAACTCTTCATCATATTATGGAATATGTCTATAACAATAAGGTATACCAAGTTGAAATAGACCTTGAGCCTCAAATTTTCTTACAAGTTGAAAAAGGAATGAAAAGTCTTCTAAGCACCTTAATTCCAACATCAAACATAGAACCTATGAAAGAGGAAAAACAAGAGATTGAAAAAGTGTCAATATTATTGGATGATAATTGGGTTTCCTTAAAATTCACACCCTCATTTATGGGAGACTACATAATCACAAATAAAGAAGATGAAAAAAAAAAAAACCAATGGTAATGTTAATGCATAATTCAGAAGAGCAATCACAAGAAACTACATCATCGACTCTTAAAGAAGACACAATTTATACAACAAACTTTGATGAGATAGATTATCAATGATCATCAAACCTGCAAGAAATGGAAACACTTATGTAAAAGGCTATGAGTTAATGAAACAATTTGGTTATAGTGGAAAATGATGTGGCAAGAAAGAACAAGGTATTCATGTTTCTATAGAACCTAATACGCAAGAGACAAAAAGTGGTTTGGGATATTTCCCTTCTAAGATTACACAAGCAATGAAAAGACCCTCGCTAAACATCAACACTATCTTGTGTAATCCTAAAACAATTCTCACCCTAAAGCATCCAAAATTGATCAATACTAATTGTGAAGAATCATTGGAGTATTTCGAAGATGATGAAACTTTGAAAGAAATGTTAGGAGTTTATGAAAAACCATTTACTCCCCCTAAAAACAAATAGGCTACATGTGCTATGATTAGTACTGAACAAAAAAATGGAGAGGAAGAAAGTAGTGATCTTGACATGAACAAAGAAGAATACAACCTTGAATTTTTGAAACCAAATGTACTTCCTTTAGGAGATACGTGGGCATACATATGGATATTAACAATGAAGACAAGTTGATTAAGATAGGAAAGTTCCTCAATGATGATGAACAAGAGGATCAAGTAACTTTACTTCATGACTTTCTTGAACTTTTCGCTTGGACTTATTTAGATATGTCGAGAATTGACCCTAAGATTGTAACACACAATATAGTCCTCACTGAAAATGCTAAGCCTATTAGACAAAAAAATTAGAAAATGAATCCTAAGATAGCCTTATTAGTTAAGGTCAAGATTGAAAAGCTCATTGAAGCTAGTTTTATCAGACCTATATATATTTCTCCTTGTATCTCAAAAAATTTTGTAGTCACAAAACCTGACAATCATATTAGGATGTGCACATACTTTCTTGGTTTGAATAAAGCATCTTTAAAAGATGACTTTCCCCTTCCTAATATTGAAATGATAGTAGACTTGACTGCAGGAAATGCTTTGCTATCATTCATGGATGGATTTTCTGGGTACATTCAAATCTTTATCAACCCTCAAGACCAATATAAAACAACATTTACGATAGCTTGGGGAATATTTTTTTGGGTAATTATTCCTTTTGGATTGAAGAATGCTGGCGCCACATATCAATGAGCAATGACATTGATATTTCACAATTACATAAATATGATTTTGGAAGACTATGTTGATGATATTCTAGCCAAATATTTAACTAGACAAGATAATGTGAATATCCCTCAGAAAATATTTGAGTGAATGTAAAAATGCAACATGAGATTGAATCCAAAAAAGTGTGTCTTTGGTGTAGATAGTGGAAAACTTCTAGGTTTTATTGTATCTCATAGAGGCATTGAGGTGGACACAAAGAAAATTGATGTTATAGTCAACATGCCACCTCCTAGAAACATCTCTCAATTTTGAAGCTTATAAGGAATAATTCAAGTTATACGTCATTTTGTGGCATCCTTAGCAGATCAAACATTACCATTTACACATCTCCTTAAGAAAGAAGTTCAATTTAACTGGAATGCATATTGTAAACGGGCTTTTTATATTTTGAAGGATTATCTTGCTACTTGTCCTATTTTACAACCTGCTATGCAAAACAAACCATTCATCCTATATATAGTAGCATCATCCCATGTTCTTACAGCATTATTGGCTCAACAAGATGAAAATGATAAAGAACATCATGTTTATTACATTAGCCAAACCTTGATAGATCATGAGAAGTGATACACAATGATAGAGAAACAATGTTTGTCTCTTGTATTCACTACTAGTAAGTTGTGACATTACTTATTAAAAGCTGAAATACATGTGAAAAAACAAATTGATCCTTTAAAACATCTTTCTACTAAAACATATTTATCAGGACAATTAGCTAAATGGGTTATGTTGTTGACTTAGTTTGACCTTAAGTTTGTTTCACAAAAAGCAATCAATGGACAAGCCTTGATTGGCCAGTTAGCTGACACTCCTTCCCCCTAGCATTACCTAATCAAGAAGCATTTCTTGACAAGAGTGCATTAACTATTCAAAAACATGAAAATGCATGGGAATTGTATTTTGACATATCTAAGTGTAGAATAGGCTCTGGTGCGGGAGTTATACTAGCTCCACCTAGAGGAAAACCTATTCCCTTATCATATCAATTAAATTTCCTATGTACAAACAATACCACAGAATATGAAGTGTTAATTGTTGGATTACATGTCGCTTTAAATCTAGGATCTCGAGACATCAAAATATTTGGTGATTCACAATTAATCATTAAACAAATAAATGGAACATACCAAGCAAAGCATGAAAAACTGACAAAATACAAAGATCAAGTACAATGAATCTATTAGAAAATTTTGATTTGTTTACCATTGATAACATCCCACAAAAAGATAATAGGCATGCAGATGCAATGGAAAGCATAGTTTCTCTAATATCCCCTCATGATCCCTCAAAATACTTCACATTTTTCATCCACACAATTATGAAACCTTCGATCAAGAATAAAACATATGAGATATTAGCAATCACCATAGAAAACTCTAGCGAATGGTATGTGTTGATATTTGATTACCTAAAAAATGGTACCTTTCCTAAGTCCACAACTAGGAATACTCGATGCCACTTTTAGAGACTAGCATCTAAGTATATAATTCTAGCCAATGTATTGTATCAAAGGTCCTTTGATGGTCTCTTGCTTAGGTTCCTTAAACTATCTGAGATCCTAATAGCACTTGAGGAAGCTCATTCAAGTGCTTGTACAGGACATTTTGGAGGAAGATCACTAGTGGAAAAGCTAATTCATATAGGATATTACTGGAGAAACATGGAACAAGACTACTTTGCATATGTTAATAAATGTTACAAATGTCAAGAACACAACAGACTGATTCACACTCTTGCTTCTGAGCTTTGTGCACAATTCCGTATTTGGCCTTTTTCGGTGTGGGCCCTAGATATATCATTGGAAAAATTTCACCTCCTTCCTCCACTAGACATACATTCATAATTATTGCAACAGATTATTTCACAAAGTGGATTGAAGAAATTACCCTTTGTTCAAAAATAGCCAATGTAATATGTTGTGTAATCAAGGGAAAATCAGAGAATTGTTAGAGGGGTTAGCACAATAACATTAAAATTTCCAATGAAATAACAAAGCACAAAGGAAATAATATGAAAACAAAAGGAACAATGTTACCCTAAGTCCTCATCTTCCATGATTGACCTTTGTTACACCTCCTAGCTTGCAGTAAATAAAGATGCCCTCAAATTTCAAATGAGAAACTATGACTAATGACAAAGCCCTATGCAAGTGTTGAAGGATTTGTATAAAAGAAATGACCTCACAATGACCTCACAATAGACCAAAAATGACAATGACTGCAAATGATAAAATAACCTAAGTTGACAGAATGAGCATGAGGTCCTGGAATAAGAACAAAATTGCCATTTTATAAAAATTGTAATTTTGAATGTGTGGCCAGGATGAGAAGATGACAAATACCCTAGAATCAATGATCAAGATTGAATGTTGCAATAAGAATTAGGGTTAGGTCAAAATTAGGGCAATGTCAAGAAACGAATGGCTAAGATTGAATTATAAGATAATTCAATCAAGGGTCGAATTTAAATGAGATGTCAAAAGATAAGATTTGATTTGGAGGATAAGATTGGCACGGACAAAGAGGTTGCTAGAGAAATTAAATAATAAAATTTATTTACTCCAGGTGACCAGTAAATAATTAAATAATAAAGATATTATTTAATTATGGAGGAATGTGACAAAAGGAATCATTTTGAATTAAATAATGATTTAATTCAAAAAAGAATTGACTAAATTAAATAAATCAAATTTATTTAATTTTAATGAGAGAAAAAGCTAATGAATAATTAAATAATTTAAAATAATTATTTAATTATAGTAGAAAGTGGACAAAAATTAAATAAATTAGAATTTATTTAATTTTGGAAATAAAGGGGACCTAATTAGTGATGTAATTAAATAAATAAAATTTATTTATTTAATAATCAAGAAGAAACAAATGACATGAATTAATTAAATAATTATGAATTATTTAATCAATAGTCGAATGTGGACCAATGACATAATTAAATGACTTAATTATGCTAGGACGAAAGTGGTAAAATGAAGCTTGCAGGCCTAGGTCATTTTTAGGTGTCTACATTTTTCCCCTCTTTGTCATAATGTCGCTTGTTGCATTGTGACAAAGAAAAATAAGTCAAGAATATGCCCTAGCGAAGGTACAGAGTATCCTTGCCCCCTCGGGAAATTTTCAAATTTTGGGTCGGCACCAGAAAAATTTGCAAAGGGTCCCGATAAATCAATTTGATACCCAGAAAAACAACGGCGCAGTCGGTTTCAGATTCTGACATGTTTAAAGCAACTTACAAGAAAGTCAAAGGTGTTCAAATGAGCCTCCAATATTGACTTTGGTTGAAAAAAAATGTCATTTTGACCTTATAAATAGGTTGGAAAAGGGGTAAAAGTCAATTCATTTTCACTATTCACTTCGCGAAACCTGAGAGCTCAGAGCGAAAGGCGCAGCAGCGAGGATGGTTATTCCAGTGTCAGAGCACCGCGGGGAGATCGTGAGGACCTTTAGACGGCCAGAGGGCTCAGAGCCGGCGGTATGTACCCTAAACTCACTTTGTCATTTTATCGTTTTACGTGTTATTTCATGCTTTTTAGGGTAGACAACGAATGCGCCGCGACGCATATGCGTTCGCGTAAGCCGCAATTGCTATCGCGTTCGATGCATTTGATGTGTCGCGACGCAAGTGCATTGAGTAAACAAGTCGCACCGGTAGTTTGCGCCGCATATGATAATTCGTGCGACACAAGTGCCCAACCGAGTCGCATTTGACCGGTCAAGTGCCGCAATCATTATGTCGAGATGCAACTGATAATTTGAATGTCGCAATTGTAATGCCACGCCGCATTCGCTATGTGGCGACACAACTACACAATTTCATGATGCAAGTGTCATATGGCGACGCAATTGACCTATTCGGACGCATTTGATGTTTTGAACGACGTAATTGTTTTTTCACGACGCAATTACTGTTTTGCGACGCATTTGCCTGTTTTCTTAAGAAAACTTGTTTTGATGTTTGCATGACCTTAGTTACTTTTCATGATGCTGTCAGTTGTCCAAAAAGTGCTAATGCATTGTTCGTCTTTTTGCAGAGGTAGCTTGCCCCTATTTATACTAGAGAGAGCAGACCGACCACCTTTCGGTTTGCCGATAAGCTGGGCCCACGAGAGCGGTGACGATTGATGCGCTTGGGTCTATTTTATGCTGCGTTCATGCCCGCCATTCGAGCGAACAGGGGACTATTGACTGCCTTGTGTGAGCGGTGGCATTCGGAGACCTGTTCCTTCCACCTGCCGACAGGTGAGGCCACCATCACCTTGGAGGACGTCTACCGTATTCTCCAGATTCCAATTTGAGGGGAGCGGATTGTGTATGATCCACGTCATGGCGAGCAGACCTTTCGTGTGTACTATCAGGATCAAGGTGTTGGGCTCAACATTCAGGGTTACGAGATACATTGGGATTTCCTAGCAGAGCACTATGGGCGCTTCAATGCATTCCTAGCGACTCTGATTGCTGGCATTTTGGTTCCTGATCGACGAGGACATGGATTTCTGATTGGTTGGGGTGACGTCCTAGTCGGCATGAGGCGAGATAGGACAGTTTATGCATGGGGTCCTTGCCTGCTAGGGATGCTATATCACCAGCTTCACGATGTGGTATACAGGAGAGGAGAGAGTATCTCCTGTGGGACCACCCTTATGATGATCTGGGCATGGGAGCACATTGCCATATTCTGCCCTCCTATTGACAGACCACAGCTTGCCGCGGGGATTCCCTACTCCTATTATTATGCCGGCGCATTACAGCAGACCCACATGGGCAAGACAGGATGGTGGCGGCATCGGATCGATACCATGGTGATGTTCATCTGGAGGCTGTACAGAGATTGCGAGGCATGGGATGATGAGGATGAGCACCTCAGCTTTTGCAGGCAGTATAGGTACCTTATTGGCAGAACAGTGCAGACGTATTTGATCATTGAGATGTACCTACTGCAGCGTGTGTTGAGACAGTTTGGCGAGCAGCAGGCTGTGCCTGTGGGGACGACAGAGTATGCCAGATCTTCCAGAGAGTATGCATGGGGACCGGCCATCCCAGTGGCATTTGCCACACAGCAGATAGACGGGTTAGTAGCCCAGGCTTGGGGTTGGAGAGGTGGAGCAACGGATCCAGGTACGACGCTAGCCTATGACCTATGGTGGCAGGCACACAGACCCGTGCCATTGACAGATCCTGACGGGTGAGCACCAGTTGATAGGCGGTCAGTGATTCCGCGAGTGCCACAAGCCAGACGAGGTGGCAGAGGTAGAGACGGGGGCAGAGGCAGAGGCAGAGGTAGAGGTAGAGGCAAGGATAGGGGGAGGGGTGGAGATGACGGAGGCAGGGGTGGAGATGGAGGCCGGGGTGGGGAAGATGGCGGAGACGGCCGGAGGCGGAGGCAAGACGGCCAGGTACCAGGTCGCAGGGTGTGATAGCGCGTGGCGAGGGTAGTGTTAGATGCTATCCCCGAGGTCGGTGAGGAGGGGGAGATGGAGGAACAGCCCAGATAGGAGGGAGAGGGCGAGGGGAGACAGGAGGGGGAGCTAGAGGTGAGGGGACAGGAGGAGGCAGAGGGGGGGAGATAGGAGGAGGATGTGGAGGTGGATGTCAGGGTACCAGAGGTGGAGGTGGAGGTGGCAGGGGAGGAGGCGGAGGTGGCAGGGGAGGAGGAGGTGGAGGTGGCAGGGCAGGATGATGATGACGATGATGAGGAGGATGATGCCATAGGCGAGGCCGAGAGACTTCTTAGATGGCAGATGGTGGAGGGGGAGGAGGAGATAATCCTGGAAGAACAAAGAGTGGTGAGATAGAGAAAATGGACAGGTGTCTCTACAGTGGCACTGGAGGTAGCCCGTGTAGAGTGGGATCAGCGGTGATCCGCCGCCAGGATGCGGCGGGTGGTGCACAGAGTTTGCGGCCCTATGCATAGGAACCACAGGAGACATGGCCCGGGAGCTTGCCAGTGAGCACCGGTTGGGGCAGTATAGGATGCTTTATGAGCAGGCGTGCTGCCAGAGCAGCGAGATCCTACCTTGTCCCGATCATAGATGAGGACAGCAATGGGCATAGATCGGGCAGGGCGCGTGGTACCAGAGCCATACCGTGTCGGGGTCGACTTCCATAGGACACATGTCAGGCCACAGGTCACACCATTCCCGCAGGCATACTCCAAGTCATCATTCAGGGCATAGTCATGGTTCCATTGGTTCAGCGCAGAGGTCAATACCAGGTCAGCCACCAGTGACAGATCCGTCCTCTCAGAGTCCAGCTGCAGTGACTTCACAGGTATTCACTACCGTTGAGATGACACCTGCCTTCGCAGTTCCGACAGCATCACAGACAGAGGTTGCTACAGGACCCCCCATTGCCTCAGCACCTGTGACAGAGTTTCCTCTGCCACATTCTTCTCCCCGAGGAGATGATGAGAGCCTTCCCTAGGGGCATATTTGTGTTTGGACACACTATGTTTATTATTTGAGCCTGCGAGCTCCATTTTTGGGATATCCCTTGACTCTATCCTGTGACATTGTATATTTTTGAGATGATTCTATATGATGATGCAGTTTTGATGCGACCTACATGTGTTATGTGATTTTCTATGCATTATGTATTATGCTATGTATGATGTATGATGCTTAATTTATACTGCCATTTATGTACTATGATGTCTATTTGTGATTTTGATGCCATGATGCAATATTTATATGATTATGTTAATGTAATGCTTGTGATTACGTATATGATTTAATGCCTTGTATGATGTATGTATGGACCTAATGCAATGTGTTTATTTAATGCCATGGATTATGTATGTATGGACCTAATGCAATGTGTATGATCATGTATGCACTTATGTTTTTGGATGTCACAGGATATTATCATGGGATGGACAAGAGAAGATGGCGAGACTGATGAGAGAAGATGATCAAACCAAAGAGGAGAAGATATGAGACCTATGAGAAGATACAAATCCTTCAAAACTTTACTGTAGGACTTTTAATATTCGTTGCTCTTTAATCATCATTGGGAAAACTATTGTAATGGCCAACAAACACCATGATATGACATAGATCAAGGTGTGCAAGGTAGTACCATTACCCAAGACAAAACAGTCACAGACAAGGATGATTATGACTCATACTAGGAGCGTGCTTGCCCCAGTCTTGTTGTCATAATCAACCACAAGCGGAAAAAGACAATGACAGATCATGAAACGTCGTTGCTTCTCTAAATCCTGTTTCCAGGACATCCTTGAGAAACTAGTGACATGATTGTCAGACTACAAAAATAAAGTCTCTATCATGATATGTCGTTGTTTTTCTAAATCCCAAGATTAGGACCTCGCTGAGAAGCTAGTAGTCATGCATGTCAATCGTCATGCTACGTCGCTGCTTCTCTAAATCCTGCTTAGTGGGATCTCGCTGAAAAACTAATAACATGATAAAAGATGACAAGACAATTGTCAAGTGTTTGCCAAGTGTGTCTGGATATCCATTGTTCTGATGCCAAGATGCCATGTTTGATAATGTCAAGATGTTCGAATGTTTAAAGTTTTGATGACCTTGAAAAATGTCGAGATTTGGTAAATTCAGGAAGGACACATCCTGAATGATGTCGATGACAAGAGGATTTGATCCCTAGTGGTCGTAAGGGGTTCCTCGAGATAATGACGATGCCTAGGAAGGACACATCCTAAGGCATAAATGACCGAGTTGGTTCTTCAGAAGGACTCATCTAAAGAGTACTGATGTCAGGAAGAGTGATCGTTTAAATGTCAAGAGGATCACTCGAAATGCCGAAATGACGATGACGACGTCTAGGAAGGACACATCCTAAGGCGTAAATGACAGAGGTTATCGTTCAGAAGGACTCATCTAAAGATTTAACCAAAATTTGACAGTTGGACTAGTTTATAATGATTTGACTTGCTTTGACCGAGTTTGACTTGTGTTTGACTATATGCCGATATTGCCCTGATGACATGAGTGATGTGCTGATGAGATTGTCATGCCGAATAGAATGATTGTTTTACTCTGTTTTAGGAGTTTTCCCCATGTGGAGAAATGATTGAAGACTTTTGACGTGTGTGCCAGTGTAGTGCCCTGAACCCTTATGGACTGACTTAGTGCGGCCTCGGGGGCTCATCGATAGATGGCCTTGCCTACGTCATACACTCAGAGACCTCGTAGTTCGACGCGACCAATGACTTTGTCTTGATGATCCAAGATTGCGTCATGATTTTATTTTGACAAACCTAATAGGACTGACCTAATGTCTCGGGGACTCAAGTATGAGTCTTGCCTACATAGCAAATGCACAGAGACAACGTAGTTATGACAATGACATGGACTTATTGACTTGATTGACTTTGACCAGAAATGGCAGTGCACTTGTGTGCCTCGCGCAGTCTGATGTTTTGTTTGGTTTTCTTCAGGACGTTTTATGATTTTTAGGTTTTTTTTTTTCGGA
This sequence comes from Sequoia sempervirens, assembly GCA_007258455.2. Classification (NCBI taxonomy): domain Eukaryota; kingdom Viridiplantae; phylum Streptophyta; class Pinopsida; order Cupressales; family Cupressaceae; genus Sequoia; species Sequoia sempervirens. The sequence goes on from VDFB02271358.1 coordinate 877,829,652, forward strand.
CTTTTGCCATGTTTTTGTCTTTTTTAGGACATTTTATGATGTTTTTGTCTTTTTGAGGGACATCCACTGCAGTTGCATGGTAAAAATTTTGCCCCCAGTCAGGTTTAAGACTTAGCCATTTGCAAGGAATACGGATAGGATGTTGCTGACTTGCTGGATGGACAGTCATCAGGACTTGATGTCAATCGTTCATCGACTATGACAGGTAGAGTAGGATGTGATGGCGATTTGCGGAATAGCGGCGAAGATACCTTTCATCCTAAGCCAAGTTTAGACCAAGTGACAATAGATGGCAGAGCAATGATTGATTACGCATGGCGCCTGTTTGCCAGGTTTTCACCATGGTACTTGTCCAAAGCGCCTGTTTGCCAGGTTTTCACTATTGAACGAATTATTTTTCTTTTTTCTATTTTTATGATTTTTTGATTTTTTTGGTGTCACCAAGACGCCTGTTTGCCAGGTTTTCGTCAAGGTGATGATTTTTTACCATTTTTCAATTTTTTGTATTTTAGGGCTTTCAGCTTTGTCCCCTGATGCTATGCGTAGAACTTTCAGAGGTGTAAACTGTTGATGGGCTTAGTCAACTGTTCCCCATCTGGAGTTGCCAGTTGATATGCTCCAGAACCAAAAGAAGATATGATAATATATGGACCCAGCCAGTTTGGTTCGAATTTTCCTGGCTTTTCTCTGTCTGCTTGGTTCTTAGGGTTCTGCATGAGAACCAGGTCGCCAATGTCGAACTTTCTGACCATAACCTTTTTATTGTAGCTGCGACAAAGGTGGTTTTGATATGCTTGGAGGTGATTCAGTGAGTTTTGTCTTCGCTCGTCCAGCATTTCCAGCTCGTGCAAGCGTGATTGTCGGTACTCCTCTTCATTAGTTAGACCCTTCAAGGAGACCCGTAGCAAAGGAATTTCGACCTCAATGGGTAAGATGGCTTCAGCGCCAAAGACCAGGGTGAATGGGGTAGCTCCTATAGGCGTACGAATGCTAGTTCGGTAAGCCCACAGAGCAGGGTTAAGTTGTATGTGCCAATCACGGCCAGTGTCATTGACAGTCTTTTTGAGAATCTTGACAATGGTTTTATTCGACGCCTCAGCTTGGCCGTTTCCTTGGGGGTAGTATGGGGATGAAAAGTGGTGTTGGATATGGAATCACTCACATAACTCACGGACATCTTGGTTTTTGAACGGGCGTCCGTTGTTAGTGATGATGGACTGTGGGAGGCCATACCAGCAAATGATGTAGTTGAGGATAAACTTTGATATTTGTTTGCCAGTAATGTATGTCAATGGGATGGCTTCGATCCACTTTGTGAAGTACTCAGTGGCTGTGATAATGAATTTATGGCCATTGGAGGAGGTTGGATGAATCTTACCCACGAGGTCGAGTCCCCATTGAGCAAAGGGCCACGGAGAAGTGATTGGCCAAAGTTCTTGTGCTGGAGCATGGACCAAATCACTATGGATCTGACACTTGCGACAGGTTCTGACATATTCCAGTGCATCTTTTTCCATTGTCGACCAATAATATCCAAGTCTCGTTAGTTTCTTAGCCAGAGTAGGACCACTCGAATGAGATCTACATATACCATCGTGAACTTCTCGTAAGGTCGTACATGCTTCATCGGTGTCAAGACATCTAAGGAGGGTATTGTCGAAACCACAGCGGTATAGGGTGTCACTGATAATGGCATACCTTGCGGATTTCCTAATGAAGGACTTCCTTTGGTTATTGGATAGGTTCAGTGGAAGGGCTTGAGTCTTTAGATAGTCATAAATGTCCTGATACCAAGGAGAGTTGGGACCAACAAGTTCACAAACCATTTCCGACTCTGGGATATCATATGCTGGTATCAATAGTTGTTCTACTAGGAACTCAAATTGTGACACATTTTTAGGGATGTCCAAGAGAGAACTAATAGTAGCCATTGCGTCAGCTGCCTTATTCTGTGCCCTGGGGATTTGGTCAAAAGACACTGATTGGAAGTATGTTAGGAAACTGTCCACCATCCTCTTGTAAGGAAGCAACTTCTCATCCTTTGTTTCATAGTCACCATTCACTTGGTTGATTACTAGCTGGGAATCCCCGAATACCAGCAATGTCCGAATTTTCCATTTGATTTCCAACTTGAGACCTGTAACTAGTGCTTCGTATTTGGCAATGTTATTTGTACAAGGGAAAGCGATTCGAAATGAATTAGGAATTGAATCCCCTTGTGGTGTGATGAACAAGATTCCAGTGCCTGAGCCATGACCAGTGTGAGACCCATCAAAATATAGCTTCCAAGGTGTTGCTGGTTCCGTATGAAAAATGGACTCATCCAGAAAATCAGTTACCAACGGATGAGAGACTTGCATTGGTGCATCTGCCAGTTGATCTACTATTACTTGTCCTTTTATTTCCTTGCGTTCAATATACTGTATGTCGTATTCACTTAAGATCATGACCCATTTTTCCAATCGGCCTGTTAACGCTGCTCGACTTAATAGGTATTTCAATGGGTCGATCTTGGCAACCAGTTGTGTCTGATGATTGAGCATATAATGCCTTAGTTTTTGGGCTGCAAAGACAACCGCGAGGCATGCACATTCAATGTATGTGTAATTCAACTCATAACCTATCAATGTGTGGCTGATGTAGTAGATTGCTCTTTCTTTCCCTTCATGATCATTTTGGGCCAGTAATGCCCCCAGTGCTGAATTAGTGGTTGATATGTATAGAATTAATGGCTTTCCCTGAATAGGTGACATGAGGACGGGCGTTGATAGCAGGTAATCTTTGATTTGCTGGAAGGCCTCTTGACATTTATCTGTCCATACAAAGGGGACACCTTTGCGGAACAAGTACTGGAATGGGTGGCACTTATCTGCCAATTGGGCAATGAAACAGCGAATAGATTGTATTCTGCCTTGCAGAGTTCTGAGTTCACTGATCCCTTTAGGTGGAGGCATGTCTATGATTGCTTTGACCTTTGCTGGATCGACCTCTATGCCTCTTCGGGAAACTATGTACAACAATAGCTTACCTGACGTGACCCCAAAAACACATTTCTTAGGGTTTAGCCGAACCTTGTACTCTTCCAGTCTCTTGAAAATTTTGTCAAGTACCTTCAAATGATCTTTCCTTGTTGCTGATTTGGCCAATAGGTCATCTACATAATCCTCCATTATATTGTGCATCATGTCATGGAAGATCGTGGTCATAGCCCTTTGATACGTGGCACCTACGTTTTTAAGACCGAAGGGCATGACGTTCCAACAGTATGTACCCCATGGGCACGTAAATGTTGTTTTGTGCTGATCCTCAGGAGCGATGCGGATTTGATTATAGCTAGAGAAACCATCCATGAGGGATAGCATCTCATGTCCTGCTGTAAGGTCCACTATGATGTCAATGTTTGGTAAAGGAAAGTCATCCTTTGGACATGCTTTGTTTAAGTCCCAGAAATTTGTACATACACGTATCAACCCATTTGGTTTCGTGATCAGGACCAGGTTGGAAATCCATTCAGCGTAGTCAATAGACCTTATGAATCCAACATCTAATAGTTTCTTTAACTCCGCCTTGACCAATAGGGCAACTTGGGGATGCATTTTGCGCAACTTCTGCTTGACTGGTTTAGCATTAGGTAATAGTGGCAGATGATGCAAAACCAGTTTCGGGTCTAATCCTGGCATATCAGCATAAGACCATGTGAAGTTAATTTTTTGATCAGCAAAGAATTTATGAAACTCTGGTTTCTCATCCTCAGTCAATGATGCAGCAAATAGGACCATCTTGGGGTCTTCTACAATTGAAATGTTATCCTCTATTGTGTCCTCAATAAGCATAGCCGATTTTTCTTGTTGTACAGGGAGAAAGTCCAGTCCTCCATCTTTGGGCGCCTCAGAGAGGTTTTCACCCGCAGATACATCCTTTATTTTTACTATTTTATCATCAAGAGGTGCCTTTCGGTTTTCACCTAGAGACGTTTCATTTTTTACCTTATTTTTACTTTTGCGACTAGAGGACAAAACAGTCTCGCTAAAGTATGTAGTGCTATCTAAATCAATGGCAAATCCAGATTTGTGGTCCCCACTTGGTATGCTTCTCGTAATCCCATGAATTCGGCAATTGCTTCATCATTTTGGAATGTGTCCAGAACTGGCGGTCCTTGTTGGTCCCAATCGACTAGTTCGGGGTAAACTAAAGGGATGCCATCATCAAGGTTAGTGAATTGGGGTGAGGATGCGGACAGCATGTAGATGGATTCGGTAATGTTGTAAATAAGGTTATCATCATCCAACTCGACATCGGACTCTATCTAGTATTCTCCTTCACTAGTGTCATATTCGTTGTCATAATAAGAAGTGAAGGTTTGAGAGCCCTGGCTATCAATATTATCTAATACTTCAGATAGATTAGACTGAGGGGGTTCAGATGATGGTTGTTGTGTGTCATGGGAAGTGGTAGTAGGATTTGGACTGTCTGGTGCCTGCTCAATTTTGAATGTTTGCCAAAATTGTTGTTCAAAGGTCAATTCCCCTGGTTCGACAAACAAATCCTCAAGACAACAGTCACTTAGGGATTATTCGGAGCCAAATTCCCACTCGTGGGAGTCTGTTTCGGTTAGGGTTTCCCTAGTAGTCTCGACACTTTCAGAAGCATGTACTCGCTCACTAGAAAGTCCAGAGGTACGTCGATCACCATTGTCAAGTGATCCAAACCCTAATCCAAGATACTTCAGAGTTTGGAAAGTTTCTATGGGTTCCCTTCGACCAGTTTTATTTTTTCCAAGGCCACTAGTACCATCGTAGCCTTTAGCCTTCATGATGTTGTAACCCTTGCCATATTTTTGAACTGGTAATGGAGGTAATGCGACTGTATCCTTATAGATCCATCATGTGATGTCAACAAGGTCTTCATCACTCATGTCTCCCCACTTGATAAAAACCGTATTTGGTGGCACTTTGAAGGTTTCTTGAGGTTCCATTCTGAAACATGGCCGACCATATATCTTTGGAGGAGTGGGTATTGTAGTTATGCTGTATGCTGTGTTAAGTTTGAACTCTCCGCAGCCGAGGTCCTGGATTTTGACAGTTGATTCAGTCTTAGGGTTGGTGGAAGGTGATGGTATGGCGGAAGACGTGGATGGAGTGGATGTGGAAGATGACATGAGCGTGGAAGGGTCGATGTATTTGGACGACGAGGAGCCAGGTGCTTCTTGATTAATAGGTACTTGGTTTTCGGAGATACCCCTTAAATTGGTACAATATTGGAAAGGGTCGGGGTCTCCATATATGGTTACCTCTGTGCCGTCGAAAGGAAACTTGAGGCATTGGTGGCATGTTGACAGAACAGCTTTTAATGCATGGATCCATGGACGGCCAAGTAAGATGTTATATGGTAGTTCCAAATCCAGGACCTGGCAGGTTGTGTCTACAATGACCAGTCCCACCCTGATAGGGAGAGAGATAACACCTCGTGAAGAGCGTTCCTCGTCATCATATGCTTTGATCACTATACTTTTTGTTGGGTCTACGCATGCATCAGAGAATCCAAGAGCCTTAACCAATTTGAGAGAGCATATATTCAACCCTGCTCCACCATCTATTAAAACCCATCTAACTTTGTGCTTGTGGACAAAAAATTCTATGTGTAATGCATCATTGTGGTTGGTTTTAGATGATGAGTAATCCTGATCCGAGAAGGTGACATGGTGTGGCGTGGTGAGATATCCCACCATAGTTTCAAACTAATTGACATCAATGTCCTTCAGGACCGATGACTCTAGGAGAGTTTTATCCAGGATTTCTTTGTGCGCAGGAGAGATACGAAGCAGCTCAAGAATAGATATTTGCACCGGAGTCTTTCCTAGTTGGTCAATTAGGTTGAATTTCCCTTTGGATTTCCACTGTTGTGGGGTTGAGACAGGTTTTGGCTGTTTAGCAGATGAAGCGGGTTGTGATTGCTTGGTAGATGGGCCTGCTATAATGATCTTGGCTTGTCTAGGGGGAGGTGGACCAGCTATAGTGACCTTGCCACTTCGCGTAGTAGCATTGCACTGTGGTGCTCTCTTGATCGTAATGGTGTTGATGTACTCATCATCAGTTCTAACATTATTTATTGTTGATCCACCAGAGTAATCGTACTTGGCTCGGGCGAAGTTAGCTTGGTTCTGTGGACCTGAAGTGGAAGCATTATGGGAACCATGATCCTGCAGTGGATCCTTGTGGATAGTATGGTCTGAGTTGGAGTTGAATTGCGATCCACCCACTTTGAGGGTGCGATTTTCGATAAGGTCTTGTATGATGTTTTTCAGTTGTCGGCAGTTAGAGGTTGTATGCCCCTTGGCTCGATGGTATTCACAAAATGCATTGTCATTCCACCATGCTGGTTTGAATTGTCCGGGGTCATAAGGTTTGATTTCCGACAGTTTGATGACCCCATGCTGGATGCATTTCTTAAGGACTTCTTCAATGGGTTCACCTAAATTGGTGTATGTGCGACCCCTAGGAAATTGCCTCATTTGACGATATTGTCCTTGACTATTTTGACCACTTTGATTGTTTGAGGAAGTATTGGAAGGAGGTGTCGATGCCGTTGTTGGTCTGTTTTGTTGTTGGACCCCTTTCAGGGCCAATATAGGACTTGCAGTCTTGGCGTCCACAACACCGTCGTTTGTAACATGTTTATTCTTGACCGAATATTTGTTTTTGTCAGCGGGTGGGTTGGTGTTCGTATTTTTAGAACCATATTTCAATTCTCCCTTTGCGATAAGGGATTTCTCAAATTGGACCCCCTTTTCCACTAATTCTATGAAATTTGTGCAACAATGTATTTGTAATGCGAATTTGAGGGGTCCTAGGAGTGTTTGGACAAACATGTCAACTTTTTCTCTTTCAGGAATGTCAATGTGACATCGACTAGTGAGGCTTCTCCATTTTTGAAAGAATGGAATAAATGTCTCACCCGAGTCTTCTTGCGTGAGATTACACAAGCTAGTAATAGAGGTATCCATGTCAATGTTGTATGCATAATTGTGTATGAATTTTTGTTTGAGCTCATCCCATGTCTGGATATTTTTTTGAGTTGAGAACCATTCAAGGGCTTGACCCGCCAAAATTTTGGAGAAAAGTCTCATCAAGTATGTTGGTTCGTAGGCGATATCCATACAGTTGGTTGCGAATTCGCGAACATGTTCAATGGGATTTGTCTTGCCTCTATATTTTGTGAAGTTGGGTGACACGTATCCTGGTGGCAATGCAGGCATGTATAAATTCGTGTCAAATGGGTATACATCTAGGTCATATGATATTTCTGATTTCCCGCCTGAGATGTACATGTTTTGCATAGTTTTCTCCATATCCCTCATTCTTGCTTTGAGTTCATCTATGGTAGGGTCATTTACGTTTCCATATGTCGAATTTCCTAGTACACCATGTGTTCTTGTCTGTTGTGCCTGAATGTTGGTGTACTGTGGTGGTATAGATTGTTGTGGTACGTATGACGTGTGTTGTTGGTATTGGAAGTTGTGGTTGGGTGCATGTTGATGAGTATGAACATTGGATGAATATGTTGGTATGTGTCCCCCACCCATGTGTGTCGTTATTTAAGGGATGTAGTGGCCATGACTATTATAGTGTGTTGGTGATGTCATGGGCGGTGTTGTTTGGCCACCTTGTGTAAATTGCTGATTTTGAACAAGGGGGACATTTGTGTTTGTGCCTTGGGAGGTAATGACATTTGACTATGTTGTTGTGTTGACGTTTTGTTGTTGTCCTTGGATAAAGATACGTCTTGTGGATCCTCTCAGAGGATTTTGTGAAGTATTACTAAACGGATTTGCCGAAGTTGTGTTCATGGTAGTAGCTGTAGTTGTCAAAGGGGGATTGTGGTGACTTGGTGATGCCCCCGTGGTATTTACTGTTGCGGTAAAAAGAGGATTGGAATAATTTTCCCATGTTGTTGGGGAGCCAAGAGTGGTTCCTTCCGATTGGGGTAGTGTTGTTGATGTTGTGGATGATTGTGATCCCCCAATAGAAGTAGCGTTTATGGTATTGGAGATGTTTGGGATGTTGGATGTGGTATGCAATGTCATTGTGGTGTCAAAAGGGGTGTTGCTCGTAGCATTTGGAGATTGACCACTATGTGAAATGTTATGTGCGTTGTTGGCGTTAGGGTCATTTAATGTGTTAATGTCAAATCCTGGTGGTAACTTAGCTCCTTCACTCAAGAGCATAGCTACGAATCTGTCTCTGTCTTGATGCGCTATTGTTTCAGCAAGCTGATAGACCTCTGGGTCTTGTGTCAATGCCTCTATGTTTTCCTAAAGTAGTTGGCCATTTTCATCTCTTTGCAAGTAGAGTTCGAATGTATTGTTTGATGAGGATTGTGTTGTCACTAGAGGTTGATTGTCTAGATTAGAAAATGGATCGTACAAGGTCTAGTTTGAGTCATATGGAGGATTGTTGGGGTCTTGCCTAAAGTTTTCCATTTGTCTCTTTTGTTTTTGAAGTCTGGTTTCGACCATAAATGAGATTCCTCAAAAAGGGAATGACAACTAAATGCAAGTATGACGCTATGTGAAGCCTAAGTTCAAAATGACGCCTAGAATGGCTAATGTTTTTGGATTCTTGAGAATAGGATATGCAATTTGTATGCAATGTAAGATGAGGTTATCTAAGCACTTCTAAGGTTGCACTTTGTTTTCGATTTGGACTGCTAAAGGACTTTGTTGTAAATGACAAGTTGACAAGACCTAAGTGACTAGTGAGTCTTCCTAACTAGACTTTTGAGTTGGAAGAAATCTCACAAAAGAGGACAATAACTAAAAAGGATGTTTGATAACTTGGTCCAAAAGGGTCTAATTTCAAAAACAATGATTTTTCCAAGGGGTGCTTAAGATTTGCCTACTCCTAAATATGCAAGATATGAGCCTAGGGACAACGTAATGTTGAATGTATGCAACAAAAAGGAATGAGGTATGAAACCTATGGTGACTAATGCAAGCTAATGGTCAAGACTTGACGAGAGTCTTCTTGGTGGCGAGAGTTTGACAAATGGTTGGCAGTTTGGAACCTCATTTGTTTGTGGACTAAAATTTTGAGAAGTAGAGCAAATATTCAGGTTTGTAATTAAATCCTGGTTATATACTGATTCGGTTTATCAGTCTTGCGGCTTTTCGGCTTGATCAAATGCGACTCGGTTAAGCAAATGCGACTTCACGGTTATGTCGGTCGTCCTGACGCCCTACAGTCACGTTGTTCAAGTCCTGAGATCGCGGTTTTATCGGAAGCGATTCGCGTTGCGGATAATCAATTGCAGTTTAGCGAATATGGCAGTTTGTTTCAAAGTGATTTCGTGTTGTTGTTTTTGATGGAAGTTTTGATCTGTTTGATGAATATTTTGTTTTGAGCTGGCGAGAACGGAATACACTTGACAAACACGGCGTTTTTAAGTAAAGCAAAACATCCCGGATAACTTTTGATCCTAAAAGGCCAAGAGGCCAGGGTTTTATACTTGGTATAGCCCACCTTTTATACCCTGGATTGGTGATAAACACCTTTCCTTCTTGAGAGTAGATAGCTTAGAAATTTGGTGGCATTGGCTCCCCTCCACGGCTCATTAACATCTTTCGAGCACACCAAATTCAGATTCTTTGGGTAGTGACATCCCAAGAATTGCTATCTCTACTCAAGGGGATCAGTAGTGAGTATCTTCGGGCATGATACTGTACCCTACACTATACCAAGCAACGACCAATAGAACGGTTGGACACTAAGACAAGAGGTGTTTAATTCGGGCATTCTGTTCGTGGGGCATGATCCATGTGGCGAGAGTCCCCTTTTGAATCCATCTCGTCGGAACCACGCTCGTGATTCTTGGGCTTTCCCCAAGAACCCACTTTTATATACTGGCTGGAAGTCCCTCGGTGTCAGGGTGCTACTGGTCTGAGTCGTCCTGGGGTGAGTACTTTTTCCCACCAGGACAGGCCCAAGTTCTAGAGTTAGCAACCGTTTCTCTTACACCCAGGATCGCACGAATGCGCAAGGGGAGAGGATACTCCGATATACCGAATCGTGAAGGGTAAAATAACAGAAAAGAATGGGTCTGGTTTTTTTATCACAAGGTTTTCACCAAGTGAGAGCATACTCACCTACCATTCCACAATCACAATCAAGCATAAAAGACATGATTTCGTTTTATATGCACCAAATTCAAATGTTTGCTACTCTAAGAAAAACAAGCACAAAGTTTTGTTATTCCTTCTTTGACATGCGAATCTGCAAACAATGAATATTAGTAGTCTTGTATGTAATGGTCTTGGACACACGAAAAAGGATCGCCACACGCTACAAGAAAATATTAGTAACACAAAAGATCTAATCTAATTAACATGCAGGAATAAAAACACAGAAAAAATAGAAAACCAGAAAACCAGTAAACAGAAAAACCCAAAAATTTGAAAATCAAAATGACAAAACTGAAAGAAAAATTTACCAGACAGATGTGGCGCGACAGGCAGATGCGTCGCTTGGGTTGTCAAATGCAGCTCTGGAAATCAAATGTGGTGTTATGTCTGTCAGTTGCGGCTTGTCAGAGCGTATGCGGCACTAGGGTTCTCGGATGGGTCGCGACGCATCGAATGCGTCACAATGTTTTTTTTTTAAAAACACTTGCGGCGATCTGTACCTGTACCTGCAAAACAACAGAAAACAACAAAAAACCTTACGAAAACAGAAAGCACACGACAAACACAGCTACAAGAGATGATTAGTAATACAAAATCTAATGTTAGCCAACATGCAGGAATACAATAGAATATAGAAGATCAGAAAAACTCGGAACCAGAAAAACCTGAAATACGAAAAAAAATAAAAACCCCAAAACTAAAAGAAGAATTATACCAGATAGATGCAGCTCATTATGGCATATGCGTCGTTCGGGTCTTCATATGCGGCTCGGGAAATCAAATGCGGCATTCTGTCTGTTAGTTGCGGCTTGTCAGAGCGTATGTGGCGCTTACGTGAGCGGATGCGTCCCAACGCATCAAGTGCGTCACAATGTTTTAAAAAAAACACTTGCGATGATCCGTACCTGTACCTGCAAAACAACAAAAAACAACAAAAAATTGTACGAAAAATAGAAAAATGGCGTCGGGTTCACCAATGTAATCAAGGGAAAATTAGAGAATTGTTAGAGGGGTTAGCACAATAACATTAAAATTTCCAATGAAATAACAAAGCACAAAGGAAATAATATGAAAACAAAAGGAACAATGTTACCCTAAGTCCTCATCTTCCATGATTGACCTTTGTTACACCTCCTAGCTTGCAGTAAATAAAGATGCCCTCAGATTTCAAATGAGCAACTATGACTAATGAAAAAGCCCTATGCAAGTGTTGAAGGATTTGTATAAAATAAATGACCTCACAATGACCTCACAATAGACCAAAAATGACAATGATTGCAAATGATAAAATAACCTAAGTTGACAGAATGAGCATGAGGTCCTGGAATAAGAACAAAATTGCCATTTTATAAAAACTATAATTTTGAATGTGTGGCCAGGATGAGAAGATGACAAATACCCTAGAATCAATGATCAAGATTGAATGTTGCAATAAGAATTAGGGTTAGGTCAAAATTAGGGCAATGTCAAGAAACGAATGGCTACGATTGAATTATAAGATAATTCAATCAAGGGTCGAATTTAAATGAGATGTCAAAAGATAAGATTTGATCTGGAGGATAAGATTGGCATGGACAAAGAGGTTGCTGGAGAAATTAAATAATAAAATTTATTTACTCCAGGTGACCAGTAAATAATTAAATAATAAAGATATTATTTAATTATGGAGGAATGTGACAAAAGGAATCATTTTGAATTAAATAATGATTTAATTCAAAATTCAAGAGAATTGACTAAATTAAATAAATCAAATTTATTTAATTTTAATGAGAGAAAAAGCTAATGAATAATTAAATAATTTAAAATAATTATTTAATTATAGTAGAAAGTGGACAAAAATTAAATAAATTAGAATTTATTTAATTTTGGAAAGAAAGGGGACCTAATTAGTGACGTAATTAAATAAATAAAATTTATTTATTTAATAATCAAGAAGAAACAAATGACATGAATTAATTAAATAATTATGAATTATTTAATCAATAGTCGAATGTGGACCAATGACATAATTAAATGACATAATTATGCTAGGACGAAAGTGGTAAAATGAAGCTTGCAGCCTAGGTCATTTTTAGGTGTCTACATGTTGTTTCATATTGGAACAAATTATTGCTCACTTTGGAATCCCTTCCGCCTTATTTTCAGACATGGAACACCATTTAAGAATAAGGATGTGAAGAAATTCTTAGAAATGTTTAACATACAACATCGCTTTTCAACACCTTATTACCCATAATGTAATGGTCAAGTTGAATCAACTAATGAACCTTCGAGAAAATATTAACGAAAATAATAAGCATAAACAATAAAGATTGGAATACACACCTAACATATGCATTATGGGCCTATCATATGAACATTAGAGCATCAATTAGACATACTCCTTATAACCTCGTCTATGGAACCAAGGAAATAATTCCCTTGTAGTTAGAGGTCCCTTCATTAAGAATCACTCGTCAAGGGGTTATTGATGACAATACTTATAAGGAACAAAAGTTGCATCAGCTTGAAATGCTCGTTGAACAACGCATCAATGCTCTTGAGCACCTTCAAGCTTATTCTAAAATAATGTAGCGTAGTAACAATGATAACATAATACCCCATTCCTTTAAAAATGGTGATTTGGTGTTATGTGAGAATTGAAATAATGTCAATGCTAACCCAATAGAAAAAGTAAAGTTCATCCCTAATTGGTTAGGCCCTTACATAATCAATGAAAATTATGGATTTTGGGCTTATACATTAACAGAAGTGGATGGTACACCCCTTGAGGAACCTATAAATTCCATGCATCTATGTTGGTACTATGTCTAACGATCTTGAATAGTGTGACTTATAAAGCAATGGTGTTAGAGTTAATAGATGACATTCTATGTGCTCTTGCATTGCTTCATTCTTGACAAACAATTATTTGTGTGTCTTGAATACTAAAGGAATTATTTAAATTAACTTTTAGATGGTTACTTTAGATTTCATGCACTATTCAAGATAATCTTGCATGTTGTGATAGATTAGATCCTTATATGCATTTAATGTTCTTTAATTAGATCATAGGTGCATTTAATTAAGCATAACATATGTAATCACAATGTTGCATCTAAAAGAAACAAGAATAAGTTTTAAATAGATCACATAAAACATGTTAAATCATGGAGAAATTCATTAAATAGTCTCACAAAGATTATTTAATCAATCACATTGATATTTAACATTCAACACATAAACATAAATTAAAAAAATCAAATGATCATATATATATCAAAGTTTTGTGTAGTCATCAATATATACAATTTTATTGAGGTCTATGATTGCTAGATCCCTCGAGATCTAGTGCTCACCTATGTCTAGATGTTGTCTATCGGGAGACGGTTGTATGTGATCTTGATCACGAGCCACTGAGTGCATTAAGATAAAATTGTAAACCTTGTACTTGTCCAAGGGCCTCTCAACGCTCCCCTGCTAGTTGATCTCTCTCCACTTGTAGTCTAGCTACCTCTTATTATAGTCTCTCAAACTCTATAGGGTTCAAGATGATTGAGTATCCTGGGAAACCTCAGATTGGTGGACGTGTCTCCTGAGACTCTCATACGCTACCCGCAGTTTGATGTACAACTCGAACAACTTTGGATCCCACTCCATTATGGGTGGGGGCACATAGTCTATATTAGTGACCACCTCATAGAATAATGGTGGAACTATCTTTGTAGCCACTTGACAATAGAGATCATGAAGGTCCCTCACAGCTCCTACAAGATAAAAATCATACATATAATTAGTACACATCATTATATATATATATATATAAACATAAAATTAAAAGTATAAAGCATAAGGCATGGTAGTAAATACAATATCATCACCTATCTCTTTGACTGGTTGTGTAAAGACAACCTTATCATTTGTAGGGGACATGGAGGATGTGCTAGCATCTCCATGGTAGTAGGTGCTTGTACCTACTACAGCTGATAATCATGATCTAGTAACATGAATGGGAGATGGCTCTCCCCACTTGTAGCCCACTGGATCCTCATTCTCTACCTTTCCACTCTCACTCATCAACCGCTCCTCATCCTCATCCTCATCCTCATCCTTTTCCTCATCCTTTTCCTCATCCTTTTCCTCATCCTCATCCTCATCCTCATCCTCCTCCTCTTGGCCATCATAATCAAGATTTCTAGCTTCGTCATAGTCCTCATCTATCACATCTGTGAATATGTCTACAGCCCTAAAGCGTATCTGCTCAACCCTATCCTCCTCCTTGTCTCCTTGATCTAGGAGTTGCCCTGCATCACCTATCAGCTCGTCCATCAAGAATATAGAAGTTGGATGTGCTTCTAACCACCAATTCTCATATGCATTTGTGGCACCAACATCACCAACATCGAAGATTGGAGGAATGTCACGATCATCATTATCAGACTCATTGTAGATGACATCATTAGAAGTGAACTGTCTACCATTTTTGTGTCTCTAGGAAATCCATACCGATCTCCTGAAAAAGGGTCATCCCATGGGTGGTATCTGAACCTTTCCAAACTGTCACATGACGTGATCATAGTAGAAATGTTGTACTATGTAATCGTGTCTTCCTATAAAAAATTGGTCCATCTACAATCTCCTCATCTGCCGAGTCTCATCTAGCCACTATGGAATAAGCTGGTAGGGTCTCCATATGACCTCCTCATCTAGTCAGTTGAATCACTCTCTAAAAATTTAAATGGAACCTATGAAAAATGAAGTGTGATGTTACATGATGATGGTGTGATTGATGATTGATTGATGATTGATTGATGTATTCACACCCACTTTCCAAGAGATTCCACTCAAGGATAACCCTAGAGATCTCAATGCAAAGGAGATTGAAATCTTTCAATAGGGATTTCTTAGGGATTGAATATGATCTAATGAGGGGTTCACCACCAAGTTTAGACTTGGAAAAGACAATGCAATGCAATTTGTAAAACAAAACCATAATTGAATGCAAACTAATACAAAATGACCTATAAAGATAAGTAAAAAGCAACATAAAGCTATAAAACTAAAAGTGTGCACTTGGGAGATTGAAGAAGGAAGGATGAAGGTCTATAATTATAGAAAATCTTCTATTAATGCTAACTAGGACTCATTCACCAAGTTGTGTGAATCACTCTAGTTTTCGGGAACATGTGCAAATACAAGTTTCAACAAAAAGGGTATCCGGATCCGTGAAAATATTTGTTAGGCCTATACATTGGGACTCATTCACCAATAGTGGCAAATCAATCCACTTCTTCTCTTTTAGAACTAAACTAGATTTTGTTCCTCCCAATTTACTCTGCTCTTTTTGACTAGTTTTTGAATTCGAAAATGCAAATTGCCACTTGTAGACCTTCTCTAAGCTCCTTAGAGGCTTGAAGACAACTTTAGGGATTTGAAAACTTTTCTCCAACTTTTCTTCTTGAAAAATCTGCAACCTAGCCCTAAAAATCGCACACAAGAAGAGGGAAAAAATGTTGTGTGGTTAGTGAATAGGGGTGTTCCTTTGTCAAACCCCTTGTTGGTAATTAAACCTTGAAATGAAAGAAAATATGAATGCAGAATGATGAATGAATAAATAACAATGTTGCAACTCACCAAACCCTAGTAATAAGGTGCTACAAATTTTCTTGAAATGACTGCAATGGATGTGGTTCTTGAATATTTCTTGAATGATGTTGATCTTTCTTGAAACACTTGCTTGAATCATGAACTCTACATCACAATTGTTAGCACAATAACAAACGTGAAGAATGTAATCTTTAACATGACATATTAACACTTGAAGAATGCTCTAAAATTCTTGATAATCTTCCCTTGAATTGCTTTGAATTCTCTTGTGAATGCTCAAATGATCTTGTGAAATCTTGAATACTTGTAAAATTTGATAGCTAAGAATGAGTGAAAGAACCTTATATTTATACTCAATTATGTAATAATTCCCTAAATTACAACACTACAAGCCAACATCAAATCTAGGAGAGTAAAATCTCACTAGAGATTTGAATTAAATTTGAAATTTTGGTCACATGGGACTCATTTGCCCAAGGTGGTGAATGAGTCCCACCAGACATAGTGTATAGGACCAAAAATAAAAAGTGCTTAGAAATGTGTGAAACCTGCATTGGGGAAAAAAGACCTAGGTGGGACTCATTTACCCAAGGTGGCGAATGAGTCCCAAAAACTAAATCTAGGCCATGCAAGCCATGAACGCCTGAATTATGATTGGTTACTAATTGGTGTTGGGATTATCCTCGAAAAGATGCACTAAATGAGGCTTGTAGATGCAAAATAGGTCCAATTAAAGTATAAGAAATCCCGATTATTAATGACAAGCCTAGAGAAGCATGAAAGTGTGTTACAAAACTTACAACATTCCAAATAAGGAAATATTATGGTTGATTATGATTAGAATTATGTTTATTATGCTTGGTTAATTGATAAAACCTTAGAAAAGTGTGAAAGTGTGTTACAACACTTCACAAAACTTTTACAAGGAACCATTAAAATTTATTAGTTCACAAGGACCGAAGACCTGATGTGAATGTGTTATCCACATTACAACATTAAATCAAGGCAACATTAAGCCAAAATCACAAGGAGGGCCCGAACAAGTCAAAAAAAGTAGAAGGGTTACTTTTTTGATGACTCCATCTAGCCCCCATTTTAGTGAGAGGATGAACTTTTTTCAAACTCAAACTAAAGTAGAAAATCATGAATTAAGAGGGGTTCAAATGTACCAATGCTAGCAAGATGAGATAACAACCACCAAGAGGGGTGATCAAGCCCCCAGGATTAAGATCCCATGACAAACCAACATAGGCACAAAGGAACACATATGAGAATGATATAAAGAATAGTGACAAGGCACAAGCATACACTACCAAAGATGAAAAAGAGAAAAAGGTGAAATAAAAGGAATTGGATCAAGCTCCGACCATTTTTCCATCCTGATGTGGATCAGATCTAGGTTGTTTGTCCAAAAAATGCATACTCACTCTGAGGCGACGAAACTCCTGGTTATCCATCGGGTGAGAAGTCCTAATGGGTGAGACACATACACTCATGGCTAGTATGTAATCACACACACATGCAAGTGGATATGGGGAAAGTCATGCCTCAGATTGGGCTTCCTACTCAAACCATACCAAAGTTATACCTCCTGATAACTTTAATAAGGCACCACAAAAAAATATTTTTGAGCTTCATGAGACAAGAAAAACTTCATATGCTTGGAGCTCATGAACAAACAAGATGGCTCCATAGGCATGCAAGTTGTGTTAGGCGAGGTGGCCATATAACAACAAATGTAAAAATACAAAAATAATAAATTTTCAAATGATTCTTGCTTAGTTCATGCGAGGTCCCTAACTTAGGGAACATTGTGCCTAATGTCTCTATATTAGGTAGAGGATAATTATCCTTGAGAGATGCCACGTTTAGATTTCTGAAGTCCACACATAATATGATATCCCCGTTCTTCTTCCTCACAAGAACTAGGTTTGAAACCCATGTTGAATGCCTGATTGGTTTGATAATACCCCCATCTCTAAGCTTTACCAATTCCTCCTGCATTTTTGGTTCCAATGTTGGGTTGATAGGTCTTTGTTTTTTCCTAAATGGCTTTGCATTTGGCTTCAACAGGATTTCATGTTGAAAATAATCTTCCCTATATGCTTTGAGATATTCATAAGACCATGCAAACACATGTTTATATTTTCTCAATAGTGCAATCAACATTCTTCGAATTGTAGGGCTTATTTTCTTTCCAATGTATACCTTTTTTGGTGTTAGTTTAGTCCCTAAATTGACCTCTTTAATATCCTCTCTCTTGACTGGTATCTGTTTCATGAGGGACTGATCATTTCCATCATATACCCTTTCCAATGCTACTAGCCCTTTGGGTAGCTTATTAGTTTTAAGATGTAAGACCTCTTTCCCAAATATTGTCTGCTTTCCATATACTTCTTCAACAAAGGCATTGAAATCAACTTCTTGAGCTTCATATTGATCTATACAGTGAAGAAATTTCAAGAGGTCAGCATCATCATTAAAAACCTTCCAACTGTATCTATTGTTAGGCATAGCGGGTCTTGTTTTGAACTCAATTTGAGACACTCCAGCTAGTGTGATATCATCTCTTCTCAATGCTACATTGGCTAAAAAGTATGCCATTATGTTTTTTGACCTCTCAATCCATTCAATGGAGAAAGCATCAAACAACTCAATTGTGTCCCATACAACATTCTTGTATTGCTTTAGTGTCTTGTTTTTTACTGCATATTTTGATTTAACTTAAGAAACAACTAGCTCAAAATCCCCTAGAACAGCTAGCAACTTGATCTTATGTTTTACAACCATATTCAATCCTATTAGTAAAGCTTCATACTCTGCTATATTGTTCGTGCATTCAAATGCTAGAAAAAATGAATATTTAAATGTGACTCCTTCAAGGGAAATAAACACTATTCCTGCTCCATTACCTTCTTGGCTGCAAGCTCCATCAAAGTACATTTTCCACATGCCATCACAGTTTTTTGCAACATGCTTATCAATTGGATCAACATTGACTAATTCTGGCTAAACTGGTTCTATCTTAAAATTTCCAAGATCCACATAACAAAAGCAATTGACTTGATCGTGTGGTACACAATCTACAATTGGGTTCATCCTTGGCTCCCTATACAACTTAACTTCTTGACCATTCACTAGAATTGTTGCATAAGATAAATCAAATTGGACATTTCCCCCAACCGCTGTTGTCCATTGTCTTGATAAAAGCATCTCAAATTGAGGAGGATTATCAATTACAGTTATATCTATATTGTAAGCCACCTGAGCATAAGCAGCTAATTTGATTTCAACATATTTCATAACACCCACTACTTGAACAAGCCTGCTATCCATTGCATAACACTTCCCTCTGTTAGTATCCACCCACATGCCAAGTTGTTTCATAACTCTAACTAGCATGATATTTATAGTAGCACCAGAGTCTATCATGCAATTCCTCAACAATTTGTTGTTTATAAGCAGCGTGGTGAAAAAAGGTTCAACTTGTGGGGAATTTACCAATACATCATTTACACACAATTCTAGGACAATCATCTTCTCTTGCTTGTTAACTATTTTAGTGGCCATTTGATTTTCAGAACTCGTACTTTTCTCATTTCCATTTGATATCAATTGAATTGCACTATCCCTATACTCCTTAATTCTCGTCATCTTGAGTAGTGGGATAGGCATTTTTACCTGTGATAAATCCTAAGAGAAGTCAAAAGAAGAACCCTCCACCTTAATTGTTTTCTTTTGCTCTAATGTTTCTCCTTTGTTTTCTTCCTTCTGGACATGCTTCTGTTTGTTCTTATCATGCTGTTTATTTTCTTTTTTCTTCAAAACTCCTGGCATCACTTCTCTGTCTTTCATAAATATTCCCCTGGGAACACCTTCTTTTTCATTCACTATCCTATTTCTTAACCAATACTTACTCTTTTCTTTTTCAACCACAATGATGGTTAACCTCTTTATTTCCTCTTCAGTGGGTCTCCTTATATTTCTTTGAGTAGGCACCTCAACAGAGTATTGTTCTACATAACTTTCTTCAAAATCAGAAAAAACTTGTTGTTCAGCCATCTGGACATTGCACCTTTGATTTGAAACATCGTACTCATAGCCTTCATCTTTTGAAGATGAATAATCCTCAGTAGGGTGAAAGGTATTTGAGGTCAAGTACACTATGTGATCCTCTCCACTGTCACCCACTAACATTCCTTTTTCCTGCATTTCTTGGGCTACAACACAGTGATCTAGGGAATGTGGCCCATCACAACCTTCACACTAGAGATTATTATTGACCATATACACCCCCTTCTTCCTTAATGGATTAGGTGTTTCTTTGTTCTTGGGTCTATCCATTACAAGTTTTCCATCCTTCCAATTTGTAATGTAAGGCATGTCATGTAACCGAGGCCTCTCATTTTTGTATGTGTTCTCTTGTTTGTCCTAGTAATTATTGACTTGCTGAGGAACCCTAGGATTGTCTCTCTTATTGATCATTCCAGCAACTTTCCTATTGTTTTCAATGGTTAGTGCTATCTTTTGGGCTTTAGCCAGATCTCTTGGAAACCTATTTCTTAGTTCATACCCTGTTTTTGGATCAAATGCATTCAAATAAATACTCAATGCTGCAAAATCTGGCAACTTTGACCTAGGTGGTATCTTATTCTGTAATTTTCTGAATCTTCTGTTAAAATTATAAATTGACTCATTATGATTTTTTTTTAATCCGTACTAATTCATGTAAAGCAATATCTAGTGCACATAGATTTCCATATTGTTCAAGAAATCGATCCTGAAATTATTGGATAGAATCAACAGAAGCTGTTGGCAGGCTATTGAACCAATCCCTAGTTTCTTCAGTGAGTGACATCATGAAAAACCTCATATGTAAATCTTCATATGCTATATCCAATTCCTGAATAAAAGCATTAAAATTCCTCAAATGATCTTCAGCAGTAAATCCACTACTCCTTGTAAACTTAGGAACAAGACTTCTCCAACTGCTATCCATAGGGTAAGGGTATAATTGAAACCCTATCAAATCAAACTGTCTGATCATTTTTGTGTATTGCTGAGGGGGAGGGTTATGCAAGTGTTGGTACTAGTACACTGGATTATTGTATGGTAGATATTGATGACCATGAGGTGGTTGCGCATTCGTATGTTGTGATGCAACATATGGTGGATGATTTGGCTATTTGTATTGATTTCCCATCTGATTTGGAGGAACCTTTGGCTAATATGAAGGCCCTGCATAATTTTTTCCTTGCTTATGAGTTGGTTTATATTTTGGAAGATTAGTTGTCTGAGCCTTAATTTGGGCTTCCTGCAATTTCAAGTCTTGGAGTTCCTTCATTTTTAAGAGCATCTGTTGTTCCAATTTTGCTTGCACTCTTTGTACTTCTTGTCTCTGAAACTCCAACTGTATGTCTAGTTCCTTGCCATTCAAGAACTCAAAATTTTCTTGGGAAATTACATGAACAATAGGCTAATTCTAGTTACCTTCCATTCTTTGATCATTTTCTTGTTGATACGTGACTCTTTCAACTTCAAGTTTAGCCTCAAATTCCACCTGTTTTTGAGGATTATAAAAAGGATTTCTTTGTTCTTCAGGAGTACAAGGTTCTACACTTGAATTATCTCTCCATGTATCATAACGGTCATATGTCTCACAATGTGGTCTTGTTGCTTTGTCTTTATTCATTATGCACATGTCATCAGTTGCCTTCTTACCCTTATCATCCTTATGTGTCCACTTACTATTACCAACAAGACCTCCCTTATACTAGGATCTTCTACCATTCATGTTGAATTGATGAAATATTCTTGTCAAAGTTGCCACTCACTTTGTTAAAAGTGAGAAAAGATGAAATATCTTGATTTTATCCCCAATGGAATCACTTTTTATACAAATTCTCAAATTATGAATCTTTCTTCAATGACTCTATATGATAATCTTCAATCGGATATTCTGCAATAATCCCCAGTAGAGTCACCAATTTGTTAGCTCTCAAAAACACAGGTTTGAACCACGAAAGGTTTCCAAGCTTTCACAATGTTTCAAGGTAACAGACAAGGCCAAATGAATTGAACCTTCTACTCTTTAGGTGTTGCTAGACCTAGGTGGGTATACCTATAGCAATGAGGCAGACTTTACCTTTGTTTATTTTCCAAAATAATTTACCTACACAGGCAAACATGAATGGATATTTTGGTATAAATTGTATAAGAAATATCAAGGCTAAAATCTAATGTGTTCATATGAAAAAATAAATGAAACTAACAATGAAATGGTAGAGACTAGTGCCTTATTGGGTGCATGGAGTCAAATGAAAATCTGAAATGAATAACTTCTTTCTGGAAGATACTCAATTTTTTTGGCATACAATTTTAAGTTTATAACTGGTATAAACATGCAATAATGCAATTACCAAGTTTGTCTTAATGATCCAAATGAGATTCCCTAATTACTATGATTGATTAAAAGGATTTAATCTCTCCTTGAAAGAACCAATTAATCCAACCATACAGATACATCAAGTGTGCACTGATAAACTAAAAAATATCCTTGATATATCAATTTAAACAATTAGAAAACATCAACCTTGGAGACAACTTCAGTAATACTTTCAATTAACACAACAAACAATTGATACCAGAAAAATGTCACCACATCAAATGAATTCAATTGAAATCTCCAATGTTTCAAACATGCATCATAGTCTCAAAATTGTAAACATTTTGTATCCTACTATTTTTATTACTCGCTCTCTACTCTCTTCATTCGTCGTCAAAAATGGGTATTTATACACTGGCCATATGAAAGGTCGCGTCCATTTGTATTCAAATCCTGGGCGATCCATCTATTTGGGCTTTTACTAACATTCATCAGACACCCACAAAGACATCTTGTAGTTTTGCTGACGCCTTGAGTCTCTCTGACTACCAAAGATTATATATTGCTTTGATATCCTATAGTTTGACCGACATTCTAAGTCTACCCGAAAATCAATAGATCATATGTCGCTATGATGTCATGCACTCACACCGATGTTACGATTCTCCCCAACATTTTGTGCCTTCAGTCTTGAGTATCGTTGTGACTTTAGGGGTCAACAAACATTCCTCTGACTACTCAATTCTTATCGAGATGTTTCCTTCAGTTTTCTTTCTGATCGCTAAGACATAATAGTTTCTTATCAATGGAACTTCATTCGGCATGACTCTCTTAGCTCTTGCCAATGAAGCAAGTCTCACCGATGATTATTTCTTCCACATGCATCGACAAGTCTCAATCCAGTACAACTCTGTCAGTGTGACATAGGGAATCGGTAAAACTTCACGACTTCATATCAATGACAACGACAAAATCCTCCTCTATTTTGTCAGCAAGACCAAATGAATGCTACGAGACTTCACTTTGATGGCTTCAGTCTGGTTGATGAATTTCATTATCGTTGATATCACTAAGTCCACCTACCAATGTATTTTTGTTATAGCAATATGGTAAGTCAACAAGTCTTCCTTGAACTCACCCCAATGACATTATACTACCGACAGGATCTACCTCTGCTTTATCAGTGAGACTAAACGAATGCTACAAGATGCTACTCCGATGACTCTTGTCTCACTGGCAGTCAATTTATTCCTCGATCGGTAAGACACAAATGAGCTTGATATGACTTATTCCGATGAACATTATCTTTCTGATAGGATCATGTTGTCACTGAGACTGTGCATTTCCTCTTGCCGATATCAATCCTCAGATGAAAACTTATCGGCATGGTATTCTTGATCTCTTGCTGATAGACTACAAAAGACACAAGTTAGTATAAAAATGCTTTATGGATCTGTGATACCTACATCATGTTACGCTAATATGGTTTATACATTGAAATACTCAGGGTTAGAATAATTCTATGGGACCAAATGATGAAAACCAACTAATGCATGGGAAAAATGTTATGCAAAGTGGATTCATGTGCTTATGGCATGGACTTCTTAGCAAACTTATGGGTACAGATAGCCATAAAATTTTCAAAATTTTATAGTTCCAACACCACAGGAATGCAAGCTGTGTTAGGCGAGGTGGCCATATAACAAAAAATGTAAAAATACAAAAATAGGAATTTTTCAAAGGATTCTTGCTTAGTTCATGCAAGTTCTTTAACTTAGGGAACATTGTGCCTAATGTCTCCAAGGAGGACCAATCAATGAATAGAAAATTCACAACTTAGGGGATGCGGTGTGTCACATCAAGCCACTAAGAGGAATGTAATATGCTAAGAGAGATCATGCTCTTGAAGTAAATTACACCCAATGTCATCCACAAAGTGGAAAAAACATCATATGAAGTAAGAAGGCTACACCAAGAACCAAGAAAAAAGTAAAATGCCAATGTATGCACCCACTTTAAATAAATTGCTAAACACCATAGTATGAGCAATTAATTTAAAGTAGAAAATGAAAAATGCAAACAAGAAGGAATACATGAGAGCCAACTTGGAAAGCCCTATGCCAAGTCATATGTTTCCAACGAAAGTTGCATCATGTGAGAGAAAAATAATAAGGGAGGGGTTGCCCCAAAATGAAAAAACCAAATGCATAAGGGATCTATAGATTTGGGGTTAGTATGTTATTTTCTACAAAAATTTTAGAGAGCTTGGAACTATCATCATCCCCCAAATACACATAGAACTAGAAGAATAACACAAAGAGAGCGAAGACAAAGAAAAACCTTTTGGGTCAACATGGAAGAGACATAGGGTGTCTTGACGCCTTGCATCATCCCCAAAAGGAAAACACAAGACAAAAGAGAAAAGAGAAAAGGAAAAGGAAAAGGAAAAATAAATCATTTTGGGTCAACATGAAGGGACATGAATTTCTTGATGCCTTGTGTCATCCCCAAAAGGAAAACACAAGAAAAAAAGAAAATGAGAAAATGAAAAGGCAAAGGAAAAAGAAAGCCTTTTGGGTCAACATGAAGGAGACATGAATGTCTCGATGCCTTGCATCATCCCAAAAGGAAAACACAAGACACAAGAGAAAAAGAGAAAAGGAAAAGGAAAAGGAAAAGGAAAAGGAAAAGGAAAAGGAAAAGGAAAAGGAGAAAATAAATCCTTTTGGGTCAACATGAAGGAGAAATGAATTTCTTGATGCCTTGCGCCATTGCCAATAGGAAAACATAAGACAATTGAAAAAGATAAAGATAAAAAGTGAAAGAGATGCACAAGATAAAGAATAATGAAAGTAAAAATAGAGGAATGTCACCAAGAGAGAGAATATCAAACAAAACATCATAGGGGATCACATTACGCACATGCAATCACACCAAAGAAAATGAAAAATAAATAATACAAAAGACTAGTAAGGAAAATGTGATTCAACCTATGAGCAAGTCATCTACCTCCCAATCATGTTCTATGTATACTATAGGTGGAAAACTAGCCAAAGGGACAAGGGAAAGTGCCGAAATAGGAGAAGCACCAAGTTCAACACTCTTTATAGGAGATTTTTCATTTAAGCTCATGGAAGAAGAAAACAATGTGTTCAATTCATTATGCACCTCTTCATCAATTTTAGCAACCTCATCATCATCGTCCAAGTTAATCACAACAGAAGGTTGAAGGATAATGTCCATGGAAGATTTCAAATCTTGTTGTGGTTGTTGTATTGGATTATTTTGTTTTAGGGAAAGAGTAGGGTCATCATGCATTGCTTCAATCAAGTTCAGATCTTGATTTTATTTGTTTAATTATTTGTGTAAATTGCGAGCAAGGGCACAATGTCTATGCATGTGCTCTCTAGCACCTCGATTTTTTTTTTCAAGTTACATTTGTGTAGGAGCGGGTTGATCAACCATAGGTTTCTTTTCTTCCCTAAGGGGAAGAATGAAATGAACCACATGAGGTTGTTCAACTGCTTTCTCTTTGACTTTGTAAACTTCTTTTATTCTAGGAGGTGTATCGGGGTTGGTTTCATTGTCTCTTGTTATTTTGTAGAATATAAATGAATTTTTGGTTTTAGGTTGGTCTTGGTTGTTTGGGTCTTGTTTACGTTCAAGAATGGTTGCATCAAGGATGGGAGGTTTAGAGGTGGATGGGGACATGTTTTAGAGAGATAGTTCAACTAATTTCTTTGCTTTGAATTTTTGGTAGGATATGAAAATGAAGTCTTCTCTTTGCTTTATAGGTTCCATGGGCTTAGGCTAAAAGGAATCTAGGGAAAATTTTCCTTTAGATTACAAAGGGTTAAAGT
Organism: Sequoia sempervirens; assembly: GCA_007258455.2. Classification (NCBI taxonomy): domain Eukaryota; kingdom Viridiplantae; phylum Streptophyta; class Pinopsida; order Cupressales; family Cupressaceae; genus Sequoia; species Sequoia sempervirens. The sequence continues at coordinate 877,855,660 of VDFB02271358.1, forward strand.
TGCTATGGTGAACAGTGAATGCTTCATTGTCAAAGGGAAACTTTAAGCATTTATGCACAATTGAAGGGACGAATTTCATGGAGCAAAGCCATGGGTGGCCTAGCTTCACACGAAATTGGTCCAACTATGGGATGATGGAGAATATGAAATCTAATGTTTTTTGTCCTATTTGTAAGGGTAAAGCAATTGATTCTATCATGGGGAAAGAAAAAACATTACGTGTCTTGATCCAGACTTTCAATTTATCATAATCATCTTGATAGAATTCATGCAAAAGTAGAAATTCCTAGGTGATTACATTCTCTCAACAAGCAGGATTTATTAGTACCTCATTAGTGGGATTTTCATAGATATGGCCAGCTATGTAGAGAGGACCATCGGGTTCATGTTTAATTATATCCTTATAGGAGAAAGAAATTTCAAGAGGGCTCTTAGTTTGTCCCTTATGAGGGATGAAATTTATCGCCCCTACCATTTCATCTATAGGATTGACATTGATAGAATTATTTAGAATAGAATCATTATTTTCATCATATGTATCAAGATTCATCACATCATTATTTGTAGTTTTGTTAGCTTTGACAAATGAAATATTATTTTTGGGCATTGGATTAGTGAAAATTTGCAAGTTTTGGTTTGGAGGGGCAACAAACTTATTTCCTTGATTGCTAACACCTCCAATGGATAGACAACCGAAATCAATGAGGTCTTGCACAAGATGTTTAAGACACTTGCAATGTTCCATGTCATGTCCATTTTATCAATGATAGTGGTAATAAACATTTGATTTAAAGCTCAGGGGTAAAGGATTATTAGGGTCAAGTGTTTTGATAGGAGAAAATATAATAATTTGTTCTAAAATTTGGGTCATTGTGTTATGAAGGGTATCAAGCAAGGGAGTGAATTGTATTTTTGGATCTCCATAACTAAAGGGCATCATGGCTTTGATAGTAGCTACTTGGTTATTGACATTTTGAGTTGTTTTTTCAGGGGGATTGAACTGAAGGAACCCTTTATTTTATTTTCTAAAAGGTTGGGAATTGTTTTGGTTTGCGAGATTGAATCTCTCAATTTAGTTAGAAGTGGACTTTGTATCTTGACTACTAATTGAATTTTGATAATCATGGAGGGCACTACACAAGTGCATGAAGGATGGGAATTTGATCATAGTCAAATTTTCTTGGATTTTACTTTGCAAATTTTTTATGAACATATTTTGAAGGTGAGGGTTGGGGACCTTGACATCAATTTTGGAATTATAAAACAATTGATAGCGTGAGATAAAATTAGTTATCTTTTATTCCTCTTTTTTCTTGCATTTGATCAAATCAGCCAAGGTCATCTTGGGAGCAATATGCACTTGGAAATGATTTACAAATTCCTCAACAAGTTTATTGAATGAACAAATTGAGTTGTTCGGTAAAGAAGAGAACCATTCCAAGTTAGTATCTTTCAAGGACCTAGGAAAATGTTTTTCCAAAATTTTATCATCAAGACAAAGCCACTACTTAAGGTAGTGTAGGCATTAACATGGTTAGAAGGATCTACCTTCCCTCCATATTTCTCAAATCTAGGCACCTCTACACCTTGTGGCATCGATGTTAATATATCCAAGGACAATGGACTTATTTTGACATAATATGTAGGTGAACCATTTTGATTTTGGTTTATGGTGGAAATTTTCTTTTGAAGGGATGAAACAATTTTGAAAAGTTGTGTTATGAGAGGGTCATTGCTTGTGTTATGAGATGGAAGTGAAAGTGGTGATGGAGTGTATGTGTTCATAGGACAAGTGAATGAAATACTTATAGGTGGTAATGTAGGAGATATAACTTGTGATACCACCTAGGAACTAGGGATGCTAGCAGGAATACCCAAGGAAGGAATTGCATTACTAACTTGTTGCATTGTTGTTGTGACTTGAGGATTGGTGTAGGTAGGTATTGAGGCTATTGTTGTGGGAGGAGGAATGTGAGTTCCTCCTTGACTTGTAACATTGATTTTGGAAAAAGGACAACTAGTGGTTGAGGGAAGATTCTTTTCAAATATTTGAACTATGTTTTTAAAAAGGTCAAGGCCATCTTCACTTTCAAGCATGCGGTGAATTTTTTCTATAGTAGGGATGGTGGTAGTTGAAATGTTTTCAAGGCTTATTTGATGTTGTAAGTCTACTAAATTATCATGAATTTAAATTATGTTTTCTTGTGGGATGCTATCATTTCTTGGTTCAACATGCATGCTACTTGAAGGCAAGGAGTTGCTAATTGTTATCCATGCCTAGTGTACTAGTGTCAATACTAGGAGTGGAAGCTCTAGATAACCCAAGATCCACAACGATTATGCCATCGTGGGATAACATGAGTCTCAAACTTCTTCTCACTATGGTATTCTTAATAGTACACCAAAAAATCACACAAAGGCTAGTAAATGGGGGTGAATGAAAATGAAATGTAAGCTAATAAGAATGAAATGCTTATAACTAGAATTTTGGAAAGTGAAATAGAAATGCAGAAATAGCAAACAGAAACTCAGAAATTGAACTATACATGCCATAAAATGCAATGAAAAATATGCAAAGGGATGGATTTTCCCAAGGTGGCAAATGAGTCCAGGTATTGATTTTTAAAAAAAAAGAATTTTTGAATTGAATTTTATGATTTGTATGTTTTCTAAGCTATATGAGATGCAAATGTAGAATTTGATTAATTTTCAATGAATTTAAATGCAATAATGCAAGCTAAATGAGATTTTCACTAATGCAAATTTTGAAACCCTAGAATGCAAATTAACCAATGCAAAACTTAATGCAATGTTAATGCAAGCTAAATCTAGGATGTAAATACACTCCAAAATAGATTTATGATGTTCTAAATGTGGGCTCACCCAAATGGAACCTATGAAAAATGATGATTGATGTTATGAGACGATGGTGTGATTGATGATTGATTGGTGTATTCACACCCACTTTTAAATAGATTCCACTCAAGGATAACCCTAGAGATCTCAATGCAAAGGAGATTGAAATATTGCAATAGGGTTCTCCTAGGGTTTGAATATGATCTAATGAGGGGTTCACCACCAAGTTTAGACTTGGAAAAGACAATGCAATGCAAGTTGGAAAACAAAACCCTAATTGAGTGCAAATTAATCCTAAATGACCTATAAAGATAATTAAAATGCAATAGAAAGCTATAAAACTGAAAGTGTGCACTTGGGAGACTGAAGAAGGCAGGATGGAGGTCTGTAATTTTGGAAAATCTAATGTTAATGCTGATTGGGACTCATTCACCAAGCTGGATGAATCAGTCCAATTTTTGGGAAAAATGTGCAGATACAAGTTTTAGCCAAAAGGGTATCTAGATCTATGAAAATCTCTATTAGGCCCATATAGTCAGACTCATTTTCCAATAGTGGCGAATCAGTCCACTTCTACTTTTCTAGAAGTTTTGAGCTAGATTATGTTCCTCTCGATCTGCTATGCTCTTTTTGACTAGTTTCTGGATCCAAAATTACAAATTGCCACTTGTAGACCTTCTCCAAGCTCCTCCAAGGCTTGATGACAACTTTAGGGATTTGAAAACTTTTCTCCAATTTTTCTTGATAAATCTACAACCTAGCCCTACAAATCACACACAAGAAGAGGGAAAACATGTTTTGGGTTTAGTGAGTAGGGGTTTTCCTTGTTCAAACCCCTTGTTGGTAATTGAACCTTGAAATGAAAGCAAATATGAATGGAAAATGATGAATGAACAAATAAAAATGTTGCAACTCACCAAACCCTAGCAATAAGGTGCTACAAATGTGCTTGAAATGGTTGCAATGGATGTGGTTCTTGAATCTTGCTTGAATGATGTTGATCTTTCTTGAAACACTTGCTTAAATCATGAACTCTACATCACAATAGTTAGCACAATAACAAACACAAAGAATGCAATATTTGACATGATGATTGAAATTTGAAGAATGCTCTAAAATTCTTGATAATCTACCTTTGAATACCTTTGAATTCTCTTGTGAATGCTCAAATGCTCTTGTGAACTCTTGAATGCTTGTAAAATTTGATAGGTGAGAATATGAGTGAAATAACCTTGTATTTATACTCAATTATGCAATAATTCCCAAAATTACAACATTACAAGCCAAGATCAGATCTAGGAGAATAAAAATCCTATTGGAAATTTGAATTAAATTTGAATTTTGGTCACATGGGACTCATTCTCCCAAGGTGGCGAATGAGTCCCACCAGACATAATGGATGGGACCAAAAATGAAAATTTCTTAGTGTATTGAAAAAAATTATATACTCTTGGAGAAAGAGACAATTTTGTGGTAAACCTAAGTCCTGCTTTTAGCAGCTTCCATCAATCATCCCTTAAAATTGCATTTATAGGCCTCAAATATTCATAATTTTGGACTTTGAGGCCTAATTCACCCATGAAACCACTTAAATCCTAATAAATATCATTAAAACCACTCAAATTTCATGAAACCCACCAAAAATATTCCTAGTGGGACTAAGTCACCCAAGGTGGTGACTTAGTCCCTTTTGGGATATTTTCCACTATTGAGCGGGAATTTTAGTAATTCAATTTAAGTTCTTGATGGATGTCAACCTCTTAGGTCTAAATAATAGGAAAATTAGGTGTTGATGCTTATAAATACACATTTTAGGTCATTTTTCACATCTCCTAGTCATATTTATAAAGAAAGAATCAAAAGTAAAGTGCAAAAAGTGTTGTACACAAGAAGATTCAATAACATTTTGTAGAAAAGTTGAAGCTTTAGGGCAACAAACTAGGATTTTTTTGTAGGTATTCAAGCTCAATTATTATTCAAGATCTTACATTGTATGAGATTGATCATGGATGCCTATGGTGAATCATGGAGAAATCTAGGTTGAAGAGCTACAACTAGCCATCAAATCACACCTAATGAATTATTTTTGAAGTGATTCCATCTTCCATGTTCTTATCTTTAGACTTGAGGTTTGCATTATATTTCTACATGTCATTTAAATTCATTTGAAAGGTTGTAGGGTTCTTGCATTGAAGTCTTGCATCTCTTGAGTGCCATTTATTCACCTCATTCTAGCACATTAGAATAGGGTTTCATCTCATTTTCAACTTTTCCTAGTCTTCGACACAATTAAGGCTAGGATTTATGCAAATTTTATCTTCCACAAAGTTTGAATACCAAATAGGGGTTTGACCAAGGAAAACCCCCCATTAGAAACCAATTTATCTTCTATTTTGCAAGGTTTTTTGAAGATTTAGATCCAAAATTCTGTCAAAGAATAGAGTGTAGGTGTTGGACTTCTATTTCCACTTTCGAATTTGCAGAATATCCACAGTGGACTAAGTTGCCAAAGTTTCCCATAGTGGTGAATTAGTCCCACTGCATTGATTTTTTATACATTTTCAGACACCCTTTTGATAGAAACAGGTTTCTGGGAAGATTCCCTATTCTAGGACTAAGTCGCCTAGACTAGCCTAAGTGTCCCAGTTGCCTCAAAAGTCAAAATTTCTAGGATTTCAGTGGATTTTGTAGTCTTTCATATGTTCTTCTTCAATTTACAAGTGCATAGTTTATGTTTTGCATCTTCATTTGATTTTTTATTACGTTTGTTTAACTTTTATGCATAACACACAGTGTTTTCAAACAAACTACATTTTCATAGTTTTGCATTATTAAGTCATTCCATTTTCATATCAAAACATTAGGACATCATAATTAGGCATAAATCATAACATTAACATTAGTATTGTATGTAAACATTATTATTTTGGCACCATTTCTTTATCTCTCTCCTTTTAGGTGAAAAAACCTACAAGTGCAAGAGAGAGAGGAGACCCCCTTTTGCTTTGCCAAAATCAACATTTACATTTTGGTGAACCTACATCTTTTGAAAATTGTTTCTTTCTAATTTTCAAGTGCATCCTAGGTTTCATTTGCATTGCATCTTGCATTAGTTAAAGTGCATCCTAGGGTTTTCAATTGCATTAGTGAAAAGTTCATGTTAGCTTTCAGTATTGCATCTCATTTCATAACATCATAGTGAAAACCTGCATTTACAGTATATAATTGCATTACATAGTCCTAAACACATTCATATCCATCATAAAATTTAGGAAAATTTTAAAAATCACCCTAATTGGACTAAATCTCTACCTTGGGTGACTTAGTCCCACTGTCATTTTTGCATTTATGTTTTTTGTATTTTGTTTCCCATTTCTACAATTTTTGTTAGATTCAATCATTACTTTGTTTTTGTACAGTTATTTATTGTTATACTTGAATCATTTGCATTTATATTGTTTACTCTAAATGGAAATCATAGATAGCATTGGGCTTTTACAATGTTCATTTTCAACATTCATTCCTAGCTCATTTAGATCAGATACATCAGAAAAAACAAACAAAAAAATCACAACAATGCATGAACCAATTAAAACAATGCTTCATTTTCAAACAATAATAACATCTAAACCTCTTAGTAGTGATGACTTGGATAGCTTAGATGAGACCTTTCAAGGTTTCCTCTCACTAAGTTCATCCACTAAGACTTGTGATGACAAACCTAACACGTTTAGTAACGACGTTTCTCCCAAACCTTTTAGTCATGATGGCTTGTGTATGTTAGATGAAGCCGTTGAGGACTTCATCTCACATAAACCATCCTCAAAGGCTTGTTGTGAGAAACAAATGATGAAAGATTTTAATGTTATTCAACCTCAACTTGTTCTTTACCCACCTTCCCATCAACTCCAACCTCCACCTAAACTTGAGTTTACCCTTTACCCACAACAACATGATGTTGTTCCATACACACACTACACTAGAAACAACCCCCAACCTCAAAATACCCTTCCAACATCTTTACCTTTTCCAAATCCTATTTTTCCTAGTGCCCCTTGCTTAAACTCACATCTTAGGGAGTATGATCTCATTGAACAACTTAAGAATACTCCCACCAAGATATCCCTTGGGGATCTTCTTCAAAATTCACCCAATTATCATTCAATGCTTCAAACATCCTTGCAAAAAAAATTTGTTCCTCCTAGTACAAATGCAAATGATGTGGCATCTCTTATAGAGGGAATGAATACACTTAATATATACATCACCTTTCATCAGCATGAGCTCTCTCTATTAGACTTAAGGAGGAAAATTGAGGCTTTTATGATCATTTACCAATATAACACAATAGGTATTAAGTGAACCCTCATTGACAATGGCTCTTCCCTTAATGTGTGTAGTGTGAAAATTCTCAATCAATTACGTGTGGATAAATTGCAAATTAAACCTGATTTCTTATCCATAAGAGGATTTGATAATATAACCAAGCAACTGCTTGGTATAATCATTTTACCTATAACAATCAGAGTGTTTACCTTGCAAACTCCTATTCATTTCATTCCTTATGATCTTGTATATAATCTTCTCTTGGGTAGGCCATGGATTCATGAGATTCATGCGATCCCTTCTACTCTTCATCGCATAATGAAATACATCTATAACAACAAGGTATATCAAGTTGAAATAGACCCCGAGCCTAAGAGTTGCTTGCAACTTGAAAAAGGAAATACAAGTCCTCTAAATACTTTAATTCCAACCTCTCATATTGAACCTCTTTAGACCAATAAACAAGAAACCAAATTTGTATCTAAATTGCTCGATGATGATTGGGGAACATTGGAATTTACTCCTTCATTCAAGGATACATCATCACTCGCAAGGAGATAGAAAAAAAAGAACAACCAACAGTCATGTCCACTCAAAATTCACAAGAATCTTCCCCTTCCTCTATCTCCCCCCCTTGGATGAAAATGCATCTTACACAACAAATTTTGATGATATATATTATCAGCAACCCCCTAATCCCAAGGAAATGGAAATACTTTATGGATGTAGGTATGAGCTTGTGAAATAATTGGGGTACAATGGTAAAGGATGTGGAAAACATGAACAAGGAATTTGTGTCCCTATTGAACCTAATATGCAAGACATAAAGACTAGTTTAGGGTACTCCTTTTCTAAAACAACAAAGAAAATCAACAACCTTCATTAAATATCAATACCATCACATGTAAACTCTGAACTATGCTTATGCTAAAAAAACATAAGTTTCTTGATCTAAATTCTCTACCCTCTTGGGAGTATGTTGAAAGTGATGAAGCCTTGAAACAAATGTTAGGTTCCATTGATAAAAAATATTTCTCTAAATGCAATGCTACATGTGCTATGATATGTTCCAAGCCACAAAATACTGATGATCATGAGAAAACCATGGAACCCTACGATCTTGAGTTTCCTAAGTCGAATGCATTCCCTCTAGGAGATACAATTGATATACACATGGACATCAATGATACTGAAAAGAACATTAAGATTGGGAAGTGCCTTGATGATGATGAACAAGAGGATACTACGCTTTTCCTCCATGATTTTACTAAAAAAATTGCATGGAAATATTTTGATATGTTAGGAAGTCCCAAAAATTGTCACACATAACATTATTCTTGCAAATGATAGTGAACCTGTTCGACAAAAGATACACAAAATTAATCCTAAGATAGATTTTCTTGTTAAAGGTGAGCTTGAAAACTCCTTGATGCAGGTTTCATTCATCCTATTGATTATTCTCCTTGGATCTCAAATATTGTTGCAGTTGCTAAACCCAATAATCGTATTAGGGTATCACGAATTTTCATGATTTGAATAAAGCATCCTTAAAAGAAATTTTTTTGCTTCCTAATATTGATATGATTGTGGATTCAACTATTGGACATGCTTTTTTGTCATTCGTAGATGGATTTTTTGGTTATAATCAAATCTTCATCAACCCACAAGATCAATACAAGACAACATTCACCACTATTTGGGGAACATTCTATTGGATTATGATGCCTTTTGGATTAAAGAATGTAGGCACAAAGTATCAAAGAGCAATGACATTGATATTTCATGATTACATACATAAAATATTAGAAGATTATGTTGATGACATTCTCGCCAAATCCTTACGACGACAAGACAATGTGACTATCCTTCGCTAGATCTTTGAACGAATCCATCAATACAATATGAGACTCAATCTGAAAAAGTGTGTCTTTGGAGTAGATAGTGGAAAACTTTTAGGGTTTATAATATCTCACAGAGGCAGTGAAGTGGATACAAAGAAAATTGATGCTATCATTAATATGCCCCCTCTTCGCAATATTTCTCAATTGCGTACATTACAAGGATGAATACAAGTCATCCATCATTTTGTCGCTTCTTTAGCTGATAGGATGTTACCCTTCACACATCTCCTTAAAAAGGATATTCCCTTTGATTGTAATAAGGATTGTAGACAGGCCTTTGAGAGTTTGAAGGAATACCATGTCACTCCACTTGTTTTATAGCCTACCATGCCAAACAAACCATTCATACTCTACATTGTCGCATCTACTCATGCTCTTGTAGTGTTATTAGCTTAGAAAGAAGATAATGGAAAGGAACATCCTATTTATTACATTAGTCACACTTTAATCGAGTATGAAACTCGATATTCACCTATCAAAAATAAATGTTTAGCTCTTGTATTCACTGCTAGTAAATTGGGAAATTATTTACTAAATATAGAAATACAAGTCATGACAAAATTTGATCCTCTCAAACATGTTTTCAATAAAACAGACTTATCAGGATGTTTAGCTAAATGGGTTATGTTGTTAACTAAGTGTGACCTTAAGTTTGTTTTGCAAAAAGAAATTAAAGGACAAGCCTTGATCAGCCATTTAGCTAATGCTCCTTCTCCTTTGGCGTTACTCGGTAATGATTCTTTTCCTAATGACAGTGTATTGATAGCAAGTGTTTCAACTACATGGACATTATATTTCGATAGATCTAAGTGTCAAATAGGTTTTGTTGCTAGAATAATATTAATTCTACCTGAAGGAAAACCTGTTCCCTTGTCATATTGTTTAAATTTCCTCTATACAAATAACACTGTTGAATATGAGGCTCTAATCATTGGAATATGTGCTACTTTAATTATGGGAATTATTGACATCAAGATCTTTGGTGACTCACAATTAGTAATCAAACAAATCAATGTTGACTATCAAGCTAAACATGATAAATTATCCAAATATAAAGCTCTCACAATGTCCTTGTTGGAGAAATTTAACTCCACCATTGATAACATCTCGCTAAAAGACAATTGACATGCAGACCCAATGGCCAGTGTCCCTTCTCTTATATCCCCCTCAGACCCTTCACAAGATATCATATTCACTGTTCATCCCATCTTGAAACCTTCCATCACTGATACTGTTATTGTTGTGCTAGCTATGACCACAAATGATTCAAGTGAATGATATAATGTTATTTATAACTATATAAAATATGGTACCCTTCCCGAACCTATCACAAGTAACACCCACGCTTGTCTAAAAGAAATAGCCACCAAGTACATCATTCTAAAATTAATATGGCACTCAAGCAGGCTCATGCCAGAAGTTGTGACATTCATTTTGGTGCAAGCACCCTAGCGCAAAAGCTTTTTCATATGGGTTATTACTAGAAAAAATATGGAAAAATATTGCTATGCATATGTTAAGCGATGTCATAAATGTCAAGAACATAGTCATTTATTTCATGCTCCTACTTTTGAGCTCCATTCCCAAATACCTATTTGGCCATTCTCAGTATGGGGGCTAGATATAATTGGAAAAATCTCCCCATGCTCTTTCGCTGGACATACGTTTATCATAACTGCCACCGATTATTTGATGAAATGGGTCGAGGCTATTCCTCTTCGATCTATGACTGCTAAGGTAACCTGTCGCTTTATCCTTGAGCACATAATTGATCATTTTGGGCTTCCTTCCTCATTATTCTTCGATAATGGCACACCATTTAAGAATAATGATGTGAAGAAGTTCTTAGAGACTTTCCATATTTAACGGAATTTTTTGACACCTTACTACTCATAATCCAATGGTCAAGTTGAGTCAACCAATAGAGTCATCGAACAAATTTTAAAGAAATATATTAACACCAATCACAAGGAGTGGCACACACAACTACATTATGCACTTTCGGCATATCATACGAGTGTTCATTCTTCCACCCGCTCAAAACCTCATAACCTCATTTATGGTATGGAGGAAAAAATTCGTTTGGAGTTAGAAATCCCCACATTACGAGTTGCTCTCCAAGGTTTGATTGACAATAACACTTACAAGACTAAAATATTACATCAACTTGAAAGGCTCGATGAACAATGCATTAATGCTCATGAGCATCTTCAAGCCTATTGCAAAAGGAAACAACATCATTACAATCTCAATGTTATCCCTTGTGCATTTAACAAGGGTGACTTAGTTCTATTCGAAAATCAGCGTAATGTCAATGCCAACCATAATGAACATGAAAAATTTAGTCCTAATTGGTTAGGACCCTATGTTTTCGACACAAGCTATGGGTCCGGTGTGTATGTCTTAATGGAATTCAATGGAACACCTCTTAAAAAATCAATCAATGTTGCACATTTGCATCAGTATCATGTTTAATCCCCTTTGAATAGTATGAAGTATAAAGTGATGTTGATAAGCGTTATGGGAATCTTCCCTTATACACTTTAAAATGGCTTCATTTTTGACAATTCTCTTGCAAGTTTGTCTTGAACACTAAAGTGATTCTTTATGATTCCTTTAGGTTTCATGCTATTCACTTTCATCTTGTGTGTTATGTTGCATCTTATTTTAGCACAACATACTCAATCATTATGTTGTATCTAACTTAAAACTGCAAATATGTTTTAATTAGACCACTTACACATTGTTAAGACATTAATTAATGTAATCCTACCAAGGTCACTTAATTAATTCAATCACATTTAGACAAATCATAAAACATAAAAAAAAATTATATATACATATCTTCCAAGTTTTATATACATATCATTATAAGAAACAATATCACCAAGGTCTATGAGAATTAGAACCCTTAGCATCTGGTGCTTGTGATCCAGCCCCTGGATGCCTGAGATGGTCGTGTGTGATCATGATTGTGATCCACTAAATCTGGATGCAAACTCCAAACCTTGTGCTCTCCCACGGGTCACATCTCTCTCCTCCTATAGTCATGCTATCTCTGCTAGACTTTGCGATGACTGCCCTGTAGTCTCTGCCTAATGCACTCATCTCCTCACAGTCTCATAAGCTTCCTGTAGTATCATGAAAGGTCTAAGTGACTCTGGATCCTCCTCCACAATAGGTGGGGGCATATATTCAAGATCCGTCTCCTCATCGATGGATGTGGGTACTATCTCTGCAGCAGCCTAACGATAGAACTCTCACCAATCTCTTATTACTCCTACAAGGTAGAAACATCACACAATCAGTAATCATCATCATGATATATATATATATATATATATATATATATATATATATATATATATATATATATTTATTTATTTATTTATATAAAGCTACATAAGAACTCAAAGTACATGCATCAAATCAAATATCATAACCTATGTCATCGGATGGATGTGTCACCTCAATGTTGTCATGTACTGGGGGCATGGACGTTGAGCTAGCCTCCCCTCAGCTATGAGTACTGGTGCCAACTACAACTGTTGCTCGTGATCTCATCCTATGGATGGGAGAGGAATCTACCCACTCATGAGGATCCTTAGCTACTACCTCATCATCCTCACTCAAGGGTGGCTCCTCCTCCTCCTCGTACTGCTCCTCCTCCTCATAATCTGGATCTACCTCCTCATCATACTCATCATCAACCACATCAGTAAATATATCAGCAAGTCTATAGTGTGTCTCCTCGTCCCTATCCTCCTACTCCTCTCCATCATCTAGTAGTGGCTCTGCATCTCCCACTAGCTCATCCATTGGGAATATTGGTGTTGGTTGAGTCACTTTCCACCACTCCTCATACTCTAGTGTGGCACTAACATCTTCTGTGTTAGGGAATGGTGGTTGGTCATGATGAGAATGATCAGAGTCACTTTCAGCTACATGGTCAAGCATGAGTCGCACTATATCACCTGGTCTCCATGCACTCCACACTGATCTCCTAAATGAGGTTTGTGCCTAGAGTGGTGTTTGTACCTATCCAAACTACCGCATGAATCAATCATAGTAGAATGGTCATACTATGTGGTCATGGTGGCCAACCAAAAATCTATCCATATACATCCTTTGCAACTATCTGGTATAATTTGGCCACTATAATGTCAGCTGATAAGGTCTCCAAAGGACCTCTTCCTCATCCAGTCAGTCAAAATCTACCCTCCAAAAATGAAAATTACAATACTGCCATAGTCACCACAAAGGATACCTGAACACCCATGGCTACCCACTGTTGTCGTGCATGGGCAACCAATTGGTCTAGTACATGTAATGTGCTCAAGGAACCACACTTATAGAATTCTACAGTACACCATACTATCTATTTCTTGGTATACAAAGCACCCCAAATCATAATAGAGATGTGCCAACATACTCTGACCCTAGGTGTATACTGTTTGCCACTCTACCATCCCTCGAATCATGTGGACTAGTCCTCCCTCAAGATGAGCACTCTATCCATTAGGGACAAGGACTAGTGCTATGATTTACATCATAATGCATTGAACCACTGGTGCCCATGAATATAATAACATGGACAAATCAATCCATCTGCTAACTCATGCATCATGCACTAGACCATCTACACAATACTATAAATCAACCCTCTGCTCTAGGAAGGTGCGGTCTCTATGGAAATATACTCACTCTCCTCGAATTGACATGTGGAGAATCTGATGTACATCCTCCAATGTGATTGTTATCTCTCCTGAAGGTAGATAGAATGTGCATGTATTTGCATCCCATCACTCACAGAGAGCCATCAACATGGCATTGTGGTATCTCATGGGAGGCATAAGATATTCCCAATAGATCCCAATAGCCTAAATATGCTCCATCTCCTCTGTTGATAGTGCTAAAGCCATATCTCTTAGAAAACTCAGCTATCTCTCTTCTAACCATTGTCATCCTCAGGCGAGTACCTTTAAAAATTTACACAAATATGCTCTAAAATTCATCTAAAATCTTTCCTTTATACATTATTTTTCATCAGGAAAGTATGCTAAAGTTTATCTAGTGTGATTTTCTAAAGCCCTAGACAATTTAGACTCCTTTTGGGACATTCGACAAAGAAACTAGACACTTCGCAAAGCAAAGGGACACTTTGCAAAGAAATGAGACACTTTGCAAACAAAAGGGACACTTTGCAAACAAAAGGGACAATTTGCAAAAAAAGGGGACGCTTTGCAAAAAAAAAAATTCCAAGACCCTTAATCAACCTAGATATACCTCAAAATTAACTAAACCATTACAACATCACAAAACCTAGTTTGCAGAATTCACTCACCTCATGCTGACGCTCGTCGTATGCCACCTAGTCTTAGAGAACATCCAATTGTGTAGGTGTGTACCCTCATCTACTCAAAATTATCTCATCTCACTCGTCACTCTAAAGCTACATGCAGGTAAAATGAATAGTAAGTGAAAAATTACTCCCCTTTCCCTCTTTTACTCCATCTTTCATCTCTTTTTACTCTTATGCATTAAAATAGGGTTATTTTCCTTTTAAGAGTTCCTAAAGTATCTCTTCTTCAAATCAACCTAATGGGAGCTAACGAACTCCATTTTCAACACCGCTTGATGCATTAGAATCATATTTCTACCCCTGAAATCATCCACTATCTATCGCTATGTGACATGGTACTTGGATATGTCCTTCGATATGACATTTTGAATTTGATGTGGCTAGATTGCTACCTCAATTCCACCTCCGTAAAGAAAGAAAAATCAAGGGGGCACATACATCTACCCTCGAATCTACTTTATAAGAGTTAGGAAAAAAGGATTTTTGATAGCTAAAAAATGTGTGTTGTAGGATGCAGGTTCCTAATGTTGTGGTTTTGGAGATAACTACACTAGGGGCTTCATTCTCCCACACTTTGAATGAGTATCATTTTATGTAAAAGAGTGCAATTTTTAGAATACTTTATCTTGCATATGCACGTAGAGTCATATGGGTAGAAAAGTGGGGGCTTAATGTATTGCCAAAAACTATATACTCTTGGAGAAAGAGACAATTTTGTGGTAAACCTAAGTCTTGCTTTTAGCACCTTCCATCAATCATCCCTTAAAATTACATTTCTAGGCCCCTAATATTCATAATTTTGGACTTTGAGGCCTAATTCACCCATGAAACCACTTAAATCCCGATAAATATCATTAAAACCACTAATATTTTGTGAAACCCACCTAGATTAAGTCACCCAAGGTGGCGACTTAGTCCCTTTTGGGATATTTTCCACTTTTGAGCATGAATTTTAGTAATTCAATTTAATTTCTTGATGGATGTTAGCCTCTTAGGTCTAAATAATGGGAAAATTAGGTGTTGATGCTTATAGATACACATTTTAGGTCATTTTTCACATCTCCTAGTCATATTTACAAAGCAAGAATAAAAAATCAAGAGCAAGAAGTGTCTTACACAAGAAGATTCAATAACATTTTGTACAAAGTTGAAGCTTTAGGGCAGCAAACTAGGGTTTTTTTCTAGGTCTTCAAGCTCACTTCTTATTCAAGATCTTACATTGCATGAGATTGATCATGGATGCCTATGGTGAATCATGGAGAAATATAAGTTGAAGAGATGCAACTAGCCATCAAATCACACCCAATGACTTTTTTTTTTAGTGATTCCATCTTCCATGTTCTTCTTATCTTTAGACTTGAGGTTTGCATTATATTTCTACATATCATTTACATTCATTTGAAGGGTTGTAGAGTTTCTTGCATTGAAGTCTTGCATCTCTTGAGTGCCATTTATTCACCCCATTCTAGCACATTAGAATAGGGTTTCATCTCATTTTCAGCTTTTCCTAGTCTTAGACACAATTAAGGCTAGGTTTATGTAGATTTTATCTTCCACAAAGTTTGAATACCAACTAGGGTTTGACCAAGGAAAACCCCCATTAGAAACCAATTTTTCTTTTGTTTTGTAGGGTTTTTTGAAGATTCAAATCTGGATTTCCATCAAAGAGTAGAGTACAGGTGCTGGAATTTCATTTCCACTTTCGGATTTGCAAAAAATCAAAAGTCGACTAAGTCGCCCATAGTGGCAACTTAGTCCCACTGCATTATTTTTTAGGGATTTTTACATTTTTAGACACCCTTTTGACAGAAACAGGTTTCTGAGTAGATTCCTTGTTCTAGGACTACGTTGCCTAGACTGGCCTAAGTGTCCCATTTTCCTCAAAAGTCAAAATTTTTAGGATTTCAGTGGCTCTTCCAGTCTTCCATATGTTCTTCTTCAATTTCTAGGTGCATGGTTTCTATTTTGCATCTTCATTTGATTGTTTATTCAATTTTTTAAAAAATTTTGTATAACACTTTATTTTCAAACAAACTACATTTTCGTAGTTTTGCATGATTAAGTCATTCCATTTTCAGATCAAAACATTAGGACATCATAATTAGGCATAAATAATCTCATTAACATTAGTATTGAATGTAAAAATTAGTATTTTGGCACCATTTCTTCATCTCTCTCCTTTTAGGTGAAAAACCCTACAAGTGCAAGAGAGAGAGGAGACCCCCTTTTGCTTTGCCAAAATCATAGTTTACACTTAGAAATGTGTGAAACCTGCATTGGGACCAAAAAGACCTAGGTGGGACTCATTCACCCAAGGTGACGAATGAGTCCTAAAGACTAAATCTAGGCCACAGAAGCCAGAAACACCTAAATTATGACTGGTTACTAATTGGTGTCAGGATTATCCTCAAAAAGATGCAATAAATGAGGCTTGCAAATGTAAAATAGGGCCAATTAAACCATAAGAAAGGCCAATATTAATGACAATCCTAGAGAAGTGTGAAAGTGTATTACAAAACTTTACAACACTCCAAATACGGCAAGATTAAGTTGATTATGATTATAATTATGTTTATTATGCTTGGTTAATTAATATAACCCTAGAAAAATGTGAAAGTCTGTTACAACACTTCACAACACTTTTTCAAGGAACCAATAAAAATTTATTAGTTCACAAGGGCACAAGACCTAATTTGAATGTTTTATCCACATTACAACATTAAATCAAGGCAACATTAGGGTATGTGCAAGATCATGATGGGCCAAAAAGTGGTGATATGATGGGTATGTGTAGGGCATGTTGCTAAAAACTTTTTTTTTACCCAAAATTGATGAAACAAAAAGGGTTTTTAAAGGAGATTCTCATCTTTCCACCAATATAAATTATTCTTTACTTTGAATTTAATAAATAATTATTATTCATTTTCTATTTGAATTATGACTAAAGTCCTGATTGATAGGTTGATTGAAAAATATCTATAGCTTTCAAATGGTATCACATTTTTTGAATCCGAAACATGTCACATTCTATGCTTTGCATACTATAGGATTAAAAAAAAATTGAATTTCATGAAGTTTTGACCAAGTTAAGGTGGTCAGACATATGATTTTTTATATTTTTAAAAGTTGTAATACAAAAATCATAATTAATTATTTACTTAGAAAAAAATTACAAAAAAATATGCATCACATCCTAACATGAGTCCTCTACTTATATCTAAAATCTTATAAAAAAATATTATAATTTTATTGTAGTTAAGGTGGTCAGACAAACACCTACTTATTTTTCCCGAATTTAAGTACTCTGCATTGAAATTTCAAAATTTCACCAAATAGATTTTTTTTTATAAATAAACCTAGTAGTTTAGAAACTACATTCAATTTTCTATAGATTCTATTCTTACATATTTTTGAAATAATATAGATAACTTATTCAAATTTTTACGTCAAGTTTCCTAACTCTGATTTTTCTGAATTTTTTGCCACTTAAGGGCCTATTTTTTCCATGATGATCCTGCACATACCCATTAAGTCAAAATCACAAGGAGGGCCCAAACAAGTTAGAAAAAAGTAGAAGGGTTACTTTTTCAATGACTCCAGTAAGTCACCATACTGCCATAGCCACCACGGTGGATAGATGAATGCTTGAGGATAGCCTAGGGCTGATGAGCATGGAAATCCTATCAGTTTGGTGAATGTGATATGCTCCAGGAACCACACCTATAGCAGCGTACAGTGTACCATACTATCGATCTCTGGAAATGAAAATTGTGCAAGATCATAATATAGATGCACTAAGATGTTGCACCCCTAGGCATACACGGTCCTATGCTCTACCATCGCCTAAATCATATGTACTAGTCCTCTAAGTGTGCTCCTCAACCATCAGGGATGAGAACTAGTGCTACAGTGAACATCATAATCCATGCAACTAGTGGGGTTGTGAATATAATAACATAGGTAGATCGATCCATGGCATCACCATACCATCATGAACTAGACCTCTGAGGCAATAGTGCATATCATAATTCATCTCCTAAAATGATCAATCCACTCGAAAAAATACACTCTCACTCTAAATTAGAACTTGGAGTATGTGATGTACGTCCTCAAGTGTGATGGTAATCTTTTCGGTGGTAAGATGAAATGTGCATGTATTTGCATTCCACCGCTTTACCAATGCCATCAACATAGCATTGTGGTATCTCATGGGGGGCATGAGGTATGCCCAGTATAAGCCCATAGTCTAAAATTTCTCTGTGTCCTCTACTGAAAGTGTGGGGGCTAGGTCTTGAAGGTGACGGATCTATCTACCACCTAGACATTGTCGTGAATGGGGAGGAATCTAACAAAAAAAGTATAAATATGTCCTATAAGCATTCTACAATATTAAATCTATTCATCAACAATTAAAAAAGTGTACTAAAGTTGTTCTAGTGTACTCTTCTAAGGGTCCTAGATACTTTAGACTCCTTTTGAGACACTTTGCAACAAAAAGGGACACTTTGCAACAAAAGGTGACCCTTCGTGAGAAAAGGGGACACTTTACAAAAATTGGGACACTTTGCAAAAAAGGGACACTTTGTGACATTTTATTCCAAGGCCCTAAATTAACCTATAAATGCATACAAATCATAAAATAAATGTGTAAGGAAAAATCTAAGGGAGAAAAATCAACTCACCTAATAATAATGCTCACCACGGGCCACGTGATCCTGTAGGATGTCTAGTCTACTAGGCATGTAATCTTATCGGCCTGAAATCTTTGACCACTCTTCACAAACTCAAGCTACAAGAAGGTAAATGAAAAAATAGTTAGAATTTACTTCACTTTTTACTCTTATATAAGTTAAACTTAGGGTTTTTTCTATATTAGGGTTAAAAGGTTTTTTCATTCAAATTAACATAATGGGAGCTAGAGAGCTCTATTTTTGACACTGTTTGTTGCATTGGAATCGTGATTCCACTCCTATTATCATCAAATGTTTATCATGTGGTATGGTACTTCAAAATACCCTATTATATGAATTACCGTATTTGATCTGTTTAAACTGCTACCTTGATTCCACCTTTGTAAAGCAAGCAAAATCAAGGGGGGCATACATCCACCCTCAAATGTGATTTCTAGAAATAAGTTAGATAAGAGGATTTTTGGACAACTAATGAATTCATGTTGCATGATGTGGTTCCTAATATTGTGATTTTGTAGATAGCTACTGTGGGGGCTTCATTCTCCCATGTTGTGAAAGAACCTATATGAATATCCTTTTATGAAATAAAGTGTATTGTTTGGATTCCTTTAGCTTGCATATGCATGTAGAGTTATATGGGCGCTAAAGTGGGGGCTAGATGTAATGACGAAAATTGAACCCCCTTCTTGGGGATAGGGAAATTTCTCATTTAATTTGGACCTATTTTAGTACCCTTGCATTAACTACCCTTTAAATCATAATTAATAAGCTCCTAAGACCTATTATTTTTGATCTCGAGGCTTATTTCAGCTAAAAACTTGACAAAATCATCTAAAACATGAAAATTCCTGAAAACCCACCTCAAAAATCTTAGGCGGGACTCATTCACCACCTTGGGAGAATGAGTCCCCTTAGATGGAACCCTTTTACCACCTTGGGTGAATGAGTCCCATTTGGGGAATTTCTAAGTTTTGAGCTGGAAAATCACCTTTTAAATTCAAATTTTTGGTTGATGTTGGCCTTTGAGATCTAAATAATGGTAAATTAGGTGTTAGTGCCTATATAAGTAAGATCTAAAGCCATTTTTCATCTAAGGAAGCATTTTCAAGAGCAATTTCAAGAGACAGGAATCAAGAATCTTCAAGCATTCTCTCACAAGAGCATTCAAGTTTCAAAAGCAAGTAAAGTTGAAGTCTTGGAGTAGTATTAAAGTTTTTTTTGTAGGTCTTCAACCTCAAGCCAAGCCTAATGACTTGTTTCCTAAGTAATTCCATCCTCCATTATCAATCTACATTCAGAAAAAGGAAGGTACAAGAGTTATTGAGGCTCCTTTGAGTGATTAGATATCTCTCAAAGTGAGTCATCCATTGTCATATTCTCTTCATACATCTCATTCTTGTACATTAGAATAGGGTTGCATTGCATTTCAAATTTCCTAATCTTAGACACACTTAAGGTTAGGGTTTTCATTCCTATTTACATGCACATTCCATTATTTCTATCAAGGATTAATTACTAAAATAGGGGTTTGACTGAGGAAAACCCCCCATAAGCAAATCAAGTCTATATTTTGTTCTGCAAGTCTTTTCACAGATTTGGATCCGAAAACTAGTTTGGAAGGGAAGGACAAAGATTGGAGCATAGATCTAAACTTTAAATTCTCAAAAAAGTGAAATGGGACTGATTTTCCAAAAGTGGTGAATGAGTCCCACTACAGGTGTTTTTCAAGATTTTTGTAGTTTCAGATACCTTTTTTCTTGAAACTCATTCTTGTACAGAAACCCAAATCTAGGACTAATTCGCCTAGATTGGAAAATGAGTACTAATAGGTCAAAAAGTTAGAATTTATAGCAATTCAGACCTCCTTTTAGTCATCTCCAAATTCCTAGGTGCACACATTTCATCCTGTAGCTTTTTGTCTTGTTTTTCATACTTTTCTAAGTCATCTTGTTAGTCATTGTATCAAATTAGGGTTTAGTGTTATATCTTGCATTTCATTTTTCCTTCCAAGTTCTTACTTGGTGCTGAACCCCAAGTTGTTAGTTCACAATCAGCCCTTAGGACACCCCTATAGCGAGATCTCTTTCTTCTTTGCATTGAGATCTCTAGGGTTATCCTTGAATGAAATTGGAAAGTAGGTGTGCTCTATGCACTAAACCATACGATAGCACCTTGTACCCATTTTTCTACATTTCACAAGGAAATCCTAGATATCTCAATCCAAGGATGGAATGAGCAAAAAAAATCTAGTAGAAAGGTGTTCTAAGGTGCAATTAAAGATTAAAAGGGTGTTCACCACCAAGCTAGGGCTTGGAAAGATGAGAAATGAATGAAACATGCAAAACCTAACTAAATGACCTATGAAATGAAACTAAAAATTCAGGATAACAAATTGAGAATGAACGAAGGTGCACTTGGGAGAAAGATGAGGTCAAAAAAAGCTCCAAAACCCTAAAATTCTGATTTTTAATGTTCACTGGGACTCATACACCAGGCCGAGCGAATTAGTCCCAGATTAGGGTTTCTAGGCAGAAACTGGAATCTGGTAGTGACAAGTCTAGAACTTTTGAAATCTAGAAAAAACACTATACTAGGACTCATATGTCACAAGTCGCATATTAGTCTCGTTATGCTTTTTCAAAGGGTCAAGATTTGAATCTACTCTCTTATCTCTACTCTTCCTTCCAAACTTTGTTTCTGGGTCTGAAACTTTGAATCAAGACCTATAGGTGACTTTCCGTGAAGATAGCAACTTTGAGACAACTTGAAAATTTTCTTCAATCTTGTAACCTAGTCTTCAAAGGATCTTCAAGCTCCCCAAAACCTAGATCTACAATCACACATGTAGAAAGATATAGAAAAGTTGGTTGATTGTTAGGAAATAGGGGGTTTCCTTGGTAAAACCCCTTTTAGGTAATTAAACCTTAATAAAAAATGAAACATGAATGAAATGAAATATGTAGCATAAGATGAAGCAATAGAACCTTGTTTTAAATGTTGTAGATCTGCAAACAAGCATGAAGTGGCCTCAATGGATGTATATCTTGATATGATTCTTGATGAAAGATAAATTCCTTTGAATACTTGATTTGATCTTGAATCATACATCACAACATCAGCTCAAAACCACATGCATGATGCATCAAGCCTTTGACATGGTGATGGATCTTGAATTTCTACAACAAATAATGAAAAAATGTACCCTTGAATGCTTTAGAAATGCTCTTGAATGTCCTTGTAAACTCTTGTAATAATAAACTTGCTAGAGTGCATGAATACATGAATTGCTAGGAGAAAAATGAGTGAAATAACCTTGTATTTATACTTTATGCAAAATTTATACAAGCTGACATTAGATCTAGGAGAATAAAATCTTTCCAAAAATATAAATTTAAATTAGGTCTAAGCTAAGTTGGGCTCATATGCAGTTGTGGTGTATGAGTCCCAGTGGCTTAAACATGGGGCACAAACTCCAAGAAGTGTCTTGTTTAAAGTGAAATTCAAAATTAGGTCCCAAGACCTAGGTGGGACTCATACACCCAAGGTGGCATATGAATTCTAGATCACTAAATCTAGAACAAATGACCCAAAGCATTGGATTATGATTGGTTATTTGATAAGTGTTGATATTTTCCTTGAAAGGATGCAAAATAGGATCATATAAGGCATAAAGAATCCCAATTAATTAATAAAGCCCTAGATTAGTGTGAAAGTGTTAGGATACACTTTACAACACCCTAAATAACGCACAATTAGGTCCACTTAGTTTAAAATGGTCCTAAAATTAATCTGAAGGTGTAAATAAATACACTTTATGACACTAAACTAAGGTAAAATTAGGCCTATTTAGCTTAAAAGGGCCCTAAACATAATGTGAATGTGTAAAACACATTACAATGCTAGATCAAGGAAAAATTAGGTTCATTTTAATTTTAATCATCCCCAAATTAAGTGTGAAAAAGGGCTACTTTTTCCTACACTACATTTATCCCCCACTTTAGTAAGAGGAGGAACTTGCTTCAAACTCACACTTAACTAGACGTGTTAAAAAGGGGTCCAAGTGTACCAATGTGGATGGCTGAGGATAACAAATATCAAAGGAGGTGGCCAAGCCCTAGGATCCAAGATCCTATGTCAAACCTACATAAGCAAAAATGACACACAAGGTGTATGATAGGCAACAAAACAAGATACACAAACATGCAATGTCACAAACATGAAGATAAAAGAAAGAAAAAGAATAGGTGAATCAAGATTTGACCATTTTTCCCACATGTTGTGGATCTAATATAATATGTTTTTTCCCAAAATGCATGCTTACTCTAAGGAAATAAAACTTATGGTTGTTTGTTGGGTGAGTATCCAAAAAGGGTGGCTTACAAGTGGAACACGTTGTCCACTATGCAAACCAAATGCATGCACACAAGTGCTAGTGGAACCTCAGGCTATCCACTAGGTGAGTCCCCAAAGAGGTGAGACACATATGCATGTGGTCGGTATGTGCACAAACACACAAGCAAGTGGATATGGGAAAGTCACGCCTAAGTTCATCTCTCATACATACAACCAAACCAAAGCTATACCTCCTACTAACTTTGATAAGGTGCCACACAACAATGAACTTTGAGATCCATGAGGCAAGAAAAGATTTGTATGCTTGATACTCATGAAAAAACAAGATGGCACCATAGGCAAGCAAAGTATATTTTGCATAGTGGCCATATAACTAATATTATAAATTCCAAAGTAGGTAGTGTAAGGCACATTCAAAGGGATTTTTCTTAGTTCATGTAAGGTCCCTTCTTAGGGAAAATTGTGCCTAATGTCTCCAAGAGAGGACAAGTCAAAGAAATATCATGCTCTCAGAGGAAATAAAACCCAATGATACCACCAAGAAAAGGATGTATTGCAAGAAGAAAGAAAATCACGTAATGAAACATGAGTGTCGATGTATTCCCCCACTTTAAAGTGGTTGCTAACACCATTGTTGTGAGAAATTCCTTTAAAGTAGAAGACATGAGAGCTTATTCAGAAAGCCTTATGCCAAGTGATATGTTTCCAAAAATAGCTACATTATGAATAAGTATGTCTCATGCAAGCAAAATTAAGGCATGTCATCTACATACCAAGCTCGCTCTTAGATATACACAGAAGGTGGTCAACTAGCCAAAAGATACAATGACAAGTGTCATACAAGGACAAGGCTAACCTAACCCCTTGCCCCCACTTACTGCAAGATAAGGATGAGCCAGGATGATTGATGAGAAACTTGAAAATTAGTATCAATTAAAGGAATTGGGTGCTTCAACATAAGGAAAAGCACCACAATCCTTAAGATTTTGAATTTTGTTACACAAAGCCTTACATTCATTAGTAGAATTATTGTGAACTCTATGATATGCACAAAATAAACTCTTGTAATAGAATTTATTTCATGTTCTTGGAGGGAGGGAAATCAAACAATCTTGGAGGAGTCTCGACATAATACCCTCTTGATCAATAGTAGAGGATGTTCCTTTATTTTGCAACAAAGATAATTATTTCTTAGTACAGGGTGTCATACTTACACAAGACTCTTTAGATTGTGAGATTTTGTTCTCTCCTTGAAAGGGGGATGTAAAATATAATGAACTCCAATCGGTAGTGTTTTGCGTGATGGAATTGATATTAAGTGAATATTTCTTTGTTACTTTCATTTTTTTCAAAGGAAAAAAAACCAAGAACATTAGTGTCTATTAGTTCAGGATGCACTAATGTTAAATTTAGCTTGGATAAATATTTTTTAATAATGTTGATATTAAGAGAAGGCTTGATTGTTTCATTTGAGGGACAATAACCAAGACCATTAGTCATTTCTTGCATGTTAGGCTCTATAGGGACACATATACCTTTTTCTCTAGCACCAAATCCTTTTCCACTATATCCAAGTTGTTTCATATGTTCATAACCTTTTCCATAAATATTTTTCATTTCTTTTGGATTCAATGGTTGCTCATAATTAGCTTCATCAAAGTTTTTTGTGTAATTTGTTGTCTTTTGTTCTAAAATGGTTGAGGTGGATGCTTTTGAAGGGTCTTCTAAATTTTGTTTTGACATTACCACTTTTTCTTTTCCCTTTTTAGATTCTTTATTTATCATCTTGTATTCACCAATGAATGTTGTGAAATATAAGGAACCCCAATCATCTTATAATAGGTTTGTGACTTCCTCAATATGTTTTCCTTGCATGAGTTACACTTGTGTAGTTGGTGTTAATGTTTCCAAAGGATTCTCCTTGTCTTTCTCAATGTTTAAACAACTATTTGGTTCAGGTTCAACTTTGAGTATGTACAGTTTGTTGTTGTAGACATATTTCATGATACAATGAGGAGTAGAAGGAACTCCATTCATTAAATAGATCCATGGTCTTCCTAACAGAATATTATATGAAATATCATCAAGCATAACATGGATATGGGTTTATAATGTGGCCTTTCTAGCTATAATAGGCAAAGTGATCACACCAAGTGTTCATTTTCGCACATTATCAAACCCACTAATAGATAAAGAGGCAGGTTGAATTTTTTATTTATCCACACCAATCCTATCCAAAAGGTTTACACTACACACATTAAGTGTAGAGCCATTGTTGACAAGGGTTCTTTTATTCCCCACCCATCATTTTCAACTATTATCATGAAAGTTTCATTTTGTTTTTACACTTCCAAAGGAGGGAGCTCACTTTGGTGGAAAACAATGTTAGCATTCATTCCTTGAATCATGGCTGCTATGTCATTTTTTTGCACATTAGGAGGGGTAGGAACTTGATGTAAGGCATTTTGAATCATGTTATGATAATGAGGGGAGGGTTGAATAAGGTACCATAATGATATCTTAGCAGGAGTATTCTTTAGTAGTTCAACAAGATCATACTCCTTTCCACTTTGTGTAGGAAAATGTGGAGGGCTAGTAATATAGGTTGAGGTAATGGGAGGGATGTTGAAGGTTTTTTTCTTGGGTATAGATTGTTTCTAGTGTTTTATGTATGAGCAATGATATTGTAACTCAGTTGCTACAACATATTATGCTTGGATGGGTAAAGGATAAGTTCGGGTTTGTTTTGAGTTTATGGTTGTTGTGAGGGTGGGTAAAGAATTATAGGATTCTTAATATGTCCCACAAAGTATGTAAGGGGTACAATAATCAAGGGGGCTCTAATGGACACTTGTGCATTCATAACCTCAATGGTTTTAGGTTGATTTCTTTCTAATGAATAGGAATCTAGTGAAATATTTTCACTATCATCTAAGGGAGTCACATCACTATTGTTTGAAAGAAATGTGTTAATATTGTCATTTTCTTGCACCATGATATCTTCCACAATAGGATAGTTTTTAGGATAACTACAAACTTGATGTTCATGACATTCAAAGGTTGCTTCTTCTAAAATTTCTTCATCACAAGTAAGGGAGTTATCAATGGTTGGATTTTCTTGTTTATCAATGATGGAATTCTCTTATTCAATAATGTTTTCCCTAGGGGAAGAGAAGCAACTAAAATTCTCATGACTTTCATCAATCAAAGTATCTTCCTCACAACTAGGAGAGATACTAGGAGAAGAACAAATGTGATTTTCATGATTGTCCATAATTTCATTCCTTTGTCCCATAATGTCTTCCAAAATAGGATAGGTAAGGGAAGAAACATAAAGAGGGTTATCATAGATCTTAAATATTTTACAACTGTCATCTTTTCTTACAATATGATTGTCATGATTTCTTACAACTACATCTTTCACTGAAATGTTCTTACAAGAAAATTTTGAATGGAAATTAGTTAGGGTGATGTTTAGAAATGTGTCTATGATCTCATTCTCTTGTGCCATAATATCTTCCAAAGGGGGAGGAGGAGAAGGACAAGTAAGACTTTCATGATTCTCAACGAGGAGAAGGAAAAGTAAGACTTTCATGATTCTCAATGATTGCATCTTATTTCTCCAAGATACCTTCGTCACTAATAGGAGAGGTATTGGGAGAAGAACTATGATCGTCATCGTTATATATGTAAGGAAAACATCAACATTTTAATTCTCTTGCACTAAGAGACTCTCATAACTAATGTATTGAAAGAATGACTAACATGCTTATTGACTAAATTTTTATTTGAAAACTTGGAAAAGATAGATAGTAAAATTTGTGCAAAGTAATCCATACAAAATAAAAATGGAGAGAGACTTAAAATGCAACCAAATAACCTAGAATGAAATGTGTAAATGCAATTTTTAGATTCTAAAAAAGGTAGTGTGTTGATTACACTATGAAAAAATCTGAAAATGAAATGTTGTGAATGCCATTTTGAATTTTGAAAATGCACTAAATGAATCAAATTAAGCTAGATTTAATGAAATTAATGAAACAAAAACTTAGCAAACTGAAACAAATAGCTAACAACAACAAATAGAAGCACACAAATGATGTTTTTAATGTTGTAAAAGGAAGTTTTAGGTCTGGTTTAGGACTAAATTTCCTAGAGTTTCTTATGAGTCCTATTCAGGGTTTTTGAAGGGTTCAAATGCTAAAAAATACACCACACATAATTCCCAAAAACCTAGGAAAAATACTTGTACAAGGACTAAATCGCCTAGATGGCCAAATGAGTCCCAGTTAGGGTTTTTTCACCGAATTCAACAAATTCTAAGCTGATTATAAGGTTTATAGCTTGTATGTTGATTTTAATGTTTGAAATTGCATAATTTTAGTGAAATTTAATGATCTAAGATGCAAAAAATGCATCTTATATGCACTTTCACTAATGCAATATTTAGAAACCCTAAATAGAAAATAACTAATGCAAAGTTAATGCAAGCTAGATCTAGGACTATGATGCAATATAAATAAGAAATAATGTGTTCTAAAGGCTAGGTTTACCAAAATGAGATGAGGGGAAATTAGGTGTTCCACCTTTTGGGGGGTGGAACACAAACTAGGGTTTAAGGACCTAGACCAATTTCCTTCAAGTTTCATTCAAGGAAACCATAGAGATTTCAATCCAAGGATAGAATGAGGGAAATATATCTTCTAGAGAGGTTTCCTAAGGTGTGATTAAAGATTAAAAGGGGGTTCACCACCAAGGTATGGCTTGGAAAGACAAGAAATGAATGAAACATGCAAAACCTAACTAAATGACCTATGAAATGAAACTAAAAATCAGGATAAGAAACTGAGAATGAAAAAAGGTGCACCTAGGAGAAAGATGAGGTCAAAACAAGCTCTAAAACCTTGAAATTCCAATCTTTAATGCTCAATGGGACTCATATGCCAAGCTAGGTGAATCAATCCTAGATTAGGGTTTTTGGACATAAATTGGAATCTGGTAGTGACAAGTCTGGAACTTCTAAAATATGGAAAAGCATTGTACTAGGACTCATACGCCACAAGTGGCATAATAGTATCTTTTTAATTTTTTAAAGGTTCAAGATCTAAATATGTTATCTTATCTTTTTTCTTCCTTCCAAACTTTTTTTTGATATGATACTCTAAATTAGGGCCTGCAAGTGACTTTTAGTGAAGATAGCAACTTTGGGACAACTTGACAGTTTTCTTCAATCTTGCAACATAGTCTTCAAAGGATATTCAAGCTCCACAACACCTAGATCTACAATCACACATGTAGAGAGAGAAAAAAACTTGATTGTTAGGAAATAGGTGTTTTCCTTGGTCAAACCCTGTTTAGGTAATTAAACCATAATGAGAAATGAAACATGAATGAAATAAAATATGAAACATAAGATGAAGCAATAGAACCTTGTTTGAAACCTTTTAGATCTGTAAAAAAGCATGAAGTGGCCTCAATGGATTTATATCTTGATCATGATTCTTGATGAAGGATAAATTCCTTTGAATACTTGAATTGATCTTGAATCATACATCACAACATCAACTCAAAACCACATGCATGATGCATCAAGCCTTTAACATGATTATGGATCTTGAATTTATAAAAAAAATGATGAAAAAATCTTCCCTTAAATTCTTTAGAAATGATCTTGAATTTCATTGTAAACTCTTGTAATCATAAAATTTCTAGAATGCATGAATACTTGAATTGATAGGAGAAAAATGAGTGAAATAACCTTGTATTTATACTTGTTTATGAAAAAATTATACAAGCCGACATCAAATATAGGAGAATAAAATATTGACAAGAATTTTAATTTAAATTAGGTCTAATATAATTGGGACTTATATGCCAATTATGGAATATGAGTCCCGGTGGCTTAAACATGGGACACAAACTTCAAGAAGTGTCTTGTTTAATGTGAAATTCAAAATCAGGTCTCAAGACCTAGGTGGGACTCATACACCCAAGGTGGTGTATGAGCCCTAGATCACTAAATTTGGAACACATGACCCAAAACACTGTATTATTATCATTTATTTGATAAGTGTTGGGATTATCCTTGAAAAGATGTAATTAATAAGGCTTGTGGATGCAAAATAGGACCAAATAAGGCATAAAAAAATCCAATTAATTAATAAATCCATGGATTAGTTTGAAATTGTTAGGATACACTTTACAACACCCTAAATAAGGCACACAATTAGGTCAACTTAGTTTAAAAGGTTCCTAAATTTAATGTGAAGGTGTAAATAAATACACTTTACAACACTAAATTAAGGTAAAATTAGGTCTATTTAGGTTAAAATGGCCCTAAACCTAATGTAAATGTGTAAAAACATTACAACGCTAGATCAAGGAAAAATTAGGTTCATTTTAATGTTAATCATCCCCAAATTAAGTGTGAAAAAGGCATAGTTTTTTCTACACTACAATATTAAAATAAATTACATATTTAAAAACTAGACTCTGAATACTACATTTCATAATACTATTCTTTCATAAGATTCTATTTGTAAGTTCTTCAAGTTTTTACTCCAAGTATGAAAAAAAAATAAAAATGAAAAAACCTTCTAATTTTTGTTCAAAAGGTGAAACCAAGTGCTTGCACTTACCCTATTGGGAAATCAATTAGAATGTATGTAGAGTTTGATGAACAAAATTTGATGACATATGATGTCCTTCATGAATATAATAGGATTGAGAAAATGAGAAAAGTTGAGAGGAGTAAATGGAAGGAACATGTCTTAGAGAGGAATATGAATCAGTAGAAGAGGCTAGCTTATCATTGGTGAGGAAATGGTAGTTAATATTATGGAATTTTTAAAGAAAGAAATAAAAAACTCAAAACTTTATCATTGGGTGGTGATGATTTGGGATCTTGTTAAAGATATGCATAGGGCACCATGTGTAGAGATTTGTTCAAATATGGAAAATATTTTGCTTCACCCTAGGCACATGTAGGGTTGAAGGTGTTAGAACACACTAATATATTGAGAGGGGGGTGAATCAGTATATACCTCAAATTAATCCAATTCAACTTTATGGGTAAGTGTACCAAGTTGTGACACAAAAATTGCTCTTAAGATGCCACTTTTCTTATGAAATTAGTAAAGTCTGATGTTCATGAGAAAATGAATATAGTTATGCTCAAAATTTGAAGATACAAAAAGAACAAGAGTTGAAGTGCTTTAAGTCTACTTTCTAAGCTACTTTTTTTTTAAATAATGAAGATTAATGGTTTAAAAAATGAGGGCCACCAAAAGTGGTCATGTTCTTATAAGAAAAATAGCATAGTGTATGTTGTGGCCTCCCCTTTTTGTTAACTTTTTTTTAGAATTTCAAAAATCCGAACAGTGAGAAATTAGCTAAAACCATGTAGTTTAACCTAGTTCTTTCGACTAATTTTTTAATGAATATATAATATTTTATGAATTTTTGAAGTGGACACATCCTGAAAAGCTAAAATTTAAGTGTGCTTCCCCCTAATTTTTTTGAAAACTAATCGAAAATCATTTTTTTTCATTACATGTAGAATGTATCCTATTTTATAAAAAATGTAATTTGTTTTAAAATTCAATGAACGGGTAAAAATATATACTAAAACTAGCACATGGTGGTTTTTGACCAAAAATGCAGGCACTAACAAGAGAAGTTATGCATGAAAAACTTAACATAATCAAAATGTTGAAAAAATTACATGATTATATAGGTAAGAGAAAGCCTAACATCATCACATCTTTTTATAAACTTGCATTGAAAGATGTTCCAACCTAATAGTTAGCACGGCCAAAAATGTGTGAAATTTTTTTACCCTTTCAGAAAATCACATCCTTGGCATGAAATGGTCATCCAACCCTTTTAATTGGATTTCCAAGGAAAAATCCAACCCTTTAGGTTTTTATTTCCCAATGCAACCCATTTATTGAGTGTCAAATTTGGTGCTCGCCAAATGTAGTGCATCATTTAGTGTGCACCAAATTTGGTGCTAGCCAAATAAAGTTCATGATTTGGTGAGCGCCAAATTTGACACTAGCTAAGTGAAGTGCTCCATTTGGCTAGCGCCAAATTTGGTGCTCACCAAATGTGAAGCATGAATTTTGGAAATACATTTTTGTGAACTCTTTCTTTTTCTCTTTCTCTACCAAGGAAAATATATAAATGAAATTGATATTTACATATGGACATTTGATTTGTTGTACTTTAAGTTATATTTCATGTATATAGTTTTGGAATGTTTGAGAGTGGTTTTGGATCTCTTGGAATTATAATGCAAATTCTAGTTTTTGGAAGATCCTATAATTTTTCAAACTTAGTCAAATTTCAGTAATCAGCAAATTATATAATATTTCTCTCTATCTCACTCATTTTCATCTCTTATGCTCTAGACCTCTCTCTCTCACTATGTCCAACCCTTTATCTAACTCTCTCCCTTGAGCTCAAGAACTACCTCTCTACATGTCCTCTCTTTCTCCTTCCCTCTCTAATCTCTATCTCCCTCCCTCCCTCCCTCCTTCACTATATACATTTCTCTATCTCCCTCCCTCCATTTCTATCTTTATATATCTCTCTCTACTCTCTATCTCACTCTCTCCTTCCCTATATAATCTCTATCTCGCCATTCTTTCTCTCTCTCTCTCTCTCTCTCTCTCTATCTACCTGTCCCTCCCTCCTCTTTCTACCACCTCTCTCTCCCTAACTCTCTCCTTCCCTCTATACTTCTCTTTATATCCCCTCCCTCTCTCTACCTACCTCTCTTAATTTCTCCCACACCTCTCTCTCACTCCATCCCTACCTCTCCCTCTATCTCCCCTTCCCTCTCTACTTCTCTCTATCTACCTATCCCTTTATACCTATTTCTCTCCACCTTCTTCCCTCTCTACTTCTCTCTCTATTATATCTCTCTATCACCTATCTCTTTATCTCTCTCTCCTTCCCTCTCTACTCTCTCTCTCTAGCTTTCCCTCCCTCTCTCAATCTATCTATTTATCTCTCCCTCCCTCCTTTTTATCTGTCCTCTCTCTTCCCCCAATATTTCTATCTCACATTTCCTTTTCTCTGCCTACGTCTCTCTCTCCTTCTATCTATCTCAACTATCCCTCTTTACCTCTCCATACCTCTTGTCTCTATCTTCCTTACACCAACCTTCACTCTCTACATCACCCTATCTAACCTACCCCTATATACCTCTTTCTCTCTCCATCGCTCCTTCCCTCTTAATCTCTCTACCTTCTTGCTTACCTCTCTACTTCTCTCTCCCCCTCCCTCTCTACTCTCTTTCACTCTATCTCACCTCTCTCTCCCTACATATCCTTCCCTCCCTCATCTCTTTCTTTATCTCACCTCCCTCTCCCTCCCTCCCTCCCTCTCCTTCTCTCTCAACTTCTCTATATCTCCCCCTCTCTCTCACCTCTCTCTCCATCCATTTCTCTCCCTCTATCCCTACCTCTCCCTCCATCTCTCCTTTCCTCTCTAATTATTTTTATCTCCTCTCCCTCTTTATACCTACCTCTCTCTCTATTTCTCTCTCTCCATCCCTACCTCTCCCTCTATCTCTCTTTCCCTCTCTCCCTCCTTCCCTCTCTCAATCTCTAGCTTCCTCCTCTCTCTAATTCTCTCTCTCACTTCTCCCTCCCTTCCTCTCTCTCCATCCTTCTCTACTCTCTCTCTCTCTATCTCAACTCTCTCCCTCCCCCCTCTTTTCATCTCTTTTCTACCTCTCTATACCTACCCCCCCTCTCTCTCTTTTTCCTACATCTATATTCCCCCCTCTCTCTCTATTGCCCCTCTTTCTATATCTCATCTTCCTGTCTATCATCTCCCTCTTCCTCATCTATCTACCTACCTTTCTCTCTTCCCCCTGTTTCTATCTCTCTGTCTCTACAATTTATCTCAACTAATCCCTCTTTACCTCTCCCTCCCTCTATACCTCTCCCTCCCTCTTTATTTTCCTCTACTTCTCTCTATCTCCCCTCTCCATCTCTCTACCTACCTTTCCCTCTATAACTCCATACCACTCTCCCTATACCTACCTCTATACCTATATCTCCCTTCTCCTTCTCTCTACCTACCTTTCTATCTCACCTATATCTCTTTACCTCTCCCTCTATCCCCTCTCTCTATATATCTTTATTTTCCTCTCTCTGATGTGCACCAAGATGTGATTAAAAAATGGGAGGAAGGTGGGCATATTGAGAGAGAAATGGGAGGGAGGAAGATGTAGAGGAGATAGTGTAAGAGATATTGAGAGAGAAAGAGGAGAGAGAGAGGTGAGATAGAGAGAGTAGTGATGGAAGGATAGGGAGAAAGAGGAGAGAGGGAGGGAGAAGTGAGAGAGAGGTGATAGAGAGATAAGTGGAGAGAGAAGGAGGAAGTTGGAATATTTGGGAAAGGGAAGGAGGGAGGGAGGGAGAGAGATATAGGTATAAAGGGATACTTAGGTAGAGATAATTAGACAGGTATGGAGAGAGAGAGAGGTGAGAGGGATAAACAGAGAGATAAAGGTAGGTAAAGAGGGAGGAGGAGATAGAGATAAGTAAAGAGGGAAGGAGAGAGGGAGGGATAGGTAGGAAGGGAGAGAGAGAGGTGAGAGATAGGTGAGATAGAGAGAGAGGGTGGAGGGAGGCATAGATATGTAGAGTATAGAAGGAAGGAAGGAGGGAGAAGTGAGAGAGATAGATGTGATAGACAAATATGGAGGGGAGAGAGAGGGAAAGAGGGAGAGAAAAAGAGGTGGAGGGAAAGTTAGGGATAGATATATAGAGAGAGGTGAGATAGATAGATAGATAGAGAGAGAGAGAGAAGGTGAGGGAGGGGTAGGGAGAGAGAAAGGTGAGATAGAGAGTGAATGAGAGGGAGAGGGAGGAAGGGATAAGTGAGAGAGGTGATAGACTAGATGTGATAGAGATAAATAGAGAGGAAAGGAGGGAGTGAGAGAAAGAGAGGAAGAGAGATATAGAGAGAGGGAAAGAGAGAGGTGAGATAGATAATAGAGAGGGAAGGAGAGAGAGAGGGAGGGAGGGATAGGGATATATATGATAGATAGATAAGTAGAGAGGGAGGGATAGAGAAATAGGTATAGATGGAAGGTGGGTGGGAGGAAGGAAGAGAGAAATACAAAGAGATATAGAGAGGGGGAGATAGATAAAAATAGAGAGGGAGGGAGGTAGAGAGAGATATATATAGATGAGATAGAGAGCATAGAGAGAGAATGGCAAGATAGAGAGAAGTAGAGAGAGGAGAGAGAGAGGGAGGGAGAGATAGGCAGAAGGAGAGAGGAGAGAGAGAGGAGATAGGGATAGAGAGTAGAGAGGGAAGGAGAGAGGGATGGAGAAGTGAGAGAGATAGGTGATAAAGAGATGTGATAGAGAGAAGTAGATAGAGAAACATAGAGAGAATGGAGAGATAGAAAGTAGAGAGGGAAGGAGAAAGTAAGATAGATAGGAAGGGATGGATAGAGATAGAGGGTAGGAGAGAGTGAGAGATAAATAGGGGAGGGAGAGGAGGAGAGAGAGAATGGTGAG
The DNA here is from genome assembly GCA_007258455.2 of Sequoia sempervirens. Classification (NCBI taxonomy): domain Eukaryota; kingdom Viridiplantae; phylum Streptophyta; class Pinopsida; order Cupressales; family Cupressaceae; genus Sequoia; species Sequoia sempervirens. The sequence goes on from VDFB02271358.1 coordinate 877,890,695, forward strand.
ATAAAGAATAGAGAGGGAAGGAGAGAGAAAAGAGGGAGATGGAGAGAGAGGGAGAGAGAGGTGAGGTAGAGAGTAGAGAGGGAAGGGGAGAGAGAGGGAGGGAGAGGTAAGGGGGAAGGTGGAGAGATTGAGAGAGGTAAGGAGAGAGGGAGGGATAAAGAAAGAGGCATAGAGGAATATATTAGATAGGGATAAGTAGATATAGAAGGTTGGTGGGAGAAGGAAGATAAATAAATACACAGAGACAAAGAGATAGAGAGAGGGGGAGATAGAGAAAAATAGAGAGGGGGAGGGAGAGATAGAGGTGAGATAGAGAGTAGAGAGAGAGAATGAGGAGAAGAAAGAAGTAGAGAGGGAAGGAGAGTGAGAGAGAAAGAGGGGGAGAGAGGGGGAAGGAGATAGAGAGGATGGAGGGAGGAAATGGTAGGGAGAAAGAGGGAAGGAGAAGAAAAAGAGAAAGAGAGGTGATAGAAAGATGTGATAGAGAGAAGTAGAGAGGGAAGAGGAAAGGTAGAGAGATTGAGAGAGAGAATGAGGGAGTGAGTGAGGGAGAAAGAGGTATAGAGGGAAGGTGGGTGGAAGGAAGGAAGATAGAGAGAAGTGAGATAGAGAGTAGAGAGAGGGGAGATAGAGAGATTTAGAGAGGGTATGAGGGAGGGAGGGAGATAGAGAGATTTAGAGAGGGTATGAGGGAGGGAAGGAGATAGAGAGTAGAGAGGGAAGGAGGGATAAGTGAGAGAGATAGAAGTGATTGAGAGATGTGATAGAGAGAAGTGGATAGGGAGAGAGGGAGATAAAGAGAATGTAGAGATAAAGAGAAGTAGAGATGGAATCGTGACAGAGAAAGAAAGAGAGAGATAATGGTGAGATAGAGAAAAGGAGGGATTGGGAGAGAAAGAGGGAGAGGGAGGTAGGTAAAAAATGGAGAGATACGAAGAGGAGATACATAAATAAGGGGATGAAGGGTGACGTAGAGAGAGGGAGAAAGAGGAAATATAGAGAGAACTAGAGAGGGAACGAGGGGGGAGGGAGAGAGATGGGTGTGTGAGAGAGAGAGATAGGGAGAGAGAGTTAGGGAGGGAGATATAGGTGTGTGTGAGAGAGAGAGATAGAGAGATAGAATTGTGAGATAGAGAGAAGAGAGTGTGTGTGTGAGAGAGAGAGAGAGGCAGGGAGTGGAGGGAGAGGTAGGTGGAGAGGGAAGGAGAGATGGAAGGAGAGAGGGAGGGAGGGAGAGTGATATGGAGAGAGAGAGTTGTGAGATGGAACTTAGAGAGGTAAGGATAGAATGAGATAGAGAGAGAGAGAAGAAGGTTGGAGGAAGGGAGAGGTAAAAAGGGATGGGTGAGATAGAGAGAGGGGAGGAGGAAAAGTGGGGGAGAGATAATTTTGAGATAGAGAGGAGAAAGTGAGAGGGAGTGAGAGAGAGAATGGTGAGATAGAGAAGGAAAGAGTGAGAGAGAAAGAGGGGGGAGGGAGATATAGAGAGATTAATGTAGGTAGAGGGAGGGAGAGGAGAGATAGAGAGTAGATAGGGAAAGAGGTAGGGAAGGAGACATAGTTGAGATAGAGAGGTATGGAGAGAGCGAAAGTGATAGAGGGAGTGGTAGTTATAGAGATGGGAAGGGGAGATAAATATAAGTAAACAAGGGGAGGGAGGGAGGGAAAAAAGGAAGAGAGACTGAGAGGAGAGATAGAATTAAGGGGAGGGAGGGTGAGGTAGAGAGATGGATAAAGAGGAGAGATAAAGAGAAGTAGAGAGGGAAGGAAGGAGGGAGGGAGTTAGTGGACTATGTGTGTGTGTGAGAGAGAGAGGGAGAGAGAGAGGGGGGAAGAGAGTGAGAGAGAGAGAGGTAGGTAGAGGGAGGGAGAGGAGAGATAGAGATTAGAGAGGGAGACATAGGTGAGATAAAGAATGATGGAGGGAGAGGTAGGTAAATTGAGGGAGAGGGGAGACAAAGATAGGAAGAGAGGGAAGGATATTTAGAGACAGAGGAGAGATAGATAGACTTAGAGAGGGGAGGGAGGGAGAGGGAGGGAGGAGATAGAGGTGAGTGTGTTTGTATCAGAGATATAGATAGAGAGGGGGGGAAGACAATGAGATAGAGTGTGAGAGAGAGAGAGAGGTAAGATAGAAAAAATTAGAGAGGTAAGGAGAGAAAGAGAGAGAGAGGGGGGTAGAAATTGATATGTGAGATAGAGAGAGGGAAGGAGGGAAAGCGAGAGAGAGAGAGAATGGTGAGATAGATAGGAGAGTGAGAGGGAGGGAAAGAGGGAATGGTGAGATACAGAGGAGAGAGAGAGAGAGAGGAAGGGAGGGAGAGAAAAAGAGAGAGAGGTAGGTAGAGGGAGGGAGAGGAGAGAGGGAAAGAGGTAGGGAGGGAGACATAGGTGCAATAGAGAGGGATAGAGAGAGAGTGATAGAGGGAGAGGTAGGTATAGAGAGGGAGAGAGGAGGGAGGTAGGGAGAGTTAGGGAGTGAGATAGAGGTGTTTGTGTGTGTGTGTGTGTGTGAGAGAGAGAGAGAGAATGTTGAGAAAGATAAAAGGAGCAATTGAGAGAGAAAGGGCGGGAGGTAGGGAAAGAAAAATTGATATATATTGGGAGGTGAGATAGAAAGAAGGGGAGGGAGGGTGAGGTAGAGAGAGGGGGAGAGGAGAGATAGAGGTGTGAGAGAGAGAGAGATAGATAGATAGAGAGAGACATGAGATAGAGAGATAGAGAGAGAGAAAGAGGGGGAAGAGAGGGGGAGAGAGTAAGAGAGAGAGATAGAGGAAGGTAGAGGGAGGGAGAGTAGAGATGGAAAGAGGTAGGGAGGGAGACATAGGTGAGATATGGTGATATATAGAGTGATTGAGGGAGAGGTATGTAAAGAGAGGGAGGGGGGAGATAAAGTAGAGAGGGAAGGAAATGTAGAGAGAGAGGAGAGATAGAGAGAAGTAGAGAGGGGAGGGAGGCAGGCAGAGGTACGGAGGAGATAGAGGTGAATGTGTGTGTGTGTGAGAAAGAGAGAGAGCAAGAGGAGAGAGAGAAAAAGAGGGGAGAGAGTAGAGAGGGAAGGGGGGAGAGGGGGAGATAGAGAATAGAGAGGGAAAGAGAGAGTAAGATAAAAAGAGGGGGGGAGAGAGAGTGGAAGGGAGTGGAGGGAGAGGTAGGTAGAGAGAGGGGAGGGATATGAGGGAGATAGGGAAGGAGGGAGATTGAGATGAATAGAGAGAGAGTGGTAAGATAGAGAGTAGAGAGATAAGGAGGGAATGATAGAGAGGGAGGGGGGAGGAGGGAAAGTGGGAGAGAGAATTGTGAGATAGAGAGGAGAGAGTTGGCAGGGGATAGAGGTAGGAGAGATTGGGGAGAGAGGGAGGAGGGGAGATGTAGAAGAGAAAGGGGTAGGTAGGGAGGAGAGGGTGTGGGATAGAGGTAGGAGGAGTGAGGAGAGAGGGGAATGTGGAGAGGTAGGTGAGGAGGAGGAGAGATGTGGGTAAGTGGAAAAGAGGTGAGGAGGGAGACCACGGTGCAATGGAGATGGAGAGGGTGATGAGGGAGATGTAGGTACTAAAGAGGGAGAGGAGATAATGGTAGTAGAGAGGGAAGGAGAGAGGCCGAGGAGGAGGTAGGGAGGAGAGATATAGATATGTGTGTGTGTGTGTGTGTGTGTGTGTGTGTGTGAGAGAGAGAGAGAGAGAGAGAGAGAGAGAGAGAGAGAATGGTGAGAAAGAGAAAAGGAGAAATTGAGAGAGAAAGAGGGGGGAGGGAGGGAGGGACTAAACAGAGATTGAGAGGAGAGACAAAAAGAAGGGGAGGGAGGGTGAGGTAGAGAGAGGGAGGGGGAGGAGAGATAGAGATAAGTAGAGAGGGAAGGAGGGAGGTAGGAAGAGATAGGGAGGGAGATAGAGGTGTGTGAGAGAGATAGAGAGGAGAGAGCAAGAGGGAGAGAGAGAGAATTATGAGATAGAGACGAGAGAGTGAGAGAGAAAGAGGGGGAAGAGAGGGAGAGATAGTGTGTTTGAGAGAGAGAGGTAGGTAGAGGGAGGGAGAGTAGAGAGGGAAAGAGGTAGGGAGGGAGACATAGGTGAGATATAGAGTGATGGAGGGAGATGTAGGTGAATAGAGGGAGAGGGGAGATAAAGATAAGTAGAGATAGAAGGTGACATAGAGATAGGAGAGATAGAGAGAAGTAGAGAGGGGAGGAAGGGAGGGAGAGGTAGGGTGGAGATAGAGGGGTGTGTGAGAGAGAGAGGGGAGAGAGGAAGGGAGAGAGAGGGAGGGAGAGGAGAGATAAAGAGTAGAGAGGAAAGGAGAGAGTGAGAAAGATGATACAACTTGTTAATTACAAAAATTTAACCTCTTGATTACTAAAATTTAACATGTTGATTACTGAAATTTGATTGTCTAAAAAATTATAAGATCTTCCAAAAACTATAATTTTCATTATAAGTCCAAGATATCTAAAACCACTCTCAAACATATTGAAACTATATACATGAAATATAACTTAAAGCATAAGAAATTAAATGTCTATATGTAAATGGCCATTCATGTATACATTTTTCTTGGCATAGAAAGAGAAAAAGAAAGAGTTCACAAAAATGCATTGCAAAAAGTCATGCTTCACATTTAGAAAACGCCAAATTTCAAGCCAGCCAAATGGAGCACTTCATTTGGCTAGTCTCAATTTTGGAACTCACCAAATGATGAGCACCAAAATGATTTGAATTTTGAAATACTGAGCCTTAGGCTCAATCATCTAAGCCACTTGGCACTCACTAAATGGTCATTTCAAGAAAAAAACCAAAAGTGGAACCTTTTTTGTGTCACACCTTGGTGCACTCACCCTTAACAACCATATATTTCTACAATATTAAAATGATAAAGAATCAAGCTATGTAATTCAAAGCACAAACACACAACCATAAAACTAGATTTATGTGGAAAACCCTAGAAGGGAAAAACCACGATGAGAAAAATGCTTGGAGAGCTACTATCCAAATCCAGTCTCAGAAATGAAGACAAGATTTGCAACAATTTTTATGGGTTACAACTCCTTGAAACACAATTTTGATGGCTTCAACCAAAGAAAGCTAAAACTCCCCGCAACTTACTACTGTAGTGTAGAAAATTATCACCCTAAGCAATTTTACACTATGTTTTGGCCTTTAAATTATATAGCCTAATTAACCCCCTAATTACATAAAATTATGCATTCTAGAATCCCATTTGTAACACTTTTCTGTTAGTGTAGGTTTATTATTTTCCTTATGTTAAGGGTATTTATTTTTTCTACACATTATTTAAGCTTTCTTAGGTTTATTAGGAGTGGTTAATATGAGAACACGTGGTGAAATACATCAACTACATGTGTCACTCTCTCCCCACACATGGGTAGTTGAGTTACACATCCTTTTTTGGCTTGTTGTGACACCTCTCATAACCACTATTATGTTTTTACCTAGGTAGGTTATGGGGTAGTTGGGTTTCTCACCCTCTTCTAGATTTATGTGCCACCTCTCTCATGTCTTCACTTGAGGAGGCTATGCCACATGTTTTTTCATTTACCAAGTAGGTGATAACCTCCCACCTTTTATGGGTAGTAGGAGTTAATTCACCTCTTGGATGTATTTTCACTTATTCTTCTATACATTGAGCACTCTCCTCTCACCTTCACTAGTTCGGTGATTGTTTGGTGAGAGTCATGAGAGTATTCTCAAAATTATCTTTCTTTTTCTCCATTGTTCTCTAATTTCAAATTTTCTCTGCATTCTTCTATTTTGATCTTTGATCATTTGTTGATTGGAGTTGCATGTGATCTATGACCAAAATTAGATCCTAGCTTGATTCTTGCTTCTCGAAGAATCTAACATGGTATGAGAGCCTGTTTGTTTGGTTTAGTTCACTTTTATTATCTAATTTCTTAAAGAGATTTGAGATTAATACAAAGCTAGCATTTTCCTCTAACGTGAACATTTTAAAGGAAAAATAACCATCTGTGTAATCTAGGTTGCATATTTTGTTCTTGTGAGATCTTAATGATTGCAGCTTTCTAGTAATCTTGGTGGTGTTTTCAGCATTTCCATAGCATCTAGAAGGCCTAAGAAAGTCAATATTGGCTTTCATTTCACCGAAATCATAGATAAGAGCCAATTGCAAAATAGGGGTTTCAATGTGGTTCTAGAGATAGCCATCAAATTGGAGCATTTTTAGCCCAAATGGACCTCGCCATAATGCTTAGAACACCCAAATCTATATAGATCGACTGTATTTTTGTCAAAATCCATCGCCATGACCTAGGGGACTACAAAGGTTTTTTTTGTTGTCACTGTTGACAGCTATCCATACAGAATCTGTATGGTGTACGGTCGGGTCATATGGTTGATCTCTAGGTGGGCCACTAAGTTTAGTTGTAGTAGGCAGCAGGAAAATAAATAAATAAAAATGGTCGGTGGAAATTTTTTTGAATTATTTTAGAAAATTAAAATCGAAATTTGAATTCTTTTGTGAAAATTTGTTTGAAAAAAAAAATATATTAAATAGTTTGCATACGTAGACAAGCCTGCAATTTGCATGTGTACCAAGAAGGTACCTGCAATAGGTGGTACCACTTTGTTAATGGCCTGATACGTGGCACATGCCCAGCCCCACCTTACACAAACCGGCCATCTCAAATAAAAATCCAGCGGAATCAATAACCAACTGGTCAAAAGAATCTGTCTCCTTTCACAATAAAACAACTATGAATTCATTTGAAAAGGAAACATCAAATTTGGAAAGATCTAGTGGAAAATTAAATCAGTTGGTGAATATTCCACAAAGAATATTCTGATTAGCCTGCCAAGATTATATTCCCTGGCTAAAGCATATTCCGACAAATATTTCGTCAATGGTAGAATAGAAGCATATTTTGTTCGTTGGAGGTGATATTCCTTTCGAGGGCCAGGAGGATGTCAATTTTAATCACATGATATTCTAACATCATCATCACATCAATGATTATGTCAGCATCCTAAGGAAATTTTCCTACCCCTCTCTATTGGTAGTTTTGTTTTTGCAACTAATTTTCAAATGCAGACATCTCAGTCATTTTAACTCCTTTTTCAATGAATTTTTTTTTTTATTTGGGCTAGAATTTTGTGCTCTACGCAATGGTGAAGTTGGCTTTCTGATTTGATACTCCATATTTTCAGAAATTGAAGATTCTCTCAAAATTTTCTATTTAGTTCTCATTTTGAGACCTTTCGAGAGCCATAACTCGTGCAAACGGACTATATTTTGGTGCCATTTTTTCCAAAGTTCATATTTATCTATGTACTATGTATTAGTGCTCTAAATTTGATCTCATATTTTACTTGAATTGTAGTTTCAGTTTCTTGGCCATTTTGGGCCATGTAAGAGTTTGAAAGATCTGATTTTTTGCATTGTAATCGCACTAATTATAAAGTGCCAGCATTGTAAATTTTTTTTGGGGGGGTCATTTCAGAAACTAGTGAAAAAGGGGGGTGTCTAGTTTCCTTCTTTTTCACACTTTTCATTCTTCTTTGAAATCTTCTTTTTTGCACTCATGGATGCATCTAAACTTCCAATTTTAACTCCATATAACTATTTTGAATGGAAATCTAAGATGATAATATATATGAAAAGACATGGATATCATCATGTAACAATGGGACTTGAAACTAGACCAAAAGATGATGTAGAAAAGATTAAATGGTTCAAAAAATGTGATGAATCCTTTGGTACTCTATGCATGTCAATCTCTCCTAACCTCCTTTTTCATATTGAGTCTACTAAAATACCAAATGATGTGTGGACTAAATTGGAAAGCCTCTTTGGTAAGCAGTATGAGTTAAGGGGTCTTCAATTGGAGAATGAACTCATAGGGTTAAGTCCTAGCAGTTTTGGCACAATACAAGACTTCTTCACAAAATTGAAAGCCATTAAATTTCAGTTAGAATAGTGTGGAATCAAGAAGGATGATAAGCAACTGATCTTGAGTATTATTTCTAAACTTTTTCCTAACTATTTTGTATTTGTTTCTACATTCTATGCTACAAAATGTGCCCTAGGTTCAACCTACAAAATGCCTTCTCTAGATAAATTTGCTACAGAGCTCACTAGGGAGTAGGAAAAATTGGTTCTAATGGGTATAATTAAGACCTCTAAGTCACATTCCTTAGCTATCAATCAAGGCACAGAAGAACAGAAAGAACCTAGCAAGAAGGATAAGAAACAAAAGAACTAGGGAGAGAAGAAGAAAGATCATAAACTTGTTGCTTCAAAAGAAAATAATCAGACCTCTTCACCAAAAGGTGATCAACCTGAAAAGGTGAAGGTAAAGTGTTCTTATAATAAGAGGCCTAGTCATGATGAACACAAGTGTTTAAAGAAGCAAATCGATCACCTTTCTTGATGCAAGGGCATCTGGAAGTCCTCAAAAAATTGAGGCAGTTGACAGTGAAGTTGCAAGGTTGTCAGTAATGCAATGAAGTTTTGTATGTTGGATAGATTCATACATTGATCATCAAAGGTTGTGGATTAAAGGGTTTTTTGTTGAGGAAACCTACTTTAACCATGTTAAGTTTCAGAGATCCACATGAAGGATCAATCGAGTTATGAAGATCTATGTGTTGACAATTGTTCAGTTATTCTGGTTGGTGTTCTTGAGGGAAGATGATGTGATTCCAGTAACTGGAGTTGTTACGGATGTTTTGTTCATGATCCATGAAGCTTGTGGATGCTTCCAAATCATTTGTTGTTGGTCCAAATTTATCTATGTGCCCACGATTGGTGATTTTCTTTTGTGAGTTGATGTTTTCTATGTTCTTGGCCGACAAGGTATTGGAGAGTTGTTGTGGATCTTCGAGGAATAATTTAAAAGGTTTTTTCATGATCAAGGATGTTGTTTTGGTTCTTGGATTTGTTGTTTCTAACCTTGGTTGATTCACATTATAATTTTTTATTTTTTGGGGCCTACCTATTTGAGTTGGCATGTTATATTTCTAGCTATTGTAATTGGACCAACATGTTGAGGTTTGGACGATTTGCGGATGATATAAATAGAAGAGAGAAGATTCATTACAATAGGTAGAAGATAGAAGGGAGATAGATCAACAATGTGCTTGATAGTGTGAATTATGAAGCATAGTGAGGAAGTATTCTTATTCGGAAGAATCTCAGAGAAGAGAGAGTGTGGAGCAAGAAAAGAAGTCGATGGAAAACTGTTGTTGTATGAATTATTTGTAATCCTTGGGCTGCAGCCTAGAATCTGTAAGCCTGAGAGGCATATGTAATGTGTTTTGAGAATATAATATAATGAGGAATGAACTTTGAAGGTCAGGTTTTTCCCTGTTAGGGTTTTCCTGGGGTATATCTTGTGTCTGGTGTTCATGAATGTCTTTTATCTTTATGTGGATTAGCTGTTAATTTTTGTTGCATATCTATTGTGATCATGGAGATAGTAATTTAGGCTGCAAGGCTAGACAGTCCTTAATTGGATCCTCCTACCTTGACTGCATCATTTCTTGTCTTCTAGAAAAGAACAATATCAAGGTGCCTGATTCATTCAAATAGAGTTCATCAGAAGGGTCTTCCAAGGACACAGAAAAAATTAAGGGGAAAGGAAAGGGCAAGGCCCTAATTGTTGTTGTTTCAAAACCAAATTCTTGGATCATTGACTCGGGTGCTTCACACCACATGGCCTCATTAGAGGATAATTTTACCTCTTTGGAGCCATGTTTTATGCCTACCATATTAATGGGTGATGACACTCTTGTTGAAGTGCATGGGAGAGGGTATATTGATGTGAGTGAAGGGACATTTAAGGATGTTATTTGTGTTCCATCTTGTCAACTAATCTCCTATATGTTTATCATATTACTCACACTGGTTCTAGTAAGTGAGTTGATTTCTCTCCAGATACAATGGTAATCAGTGAAATGCATAATAGGTCTACAATTGTCATGGGAAAAGCATATTATCAATCCAGACTATATCAGTTTTCTCACTTTGTTCCTGAATATCCTTCGACAGTCTTACTCACTCATGCAGATGAGGTGAGTTTTTTGTTGCATCAATGGTTTGGCCACTTGAACTACCACTACTTTCAGCAACTCAGTCAATATAATATGGTTACAGGGTTTCATTCTATTTGATTTTATGATGGTGTTTTCCAAGGATGCTTTCTTGGTAAGCACCCTGAGGAGAAATATGATAAAGGAGAAGAATAGAGGGCTACACAGCTATTGGAGTTGGTATGTAGTGACTTGGAAGGACCATTTCCACAAACATCTTTTAGTAGGGATAGATATGTCTTGACATTTATTGATGACTTTTCCAAATACACTTGGGTTTATTTTCTCAAATAGTTCAGGATTTCAAAGCTTTTGCAGAGAAACAGTCTTGGAACTTCATCAAGATTCTACGTACAAATAATGGGGGTGAATATGTTAATCATCAATCTGAATATTTTTGTACTTTAGAAGGCATCAACTTGTAGCACACAGTTCCATACAGTCCTCAACAAAATGGTGTCACAGAACACAAGAATAGGTCCTTAAAAGAGATGGCTAATTGTATGATTCACTCCAAATCCTTGGAACCTCAATTCTAGAAAGAGGCCATCAACTATGTGTGTTACATCCAGAATAGAGTTCCTCACAAATTTATGAAGGGGGTAACTCATTTTCAAGCTTGGACTGGTTGGAAACCCACAATTAATCACTTTAGAGTGTTTGGCTCTCTTGCATGGGCCCACATTCCAACAAAGAAACGCAAGGCTATGGATCTGTAGAGCAAGCCTTGCATATTTTTTGGGTATCTAGATGATGTCAAAGGCTATAGGCTTCTCCATCCTACCACTTATGAGTTGTTCATTGAGAGGAGTGTTCATTTTGAGGAGATCCCTTCGAGTTCTTCTCTTACCACTTCTCCCTTAACTATCAGATTGGAGCCAATGCATCATGATGATAGTTCTTCAAAGGATCTTAATCCTCCTAATCTTTATGAGGAGTGTTCTTCCTCCACTTTAGATGGTGACAATGATGATGTGGATTCACATTCTTCTCCTATCCATCATTCAGAGGGAGATGATTCTCCTCCAGACTCCCCATCCCTTGCACCTCTTTGGGCTCGTCAAACATTGGAATCAATAGGTGATTGGGTTGGTGATCCATTAGATACTAGAAGAACCAGGTCATAGTTTGAGTAGGCTCCTCATCTCTTCATTGCTTCAACTTCTGATCCACAGTATTTTCAAGAAGCTTCAAGTATTCTAGAGTGGGATGTTGCAATGCAGGAATAGTTCAATTCCTTAGAGAGTAATCACATATGGGATCTAGTCTCTCTTCTGAAAAGAAGGAAACTTTTTCGATGCAATTGGATCTATCGAAAAAAAATTGTAGCAAATGGGTTGGTTGATAAGCATAAGGCTCACTTGGTTACAAAAGGATTCTCCCAGGTTCCTAGGATTGACTACTCTGAGACTTTTGCACAAATTGCTAAGATGAATTCCATCTGATTTTTCCTTGCTATAGCTGCATCCCATCATTGGGAAGTTCATCAGATGGATGTGAAGAGTACCTTTCTTCATGGTGACCTTCAAGAGGAAATCTACATGGAGTAGCCATAGGGGTTCATCCAGGATCCTTCACTTGTGTGTCATTTTCAAAAGTCTCTCTACGGTCTTAAACACGATCCTCAAGCTTGGTATGCCAAGATGGACTCCTTCCTTCTGATAGTTGGATTCACTCGATGCCATTCTAATCTAAACGTCTACATTCTAAAATAGGATGATACTCTCACATTTCTGGTTCTATATGTTGATGAATTTTTGATCATTGGGAGTCACTCATCCACCATCAATGCAGTGAAAACTTCTCTACATGATAGATTTTTTATGTCATACTTGTGTCTTTTGCATTATTTATTGGGGATTGAGATCACTCAGTCATCTTTAGGTATTTTTCTTAGACAACCCAAGTATGCACTTGACATGCTCTTTAGATTTTGCATGACTAACTGTAAGCCTACATCAACTTCATTTTTGTCAGGGGTCAAGCTTTAGGCTAAGTGCTCTTCACCTTTGGTTGATGGCATTTTATACCAACAACTTGTTGGGAGCCTCATTTATTTGAATCATACGAGACCTGACATTTCATATGTTGTGGGAATGGTCTCTCGATTCATGCAGGAGCCACATGAGTTGCATTGGAAAGTAGCTAAGCAGATCCTCCACTACATTAAGGGTACTTATAGTTATGGGATTTAGTATACAAAAAGTGTGGATATTGACTTGGTGGGACATACAGATTCAGAATGGGAAGGCGATTCTCAAGATCACAAGTCTACTTTTGGGTATTGCTTCTCTCTCAGTTCTGGTCTAGTTTGTTGGTCAAGAAAGAAGCAGTCTACAATTTATCTTTCATCCACAAAGGCTAAGTATCAAAGGGTAGTTAATGCCACTACTGAGGCTATTTGGCTTCTAAATATTTTCACTAAGTTTGGCATTCCATTCAGAAAGTCTACAGTCATCTTTAGTGATAATCAGAGTGCTATACAGATCTCAAGGAATGCAATTCATAACTAGAGGACAAAGCACATTGAGATACATATGCACTACATTCGAGAGTTGATTCAGGAAAGCATCATTGATCTTAAGTATTGTTCTACATTAGAGCAAACTGCATACATCTTCTCCAAACCCTTCACAGAGAGAAAGTTCCTTCATTTGTGAGCATTGTTAGGGGTGCACCAAGTTTCTACTTCAGGAGGGGCTTCTTAGTCCTTCATTCTACTCTCTCTATTTGGGGGGGTATTCCTCTTATGGGGGGGATTCTTCTTTTGGGAGGGGATATCTATGTACATGGGTACCTAACATGGCCTCATTTGTTGGGACCCATCTTTTCACCCACCTAAGCTACTCTTAAGAGGGGTTGTTAGTGTATGTTTTTTATTTTCCTTATGTTAGGGGTATTTATTTTTTCCTTCACATATTATTTAAGCTTGCTTAGGTTTATTAGGAGTGGTTAATATGAGGACACGTGGTGAAATACATCAGCTACATGTGTCACTCTCTCCCCACACATGGGTAGTTGAGTTACACATCCTTTTTTGGCTTCTTGTGCCACCTCTCATAACTACTATTATGTTTTTACCTAGGTAGGCTATGGGTAGTTGGGTTTCTCACCCTCTTCTAGCTTCATGTGCCACCTCTCTCTTGTCTTCACTTCAGGAGGTTATGCCACATGTTTTTTCATTTACCAAGTAGGTGATAACCTCCCACCTTTTATGGGTAGTTGGAGTTAATGCACCTCTTGGATGTATTTTACCTTATTATTCTATATATTGAGCACTCTCCTCTTACCTTCACTAGTTCGGCTAGTTCAGTGATTGTTCAGTGACAGTCACGAGAGTATTCTCCAAATTCTCTTGCTTTGTCTCCATTGTTCTCTCATTTCATATTTTCTCTTCATTCTTCTATTTTGATCTTTTATCATTTGTTGATTGGATTTGCATGTGATCTACGACCAACATCATATCCTAGCTTGATTCTCACTTCTTGAAGTATCTAAAATTTTCAATAAACTATAAGCATTGAATGAATGCATCCAACTCATGTGTTATTCTCGACATGTAGTGTTTGATAAATTTGGGCCAAGAACTTTATTCCCTTGGGCGTATGGCTCCTCCTTCTTATCCAGGACCTATTTTTGGACATGTTGGAAACATTTTAACATTTAGAATTTAAATCTCAAGTGTTAGATTTCAGGATCTAATTTTACAGAAATTGGATAAATGCCTATAAATACCTAGTCTTTTCACCATTTGAAACTAGAACCACAACTGAGGAGAAATACTATTGTCAAGAGCAAGTTAAGAGCATCATTTTAGAGATTCATAGCATAAATTCAACATCCAAGAATCATGTCAAAATGTAAGTGAGTTCAAGTGTTCCTATTATCATCATTTTGTGAAGGCTAATCCTTTTGTAGGTCTCCAAAGTATTCATGAATTCAAGCAAACAAGATCCAAATCCTTGAGGTGATTTGTGTGACTTAATCCCTTCAAGGAAGCCATTGAAGGGTGGTGAGTTGCAACACTTTATGATTTCATCATTTCTTCCTTTCAATTATCATTTCTATCATTAAGATTTCCATTGTGGAAGTGGAAACAATTAAATGGGGTTTGACTAAGGAAAGCCACTAAAATGGCCCAACATTTCCTCTTGTTGTGAACATGAATATCTCAGGTTGAAGAGGATTGAAGAAGGATTGAAAACAATTTTTCCATTGTTGCATTTGTTGTCATAAATCTTGTCAAGCCATGGAAACTTAGTAACAAAAATATCTGATAATGTTCTAACAACTTTGTAAGAAAAATTAAATTCTTAGATCTACTACCAAAGGACCCAAAAAAATTGTCATGACCTCTTATTAGGGACCTATATGCCCTTGGGTGATAGTGTGCTTCTATATTAGCTAAAAAAATATTTTCTAGGTTGGTACATACCACTTTGTACTTCCCAAATCCACCTGCAAATTACCATTTCTATCTATTAGTTTTCAAGATCTTGAAATTTGCATATTAGGGAACATATTATAATTAGGTTAATCAATTACAATCAATTCCAATTCATCCTCATCCTCAATTACATGTAGATCTATGTCTGATTGGCTCACCTTCAAAGTTTAATTCAATCTAATCACATTTTTGGTCTACATCTTAATGTATTGTGGAAAACGGTCACCATTGCATCTGAGGCTCTTTTCATTTAAGACCTATGATCTCTTTTTCTATGTTACAAAAACATTTACAAAAAGAGGCTACAATCTCTGTACAAAATAATTGACAAAATCTATTGTTCAATCACCTTTTGAGTGATAACACCCTTCACATTGACATGTATCTTCAACACCTCTACTCAACAACTTCTATTATCTTCAACATACTTTTTCACACACAAATACTCACACATACCTCCTCACATACTCACACATTCTCTTGCACATTTTTCAAAAAACTTGATATTTTATTTATAGCCTTTGCAATTTTCAAAAAGTTTATCCTTTGTCAACCAAGATGAAACTTATGACATGAAATGTGCAACAAACACAAGTCAGCTCCCAATAAATCTATGGTAAGTAGAAATCAAACTCACTTCAACCAAGAGATAGTTAGAACCTATTTTACCTTAGCACACATCTCCACATTGGTGTACACTTCCAAACACTTGGCACAATCATCTCAATCATACCAAGTTGACCCAAAAACTACTTAACCTTCTATATTAGCTCCAAACCCAAAGCACTACCAGAGAGACCAAATGGAATCATACATATAACTTTAAAAGTATTATATGATATGCAAAAAAAATACCATACATTCCATTCACAACTTCTTGCTACTTCTTGCTACTTCATGCTAGCGCAAACAACTAGACGTTGAACCCAAAGTCTCCTGCAAACTCTAAATACACTAGGACCTCAAGAGATAGAACATTGAGAAATAGAATTGGGGTACTCTTCAACACATAAAACTTGAAAATAGAAAACATACAAACAATCTGAACTTATCCTCCAAGTTGGAAGATCACATCTTTAAATGTGGACCGTTCCTGTAACTCTTTTCTAACTACAACATTGTACTACTTTCTTCACTTTTCTAGGTTTAGAAACTTCTATGGTAACTTCTATGCCATTCAATTAGGAACATACATAATTTACACCTTCCTCTCTCTAACCTCCAAATGGCAAGTCCATATTCTCAAATGTGAAGAAATTTGGAGCATTCTCTCGAGCTTCTTCAATATAACTTTATGTGCTTGTGACTGTTTTAAACTTTAGATTCTTTCATCTCTTATGCAATTTACATGAAGGGATAAGGAATACAATGTTCACACCACCATATACAACAATTACAATCTTCTCATCAAAATAAAGAAATCACAACTTCTTCTTATAAACACACACTTCAACCTATTAACTTTCACCTATTCATGAACTACAAAAGATATGGTACAACTATGTGCATATGATACTAATAAAAAATCATGCTCATGACTTTCATCGCCATGTCCTTCTCTTCAGAACTCTTCCTAATCATCACTCATTTTTTTATCCTCTATAATCTTACTCTTTTGACACCTCTGATCACCACTCTATTTACATCACATGCAACCTTCCACAACTTTTTTGACATCAATGAAAACACATGCAAAATCCTCCCCCTTTGGCATTAATGGAAACACTAACCTAATATGAAATTTCTCCCCCTTTGACATCAAGGTAAAAGTGATACTGATCCTCCTATATACTTGTAACAACATACAAGCTCCCCTTGTCTAAACAAACCTTATCGTTCTTCTTAAACACTTTCTACTTGATCCCCCTGAGAGATAGCCCCTATCAATCAAGGCATAAACTACTCCCCTAGATAGATGCACCATCTATGTATCTAGTTAGAAGGATGGGTAACAACCCCTAACTTTTGTCTTAGATATTAACTTTTGTCTTAGATATTCAAATAAGCATATATCAACATATGATATCATACATCTCGCACCCATAAATCATCAACAATATCATAATAATATATCAAAAATATGCATCATCACATCATATTATGAAATATCAAAATAATACATCCATATATCATGTTCTCCATAAAAAAATTAAGGCATCACATAACATCATTGCATAGCCACATCAAAAAAATTATCTCTTATATAAATCATCAAAAATGAAAGTGTCATAATACAATCATCAAAAATGTGTGATATGTACAAGATATATACATCAATGATCTATACAAAGAATAGATATACATAAGGCCATTAATAGTTGATGAATATATATACATCATATATCTAGATCTACATAATAAATATGTACATTAAGAATATCTATACAATGTGCTCTAGATCGAGCTACCCCTCTCCTCACAACTAGGAGGAGGCTGAGATGGAACAATCTATGGTACAAGAGTGATCTACTACTACTAGGCCCCTTGTGAACACTGAGACTGTTGAACCTATCTCTATGCATGGTATTAAGAAGGTCAACCCACTAGTCCTTCATCTTATCTTGATAGACCCACTATGTTCATTTGAGAAAATATTGGCTGCCTCATGTGAGCGGGGACTATGATATCATACAATGTCCTATAGTATGTAGCCTCACTGTGAAGAGACCTAATTTCTTGAATATGTTGTGATAGTGGGATAACCTATCATTGGGATAAGTTTGACTCTTTTGAAAAAATTATCGATTTGGTCTTGATATGTGTCGCATCAGGTTTCAGAAGCATCACTTTTAAAGCAATGTGTTTGTTCACCTACCTTTAGCTATAAATTTGATTCCTAAAACTGTATGCAATGTAAGTTGGGTTGGATTTGTACTGAGGGGTCTACTCCAATAGGCCATTGGAAGTGACATATTGTGTCTACGTGATGTGGTGTGTGAAATGTGTGTGCCATACTGATTAGATATTTGCAAGGTTTCTCGAAGGAAAAATCACTCAAAGCTCAAAATTTTCAATCTCTCAAGATGAAAATGATGTTGAATTGAACCCAAATGCATATATATTCCTTACAAACCTTATGTTTTTGGGCTCTAACTAATTTTTCAACATTCGCTATCCATCTTGATTAGTTTCTAAGACCCCTAGGGCTTAATTTTTTTGACCTCTTCTCCATGGAACTAGTCATGTCATCTTGTCATGAGTCTAGCTTGAATTTTTTTTGTAGCTAATCTCTTGAGGGGGTAGCCTAACATCCTTCCTTCATCCACTAGGGCACATTGGGACATCAAGTAATTTTTTCAAAAAAATCAAGCAACATAAGGTCTTTGAAATAATGTAACAAGTACATTGTCTTAGAGAGAAGAAAAATGTAGAAACCTAAAAAAATTTGAGCTTATCACACATCTTGATTTCACCCTTTAACATCATTTCCCCTAATTCCTCATGTTTTAATTAAATAATTTCCAATTATTTGATTAAATTCATTATTTTCCTCTACTAATTGAATAATTAATTTTATTTGATTAATTAATCATTTTTCATCATTTTCTCACTAATTCTCCTCAATTAAATATTTGAATTATTAAATTAAATTAAATTTTCCCTCTTTTCACCATGATTAAATAATTTCAATTATTTAGTTAATTATATGTTTTCTTCAATCCTACTTGATTAAATTATTTAATTAAAAATCCTAATTTCCCCTTATCCTCACAATTAAAAAATTTTCTTAATTATTTAATTCTTAATTTCCTCGAACTTGCAAAAAGAATATTCCTTTTTCAAAAATGGAATATTCCCTTTTCAAAATATCCTCTTCCCTCCAAAATATCTAAATAGCATATTCCCTCCAAAAAGAATATTCCATAATTCAAATTTGAATAGACATTTTTTCTCTAAAATATCTTTAACTTATTTTCCATGAAAATAGGGATATTTTGGGCTCTCATTCATCCTCCACCCTTTATCTCCCTTAATCTCCTTGATTTCCTCTCAAACATCAGTCTTCATGAGATTAGTATTCTTGAATTATTGATCAATCTCCATTATTGATCAAATATCTACAAATCTATAAAACAAGACATTTCATCATCAAAATCATTCATAATTTTCATGACCTTAGTATTCTTGAATTATTGAGCAATCTTGAGCAATTTTAGCATAATTTTGTGAATCACATCTTCAATCTTAGCTTTTACAATCATGGGTTATTCTTAATAGAGCAATCCACATACATTTGGAGCATAATCCACCAATGGGATTATAGGTTTGCATGTTTCTTTCATTAAATTGTGTTTGAGTTGTATTCCATATCTTTTAATTTGAATCATTGAAGTATTTTGCATTCAATTTCTTTGAGTATGGGCTAATATGATCAATCTTTCATGGTTTTTTAGTTTTTTCTAACTCTAACCACTCTTATTATGCTTTCTAATGATTACCCATATTTTCCCTATGACAAAAATACCTAGGAAAATATATAGAAAATTTAATAAAGTTTAGGACCTAAAATGATATGAATGAATTGTGAAAATGGCGTTGATCAGTAGCTTGACTAGCACCTATTAGTATAGTGTTATCAGCCTGCATATACATATATATGAAACATATATATAAATTTAAATATAAACTCAATTTAATTTAATTTTTAAATATTAAAACAATAGTATATATCATGAATTTTCAATGTAAATTTCAAACTTAAATATTTTTTAAAAATGTATGCTAGAAATGGATCATGCATAACAGTTGATGATGGAGGAGTACTTAGCCCTTGTTGTTGGTTAGTCATGGATACTACATGACCTCCCTACATCTAAAATATTGTTTCACATATGTACAATTGAATTAAATTATATGACCATAAATTAAAATATATAAATAAGAAATTAAATGATGCAACTTTAAACTAAAACTATCTCTACATATGTAGTTTTTAGGGTCAATATATATTGGTTTACCTGAGTGTAAGGTGTTTTGACTTATACATGATTTCATGTTATTAAACATAAATTTTGATACATATACATGTTATGCATTTCAAAAAAAATAAAATGTGGCAATGTGTACCTATGTACGATAATCATTGATACATAGTAAATCCACATATGATCCCACCTTTGATGTAGATGCATCTTAAGTGGATGCCTGGACAAGGCCATAACATGGATGGTTGTAACTTTGAAAAAATTGTAGCATCAACACATGGGAGTTTCTAGGACTAGATGAGCCATCTGTTGGAAATAAGCAACATTGAGAGGGGGGGTGAATTAGTGTTCTGCAAAAATTAACTTTATTATTTTGATCTTTAACCCACTTAAAACATTCCACCAAAAGAAATATGCATGAACATAAAGAAAACAGCCATAACACAAGTATTTTTACATGGAAACCTTGTTAGGGGAAAAACCTTAGTGGATGGCCAATCCATAATATGATCTGAGTATACTCAGAAGAATGATTACAATGTGGGAATGCACTTGCATTTAAGCGCACTGCCTAGAGCTCACTGCTCAAAATAGAAAGGAACACTACCTTACAGAGATTTGGATTAGATCCAAGAAGATGAACTGAGAGAGTAGCATCTACAAATGCTCGATTACAGTTCTGGTTAGGCTTAGTAGTTGATCTTCTATCCTTCTAGCTGATTTTGCACTTCTGCTCTGCTCTACTCTAACTCACATCACAAAATATTTAATGCACAAGTGAAATTGTACATAATCACTCAATCAACCTTTTGATATTTGCAACACACATCGAAACAACTTATTCACATACAAAAATGATATAATTGATCACTTATATATATTTGTGATTAATATTTAATCGCTACAAGTTGGCTCCAACAAAATAGAAAAACATTTACAACTGTCGGCTCAAATCATGAATGATATTCAATGCACATCAACAATGGTCAGCCACAACTTAGTTCAGACCATAAAAAAAATGCTTGATCACAAAAACATTTGAGTAAACAGACCTCAAATATCCACAACATGTTATATCAATTGGGTTGGCCACCAAATACTGATGAACAAAAAGATATCCAACTGGATCTCCAGACTTGCACACAACTTGATATGAGGCACTAATATTTTTTGATAACACAAGATATAAATTGAGCAACCTCCCATGAGATCCACAATTCAAAATAACAATAGAAAATCTACATGAGAATGGATGAACACAAAACTGTTGGATGCTCTATTCTTGCTTGACTGACTTCAAACTATCTGCCGGTATGAGCAAATGATGACATGTAGATCCAATCACCAACTAGGGTTTCCATCAATGACAACACCAGATAAAATTTGCAATGTCTCTTTCCAACAATCTCCCCCCTTTGGCATTAATGGCAACACTTATTGAAAAATGACTAAGTGTCGAATTAGTACCAACATGAATTACACTGCACTTCAAAACTTCAAAAAGAATCTTCAATCTCAACTCCGAAATGCAACTCCTCCTAAGATTAATATAATTTTTTCACTATACAACTCTCCTTCTTGGCATCAATGGAAAAATTGGGAAAAAGTCAAGATTTTAGACTATACAAGCATGAACTTACACAAATTTGAAAACATCTGCAAAATCTCTCTTCAACACACTCAAGTTTGTGTTCCAAACCCTTTTAAGACTCTCCAGAATTGTTATGTGACCACAAACCAAATAAGATTTTGTTTCTACAGATTCAAGATTCACTGGGTCACCAGCTACCATAGCATCTTTGGCTTCCCTTAATGCACTCACCATTATTTCAATATTTAGACCAATTAGTCCTCTGAGTTCACATGCTTTTCCTACAAGCCTGTCATTTTCATGCTTCAAGCTCCTTATTTTTTCAAGTGGAGATATTACCTAACCTTCTTGCTTACCAAAATCACTAGCTAATGGACCAAAAGCATCAGAAATGGTAGCCAATTATTTTTCAATATCCTTCGCCTTCTTCTCATTATCTTCAGTAAATTTGGAAAAAATAAAACATGACTTATAGGCTTTTCCACCTTCAGATATAGATCCTTGAATATTCTTCATACATGTGGCTAACGGAGTTTTATCATTTGCATTCATTTCTTTTAACCTACTAAACCTTTTTCCATCAAACTCCTTCTGCACTTTAACCATGGTTGATATTTCAAGAGACTCAAAATGAGTACTTACAAAATTTATGAGCTTCTTTAGTTCACCGAAAGAGGAACTAGATAGATCCTTAACATGAGGCATAATTTTCTCTAGAAATCCAAATGTGAGACCCAAAAGTTCATTATCCTCAATGTGGGACTTCAACAATTCTTCTCTAGCTTTTGCCTGGGAAAAAGATGCAACTTTCATTTTTTGAATTGGGGGCAAGGTGGATAGATATATCAGGCGTTCAACCAATTCAGGATCAAATTCTTCCTGTTGATCCACCAAAAATTTCTTTACTACCTCGAAAGTGTCTCTTGCATCCACTGGAATTTCCTTAACTTGAACGTTTTCTTCTTCAACTCCTAGTTCTTTAGTAACTATTTCTTGATTTCCTTTAGGAGCTTCAACTTCTTCATTTGGCATCTCCTTTCCTTTAACTAAAACAACCTTAGGAGCTTCAGTCTCCATAGGTACTTTTGTATTAACCACATCAGGAGGAATCTAAATATCCTTAGTATCTATACTCACCTCCTCATGTACCAGATCAGATACAACACCTTTAGCATTCACTTGAACTTCAATATTGATCTTTTTCTTTGACAAAAATACTTTCATAATTTTCTTGGTTTCATCAGCAACAACACCAGTTTCACTGATCATAAGTTTGTTCACCCTTGTTTTGCTTTTAAATTCCTTCTTGGCTTGGTTTAGGAGTGACTTCATCTCCTCAATAGACATTTCTGGACATAAGTCTATAAGAATTATCTTCCTCATATGCTCTTCTTTTGTCCTAGCACTTACTCTTCTCATCTCCAAAACCTCATACAGTCTCTTAGGTAAACTAGACATAATTTCAACAAGAACTTTATTGAAAATATTCAGATGTTTTATTGTTGACTCCTCAAGAATTATTTGTCCCAATTCATCAAAATTTTCATACCATTTGTAGAGGGGCTTGAGGTTTCCATCCTTGACAACAACATTCTTGAATTCTTCAACTATCATACCTTATTTTTCAACTTTTTCCTTCTTCTTTTCCTTTGCTTCTTCACCAGAAGATTTCTCTTGGTTACCTTTGTGGCCTGAGTGCTGATAGCTTTTATTTCTTTCACACCTTCATCTATCTCAGTCTCCTCATCTTTTGAGATGGCTACATAGGTTCTTGTGCTCTTCTTCTTCTTCCTCTTACTGGAAGCCTTATCTTCAGTATGCAAGACACCATATGGTATAGACGAAAAATGCACCAAGGGGCTCGGTCTCAACAAACTTGAAAGGATTCCTCTTGAACTTCAGACGAGATCTGTCCTTGACTTCAACTACCAATGGAGTGGCCATTTTTACAAATTCACAAATCCATAGGTTTAATCGATAAACACCTTTTCGTCGAATCAAAGTTTGATCATTGAATCTTCTTCACACTTGAACTTCCCACAATTCATCAAAGTTCACTCCAGGGCTCTCCAAACTTCCAAAATGCAAAGTGACAATTGAAGGATAAAAATGACCTTTTATCATTCACACACCTAACCCTTTTTATCACAATAAATGCATTTACCCTAACTCATCTAGTCATCCTTCTTTCATGCACAATGATAGATAATTCTTTTGTGGATCCCCAATATTGCATAATACTTTTTCAATTGGATAAACAACATATGAAAAGAATCCATGCACTTACTGGACTCATCCACATTCCAGTGTCAGTTACCGACAGGGGGTTAAGAGATTTTCTTGATAGCTCCCCCTAGGCCAAAGGCCTAAAACTAATTCCTAGAGGAATTACTAGAGGTGGATTCTGGTGTTGGCACATTTCCTTCAACAGAGGGATTCTTCTTCACCCATTTCTTTTGCATTTGCCTCATGATCACATCAGTAGTGACTTTATCTTTTCCCTTAACATCTTGTTGTATGTTTTGATTTACCAGACCTCTTTTACTCCAACAAAATCTAGCAATGTGACCAAATTTGTTGCAGTTGCAACACACAACATTTCTCTATCCAGACCTATTGTTCCACTAATTTTTCCTTGATCTGCATTGATTAGCAATATGCCCAAGTCTATTGCATGCATAGCATCTAATATCTCTATGATAGTTGTTCATCACATATTTGCATTCATTTGACTTATGACCAAACTTATTACAATTGAAGCACTGACCAAAGAATGATTGTCCACTTGGATTCATCATGCTTCTACACTGAGAAGCCATATGACCAAATTTATTTCAAGTAAAATAGTAACCATTGAATCTCTAAGCATTTGGTTGTCTTACCACATTCCTTCTAGCTCCATTCATCTAATTTCCTTGCCTGAATCTCCCTTGTCTAGATTTGGAACTTTATCCTTCTTCATAGCCAAGACCTCACTTGTCACTATTAGTCCTCTAACCTTTAATTAGCTCATCAAGCTTGGCTGAGCTAGCTTTGAATTTCTCCTTGTACTCATTTTCAGCAGTAAGTTCATTTTTGGGATCATCAAGTTGTTTTTCAAGAACTTCCTCATTGTTTTTAATTTGTTCCAATAAATTGTCCAATCGACTGCATTCTTCATATTTTTATTTCAAGGATTGAGCAATATTTTCCTCATTCTTCTTTCTATCTTCAATCTCCTTGGTCATTCTCATCATGATAGATTCCCTTTCATGCTTTAGGGCAACATTTTCTCTGGAGAACTTTTCACATTCTTTTGTTTTCACCTTCAAGGAATGACTTAGTTGTTCATCTTCCATGCTTTTGTTCTTCTACTTAAGTTGATCACATAATTCCTTTCTTTGCTTCCTTGATTCATTGATTTTGTCTTTCAATGACTGGATGAATTTCTCTGCATTCTCAATATTTTCCTGTAGTTCTCAGTTCTCATATTTTGACTCATCAAGATCATCCAGGGCCACCAAAAGTTATTGTTGAAGATTGCCTGTATCCATTGAAGACACTTTCCAAGATCTCCCCAAGTTGTTAGACTTCTTTCGAGGAACTAGCTCTGATACCAATTATTGGAAACAAGCAACACTAAGAGGGGGTGAATCAATGTTCTGCAAAAATTAACTTTATTATTCTAATCTTTAACTCACTTAAAACATTCCACCTAAAGAAATATGCATGAACATAAAGAAAAAAACCACAACACCATAACACAAGGATTTTTACATGGAAACCCTATTAGGGGAAAAACCATAGTGGATGGCCAATCCACAATATGATTTGAGTATACTCAAAAAAAGATTACAATGTGAGAATGCACTTGCATTCGGGCACACTACCTAGAGCTCACTGCTCAAAATAGAAAGCCACACTACCTTACAGAGATTTAGATTAGATCCAAGAAGATGAACTAAGAGAGTAGCATCTACAAATGCTTGATTATAGTTCTAGTTAGGCTCAGTAGTTGATCTTCTGTCCTCCTGACTGATTCTGCACTTCTTATTTGCTCTACTCTAACTCGCATAGAAAAATATTTAATGCACAAGTGAAACTATGCATAATCGCTCAATAAACCTTCTAATATTTGCAATACACATCAACACAACTTATTCACACACCAAAATGATATAATCGATCACTTATATATATCTGTGACTAAGATTTAATCGCTACAAGTCAGCTCCAACAAAAAAGAAAAACATTTACAACTGTCGACTCAAATCATGAATGATATTCAATGTGCATCCACAACGGTCAGCCAAAACTTAGTTCAGACCAAAAAACAAATGTTTGATAATGAAAACATATGAGTAAACACTCCTCAAATATCCATAATACGTTATATCAACTGGGTCAGCCACCAAACACGAATGAACAGAAAGATATCCAACCCGATCTCCAAACTTGCACACAACTTGATACAAGGCACTGAGATTTTTGGATAACACAAGATATACATTGAGCAACCTCCCATGAGATCCACAACTCAAAATAACAACAAAAAATCTGCATGAGAATCGATGAACACAAAACTGTTGGATGCCCTATTCTTGCTTGACTGACTTAAAACTGTCTATCGGTATGAGCAAGTGATGACGTGCAGATCCAATCACTGACTAGGGTTGCCATCAATGACAACACCAAATATAATTTTCAATGTCTCTTTCCAATACCATATCCTCCATTATCTCTACCACTCACTTAATTTTCCATGTGGGTTGCTTGATCAACAAGATCTCCTAAGAGTGAACTCAATGCTACTAATATTGAAACCATTTTGTGATGCTGAAATGGTGCAAGAATACTAAGAGATGGAGGAGAAATAATGGGTGCAATCAGAGTAGGTCGATTAGGATCAAAACGTGATCATTATATATGTGGTGACATGCCACAACCAACTCCTTGGAATTGTATCATATCAAAATAATTAGGTTTTAAACCCATCTCAAACTCTAACCATAATTTTCTCAAAAAAATGTAGGGGTACCTCACAATTAGTGTGTAGTGGTTTGATCAAACACCATCCACCATTGCTTACAAAAATATGCAACAATTTGATGGTTCCTACACTATCAAATTGAAACTCATTTTTTGTTTGAAGGTATTAGTTGATTGGTTGCAAGGTCCATTAAATATGGTTCTATTATTTTTTTGGTAATATGGAGATCTAAGATCTATCTTTATGAGAGTCTATCTGCATAAAATTGCATCTTCTCCTCCCTCCAATGATGGAAATATCTAAACATGTACCAATGGATCGAAATCAACAATATTTTGCATCAAAGATTCAAACCATTCTAGGTGGGAGGCATATGAGTCTCCTTTTTTATCAATTTTTTTTCTTGAATAATGTTTATATTTATATTGATGTTTGCTTGCAATTGAGCCTCATCAAGTTGGGGGAGGGGGGGGGGGGAGGTGGGTTAGGTGGTGGGGGATTTTGAGGTTTGGGGATTTCAGGTGGAGAGTGTGGAGGTGAGGGGGTTTTAGGTTGAGGGTTATGCAAAATATTATCGATTAAAAACTCATTAGATGATGACATTTGTTCCATTGGTCCACTATATGTTAACACATTAGAAGAAAAATATAAAAAAACTAATTACATAACATGAAGCATTGAATGCACTAAATTTTTAAATAAAATATTTAATATAAATTGATACTTGTTGAAGAGATCATTAAATAATGTATAATTTTTTAAAGATTGCATCAAACACACATTTAATACATCATTTAGACAAATTCAAATCTAAGATAAATGTAAACCATGGATTTGGAATAATTTATAAATTTTTTGTACATTGAAATTAAACACAAATTATACTATGTGACACAAATTTGAAATAATGTTTTAAGTTTACTATAATCATCTCATATTAAATAACCACCTAAGATAGAATTGATATGAATAGATCTCTCCTACAATTTACTAGGCTCATCTCATACATGTTGAACTAGATTTTCTATGATATATATATGCCAATAAAATTATTCTCATCTATTCTAAGACCATATTATTTATAAACCCTAAGACTTCATTATTTATAATCATGCTAAAATCCTAGAAAGACCCTTTAACTTTATTGTTAAATAATGTACCCAAAATTTTATATT
Organism: Sequoia sempervirens; assembly: GCA_007258455.2. Lineage (NCBI taxonomy): Eukaryota > Viridiplantae > Streptophyta > Pinopsida > Cupressales > Cupressaceae > Sequoia > Sequoia sempervirens. The sequence continues at coordinate 877,917,863 of VDFB02271358.1, forward strand.
TTTGTTGTGTTTTAATATTGACTAAGTAGTAGTGTACATGTTGTCTTCATCAATTATGTAAAATCCTTTTCATTATATATAATTTATTAGTTTAATTTTGACCAACATAAAACATCGTTAAAGTGGAAAGTGTATTTAATCAATATTATTTTTCAATGGACCATAAAACTAATCTATTTCTATAGAGGTGAATTTAAATTTCCTTAGGTTGAGATCCTTTTTACATGATAAATTTTGTAGTGGAATAAGACAAGTAGTTTTCTTACACATGATTATAACCTGATGAATAAAAAATAGGTAAAAATATATTATGAGGATATATTATCTTATGATATAGAATAAGGTAAAAATTGACATTGATGTGTAATTTGAAGCAAATATATATAAATTTCATGAAGGGAAATGTATAGTTAGTCTAGAGTAAAATAATTAAACTAAGTTGTAATGTGAAAAAATTTAAAATGAGAATGAGTAATACATAACTATAATAATAATAATATTTGTGAAAAGTAATTTAGAACTAATAATGTTCATAGGTAATTGATAATATATGTAAACAAACTAGGAGGTCATATAAAATTGTTATATATTAGAATATTAACATTTAAGCTAAATTTACAAGTTCAATATGGTAATGAAAGTTAAATTGTATAATTCATCTTGAATAAGAAGTGTGACGGGTACCCATTCTGATTTTAGGCTTAGGATCTCATTCCTATTGACATTTTTTTGGCCAAAACTTCCCCTCTTTGTAGACCCAACTTCTTGAACTTACCCTCTGATTCCATTAACTATTCAACATTACCTGCATGAATGGCCAAAGCTACAACGAATGCATTACCATCTTCCTTCTTGAACTCAAAATAAATAAATAAATCCTTTTCTTCTTCTTTTCTCCTTTGGACTTCTTATCCAGGATTACCACAGTTCCAACAAATAGCTTTGGAATTCCTAGGATATTTAGATCTCCCCTTGGATTTGGATTTGTCATGCTTCTTATTTTTCTTGTCTTTTTCCTTACTTGTATTATAAATAAATTAGGACCTCTTTGGCACTAATGGGTACCTTCCTCCTCATCTCTTCAAAGAGAAAATAATCCACCACATCTCCAATATTCAAAATAAAATTACTCCCAATAGCCACAAAAAGAGAATCCCATGAGTTAGGAAAAGAACAAAGCAAGATCTAACATTTCTCCTCATCCATTTTGACACCAACTAGTGCTAATTGAGCCACCAACATATTGAATTCTTCCAAGGGGTCTATAATTCATCCATCCTCTTTCAATATCAAGGAATACAATTTATTCCTCAAGAGTATCTTATTCACTAGAGATTTTTCTTGATACATCTCACCAATCTTCTTTCATAGATTTTGTGTAAAGGTCTCTTCATGGATATTGATCAAACCAGAGTCTACCATACATAATCTAACTATACCCTTAGCTCTATGATCCTTAACATCATATTGAGCAACCAAAGTAGGATCTACAATCCTTAAAACATTATCATCAACAACATCCCATAGATCTCGATCTATTAATAAATCGTACATCTTCATATTCCACATCTTAAAATTGTTGCCAAAAAAATTTCTACCTCTCTTCTCCCTAATATACTTTCCATTTGAAAATTATTGTAACAAGATCATGAAGTATCTTCTACACTAGCTCCCACTCAAATATGGATTTGTTCAAAAAAAACAATGACCCACAACTAAAACCAAAGGTGATCAAGCTTTAATACCACTTATAAGGAAGCTAAGGTAGTGGAAAAAATTCCTAAAGTAATCATGAGAGGATTATTATGTAAAATAAATTTATATCTAAATAGTTATGGAATTTAAAATAAAAATAAACATAAACAATGTTCATATCACAACATAATCATTTATGTGGAGAAACCCTTTCGGGAGAAAAAACCTGTACTCCAAAAGTCATCTATTATATTATTGAGAAATTAATGAGAAATTACACCATACTTGTAGAGTAATATTTCTCACAGGAGTACCACCAACTAGAGATCCAAAGACAATTTAATAGTTATAAGATTCTTACACACAACCTCCATCTCATGTACCTGATATATAGGAGATACAATACATGAAGCAACCAAATAATATTATAAAACCATGAGCTAAAATAACCTAAAAGGTGCACCCATCCTTATCTCCAATAGAAAATTCCTATGATGTGTCAGAATGCACACCACCATGTATAACTCCCCCTTTATAGATCATTTATGTGTCCAACAAATTTTTAAATATTTCATTTCAAGAGATCCAACTTTCAAAGTTCATAACTTTTGGTCTAGTTTTCTAATAGATCATGAAACAGTCTATCAAGATATAACTACATTTTTTTGTTATGACCACTTTTGAGCCAAAAATTTCCTCTAATTCCTTTAAACTAGAATTTAAATTTTAAAAAATGAAAAATTTAATATCTTCAAATCCAAACATGATCTTGCAACATAAAATAATGAGCATGCTTATTTTTCCAATATAAATCTTTAAGGATAACTTCATATCAATTCATACTCAAATGTAAACTTACTCTAAATAGAAACCTCATGTAATTGCAAGGTTGAGACACCATTTTCCAAACTTTATGAACATCATAACAATCTTTTAGGTGTGCACGATTCATAGGATAAGATGTTCATATTGACCTTTATAATTAATAATGTAATTCAATGGATTCTATTATTTTCTTCTATTTATCTTTGTTAAAATTATTACATGATATAACTTCTTTCTAGTTATTTTATAATTCATAGAATAAATCCATTCCATAAAGATGATATATGATGCAGAAGCATCTAGGGTGTATGAGAAATCTTGCATCACTTCACAATTGTTTTCTCTCAAATAAGGACTAATCAACTTAAGAATGCACAGTCAAGACTTTGAGTTGCAACATATACATCAAGCATTTACACCTTGATTTTCTTTCGACGTCCAATGCTTCTTCAAACTGGTTCATCAAGGTGACTATAAGTTATCGATGGAAGATTTTTTGGAGTCCCTTCGATGAGGCGGAATGGCATATTGGGGTGACATTGACACTTTGGGCTAACAAGTATATGTGTTCCTTTGACAGGACAATGATACTGTAACCCCGCAATAATGCAATGAAGGATCTTGTGGTATAGTGGGTAACCTACAACCCCATGATAGACTTTGAAGAAGGCTACAGTTTGGAGGGATGTAAACCACATCCCCATGATAGTTTGATAAATTAGTCTGTGGTATAGCGGCCCAAACCTGATAATCCCACACCAACCTATGGAAAGGGCCCACAACAGGGTGGTAACCGCAAAGCACTTAGTGGTGATTTGGAAGGATAGTGATAGAGTAGCATCGATAGTATTATGGTGAATGATTGAATATGTGAGTTGGTTAAAGGTGACAGATGAATATGGTTGTGACATTTGGCTCAACATTGTTCATTGTTTTCACATTGTAGTTGTGAAAGAACATGGTCATTGGCCAATGACTGCAAACCAGGTGACAACAATTGGAAGCTATGATAGCCAAGTAACTTCCTAGAGATTTTATTGTTGATTGGAAAATGAGAGCATACTATGACAACATGAGAGAAGAATGTCAAGGCTTACTCGGGGGGGAAAATGATGGGGAAACTAGAGAAGAGTTGAAACAACATACTGAGAAGAGGTAGAAGGTGGCTAAAGTGAGAGTTGTATTTTGAGATCATCGAGTAGGATTTGAAGGCCTCGAACTACATGCTTGATTGCCATTTTGTAATCAAATTTAATTCCATGTAATTCTATAGTTGGTTTTCATTTTAGTAATAAAAAGAATATCATTGTCATTGTTGCATCTTTCAATGCAAACCTATGTTTTTTGATGAAGAGTTCATTTATAAGGGGAGTACCCTTTATCAAGTGGTATCATAGTAGGAGTTCCTGAGTTTGTACCAGAGTGCCAAATGTGAGGTAGTTGCAGCTAGATCTGTGAGTGTGGGTGGAGATCAAGATGCCTCTTAGAGTTTCCCAGCATGGTAGAGGTAGAGGCAAAGGTAGTGGAGGAAAAAATCCTCCCAGAGATGAAATTAGAGCCATCACAAGAAAGTTGGGTGCCTTGTAGGAAGAGATTTGCAAGAGATAAGTGTTGGATATTGTGGTTTTGTTGTTGATATTTGGTTTTCATTGATGTCAACACTATTAGCATTAATGCATTTGAAGTTGTATATGTCGAGGATATTAAGAAAATTGTAATAAAAAGAGTTGCAGGTTGTTAGTGGTGAAGTGAATTTTAGTCTATTGGTGAGTTCAATACGTTGTTGTTCAGAGGTTGTGGACCAAAGGGTTTCTTGTTGAGTTTCAGAGATCCACGTGAAGATTTGATCAAGTTATGAAGATTTGTACTCTAACAGTTTTCCTGTTACTTCAGTTGGTGTTCATGAATGGAGATGATTTGATTTTAGCAATTTCAGTTGTTTTGGATGCTTCTCTGGTGATTCATGATGTTTTTGGATGTTTCTAGATCATTCTCTATTTGTGTTGCACATCTACATTGATCGTTCTCTTTGCGACCCGATATTTTCTCTTACGTGTTCATGTTTTTCATGTTCTTGGCCGACAAGGTGTTTGTAGCACATTGTCGATCTTCGAGGAGTAATTAATTGAAGTGGTTCATGTTTAAGGATGATATTTTGGGTCTTCACTAATTTTTGGCTGACCTTGATTGATTCACATGAATAATCTTTATTGATATGGGCTGACAGTTTATATTCTTTTTATTATTTTGTTGAAGCCGACTTGTAGCAATGCAATCTTGTTACCGATATATATAATCGATTGTTTTATCATTTGAAGAAGTGTATGTGAGTAGATGATTGTGTGAAGTGTGTGAGTCCTATGTGTGAATATTGTTTAGATCATATGAAGGCAGAGTAGAGTGTGAAAAAGAGAGAAGTGTTCATGAGCTTAACTAGAACTGTAGTCAAGCATTAGCAGATGCTATTTTTCTCAGTTCAAATCTGATGGATGTAATCAAAATATTTTTATAAGACAATGTGTCTTCCTTTTGTAATTAAGCAGTGAGCTCTAGGAAGTGTGCTTGAATGCATGTGCATTTCCCATTCATATGTCCTTATACTTTTAACAGGGTATAATCTTGTGGACTAACCTCCACCATGGTTTTTCCCCTAATAGGGTTTCCACATAAAAATATTGGTGTTATGTGTGTTTCTGATGTGTTGTTCATTTATGCTTTCATGGTTATTGATCAGATCTAAGAATAAGGTTAATAAGTTGAATAATTTTGAAATTTTATGACAACTAATTCACCCCCCTCTCAGTTGTATGCCCTTGTGTTGCCGACAATTGGTATCAGAGCAAGTTCCTTGGAAGAATTTTAACAACTTGAGGTGATCTGGGATGGTGACTTATAAGAACGATAGTCCTAGATTTGATGGAACAAATTATTCTTTGTGGAAGACTCGAATGGAGTGCCATCTGAGATGCATTGGTGAAGCTTACTGGAACATTACAAGTAATAAGTATGTTATTCCACATAATGGTCCTACTACTACGGCTGAGATTAGGGATGCTGAGTATAATATCAGGGCTAAGGAGGCATTATTGAGTGCTTTGATTGATACTAAGATGAAAAATGTGATGGATCTAAAGACTTCTTATGAGATCTGTAAAAATTTGGAAACTTTGTATGAAGGTGATGCTAATGTGAAGATTGCTAAGCTACAAAGTCTAAAAGGGAAATATGAAATGTTGAGAATGGGTGATGATGAGAACATTACTACTTTCATGCAAAGAGTGAATGAACTTGTGTGTGGTATTAGATGTGTTGGTGGACAGTTGGAGGAATTAGAGATTGTTGCTAAAGTGCCTAGATCCTTGCCTACTTCCTACCAAGTCAAATCTAGTGCTATTGAAGAGCTCTGAACTGTAACAAATGTTACCAAAGATATTTTGATTGGTAAGCTTACTGCTTTTGAGTTGAGTGAATTTGGTGATTCCCTTCCTAAGGTAGAATCTGCATTCAAGGCCACTACTTCTAGAAGAAATAAACATAGATATGATCTAGGTGAAAGTTCATCAAGAAAGAAATTCAAGTATAAGGATGAAATGAAACAGATCGAAGAAGAAAGAGAGCTAGAAGAGTTGGAAGCACTAATTGTGAAAAGAGAAGCCAGAGGATAGGGTAAGTATAAAGGGAAGTTTCCTATTAAATGTTTCTCTTGCAATAAGATGGGTCATTTTGCATCAAGGTGTCTAGAAAGAGCTTCTAAGCCAAGACATAACCAACCTAAATTTCAAAAGAAGTGTTATTATGTTTTTGATGAAGGTGTGATGGATGATGAATCTGATAAAGGAAATGGAAGTGAGGACGGATAGGTATTTATTGCTATCAAAGAAAATAATCATTTCTCTACTTAATCTACTAGTTGTAAAAATGTGGAGAAATCCCTAGCTACTCAAGATGAAGAGAAAGATGAATGGGTAATTGACAGTGGTTGCTCTCATCATATGACAAGAGATAAAAGTAAGTTTGTGAGCTTGGAGAAGTATGATTGTGGTGTTATGAGATTTGGTGATGACAAAGCTAGTGTGATATGTGGAAGAGGATGCATTTCTCTTGATGGAAAGCATAATATTGATGATGCCATGTATGTGGAAGGTTTGAAGCATAATCTTTTAAGTGTTGGACAAATGGTTGATAAGGGTTACAATCTTTAGTTCAAGGATGGAAAGTGCAGAATATTGTGGAATTTTGGAAATGTGATTGCATTAGGTACAAAAAAAAAAAAAAGGTAATATCTTTCACCTGAGTGCTGCTAGTAATTTTTTTTTAATTGCTAAGGTTGATGAAGACATACTTACACCATCTAAAACCTGTGGATATGATTCTGATGATCATAATGAAAGTGCAAACAAAGGAAAGCAAGTTCAGACTTCAAATCAAGTTCAAATCATTTCAGTGAATCAAGAAGATCAAGAGTAAGGAGAAACTGGTGAAAGAGCAGAAGAGATATTAGAATGCCTAAAATTCAAGAATTCCCTAAGACTCTAAGGTATGTTAGATTGAATCACTTAGAAGATTAGATCATAGGTGATAAGAACAAAGGTGTTCATACTAGGAGAAGAATTGCAGAAGAATATTGTTTATTTTCAAAGACTAAGCCTAACAATGTGAATGAAGCATGCAAAGATGAATATTTGGTTGAAGCAATGAAAGAGGAATTACAATAGATTGAAAAGAATGATACATGGATTCTTGCTCCCAGACCTAAGGATAAAAATTTAATTGAAACTAAATGGGTCTTTAGAAAAAAAGCAAGATTTGTTTGTAAGGGATATTCACAGATGGAAGGTATTGATTTTGAGGATACCTTTGCCCCTATTGCTTGAATTTAAGCTGTGAGATTATTTCTTGCTTATGCTTCTTACAAAGACTACAAGGTTTATCAGATGGATGTCAAGTCAACTTTTCTAAATGATGAGTTGGAAGAATAGGTGTATGTTGAGCAACCAGATGGATTTCAATTGATTGATCAAGGAGATATGGTTTTCCAATTGAAGAAAGCATTGTATGGACTCAAGCAAGCCCCTAGAGCATGGTATGCCAGATTGGATAAGTACTTGTTGAAGCTTGGATTTAACAAAGGTACTACTGATAGTAATTTTTATTTCAAGATTGATCATAATAAAGATTTGATTGTGGAAGTCTTTGCTGACGATATCATTTTTGGAGGAGATGATAGCTTGTGCATGAAGTTTGTTAATGAGATGTAGAGTGAGTTTGAGATGTCAATGATTAGAGAGATGAAATTATTTTTGGGATTGAAAATTACTCAGTTAGATAAAGGGATCTTTATATCTCAATCCAAATATGTGAAAGAATTGTTGAAGAAATTTGGTATGGAAAATTCAAAGCCAGTTGGTGCACCCATGGTGACCGGATGCAAGTTGACAAAAAATGATGATCCTCTGAAGGAAAATCAAACTAGATATAGATCAATGATTGGTGGATTATTGTATTTGACTCAAACTAGGCCTGATATCATGAATGTTGTATGTATTGTTGTAAGATTTCAAGCTGATCCTAAAGAATCTCATGTGACTGTTGTGAACAGGATTTTTAGATACTTAAAGGGGACAATTGATTTTGGTCTATGGTATCCTAAAGATGATGATCTTACCTTGGGTGCCTTTACTAATGTTGATTGGGTAGGAGATGTGAATGACAGAAAAAGTACTAGTGGTGGATCATTTTTCTTGGGAAAGAAGTTGATTTCATGGTTAAGTAAAAAGCAGAATGGTATTTCTTCACTAACTCATTTGACTGCAAAATCCGATGAAAATTTCTGACAAAATATATATAATTTGATGTGTTGTTGGGTACTTGTGATATTTGATGTGTAATTTTCAATTTTTTAAAATTTTATCCCCGATGTTTGTCAAAATTTCAATGAAGCTGGGTTTTTGTCAAAATTTCAATGAAAACCCAGCTTCGTCGAAATTTCGACAAACATGCAAAATAAAAAAAAATCAAATTGTGGCCAACATAAATAAAAGTGAGTTCGCCTATTTATTGTGATAGTGTTTCGCTATACTTGTGAATTTTCTCTACTTGCGAATTTGCTATACTTGCGATAGTTTGTGGAGAACTAAGGACGATTTTCTTGGGAAAAATTAGAAAAAAATCAAGAAGATATCGCCAGGTTGAGGGTAGTCATTGTCTTTTTCCAAAATTCATTTGTGAAGTCATATTTGTACTTCCAAGTTTGAAAATCATATTTTAAAGCAACATCTCATCAGATTTCATTTTTAGACTTGTGCATTTTCAGAATTTCATTTCTAGATTTTGTTGTGCAAGTTCAATATTCTGATTTTAGGAATCTAACAGTTGGAAATCATAGTAAAATCAGAATTTAATAAGTTCTAGAATTAGAATTTTAAAGTGTTTTTTGGGTTCATTAACTTCAGACTATCTTCTCTTTTGTAGGGGTGGTTGTATGCCAATTTTTTTGAGTGCAAAATATCATAATTATTATATTTTGTTATCTGTCTATGATTACAAATTATTGGAGTTTGAGTTTGATATTTTTTGAAGATCTAAATATTCAAGCTTGGTAAAGAAAAATCATGTTAGATAATATTAGTGCAAAAAAAAATGAATAGACAATTGCTAGAATGTGGGCTAGATTGAAAAGAAAGGGTGATGGGAAATGTTATTGTAATTGCAATAATTGCAAGGGCTTAAAGACGAGAAGACTTTTAATCACAATAGTTGAGAAACATTATAGGCAGAATGGTCACGTTGAAGGGGGCCATGATTATCATCCACTAGTAAGTTGTTCATTATATGTCTTTATATTGATTGAATTTGTAAATGTTTATATCATTTTAACATTTTTATATATATAAAAAATCACTTGATCATGATCATGGTTTATTTGTGTTGATCATTATTATAAAGGTGGGGTGCCCTAGGGCACAAGATATGGATTATCACACCCCGAAGAATGTGGTTTTGCAAGCAAAGGAACCTGGAGCTGTGAATATCGAAGATGAAGTTAATGATCCTATGGAAGAAGATGATCATGCACTAGAAAACACAGTTGAAGATGATGATACAAATACATTGATCCATGACACATTTAGTGGTGCAGTTGATCATGATGATTAAGATGAATTTGATGATGTTCATGATTTACCTATACTTGAGAAGGCACACGTGCCCCTTTATGAAGGCTTTGAAACAACTCTTCTCTCTGCTATATTGTTGGTGAACTTGAAGGTTATGAATGGTTTATCCAACATACCAATCTCATGGATGTTAAGGTATGTCATATATGTCATCTTTTTGCATCTATTTTAATTGTTGTTAGTTCATCACTAGTAAATAAAAGATGAAATATGTACCATTAATATTCTTTATATTAACAAAATAAAAAATTGTTGTAGATTGATAGGTGAATTCTTGTTACCACCATCTAATATTTTACCTCACTCATACCAATATTTATCTGCCATTATGAAAGATATTGGAATGGAGTATCAAGCAATAGATGCATGTCCCAATGATCATATTATATATTATAAACAACAGGAATTTGCAACAGAATTCTCATAATGTCATATCAGTAGATATCGAATAGATCAACTAACAAAAAAGGGTACCTCACAAGGTTCTTCGTTATATTCCCATTATTCCACGTATGCAACAATTGTTTAGGTGCAAAAGCTTAGCGCAATTTATGGATTACCATGCACATAATAGAAGCAGAGATGACATTCTTTGAATTCCTATGAATGGTTCTACATTTAGGGACATGGAGGAAAAATGGACACACTTTAACGAAAAACCTTGTAATCTCAGGCTTTCATTGGTAGGGGACAGTGTCAATCCATTTGGAGAGATGAGATCTATTTACTTGATGTGGCATGTTTTTGTTATCAACAATAACATTCCTCCATGGATGTCAATAAAGAGGGAGCACATAATGTTGGAAATGATTGTTCCAGGTATTTTTTTACATCAATTTTCTTTAACGTAGTAGCATCTCATTTGTCTTATTTGTTGCATAATGACTTAATTTTTCTTCATTTAAGAGTCATGTACATTAATTTATATATATTGCAGTAAAATGGTTATAATAATTATGTAATATTTATGTTCATTCAACTAGGTAAGTACCAAGTTAAAGATATGAATGTATATATCGAGCCTCTTATTGACGAGTTACTAAAGTTATGGAATGGCGTCACTATGTATGATGTCTCTAGACCAATAGGACAAAGATAATTTCAATTCCATACAATACTTGTATGGACAATTCATGATGCCCCAGGGCTAACACACTTTTGTGGTATGTTATAACGTTCAACTACACTTTAAAAATATTTAATTTTATGAAGTAGATATCAAGCATGTTTTTTAAATAATCTATTCATTATATATAATTATAAAAATTGACATATTTAATCCAATTATATATGATCTTGCAAGTCTTCAAACAAAAGCAAAAATTTGCATGTCCAATTTGTGGTCCAAAGATAAAATTTTGCCATTCAACAAGTTTAGAAAAGTAGGTGTTTGATGAGTATAGGCACTTCCTCCACAAAAATCATAAGTATCGAGCTACTGAAAAACATATTTTCAATGGGAAAGAAGAGACTACATCAAAACCACGAAGAATGACACCTCGCCTATGGAAGTTGGAATATAATAGAATTAATCATCAAGGTTATACATTGGATCAAATTATTTATCTATCATATATGATATGTTTGGAATTTATATTTTTATATTGTGTTTTGTTTACTCATGGTGTAATTGACATTGATTGTCATTGTTAATTTTTTTAACTTATATGCTTCATGAAGGTTGTCAAGGCATTAATGGTCGGCTTCCATAGGGAATGAAAAGTTATCCCAGACAATTTAGTAGGTTTCCCTACTATGAGCAGCTACAAATTGTGAATTTGTTTGATACAATTCATATCGAAAAGAATATAACATAAACATTATGGAAAATATTGGATGGAAGGCATGGCAAAGAAAAAATTGTCAAAATTTGTAGTGACATTCAGGAAGCCAATCATGTAATGAAAAATGTCATTCAATTAAATAGCAATGTAGACCAAATTAATATAAACGCCCTTCCTTGGTTATCAACAGAGCAGAAAAGCAATGCTATAAAAGAAGTCATATGAAAAAATTGATTTCCCATAGGATTTTCTGAGAACATAAACAATATCATAACAAAGAAAGGTGAATTTGGGTCAAGGATGAAAATGCATGATTGACATACCTTCATTAAGGTAATTATTTTGGTATATTATATATATATATATATATATATATATATATATATATATATATATATATATATATATATATATATATATATATATATTTGTATATTGCATGTACTTTTCAGTGTATTATGTTTACTACTTTTGAAAAAATAATGAAAAGATCATTTTATAATTGTTGCAGTACATTCTACCTCTATCTCTCCTAGACAACTTTGACAATAATGTCAAGAAAGTTATATATGATCTTGGAAAATACATGAGGTTAGTAGCAATATTTTTTCAATTCATTGTATAGATCTTATAATTTTCATTTGTTTTACTTGTTATGTAATATATTATATATTGTTGTTAAATCACGTTAATATATGTGTGCCTTGAATCACTTGTAGATGGTTGTCATCGAAAGAAATCCATAAGGAAGATATAAATTATTGGAAGAGAAAAATTCTCTGTCTAATGTGTGAAGTGTAAAAGTGTCTACCTTCAACATTTTTCAATGCACAAGAACACTACCTCATACACTAAGTTGAGGAGATTGAATTGTGTGGACCTATACACACAAGGTCAATGTGGATGGTTGAGAAGCACTTGAAATTTTTGAAGGATTTGGTTAGACAAATAGCACATCCTGAGGGTTCTATGGTGGAGGGATATATGGTATACTAGACCATGGTGTACATTACTGAATATCTTCCTAAGTTTGCAACAAAGATCCATGTAGATTGCATTTGGGTTCCCAACTCCATCAAAAAATTCAAAGGGGAGTACCTGATGGGGAAAGGTAGATTGAGGAAAGTGAGAGGTAATTATAATAAATTTTACATTTGGTTTTTATGTATATTTTACTTATTTAATTATTAATCTTCAATATACATCAATTATAAATTAAGGTTATATATCGTGGTAATTAGCTAATTGATGTAGACTTGGGGGGCTCAACTAAACCAACCTATCAACCTGCCTTTAAGAGGCTTCCAAAAAGTTTAGAATCACCACTTTAAACAATCCAAACAACTCTCAAAGCTTGAAAAACAACAGAAGTCAAATTTCACACTTTGACTCCTTGAATCCTTGTAGTAGTGCAACCCTAGTTTTTCCCAATAACTCAAAACTTTCCCAAAACACCAAACAAAACCTTGATGGTTTTAAACACCCATTTTGGCATTATTAAACATATTTCAAGGGAAAGTACAAGTCCTTTGGACCAAATCACCAAAATCACCCTTTCTACGTTGTGTTGATTAGGGTGATTAGGCCTATTTTACAAAGCAACTAGTTTTTAACTTGTCATATTCCCATGAAATATTGGGGAATCAATTTTTATGCCTCCAAACCTCCAAATCCACAAAATATTCCACTTGTATGACCAAATTCTTTCCAAACCTAAAAACTCTTATTTTAGGCCAAAATGATGAGGGTTTATTGAATCTCTTACTTCCACGACCTCCCAAACCTCAAAACCAACTTAGAAACAACCCATTAGGTCTGAAAATGGGTAAAAATTCATAAAATCAGATCTCCCATACATATTTTGTTGAAACCTAAGCTTGAACCTCTCATTTCACATGCATTTCTTCACAAAACCCTTGAGGACAACAACTATACCTTATTTATTTATCATCCTATGCCCTATTAAAGATCTTGTATTTTGAATCCTCAACCATCAAAAAACTTTACAATTATCACTTTATTCATTTTAAAGGCCTTTACACCTCAACTATCAAACAACCACCTCTACAACTGACTTTTTAATCTTTTACGATCACATGAAACATAAAACACACTAATTTCAAGGTTGTTAACATCACTATTGAAATGTTTTCATTTTTTTAACTTTCAAATGTATTGATATAGTTGGTCAAGAGTGGGATGCACTACACTTGTACGTCGCAAAAAATCTTGATTGGATGATGGTATGGATTGAACGATGTCAATAATCTAGTCACACATTAACATGGGAAGGTGTGGCTTCATTGGTTAAAGAAGCTCATCGTAATGGAGATTCTGATATTACACCAAGGGAAATTGATTTAGCATATGGTTTAAGAGATAAATAGGTACTTATAAATATAGTAATCACCAATATTATTTAATTATTTTCAATTATATTGATGTATATATATGTTGAGATTTTTTTCTTTGCATACATTTGGCCAAGAATAAATCTGTTTATCAACTAGCGATATTACAATAATTTTTACATGTTTGACATATTTCAGGTGAAACACCACAAGGCTATGCGGTGCAATGTTCATAAATTTCAAATGAAAAATTTGGATGACACGAAGAAAATTGTGATTCTGGGATAACTGTAGTATTTCAAGTGACTAATGTTGCATCTAGAAGCGACATACATCCAGAAGTCTCAGAAAATAAATACTATGGGATTTTGGATGATATACTTGAGTGTGACTTTAAGTCCTTCAAATTAGTTTTGTTCATCATCCTATGGTATAGGCTACCATTGAATGAAAATCATCCCAAGAGAATTGTTATTGATCATGATAATGGATTTACCATGGTTAATACAAGGTCCATCGAGCGAGCTAGAAATGAGCCCTATGTTCTTCCAAGCCAATGTGAGTAGGTATTTTACTCAGAGGTTCCAGGTAAATTGGGTTGGTCATTTTTTGTTAGACATGATCCAAGAGGAAGGTTGGTAAAGTATAATGTGGTGGAAGAAGAAGATACCGAACAACTAGAAGATGATGTAGATGATGATCAGGATCAACAGTTAGTTGATGATGTGCCTGACGAAGATGTCGAAGAAGAGGAACTAGAACATGATGATATAGGATTTAATGTTCATGAAGATGATATCCATGTGGATGATGAAATTATCAAAACTAATATCAATGACGATGATGACGATATGATCGATCCTTACAATGTCGAATATGGATCGAATGATACAAAAAAAGAGTTAGATGAATAAGAAGATCAATGACATTGAAATGTATGAGTTATGTGATTACATTATATATTTGATATTAATTTCTTGATAGAATTATATTTGACTTATGTGGTTACATAATTAATTCGTGATGTACTTTTTATTTTTAATGTTTAATTTTAATTCATGATGTTATAGCTATTGTAGCTCTCCTAGAAATTTCCATACGATCATAATGAATAGTGTTTTGGGAAATTTCATGAAAGATGACACATTGATCGTAGTAGTGAAATAATTGCAAAGTCATTTAGATTTTTAAGACCAATCACCCTTTGCAATGTCATTTTTAGGATCATCTCCAATTTGATTACTAGGACACATAAGGTAAGATTTGATTGGCTTATCTTGGAGGAACATTGTGGCTTTGTGTAATGTGAGAAAATTTTGGATGGGTTAGTTGCTATTGCTAAGGTGGATCACTCCTTTCTGCGAAGGCCATACACTTATGATTGGGTCAAGTGTTCTTTTCTTTAGAAAATTCCTATTTCCTTTTTCATAGGTTATGATTTGATTAGATGGGTTATGAAGAACTTATTTCAAGTAATTTATGTCTATTTTAATTTGTAATTTATTAAATTCAAACACATCCAAAATTATGTCCCTTGCTTTAATTGATTATTACATTATTTAATTATTAACTTAAATGACACCTCCAATTTAACTATATATATCTAATTGAATATATCTACAGTGTTGAACATTTTTAGATAAAATTTAGTAATTAACTCAAACAATTTTGCCAATTTAACTAACATCTTTTAAGATATTAAAAAAATATGATTTATGAAAGAAGTATATTGGCGTGAAATTAAATATGATTTGTATTCCAATGTAAAAACTACAAAGAATGGAAACAATTATTTCAACACATAAACTATTATGTAGTATTCAATTAGAATGAAAAAGCTTACTCTATATTAGTTAGGATACACAACTAAGAAAATGATCTAAATAGTCTAATAATTTGACCATTAGCATATAGAAATTTCTATAGAGTTGGAGATCTCTTCCATTTCAAAAACACAAAACAATATTAGGTAGATCTTTCATTTCTACAATGACTTATTTAGCCTAGAGGAACTAAGTATATAGTATACAAAGAAAACCAACAAATCCACAACTACCCTTATTTTGAAGGAGTTTAGTTTTCTCCCCTTCCTGATCTCCCTAATATTTTCTAATTATTTTAAAGAGACCAAGGGTCATAACACAACTTTATTCAACCCACTAAATAGCTTGGTTAATGAAACTTTACAAAATCAACAAAACAATTGCTACATTTGGAATTTCATGTGGAATGAAGAGTGGTGACAATAATCTACTTATAGTTTAATAAAACACTATTTTTAGAAGGCTTGACATTAGAGATATAGAGAAGAGGGGAGAAGAGGGAGAGATAGGTTGAAGAGGAAGAGAGAGAAGAGAGGGAGATAGATAGGTAGAAAAGAGAGAGAAAGAAGAGGGGGAGAGGGAGAGCGATATGTAGAAAGGGAGAGAGAGAAGAAGATAGGTGAGAGAGGGAGAGATAGCTCAATATATATAGAGGGAGAGGCAGAGACATATAAAGGGGGTTATATATAGAGATAGAGGGGGATGGTGAAAGAGAGAGAGATAGAGATATATGGGAAGAGAAAGAGAGATAGAGATATATGGCAAGAGAAAGGAAGAGAGGTGGAGATAGAGAGTCAATGGATAGGGGGGATAGGGAGGGAGATATGGTGAGAGATAGAGAGGGGGAGGGAGAGAAAGGGATATAGATAGGTAGAGGAGGAGATATAGAGAAGAGGAGGAGAGAGGGAGAGATAGGTTGAAGAGGAAGAGGGAGAAGAGAGGGAGATAGATAGGTAGAAAAGGGAGAGAAAGAAGAGGGGGAGAGGGAGAGTGATATGTAGAAAGGGAGAGAGAGAAGAAGATAGGGGAGAGAGGAAGAGATAGGTCAATATATATAGAGGGAGAGGGAGAGACATATAAAGGGGGTGATATAGAGAGATAGAGGGGGATGGTGAAAGAGAGAGAGATAGAGATATATATGAAGAGAAAGAGAGAGAGAGATAGAGATATATGGGAAGAGAAAGAGAGATGGAGATATATCGCAAGAGAAAGGAAGAGAGGTGTAGATAGAGAGTCGATGGATAGAGGGGATAGGGAGGGAGAGATGGTGAGAGATAGAGAGGAGGAGATAGAGAGGGGGAGGGAGAGAAAGGGATATATAGGTAGAGGAGGAGAGATAGAGAAGAGGGGGAGAGAGGGAGAGATAGGTTGAAGAGGAAGAGAGAGAAGATATGAAGATAGATAGGTAGAAAAGGGAGAGAAAGAAGAGGGGGAGAGGGAGAGTGATATGTAGAAAGGGAGAGAGAGAAGAAGATAGGGGAGACAGGGAGAGATAGCTCAATATATATAGAGGGAGAGGGAGAGACATAGAAAGGGGGTGATATAGAGAGATAGAGGGGGATGGTGAAAGAGAGAGAGATAGAGAGATGATTGAGAGGGAGATAAAAAAGAGAAATAGATATAGAGATATAGAGTAGGAGAGATGGAGGGAGAGATGGATTGAATGAGAGAGAAAGGGTTGAGAGGGAGAGATAGCTCAATAGATAGAGGGGGGAAGAGGGAGTGACATAGATAGTGGGAGATATAGAGAGATAGAGAGTGACAGGGAGAGATATATAAATCACCCTCCCTATATCTCTATCTATTCATCCTTATCTCTTTATCTCTCTACCTCTCTCTATATCTTTGTCTCCCTTTCTATTTGTATGTTTCTCATTATCTCCCTCTCTCTATATTTTCTTCCCTCTATTTATCTTTTTATACTTATTATATTAATGGGCACATTGAAGAGGTCTTAAAGGATAATTATCACATATTTAATCAAATGGCACGCTACATATATTGTGCCGTTGGAAAACAAGTTTCAACTGCCATTTAATGGTAAACCAGTTGTAGTGTAATGGTAAAATCCGCTAAAATATCAGGTAAAAGCCTATATATACTATTATATAATAATAAATATAATTATATTATATATAATTTAATCCAATATTACTATTATATTAATTATAATTTGTATTATATAAAAATATACTTATTATTAATTATTAATTATAATAATTTTATATGTATTTAATAATTTTGTTAAAAAATATAATACATAATTATAATAAGTCGAATAATTATATAATTTATTATGTAAATATAGCTAATATATACTTAACTATATTGTAGAATATAAAAAAATAGCTAAATGGCACCAAAATTTTCAATTTAATTAACATACTCTAAAAACCTAGCTCATCAAATTGGAGAAGTGAAAGGTCAATACCAGCACTGAGGAATAGAGGAAGAGTTTCGATCAAGAGTGAAAAAAAGGTCCATACCAACGTTGAGGAAGAGATTGGATTAAAACAAGGTCAATACCAACGCCGACGAAGAGTTTGGAGGAGTGAAAACAAGGTGAATACTAGCACTGAGGAAGAGTTTGGAGGAGTCAATACTAGTGCCAAGGATGAGGTTGAGGGCACTCAGGGAAAATCCATGACCAAAGGACCATGAGTACTATAAGTTTGGCACCCCCATTCTCTTTAACCTACATTTTTCATTCCTAGTTTCCAATTTAGATGCAATCTTTATGCATGCATAATAGGGATAATAAGAGCTTCATGTCTCAAACATTCAATGGCAGTAAATGTGGATTGACCTCTATGATATTGCACTCAAGGTTTGAACCTAGAGCATGCATGCACAAAGATCATGAAAAAATATTAACACATAGGATCACATAGGCAAAGAGATTCATGCCAAGGAGAAAAAAAACCTTAGATAAAAGCTCATGGTTCACAAATGATATGCATAGAGATCAACCTAATACATGGTCTTCACATGCCATAATGGTCTGCACCTGATTCTTCCAATGCTAAATGTGAATCTCCAAATTCTTTGCAGATTGGCCTTTACTTCATCATGCACAAGCAACTTACAAACCCAACTTATATTAATAGCCTCAAAACAACAATGTGTTAGAACTGTAAAATTCTAACAGTTTTATGAGTTGTTTCACACCCCTGAGTTTCCAAAAGAGTCCTCATCATAAGCACAAAGGCCTTCCTTCACAACATTTTTCCTATATTTTTCCATATGGTCCCATAGAGCCCATCGAGTCATGAATATTTCACTGTATAATCCATTTCAGCAAGAGAAGCACCTATCGACAGGACACATTCATGGTCTCGACAATAGAAAGGGAACACATTAGCAAGAGAGTCATCGTCAGAATGAAGTCATAGCGAACTCATCATGTCTTACCAATTGGTGTACAATAAAACACTTCAACCAAACCAAATGGCTTCGATATGAGGTCTTAGCGAATACATTGGGTCTTGCTGATAAAGTTGTTATGGGGATCCTATTGAATAATCATCAGGGTATGGTCTTGTAGTCTTGCCGACCCATATGTCACACCGATAAAGCTATGCATCGGCAAGAGTCAAAGCATCAGAGTGAAGTCTTACCGAATGCGTCGGGTCTTGTCGATAAGGAAAACAAGGATTCTATCAAAAGATTATCGGAATGAAGTTACGTAGTCTTGCTGACCCATATGTCTCATTGAATGTGGTTTCATCAGTGAGAAAATTAATATGTCTCAGCGACCAGATAATATCAAAGGGATTTTTTTCGGTGAGACAAAGTCTAATCTACAGGATATCTCCCCGACTCTGAAGGGTCACGGTGAAGCAAATGAGATGAAAGGGATATTTCTCAGTAAGATAGAGCAATCTATGGGATGACTCCCTGACTCAGGTTTGTCACAATGATACATAAAGACCAAAGGGATGAATGTCGGTGAGACATTGGATCTCAGTATGACTACAGGATGTCTTGGCGAGTGTTCAACGAATGTTAACAAAAGCCCAAATACAATTGAGTGCCAACGTTTGAATGTGAAACAATGTGTCTATTCAAATATTGATGTATAAATATTCATTTTTGACTATAAGAAGAGAGACAGTAGATAGGATAGATGATAGATTAGGGAAGATATAGTAGACAAAAATGTCATACTATGAGACTATGTTGCATGTTTTAAAAATATGGAGATATTAATGAAAATCAGTTGATGTGGCAGCGTATTTCTAGTGTCAATTGTCTATTGTGCTTATTGAAAGTATTACTAAAGTTGTCTCCATGATTGATTCTTTCTGGTTATTTAGACTGATGTAACAAGTTTATATTCAGTTTATCAGTGCACATTTGTTGTATCTGTGTGGTTGATTGATTGGTTCTTTCAAGTAAAGATTAAATCCTTTTAACTGATCATAGTAATCAGGGAAGTTCATCTGGATCATTAAGAAGAACTTGGTAGTCACAGTCTTGATATGCCAAACAATTTGAGTTTTTTCCAGAAATAAGTTTCCCATTTAGATTTCATTTGACTCCGCATACCCAATAAGGAACTAGTCTCTGCACTTTTTATCATTTAGTTTCATTCATTTCTTACATTTGTTAACTAAACATATTAGGATTTATCTTTGAATATTGCTATACAATTTATACCAAATTTAGTTTTATTTGTCCACTCCCATCTACCATTGTGGGAAAAACATTTCAATAGAGACAAGCACATTAAGTCTGCTTCATTCATATAGGTACACCCGCCTAGGTTTAGCAGCACCTGAAGAGTACAAGGTCTAAATCTTTTGACCTTGTCTGTTACCCTAAAATGTACCAAGAGATTGGCAGCCTCTTGAGGCATTTTGCCTACGTTTTTGAGAGCTAACACAATGTACATAGGTAATTAAAACCCAAAACCTCTCTCAAGTGCATAAATATCTTTAAGAAGATGTTGGTTGATATTTTCTTTGCTCAATGCTTCACAAAACGCATATCCATATACGCAACAAAAATTTGTATGCAATTTTTTTAGGAACTTGGATCTCATGGCTTTCACAAGTACCCTACACAAAGAGAATCATCTACACAAAAGGAGGGATATTTAATGTAAACAAAAACAAATTTTTAATTTAATTATGCAATAATACTAGGTCATAAATCAACTCGTTTTTCTTTGATATCATGTTTGAGAACTCATATTTAAGTCCCACTAAATTTTGAGGTTCAATTTGTTGGTGGGAACATGTTATTCTTTGTTGTATGACCTACCTCAAATCTTATGTCCACAAAGTTTCTAAAAACATAAAACAATAAGAAATTTTTTGAAGGTACAACTAAAAAGGGGTTATTTCCTTTTGGCCTCCTCCACCTCTTATATTTCAACATAGCATGGAATTATGGTTACATAACATAAACTCAAACATATGGAAGTTTATAGGGGAAAAGGAGCCCAAGTATATGCTAGGATAATCTAGATCTAATGAATGGAAATAGAGGCATACAATTCTTCTTTAATATCTCCACCACAAACATATCCAAGGAAAGGTCTCCTCCCTTCTTGGTAGTGATAACCTCCTCCACACACAACCCTTAAAAAATATGAATAGAGGAATATAATCTTTGAAGAAATAAAAGTTGATTCTCTCCTACCTGATGCAATTAGTCATTTTATCCTTACAAACATTTATAGTGATTACTAGAGGAACATAGACCAATTCTTCATAATAGAAGAATTTTATCATACTTTTCCAATGATGGCATTATGAGAAAACCTTAGGTTAAATGAATAATTCCTATCTAAGTTCTTTAAATCATGTCCACCCATATAAGAGAAGACCGCTGCTATGTGTACTTGGATACCATGGAGAAAGGCTCTTTGGGCTCTTTCATCAATCAAGGTATTGTTAAATTTTAACACATAAAAGTGAGAATGAAGAATCTTTCCTATGATGGTGGCCAATTATGCTTCTCAACACCTAGATTACAAAATATTTGTCAATATCATTGCCATCACAATTAAACCTATTGCTTGAGATATAGTCATACAAGTAAACAAATTGGCTTTCCTGATAGTAGATACATTCTATACAATTCAATCCTTGCATCAGAGATTGTTGAATGGGCCCAACAAACTACTCATGATGCCCTTACTATTAAGTTAAAACTTTAACAAGGAATATGATTGCATCAAATTTCCTTTCATGACCTTTGAATGAAGAACCTTCATTCAAAAATGATTCCATGTCAAGACTTTAAAATGAAGGTATTTTTTAATTTAAATATTTCATGTCCAAAATTCTTTATAAAAGGAACGTTTGTGTGAAGGACCTTCAAATGAAGACCTTCATTAAAAGGTCCTTCATTAGAAGATGCTTCATATGAAAGTTCCTTTAATGCCATCTCATTATAGCTCTTAGATTTGTTAGAGATATTTTTGTTTCAAAGTAGAGATTGGACTATCAAATAGTGTCACCATGACTCTACCAAGATATCCATCAAATTGACAAACCCTGACTTACCTAAGCCTCTTTACCCCTAAAAGGCTTGTATCCCTACCCGGTAGGATAGTCAAAATAAAATCCACATATAAGCTTCTATCAGGCCCAAACCACTGAACTTAGACAATTAATATATGCCCCTACAAAGTCTCAAAACCTTATTTCTTGAGAGTGGACAGTAAAAGAGAAATGGACCAAAACAACACTACTCCAAGAGGCCTAATTGGTAGGCTACAACAAGATAGTTGACTATCTAGGCTCTCCCCTTCACCTCAAAGCCTTGAAATAGGTTCTTATAGGCTAGTTAAACCCATGCATATCACTCCTAAGTTCCTTCACAGTTAAAATCACCCTGAACAAGCAAAACTCAACTTTTTGCTTCACAATCTAGGCCTGTCACATGAGGATGCTAGGCCTAGAACATTGCAAAACTTCCTCCACATAGAATTTCATTCTACAGAGCCTTGAAAATATTAAAATATACATAGATATATTCCATAACACCAAGAACTAGCATTATTAAAATGTGGAGATGGAAGAAAGAGCCATTCTTTAATCAAAACCCTAGTTTTGAGGGTTTTCAAACTAGTTCTTGCTAAAATGGCGATATCTTCTTTTATACTCAATGAAAACTTTTCAAATCACCTCCAAAAGAAAGCTAGGTCTTCCCTCTATCCAACCATAATATTATTTTACCTGTATAGTATGTACAGAGGCTGTACCACGCAGTAGAACAAGAAATTTACACATAAATTTTCTAGAAAACAACAAGCTTTTGCATTAGAACTTCAAAATGATTCATCAACCCACATGCCTCAACCAAGAGAGGCTTATTTCGATCTTCAACCAACCTTCCCAACATCCCACAACTGAAATTTGAATTGGTTGTACATTGGGAACTAACAAAACATCATTTAGACACCTAATTGCCTAATTAAGGAAAGTTAATACAACTTCCACAAGCCTGAATACAAAGACCATTCAAGAGGTATCAAAAGGCATCAAAACCATTTCAAAACACCAAGGAAAATCACCTCAAGCACCTGGTTGCATCATGGCATTTTGATTCTTTAATTTTCCAAGGTGCACCAAGCTTACGAAGTGAGGATGGAGACCTTGTGATTACATTGAAACTTATCACCAAGACTCAAAACCTACTACAAGTCTTTGAAGATGGTCCTTAGGACCTTATTACATCTTAGAAAAATTGACATCAGAAAAATAAAAAAAAACAAGGCCTCAAAGAGGCATGGAGACCCAAGGTACCCTTGCACCAAACCAATGTCCATAACTGACTTACAAACACTTAACAACCCATTATTTTTCAAAATTGCAATTTTGACAACTTTTAATGTCAACAATTGCAATGGGATGGGAATACAATATGATAGAAGTGAGATAAGAAATGCATTGTTTGGAGCATCAAACCAATATGCAAAGATGAAAGAAAGTGCTAACCCCTTAAACTGAAAAAGTTTCTTTTAACTTTAAGTTTGTTGGGTAGCCAATTCTTGTAAGTTATCAAATCCTACCATCATACATAATTAAAATGTTGTTGTTTCAAATGACTATGAGCACTAACTTTCACTACTTGAAGATGTTGAAACCTTGTCATAGAGAACTAGAACATTGATGCAACCACTCATCCTACCTTAAAACATACCAAAAGTCTCCTAGCAATTAGACATAGGAATATTTAAGATGACTTAAACAATTTTTATTGCCAAAGCATAAACTTATGATGACTTAACTAGTCCTAGTACACACTCCCTCCCCGTTAACCACTTAGACATATGGAATTTATCAGTGGACAGTTGAACCACCTCACACGTGCACCTTAATTATGTCTATTAGTGTTCTAATTCGTATTTTTCAAGACAAATTAAACCAAAATATTATGCATGGTGAAACCATTTTTCTGCACAATACATTTGAGGCCTTGGTTATGTAACTGGTGGACCATAGTCACATTTAAGGCTAGTTACAAAGTTTAAAGTCAATAATTGCAAGGGACAGTCTCCATATATTGATTTGATTTGTGATGGACACATTTGGATGGTAGTAACAATAACTTGCAAT
Organism: Sequoia sempervirens; assembly: GCA_007258455.2. Classification (NCBI taxonomy): domain Eukaryota; kingdom Viridiplantae; phylum Streptophyta; class Pinopsida; order Cupressales; family Cupressaceae; genus Sequoia; species Sequoia sempervirens. The sequence goes on from VDFB02271358.1 coordinate 877,942,089, forward strand.
CTATCAAGACTTGATTACCTTATAACCAGTCCAGTTCTAGGGATGAAATGATAGATCAATCATAATGTCACCTTGGGATCACATCAAGATGAAACAACTTCATCCAACATCCTTATGAGTGCAGGTACCATCAAATAGGTATTTATCAGATTTTTCTTCCTCGAGCGAGGGAAATTCAAGAAGAGAAGAGGAAAGTGAGACATGCAGTAGGTCTAAAAGAGGGAGATCAACTAGAGGTCAAAAGATTAGAAGAAAATTTTGTAAACACATAGAATTTTTTCTTGTTGAAGGGGGGTCATGTTCTTATGATGATGAGAGCATAGGTGACATCAAGGTTCCCTTGAGGTACAAACATCTACAAAAACAATGGGTACCCAAGGAACTTCCTCCAATAAACACTGATTTTTGTGTCAACAAGAGGATATATCACATAGCACCATCGTCATTACATGGTTTGGGCCTATTTTGCATGGACGACATAAAGGTCTGTTACAAAAATGTTACTAAATTGATGGAGTATGTCAGACCCTGTTACAGTTACAAAGATTGGATGCAGCTAGTTCGATATACATGAAGTATGCATAGGTATGCACTGTCAACAAATTATATACAGCTAAAAGATGAGGATCAAAATAAAGGAGTGGCTATGTACATTGACGGAAGGCCAAAAGCATCAGGGAATATTGTAGGGTTTATAAACAATACATGACCTAGGTCAACAAATAAGCAACCCAATTGCATATTTGAGGCACGCGAGGGAAACTATGTATTCGTATGTGCGATAAAATCAATAACTGCAGGGGAAGAGTTGCTAATCGATTACAATTTGAATCGCTTAGATACAAACATAGTTACTATGGGGGTGGTACGTACTATATACCATTTTACCCAACCTCCAATTAATGACTCCAATATACCATTTTATTATTATGTTTTTTTTCATAAGTCTATTGGTTTCATTTTGGTAATATTTTTTTTCTATCTATTTTTTGTCACAGCAGGACATTGATTGTATGGGGAAGGCTCTAACCCAGACCATATATTGCAATGCATCTTCAGGAATTTCTACTTGACAGGTTTACCTCATTGTAATTTTACAAATTAGATACGAGCAAAATGTTTTATTATTATATTTTTTTAATAAGTTTATTGGGTTAATTTCAATAATGTTTTTAATATTCTTGTTGTTGTCGACTAATCGAGGAAAGGCACCAGCAATAGAGGAGAGCACCCATAGGGTTGAGGTGCAGTCACTATTATTGGATGATGACATTGCATATTCAACAAACCCTCTCGATATGATAAGGAAGACACAAAAAAAATGCAATGAAGAAATCCTTCAATTGTTATTCATAGTGCCTCAAATAGATGAGATAAGAGAGAGGGTTAAAATATTGATTGAGAGAGTACAAAACTTGCAAGTAAGTTGTCATGAGGTCTTTAATTATAACATAAGTTCATTCATGGTTTTATATTTTGTACTCTTTTATGTCATGAACTAAAATATGTGTTGTTTTTATAGGATTTTTTGCCTCCTCATGATGTTGTTGGCGATGATCAGGGTACTGCAGGTGATTCCCGCAGAATAGGAGTTGGTACAAGTGTTCATCTTGATCTTCCTGCACATACATCACATCATTCAACCCCATCATCCGTGCTTATATTGTCAACTAAAATTTCAGCAACACATAGCATGTAGACATCAAGTAGTACTGGTGATGCAGAGGCCACTAGTATTGGTGATGTTTTAGCAACATTTCCTGGATCTTTTCATATTACTAGTATGGGAACATTGCCCGTCACATTTTTAGTGACCGAGGATTTCGTTCCCATAAAGATAGAGAAGGTCCTAGGTAATTTAAAATGTTTTAATTATTATTATATACAATCCAATTGAAATTTACTTATTGATCACTCTTTTTAGACTAATGATCCCATGATCATTTTGCAGGAAATGATGTTTTTTATAAACATCTAGGTGATATGACATTGGAGCTCTTTAGGCCCACCATATGTACATGGTGGAATGCCCAAAATCAAGATTTAAAAGATGAGCTCATTAACCATTTAGTTTTGTTGTTCGGTGATAAAACATTCAACCAAACCAAGGTCCTTAAGAAAGCTGGTACCTATCTAAAGTATGTGAGGGACCAATATAGGTCACATTTAGAGTAGAACAAAAAGTACAAGCATCCCCTCATGATTCCAAAGAGGGAGTGGAAGGACTTGGTCTCAGATGGAAAGGAGAAGGCTGAAAAGAAAAAAAGGAAAGACACCACCAGGCCAAGGAAGGTATGTGATACTATCAACAATGTAATTATATACTTATTACTCTTTCTTTTTACATAATCTAATGTATTTAAAACTTTTCATAGGCTTCTCAACACATCGAAGGAAACAAAGGAAAGACTAGAAAAATACGAGCAACACAAAATTGGCTCTAGTGGTTATATGAAATTAGCCGCACAAATTGTAAGTATCAATAAATGAAATATTGCATCCAAATAATAAATTGCAAACAATTTTGGTTTTATCACACCATAGAAGCAAAATTCATGATCTTATGCAAAAATGCAGGGCTCTGAATTCAACAAAGCACCCACAAAAGAGGACATGAAGATTACCTTCTAGCATGGCTATGAAGTTGTGGTTGAATGCCTAAGAGTCTTGACTAGGAAAACACAATCTTCCACTATATCCAACACGTAGGTAAATAAACTCAATAAAGTTTATTTAAAATTTAATACTTGTGCAATCTATTCAATATTAATTTCCACCATAAATTAATTGTTCCTATTTGTTTTAAATATACAAGCAATGATAATAGTGCACATGACATTGGAATGCAGCCTAGTGAGGGTGGAGCACAACCTACAAATGAAGGTCATGGTGTGCATCCCGGTACTGGATGTATTCATGTGCTATACAAAACATAGTATGGATTAATACAATTAAACATCTTTAATTGCAATTGGTGTATTAATTAATGTAAACTTTTGTGTTTCAACTTTAGAGCATGTAGAGTATGATCAACATGTTGAGCATGATCAACCTAGAGAAGATCAAGAACATGATGTGGCCCCATCAAGTAAAGAGGGCCACTCTAAACTTTTAAACATATTTAATTGCAATTGGTGTATTAATTAATGTAACCTTTCATGTTTCAACTCCAAATCAGGATTTAGAGGGTGTTTAGCATGTTAAGCATGAGGCTATAAGACAAGATTAGGAACATGATGTGGCCCCATCAGGTAAAGAGCACCACTCTAATGTTATTTTAATTAATAAAATACTTGTAACAATAATAACAAAACATATCAATTTAACATTTCTTTGTTATTGCAGCAGACCCCCCCTTGCAGCGGCCTCCACAGCGTGATCAGTATAGGACTAGGCATACATTAAGATCACAAGCAGAGGGAAGAACAACTGAAGGGGGGAAAAATGATTTAGAAAATGATACTCCACTTCAACTTTTTTTAGCTTTAAAAAAGAAACAAAAAAAAAGTGATTGTAATCATATTATGAGAACCATATTTTTGATAATATGTAAAAACTAAATGAATGAATGTTTTATGTTAATGAATGAATGTTATATATTATTAATGGATGAATAAATTAATGTTATATGTTATTAATGGATGAATGAATGATTAATGTTATATGATTGGGTATGGGGAATTGAGAGTGATGTGAGGGGGGGAGGGGCCAAATTAGCTTCCACCATCACGTGGTTGGCCATGTTAAGTAGAGAATATTAAAATATTCTCAAAAAAAAGAGAAGCTCAATCCAACTACATCCAAGTATCTTTTTAATTCCTCTATCTTTCATCAATCTCTTTACTATTTGAACCGCATACATATTTTTTACATGAAGAACCCATTATTGTGAAATGTGCCTCTAGTTGAGTAAACTGAATCCATGCTCTACATCATAATTTGAAGTTGTTTCCATTCCAATGTTCTTAGTTTAGTTTGTTTGTATGGCTTTGTATGAATACCACATTGTGTTGTGTGTGGATTTGGTTTCAAAGCTCTATTTCTTTTGTTTTTAGTGGTGACATAACTCTAAAATTTGACTTTTTATGCATAACAAGTTAGAGGAAAAATTGATAGCTCTGAAGGGTTTAGATGCTCGATTGAGATAGATGCATGGATATTTGGATCTTGTTGTTGATGGGAGGCTTCCACTTAACCATGGAATTTTGTACCATCTGTAGATATGAAAAAATTTCTCTACTTACATTCATTCAACTTACTATCTTCCTTACCCTTGTTAAGCCACAACCATAACTAGCACACTGTCATAATGCTTCAATCTCAGTCATTAATCTTTGTCTTGACAAAAAGGATAGTATTCATTAATACATTACTAAGGGTAAACATATTTCATAAAGACCTATGGAGGATAAACCACTATCTACCAATCCATTAGAGACTCACAGTGCATAAAACCATTGAAAATACATCACAATCATAACCTTTGCTAAGGGCACAGGATAGTCTTTCAGATTGTTTACAAATTCATATCTATGATCACTTTCCATGTCTTGAAATTTAGCATGTAAAACCTAAGACTCATGTCCTCATATGTTTCATGCCTCCAAGTCTGTAAACAAAAATTTCATGGCACAAGTCTTTCCACAAAAAAAATCATGCTCTATGACTCCTACTCTATGATCTGTTTTCTTGCATTTTTTCTCTCAATGTTGTTCCTTTTGTATGTCATTGCATCAAAAACTTGATTAGAGAACAATTCGCATCCTCTACTTTACAACATCAAAAACTGATTAGAGAACCATTCACATCCTTTACTTTACATCATATCATTCTACATTGCAATTGTATCCCTTCAAGGAAAAAAAATCAAACACCTATACCAAATCACCAAGGCACATTAACAACCATCTATACCTTCTCACTATAACCAATTATCAGACCTTCAAGACAATAGGTTCATCATCTACTTCACAACTCTATCCATTCCAACTTACTGTCCTTTTTGCAGTCAAGTCACCATTCATGCATATTAGATTCACCATACCTAAATCATTAAAAACAACATACACTTCTTTCTATACCTTATCCTTCACCAAAACACCAAGGGCCATGTTTAACAAACCAAATGCAATTGCTAACTTTTCACTATGGTGGTAGATAAATGATTATTTTTTCTTCTATTCCACAACATTAAGTAAAATTCTTGAAACTAGAAATACCCTGTTGCCTCCATGTTCCAAGCCAATTTCTCCAATAAAGACTTATTGGGTGTCACCAATATAGAAGATAGTCACCAATATAGAAAATTTATGCAATCATCCCACAAAATCTTCTTTATTCTTAGTCATCTTGAGTTTTCCTATAGAAATAATGGTTTTTCTATGTGATTATGAGATCATCAAATCATTGAGCTCTACACCCACCTTTCTAATGTCAATGTTGTAGGATTCAAGAGTTTTTCCTTATATTTCCATAGGTATTTCTTTAGCCCTCTCAAAATTATGCATTCATGTGTCATTTGAGAGGGTAACTCCATAAATTTTTTGTCACAATTGAAGAATAATGCATTAGCTTATGTCCATCACAAAAATAACAAGAGTTATTATGGAGAAAGTTGATAGGAAATGAGTAGATCCCAAAGTATGCTACAGGCCTTCATACTACAACCTTGTTCATGATAGAGGATTCTTATTTTGTGACATGGAAAGAATACATTAAATGATTGACAGACCAAGGATAGTGAACTATGTAGGAATCTATGAAAGGGAAGTGATCAAGCATCTACTACTATGGAAAGGCCAAGAGACACAGGTGGGTAGAGATCTTAAGTAAAATTTGGTGACAATCAAGATAAGGAATAAATGTTAAAAGATAGAGCATAGTCCATTAGAAATCATTAGATAGTCATGAATGCCAAATGATCATTACCAATGTTAAGGGGTAGTGACTTCATCTCAAGAGATAGTCATTTAAAATACATGTTAAGTGGACTATGCAAAGATAATTGAAGGTTGTGAAAAGTGACAAGTGTAGTGTCAAATGAAAGAGACAACCATTTCTTAAAACTAGGGATAATCATAACAATAAGTTTAATACTCACCATAAAATGACGACGAAACAATAATGTAAGGATAGTCATGATAATTTTTAGTACAATGACCATGAATGAAGAGTTTAGGATAGCCTTGGTCCATTAAAGGAATTCATAGGAAGGACAAGTCATGACCATCCTCAATGACGAATAAGATTTAAAGATAGTCATATCATCATGACTGTCTAGACATATTAATAGTGATAAATATTCCATGAGATGTAGGACAATAGTAGATAATAACAGCAAGGAAATAAATTTTTTGATAGAATACTTTGGCAAACATGTATGAAAAATTTCGTAGCATAGACAAGGAAGTGAACTATTTGAAAAATTGCCTCAAATAAATGTGGTCTCATGGAATGCCATGACAAGCTAATGCAATTGGCAGTTGCTCCTAGTTATTAGTTACACAATGTGAAGTAATTGCATAACTGCTTAGGTTGACCATAATAAACTATATTGTAATTGAAATTTCATCATCTATCAACATCTAGTTATTAGTTATGCAATGTGAAGTAATACTTTGAGTTTGAAAGGTGTGCAATGCAATGAATGTAATCAGCGATATGACTATAAACTACAAAAATCTATTTTCTACAATTCATTAGTTAAACTCTTTATTTTATTTTGTATTCTATTATCTTATTGAACATATGTTCATGTGGGGAACAAGATAAGATAGGCATGACTACAGCTTTTGAAGGTGCATTATAGACTCTTCATCGGTATGTCTACCAGGGTAGTTGCCACTACAACATATTGCAAGCCTAATTTTCAGATTGCTTCATTTAGCATCACTAATCATCTCCTCAAAAACATTGTCCCTATTTAAAATGATGGAAATAGTTTGCATCTATCACAACAATTTCTATTTAAATAGTCATTTTTGTGCATATCCTACAATCATTGCATTCCAAGAGATGGCATCTCTTTGAGCCATTCCATCAAATAGTTCACGTGCCTTATCTATACTTCCAAATTTTGAATACATGTCTACTAGAGCATTTCTAACTATAATATTTGACAAAACCCCCCCTTCCATTATGTTATGATGGATGTCCATACCCTGTTCCAAAGCTCCCCTTTTGGCACAAGAAGGGAGGATGCTGACAAAGGTTGTCGAATTTGGCTTTAAACCAACCAATTACATTTACTTTAAAATTTCTAAAGCCTTTTGAAAAAATCTATTTTGTGCATATCTTGCAATCATTGCAGTCCATGAGACCACATATATTTGAGGCATTCTATCAAATAGTTCACATGCCTTGTCTATGCTTCGACATTCTGCATACATGTCTAACAGGGTAGTTGCAACTACATCTAATGAAATTCCTCTATCCTTTATGTTTTGATGGATGTCCATACCCTATTACAAAGTTCCCCTTTTGGAATAGGTAGGGAGGATGCTGGAAAAGGTTCTGGAATTTGTATTTACACCCACCAATTGCATTTTCTAGACTAGCATGTTTGCAAATGAAATACATTTTTTCTAAAAAAATTGCACTATTTCATCAAAATTTTGACAAACCCAACCGACGAAACACCAAAAGCATCCAAAAAAAATTGCTATACCTCTGAAAAAAAATTTGGCATTATGACTTGCCCTTTCATCGCTATTTTGATGCATTTCTGGTGGTGTCCCGACGTTTTGGATGATTTGTCCCACTTGTGTTCTAGCTTTTGTTCATCGCTAGATCGACACACGTTTTGTCAATATTTCGAAGAACACCTGATCACCTTTATCATGGAGACAACCAATGAAGTTAGGTCATGCTTTTGACAATTTAAGGTTTGTCGGGAAAGCGACGAAAATTATTTCAGTGGTTCGTCAATGTTCTAACAATAGTTTGTCAAAATTTCAACAAACGTTTGTTGAAAATTGGAGCCGAATATAGTGGTGCTTTATCTACTGTAGAGGAAAAATACATGGCTGCTACTAATAATTGTACTCAAGTATTGTGGATGAAGAAGATGTTGAAGGATATCAGAGTTGTGTATGATGAACCTATTGTTATATTCTGTGATAACTCAAGTGCTATTAACATTTCTAAGAATTTGGTGTTGCATTCAAAGACCAAGCATATATCTATCAAGTTTCACTTTTTGAGAGAGAAGGTAAGTGAAAAGGAAGTCAAATTGGAGTATGTGCCTACTAAGGATTAGATTGTAGACATCTTTACCAAGCTGTTTCCTAAGGATACTTTTAATTATCTCAGAGGGAAGTTAGGGGTGATTACCCCTCCTAATCAGAACTAAGATGCATTGACTTGCATCAATCTATGCATTTCATGGTCATATTTTGATCTGGTTTGATGTTGTGGTGGCTCCTACTCAGGGGGAGTAGTCAAATGTTCAAATGTTCATATATGTGGTTCAGAGCTTCTATAGAAGATATCTTTGACATTTATGTCAAAGGGGGGGAAGAGTAATGTGAAAAATTTCCTGGGAGAGAAGAACCTTGTGAAGAGAAGAATCTAAACCTAAGGGGGAGTAAGTGGTATTGCGTTGATGGTGTTTTTCATATCATGTGTTTATATCAATTCCAAAGGGGGAGACTATTGGATGATCTGGTTGTTTTGCTGATATGTGGTTGTCATTGATGTCAACACTATTAGCATTAATGCATTTGAAGTTGTATATGTTGAGGATATTGAGAAAATTATAATAAAAAGAGTTATAGGTTGTCAGTGGTGAAGTGAAGTTCAGTCTGTCAATGAGTTCAATACATTGTTGTTCAGAGTTTGTAGACTAAATGGTTTCTTGTCAAGTATATCTAGTTTATCCACATTGAGTTTCAGAGATCCACATGAAGATTTGATCAAGTTATGAAGATTTGTATTCTGATAGTTTTTTGGTTACTTCAGTTGGTGTTTCTGAATGGAGATGATTTTATTTTAGCAAGTTCAGTTGTTGTGGATGCTTCTCTAGTGATTCATTTTTTTTTTTATGTTTCTAGATTGTTCTCTATCTATGTCGCACGTCTGCATTGTTCGTTGTGCTCGTGATCCGATATTTTCTCTTGCGTGTTCGTGTTTTTCATGTTCTTGGCTGACAAGGTGTTTGTAGCATGTTTTGGATCTTTGAGGACTAATTAATTGAAGTGGTTCATGTTTGAGGATGTTATTTTGGGTCTTCACTAAGTTTTGGCCAACCTTGGTCGATTCACATGAATAATCTTTATTGATTTGGGCCAACAGTTTATATTCTTTTTATTATTTTGTGAAGTTGACTTGTATCGATGTAATTTCTTGTTGCGGATATATATAAGAAATTGTTTTATCATTTGAAGAAGTGTATGTGAGTAGATGAGTGTGTGAAGTGTGTGAGTCCTATGTGTGAATATTTTTCAAATCATACAAAGGCAGAGCAAAGTGTGAAGAAGAGTGAAGAAGTGTTCATGAGCTTAACCAGAACTGTAATTAGGCATTAGAAAATGCTATTTTTCTCAGTTCAATTCTAATGTATGTAATCAAAATATTTCTATAAGACAGTGTGTCTTCCTTTTGTAATTGAGTAGTGAGCTCTAGGAAGTGTGCCTAAATGCATGTGCATTCCCCATTCATATTTCCTTATACTTTTAACAGGATATAATCTTGTGGACTGACCTCCACCATGGTCTTTCCCCTAATAGTGTTTCTACGTAAAAATATTGGTGCTATTTGTGTTTCTGATGTGTTGTTCATTTATGTTTTCATGGTTATTGATCAGATATGAGAATAAGGTTAATAAGTTGAATAAGTTTGAAATTTTGTGACAACTGATTCACACCCCCCTCTCAGTTTTTTTCCCTTGTGTTGCCAACAAGAAGTGCATCAAGAAAGAGATGAAAATGAAGATGAAATTGAAGAGGAAATGTAGGAAGAAGAACAAGATCAAGTGGATCCTACAGAAATGAAATTGTTGAGAGCAATATCCAACCTTGGAAAGAAACCTAGAATGGAGGTTTGAACTTTTAGTGGAAGTCTTAATCTTGAAGAATTGATCAATCGAATCAATGAGATGGAAAAAAAATTTGAATTTGAGGAGATTGAAAACCCTCATAGAGTGAAGTTTGCAAAAAAAAATCTAAAAGACCATGCAAGTATATGGTGGAAAGAGATCCAGCTAGAAAAAGGAAGATAAGGGAAAGATACAAATTTTAGATGGGATAAAATGGTGTCAAAATTGAAGAAACAATTTATTCCAATTGATTATGAATTGGAGATGCTCAAGAGGATGCAAAGTTTGAGACAAGGAATAAAGATGGTGAAAGAGTACACATATAGGAAATTCACAAGGTTTTGATTCGAACAGGATATTCTAAGGCATATAAAGAGAAAATTTCTTGATATATTAACGGGTTGAAGCCTAGCATATAGGAAGAATTGACACTAGTAAGAATGACTACCATTGAGGACACTTATCAATTTTCTATAAAGGTTGAAGAATGACTGAACAAGAAGTTTGAAAGAAAATAGAGAGGTGGAGGCCATAGAGGAAGGAATAGTAGATGGTTGTATGAAGGTCAAAGTGGTGACCAAAAGACAGGAGAAGGAACTAGCACTAGCCAATATTGGAAACATGATGATTCATATCAGCCTCATGATCAAAATTGTGGAGATCGACGAGGTAGAGGAAGGACTAGACGTGGACCAAGAAGAGGAGTTTTCAAAGAAACATGTTTTCAATGTGGTGAAGAAGGGAATAGAGCCTACAAGTGCTCACAACAATAAGGGAAGACAAACATAAGGTCTGAAGGTAATGTGTGGGTTGCCCATGTGCATGAAGATGCTCAATCTTCATAGTCTAAGGATGTTGAAAAGGGTGAGTCCCTTGTTGTTAGAATATCCTATTTGAATGAAGAGAAGGAGCCAGATCAACGAAATTATTTATTTCACACTCACTACAAGTGTGAAGGTAAGGTCTGCAATGTTATCATTGATGGAGGTAGCATTGACAACCTTGTGTCAAAGGAAATGGTCATTAAGTTACAGTTGGAAAGGAGAAGACATCCTAGTCCATATCAAATCACATGGTTGTAGAAGGACCAAAGGGATTTTTTCAATGAGTTGTGCCTGATAGAGTTCAAGATTGGTAACTATAAGGATTAAGTTTCATTTGACATCCTACCTATAGATGCGTGTTAGGCCAACCATGGCAGTTTGATCGGTGAGTAGTGCATGAAGGGAATGCTAATACTTATTCATTGACAGAGGATGAAGATTAACATAAGTTAAAACCATAAAAGGATGCAGGAGAAAAGGTATGCAACAATGCCAAAAAAAATTGGTTGATGGAAGGAAATTCCTAGAAGGTATGTGACATGAACATATGTGTTTTGCATTAATCCCTAGAGCTAGAAAGGAGGACAAAGAGATGCATGGTTTTTTGGATGAGTTTCAAAGTATTGTCTTAGATAATGTACCCAAAAGTTTTCCTCCAGTAAGGAAGATTAGTCGCCAAATGGATTTGATTCTGGGAGCCAGTTTACCAAATAAGACAACCCATTGAATGACTCCAGTAGAAAATGAAGAATTGAACAGGAAAGTGCAAGAGTTGTTATGAAAATGATTGATCAAGGATAGTTTGAGTCCATGTGTAGTACCTACAGTATTAGCACCTAAAAAGGATGGAGAATGGTGAATGTGTACATATTCTAGAGCCATCAACAAGATTACTATCAAGTATAGGTTTCCCTTGCCAAGGATGGAAAACATCATGGATTGTTTGAGTGGAGTTGAGTACTTCACGAAGATAAATCTAAAAAGTGGTTATCACTAGATCTGAATCAAATAAGGAGATGAATGGAGGATAGCCTTCTAAAGCAAAGAAGGTTTGTACATGTGGTTATTTATTCCTTTTGGGCTAACCAATGTGCCAAGCACATTCATGCGGCTCATGAACAAGGTATTGAAAGATTAATTATTAGGGAAATTTGTTATTGTTTATTTGGATGACATTTTGATTTTCAGTAAGATATTGGAGGAGCACTTGATGCATATTAGAATTTTTTTTGAGAAAATGAGGGAAGAAAAGTTTTTAATCAACTTGAAGTGTAGTTTTGTGAAACGCGAGTTGGTATACCTGGTTTTTGTGATCTCAGAAGAGGGTCTTAAGATGGATCTAGAAAAGGTGAGAGCTATTGTTGAATGGCCTATGCCAAGGAGTGCTACTAAGGTAAAATATCTGCATGGTTTATAAAGTTTTTATAGGAAGTTTATCAAAGGTTTAAGTAGTGTTTGTGCACCCCTAACTGAAATAATGAGAGGGGATAGAAAAGAGTTCAAGTGGAGCATAGGAGCAGCCAAGAGTTTTGATTTAATGAAGAAGAGATTCACAGAGAAATCTATTTTGGAACTTCCAAATTTCAACAAAGTATTTTAGGTAGAATGTGACACTAGTGGTAGTGCCATCAAAGTTGTTTTGAGTCAAGAAGGTAAACTCATTGCCTACTTCAGTGAAAAGTTGAATGATGCAAAGATATTCATTTAATGATCAATAATCATACACCATAGTTCAGGCTAAATGGAGAAATGGAGAAATTACTTGTTGCCAAAAGAGTTCATTTTATTCACTGATCATCAGACCCTATAGTATTTAAACAGTCAAGGAAAATTGAATCAAGGCATTTGAAATGGGTTGAACTCCTACAAAGTTACACATTTTTTTTTGAAGCATAGGATTGGAATATTGAACAAAGTGGTACATGCCTTGAGCAAAAGGAAAAATTTGTTAACAAAAATGTAGATTGAAGTAGTTGTATTCAATGAACTCAAGAGTTTGTATCCAGAAGATCCTGATTTTGTAGAGACTTGGAAAGCTTGCATGGAACCTATCAATTTGGATAGGATGCACTAGTTGGATTTTACAATCCAAGATGGTATGTTGTTTCATAGGAACTAGTTGTGCATTCCAAGGAGTTCCATGAAGGAGAACTTGATCAAGGAGAAGGTGGATTAGAAGGGAACTTTGGTCTGGATAAGACAATTGTTTTCGTGAGTGAGCATTACTATTGGCTGCAATTATAACAAGACATGAAGAAATTTGTACAAGGTTGCAGCGTATGTCAAATGGCGAAAGGCACCAATCAAAATATTGGATTATAGTAGTCATTACCTATATAGAGAAGTCATGGGAGGACATCAAAATGGATTTTGTTCTTGGTTTTTTAAGGAAAAAGAGAGGTCATGACTCCATATTTGTGGTGGTAGACAAATTTTCAAACATGGTGCACTTCATATTGTAGAATTATTCTTCAAGGAGGTGGTACGACTACATGGTCTACCCAGGAGCATAGTTTTAGATTGAGATACCAAGTTTTTAGGGTATTTCTAGAGGATATTATGGAAGAAGTTGAAGGCTGAGTTGAAGTTTAGTTCAACACATCATCCATAGATAGATGGATAAATAGAGGTGGTGAATAGGAGTTTCAGTAACTTTTTGAGATGCTTAGTAGGTTACAAACCCAAGGGATGGGATTGGTTTTACCACAGGCAAAATTGTTTACAATAATTATGTTAATAGGAGTATTGGTGAAACACCATTCTAGATTGTGTATGGAAGTAATCCTAGAACTACTTCAAAATTGAGAAAGATGGATAAGGGAGAAAATGTAGTGCTAAAGCTGAAGACTTTGCAGAACATCTATGAAATATGAAAGAAGTTAAGAACCATATCTGTAAGATGAAAACACAGTATAAAGCTATGGAAGATTAGAAAATAAGACATAAGGAATTCCATGTAGGTGATGAAGTCATGATTCATTTATGGAAGGAGAAGTTTCTAGTTGGCACATACAATAAGCTGAAGATGAAGAAATTTGGACCATGCAAGATCCTAAAGAAGCAGGATTTAGGAAATGTATATGAGGTGGAATTTCCAAGTGAGATTCATGTTTCACCTGTGTTTAACATTTTTGATCTTTGACAAAATATCATGAAGGAGATAAGGGGAATGATTTGATAGAGGCACAGTGGAATATTCCAGCACCTACAGTAGAAAAAGAAGAAAGTGAGGCAATTTTGGATAGTCATTTGGGAAGAAACACCAGGAACTGGAAATATAATGAATACTTGGTGAAGTGGAAAGGAAGACCTATTTAAGATTCAACACGGTTGTCTGAGTCAGAGGTTAATTGTCTTGGTTTTCCTCTAACTCCTGAAGAGTGACAAGGTCACTTTTCAAATTACCCTGGGTGTTTGATGCAAGAGAATCTAGGGAGTACGAGCAATCTTGCATCACTTCATGATTATTTTCTCTCAAATAAGGTCTAATTTGCTTAAGAATGCATAGTCTAGAGTTTGAGTTGCAACATATACATCAGGAATTTACACCTTGATTTTCTTTCGATGTTCAATGCTTCTTCAAACTAGTTCATCGAGGTGACTTTGAGTTATTGATGGGAGACATTTGAGAGTCCCTTCGACAAGGTATCATGGAATATCGAGGTGACATTGACACTTTAGGTTGACCAGAATATATGTTCCTTCAACGGGATGATGACAATGTAACCTTGTAACAATGCGATAAAGGATCTTGCGGTATAGCAGGTAACCCACAACCTCATGGTAGACTTTGAAGAAGGTTGCAGTATGGTGAGATGGAAACCACATCCCCGAGATAGTTTGATAAATTAGTTCATAGTATAGTGGCCCAGACCTCGTAGTCTCGTATCAACCTGTGGAAAGGGTCTATGGCATGGTGGTAACCGTGAGCACCGCAATGGTGATTTGGAAGGATGGTGGTAGAGCAGTATCGATGGTATTGCGGTGAATGATCGACAATGTGGGTTGGTTAAATGTGATGGATGAATATGATTGTGACATTTTTCTCAACACTGTTCGTTGTTGTCACATCATAGTTGTGAAAGGACATGGTCATTAGCTAGCGACTGCAAACCACGTGACAATGATTGAAATCTCTGATAACCAAGTCACTGCTTGGAGATTTCATTGTTGATTGGATGATGAGAGGATACTACAAGAACATGAGAGAAGAATTTCAAGGTTGACCTGGGGGAAAATAGAGATATATCAATGCAAAAGGGAAACACAATGGGGGCAGTCGGAGAAGAGATGAAGCGACATACCAAGAAGAGGTAGAAGGTGGCTGAAGTGAGAGTTGTATTCTATGATCGTTGAGCAGGATTTGAAGGCCTCAAACTACATGCTAATTGAAATTTTGTAATCAAATAATCCCATGTAATTTTGTAACTAGTTTTCATTTCAGTAATAATAAGAATATCACTATCATTCTTGCATCTAATCATACATCATCCATCATGTGCATAATAACCATAATAAATATCACATACCACATCAATAATCCACCAATTAGTCTCATCTCATATATACATAAAAAATCATAAAGAATAAATGTCATGATATAAAGTATCATAATTATCTATACATAGGGCTCAAAGTGCTAATACATATATATAAAGAACCTATGAGCATAGAATGTCCAAAACTACTAACTAATGATATACCCTTTGAAGGTATTGGTGATCCTAGTGTTGGTGGTGTTGGACCCCATGGTGGTGGTGGCCCCATACTCATAGACCTTGACCTACTTGATCTATTGCTCTTTGCCAATCTCTATGTCCTCTAATATGTTGGTGTTATCACCACATAAAGAGAGTTATAGTAGTAGACCTATCATGTTACTTGTTCCACCTCCCTCATGGTTTGTTCCTTATCTATTCCTTCATCCATATCTTTGGTATTATATCTCTCCTATCTCTACCTCATCACCTCTACCTTTTCTCTTTGCTACTAAATAAAAGTTGCATCCCACTCTACATGAGTTGTATCCCTCTTTGAAAAATCCTACACTATCCAACCCTTATCTCTATCTAGTTATGCATGTATGGTTTCTACCTAGGAATTATATACATCTCCATCTACAATCACTAGGTATCTATATCATCACCTAGGCCAATCTCTTATCTCCATCTACTCCCACCTATATTTGTAGGTTGTCTTGCTCAACTTTCACTATTTCCAACAAGACCTACACCCTATCTATCTTAGCCTATAATCTATCACAATATGAACTATTTTTATCCCTCTCATTTTATGCCACATTTGTCTCTTGATGGAATTTTTGTAGATTTGATATCACTTTATCTAATAAATTTTGAACATCTTCATCTCATGCTGCCTCCACCTACTCATCACCTCCTACATCCACATCCATTTTCTCCTCCTCCTCCTTGGACTCTAGCGTAAAGCCTATTCCATCTCTACCCTCCACCATAACCATCTTCCTCCTCCTCCTCCCTTATACCCACCTGTTTTAGCCATCATTTGACCCATAGGTATAGTTAAATGTGTAGGCCTATGTTTCACCCACTATGCATTGTACTCTACTATAGTCCTCAATTTCCTATTTGAAACAAGTATCCTAGCCATTAATATAATTAAAAATAGGGGTTGAGGTGGTAGCATCTCCTTACCCTCCATTAGGTCCAACTTAATGCTATGAATTGATAACTCATCGGTTAGGAAAATTTACTACAAGTATGTCACTCCAATTTCTAAGTCATGCTTGACCAAATCCTCATGAATCAAGATCTATAAAATCTACCATAAGTCCTCCAAAGTGACTATGATCTCTATTATAGGAATTTATAATGAGCACTTGTCATTCTATCAACACTTTACCAATACAATCATCATAGCCCTGTGTGCCCTAATTTCAATCATGTGTTCTATCTCATACAATACCAAACCTCAAGGAACTCCATATCCACGTTATCCAACTATCTATGTAGTCTCATCATTGGAAATCATTGATTCCTAGACTACAATATAGGAAGATTCTCTTATGCTGACCAAACCACATTGTTAGCCTCTTTCAAAAAATCAAATATAACCATTTCTATCCTAAAAATTGAAAGCACGACTTTGAACAAGCACTATTTGGTGAAATCACCACCTTGTCCCACACAAGTGTAACTCCATATAAGGAGTATCCTATCTAGTGATAATAATTCTATGTAAGTGATACTCTAACCTATGTAAGCACAACTTGGTGCAAGTGATCATCTACAACCAAAAATGCATATTCATACAACTGACATTATTCTTGGTGAAAGTCTAACTCCGTCCAAGTGCACATTCCCTAGAAGAAAGAAAGCATTCACTTCACAAGTATGTTATCACTCCAAAATCATTGATTCCTTGGGTAGAAGCATGAAAAATAATATGTGAGTGAGTTTTTCACAAAGTGTATTCATTTCCTCCTACTTCTACCCACATTTATGACCCCAAAAACTACTCTTAGGGACCAAAGCTTAGTCACATACTACTATTCCTAAGCCTTGAGGTTGTTGGTATTGTTAAGCTTACTTCTCATCATGTGTGTGTTGTAGAATGTAGACCATAGTATCACCAACTTTGGTATGTTTAGGTTACTATAGGATCTAGGAGATGTGAAAGTAAATGAGCTCAAATGGACAATCCTAGGCCTATTTATAAACCCCACCAGCCCATTTTAGTGGCCTAGGCCCTAAATTTTTCATTGATCTCCCCATTTATTTTTCCATTTCTCTATTTTTAAAACATTTTTCCTCCATTTCTCTTCCATTAATCCTCTTTTCTCATGCTTTACACATTCCTAACCTCCATTTATTATTTTTGAGAGATCACCTCAAATCGCTTTTTCCAGGCAACATCTCAATGAAGCATCATCCTACCATATTCCTTTTATCATCGCTTACACTCAAATGGGGCATAAATTTTCTTTCTTTGACATGATGTCACTTTTGTTAAAGTTGGCATGCCATATCAAAGATGGGAAAATTTAGACACCTTGAAATAAAATTCTCATTTTCAATTAAATTAATATTTAATTAATTACCTTTCATAGTTCACCATTTTCCAATTCTCATAATTAATTAAATAATTTATTATTTAATTAATTATAATTTATATCCCCATAATTAATTAAATTTCATTTAATTATTATATTTCTTCTAAAGGTTGATTAAAATAATTAACTCAAACATATCTGCCACTCATTAATTCTTCGAAACCTAATTAATTAATTAATATAATATGATTATTTAATTAATTAATCCACCCTAATCATGATTAAAAAATTTCCTAATTAAAAACTCCTCCAAATCCAAAACAATTTCATCATGTGACAAGTGTCCCTAACCTTCTTCAATTCTCACATATGTGTCAAAATACATGGGTCACCATCATCATCCAACTAATCTTTTACCAATCCTTCTATTAGTTTTTCACACATATGTGAGATCCTCTCACACATGTGTAGTCACCCTACACTTTCCTCTTCCATCGCTATGCCCATTTAATTAATTTCTCCCCTCTTATATTTGCCAAAACTTCTCCACATTTCAACCTCACATTCTTCCATTGTGTGCTCACACATGTGTGAGAACACCTAGATCTCTTCCCCATGCTACATGTCACTTTTCAAGTATCCAACTTGTGACACTTGTCACAAGGCTAAGACTTCATCTTCTCCTTTAATCCTATCCCTCCATTTCATAATACATCTAAACCCTCCATTTTGACCATCAAAAATATATAAATTAGAGCCTTATCCTTCAATCATGATCCAAATTATTGAGATAAACTTATGTTACTAAATTAACCATCAAAATATATTTTTCTTGCCATGTTATGTTGAATTTAAGAGCAATATAGATGAATCCAAGTTACACAATCAACTATTGACATTGAAGAGAACATCAAGTGGAGAATGGTGCCTCCACTTCAAGCTCAACATGAAGAATAAGAAAGTAAAATAATCAAGGTAATAAATTTATTTTTTTATCTTAATGTTTTGTGTCTTATACCATTTCTTCATCTTCAGTAAGAAATTTGCTATAAAATATATTAGTAAACATATTGGGTGTTTCATATAAGATAAAACTAATAAATCGATAGAGGATCATACCATTTTATTTTTTTAAATTACATATTTGAATGCATGGTTAAGTTGATTGGTTTGTAAGGATGCAATTTTTATATTATCTTATGGCACATATGTAAAACTATGTTATTACCTACTTTCTTGAGCTTTCAAAGGTATATTTGTAGCTAGTTTTGTCACAATTCTAGTGATAGATCTTAGAGATTTGAAGCATTTAAGCATGGATACCATTACCATTTTATTTTATTTCTCTTTAATTGTCCTATCAATAAACTCAAACAACTCTTGTCCTAGTAGAGCCTAAACAAGGAGAGATTACCCACTCTCACACATTTGTTAAGTTTCCTTGTTTTTTGATAGTTTTTAACCTTTTCCTCATGATGACATGTATACCTAATATTGATGATTGGTCTTCACTTTAGGAATGTGGAGTTGTAGCTTTGAGATCCAATAGTTTTTATACTAAAAAAATAATTATTTTATCTCAATGAAGTACATTAATTTTTGTATTAGGTATATGCTTTGAAATAGGAAAATTTTATAAATTTAGACTAATGATTATTATCACTTGAAGGTGGCATAAAAATTGCATTTGTTTCTTATTGAAGTTCCTTAACATATTTATCCCATGTGTATGCTTATTAAAGACTTATTTATTTCAATTATTTTAGTAATACTCTTCCACCAAGTTTTATGGCTTCATAAAATAGATCAACAAATAATGTAACTTTAGGCCTAAAATATTTAGGGATGCAAGGAACATCAACAAATTTTTTTATGAACTCTAAAATTAACTCCCTTCATGTCTTTTAATATTAGATAATTCTATCAAAACAAAATCATGGTCAATGCATCATGTATATTTCTTATTAAAGGAAATAATGAGACTAAAAAGAGGAAAATATGGGGTGCTCTCTTTCACTTCTAGGGTTTAGGACCTAAAAGGAGAGAGGATATTTCAAACCTTTCACTCAAGAAAAAGCCCTTGAGATTTCAATGCAAAGGAGATTGAAATCTGACAAAGGAGTTGTCCTAGCCTAGATTGAATGAGATTTAATGAGGGGTTCACCACCAAGTGTAAACTTGGAAAAGACAATAAAATGCAAAACACAGTGTGATATGCAAACAAATGTTAAATGACCTAAAAAGATGAGCAAAATGTAGTAAAAATCTATGAGACTGAAAGTGTGCACCTGGAAGACTAAAGAAGGAAGAGTGGAGGTCTAGATCACTGAATATTTTTATGTTAATGCTGACTAGGACTCATTCGCCAATCTGGGTGAATCAGTCCAGTTTTGGGGAAAATGCTCTAGAGTAGGTTTTAGCCAAAAGGGTATCCAAATCTGCAAAAACCTTTGTTGGGCCTATATAGTGGGACTTGTTAGCTCTCAAAAATGCAGGCGGAATGCCTCAAGAGGTTGCCAATCTCTTGATATGCTTTAGGGTAACAAACAAGGTCAAGAGAACTCAACCTTCTACTCTTTAGGTGCTACTAAACCTAGGCGGGTGTACCTTTCTAAATGAAGCAAACTTAACTTATGATTATTCTTCTTGCAATAATTTTTCCACAATGGTAGATGGAAGTGAACAAATGAATTCAAACTTGATAGCAATAACAATCTTTTGATCTAAATCCTAAAGTGCTTAATTGTAAAAAAAAATGTAAAGAAACTGAATGAATCCAAATGATGAAATTGCAGAGACCAGTGCCTTATTGGGTATGCGGAGTCAAATGAAACAGAAGTGGGCAACTTATTCTGGCAGAAAATCAAATTGCTAGCATATGATCTGTTTATAACTTGTATAAACATGCAATATTATGACTACTAAGCTCTACTTTAATAATCTAGATGAATCTCCCTGATTATTGTGATCAACTAAAAGGATTTAATCTCTTCTTGAGAGAACCAGTTAATTAACCACACAGATACAACAAATGTGCACTGATAAACTGAAGATAAGCTTGTTATATCAATTTAAACAACCAAAAAGAATCAACTTGGAGACAGCTTAGCAATACTTTTCAATAAATTCAACAGATAATTGACACCAGAAATAAACTACCACACAAGCTGAATTTCACTGAAATTGCCATTAAAAACATGCAACATAGCCTATGTTCTGAGAAATTTATTCTACTGTATCCATCTCTACCAACTGCCTCTAATCTAAAATCTGATGTCTCTTTTACAAACGAGAGTTCATATTTATACACCAGCATTAGGAATCATAACGCTTGAAAATCATGTCAGCCCACCATTACAATAGGGAAAACCCCATGTCGGCCTACAACTGTATTTAGAAATATTCATTTTGGCCACAATGTTTGAAATTTTATTAATCACTCGCCGAGACAGGTCAACCAGTATGCTGAAGGAAAAATAACGTTTATTGATGCCTGCCCGTGTTCCTCTATTTTTTCGTGCTTTGCCATGACCATTTGTTCGCTATGCCAAAGTCAGGAAGCATCCTTTTGTCCCCTTTGTGTCATGTGTGTCACTGTAACTTATCACTCTCGGGGAGATGTTTCATAGAATTCTCTTGTTTCACCGAAAGCCCTGAGTCCATATCTGATCACCAAGACAAAACAATCTCACACCGACAACCAACTCCCATTCACTTTCGCTGAGACATTTCAAAATCAAGGAGAGGTCCCAAAGAAACCACCAAGTCATGCCAAAAGCCCCGGATTCACTTTGTGTGTCGCCAAGAGAAATCAACTCTCATACCAATAGAGACCATTAGTCTGATGTATGTCGCTGTAACTTGCAACTGTCAAGGAGATCTCATGTAGACAATATTGTGTTACACCAAAAGCCATCCAAGCTCACACCTGTTCACTAAGAGAATTTCAACCTTTCACCAAAAGAAATCCATTTTGTATTGTCAGCAAGACCTGACGGGCTCACCAAGACTCTACATCGAAGCACATGAGTCTTACCAAAAGGTATATCTATTATTAATGGTCGGCAAGACAAGGGAAGTTCGCTAAGACCTTACTTGGAAGAAAAGTCTCACACCGAAAAGTTCATTCATGTGCCAGTCGGGGAGACATATACACTTTTCCATGACCTCAGTGCGACGACCAAACTCCTACTGATATGCCTTCCAAGTGCGGGTCAGTAAGACATGATAAATTTGATGAAACATTTCACCGAAGACCCCTGGCTCACGCCGATGTATCCTCTTTCCTTCGGTTGGTGAGACATGAGATACTCGCCAAGATACAATGCCAACACCACCTAGTTCGGCCGAAGGGAACCCACATACACTATTCGGTGAGACCTGACCCATTCGGGGAGACCTCACGTAGATGAAAACACTCCTGCCGATAGACCATTCCACAGTCGCCAAAACAATGCAAATGTCCCGCCAATAACTGCTAGCATGAAAACTTCGATCGTTGTGACATAGGAAACGTCTTGCTAATAGGCAACTCAGACATTGACAAGCAGAAGAATGGATCGGGGAGACCTTAATACTGTCACACTGATATAGACCAGAATGTGAAAAATGCATGACATGATGGATTCAAAGGGGCAATATGGCAAAAATATGGGTAGAGAGTGCTCAAGATGTAACCTATATGGAAAATTATGAATGGAAAACATATGTAAAAACATCAAATTTTTACAGTTCCAACAGTGGCTCCGTCTGGAGATGAATGATAGTGAGATCATTACAAGGATCCAAAATCTTGGGTGAGCAGACCAAACACAAAATTAGCAAAATGGAAATGGATAGGCAGCAGATGGGATGAATGCAAAGCTAATGCAAAATGGAAATGAATGCAAAACCCTAAACTATTGTGCATGGAAAAGAATTTTAAAGAGGATAAGCAAGAGTTGTCCATGCACTGGCAACCCTTAATCCTCTGTGTTGCTTCACCTATTTTGAGCAATCTGAAACTCAAACCATATTTTCCCCTATCAAATACCTTATTTTTTCTCTAGTTCATTAGATTCTTCTTGAAGATAATCATGCAATCTTCCCTATCACTAAAAGTTTTTAGAGAATCATCATGCTCAGCTTGGCCTAAATTCCCTACATCATTCTGCAATTTATATTCTTCATCATCAGAAAAATCTCTGTTATCTCCAACATACAAAAGATACACATATTCAATGCAAAATTCCTCATTATCTTTCTCACTGTTGTCCACTATGAAACACTCACTCAGATGTATTGAAAATTCATCATCAAAGTGCTTCTCTTAAGAAACAAACAATTCTGTTAGACTAACATTGTTTGAAACAAACAAATCTGAAACCCTATGCATCTCCTCCGTATCTTTATTCAGAGACAACACTGGATCATGACTCATATCCTTAATATCATGTATATGTGAACCAATAAAATCTGGATCCCTATCATCCTTGGCATGCAAATAAACATCTTCTTCACATGAATTAGAAATTTCAAAATCACATACCTCATCCTGAATGGACATAGACTTTTGATCCACAACAAAGGTTTCACCATCATTCCAAGAAATACACAGGGAGTCATAAGAATCTTTACACAAAGATCTTTCACTGTCAAAACAAAAGTAAGTTGGACACAAAACTTCAAGATCACTTTCATGTGCACATCCCTGGTATTTAGGAGTTAACAAATCTAAAATATGCCCACCACTAAGTGAACAAGTCTCAACATTTTCATCACTACAGTAATAATCTTCACTTTTTTCATCATCAAAAAAAAATCCAAGACCATCAGAGAATGGGAAATCAAAAACATTATCAACGCAGTCATGTATTCCATCATTTTGCTTGTCTGAAATTATCTCCTCTCTTTCATAAAGTGGATTTGAAAAAACCTGAAGTTCATTCTTGGACATACCTTTGCAAAATATCATCTGATCTTCATTTAACTCTTCATCATACAGTGGGTTTGAAAAATTTTGGAAATCACTTTCAAATGTACAAACCTCATCATCATCAGCTGTATCTTCATAATAGGTAGAAGAATCCCTTGATTGCAAATCAAAATCCTCTAGTTCATCATCAAAATCTGAATATTCACTGGATTCCTCACAACATGCACTGCTTTCTGTGTCACAATCTGCTATGCAAGAGAAATCTCTTGTACCTTCATCTTCCTCAACATGGTGAAAAGTATTTGAAGTCAAATATACTGTGTGATCTTCTCCACTATTTTCCATCAACATTCCCTCTTCTTGCATTCTTTGGGCTACAACACAATAATATGGGGAATGTGGCTTATCACAAAATTCACAAAAGTAATTGTTACTTACCATATAGGTTCCCTTCTTGCTCAATGGATCGGGAGCTTCTTTGTTTCTAGGCCTAGCTATTATAGGTTTTTCGTCCTTCCAGTCTGTATTATAAGGCATGTCATGCAACCTCGGCCTCTCATTTCTATAAGTATTCTCCTGTCTATACTAATAATTTCTGCTTTGCTGAGGAACCCTAGGGTTGTCTCTTTTACTGACTATCCCAGCAGCCTTCCTATTGTTTTCAATTGTCTATGCCATCCTCTGTGCTTCAGCCAAATCACTTGGGAATCTATTTCTCAATTCATACCCAGTTTTAGGATCAAAAGCATTTAAATAAATACTCAGTGCTACAAAATCTGGCAGCTCTGATCCAAGAGGTATTTTATTTTGCAACTTATTGAACCTTTGATTAAAATCATAAATTGTGTCACTTTGATCTTTCTGAATCTGTATTAATTCATGAAGAGCAACATCTAGTACACTTGGATTCCCATATTGCTTGAGGAATCAATCCTAAAATCCTTGGAGAGAATCAATAGAGACTGCTGGTAGGCTATTGAACCAATCCCTGACATCTTCAACAAGTGATATCATGAATAGCCTCATGTGTAAATCCTCATATGGCATACCCAAATCTTGGATGAAAGCATTGAAACCTTTTAGATGCTCTTCAGCAGTGACTGCATCACTCCCTGTAAACTTTGGAACAATACTTCTCCAACTGCCATCAATTGGATAAGGGGATAATTGAATCCCTACCAAATCAAATTGTCTGATCATTGTTGTGTAATGATGAGGAGGGGTTCCAGGTGGGTACTAATACTAGTATGGTGGACCATTGCATCGTGTATGATAATATGGCACATACTGCTAACCATGAGGTGGCTGTGTTGAGTATATATTCTGCTGTGCATGATATGCATTGCCTCCATTGTGAAAATTTCCAATTGTATTATCAGGCATTTGAGGATTCCAATCCTTGCCTACATTTGTGTACTCATTCGTTCCATATACAAATTCCATTCTTCATCAAATTTTTTCAGAGTCGCCACCTACTTTTCCAAAAGTAGGAAAATAATTCTTTCTGATCTTCTCCCAGCGGAATCACTCTTTCTGAATCTTCTCAAATTATAACTTTTTCTTCACTGACTCTATATGATAATCTTCAACCGAATTTTCTAATGTAATCCCCAGTAGAGTCACCAATTTTTTAGCTCTCAAAAACACAGGTGGAATGCCTCAAGAGGCTACCAATCTCTTGATACGCTTTAGGGTAACAGACAAGGTCAAGAGAACTCAACCTTCTACTCTTTAGGTGCTGCTAAACCTAGGTGGGTGTACCTTTCTGAATGAAGCAGACTTAACTTATGATTATTATTCTTGCAATAATTTGTCCACAATGGCAGATGGAAGTGAATAAACGAATTCAAACTTGATAGTAATAACAATCTTCTGATCTAAATCCTAAAGTGCTTAATTGTAAAACAAATGTAAAGAAACTGAATGAATCCAAATGATGAAATTGTAGAGACCGGTGCCTTATTGGGTATGCAGAGTCAAATGAAACAGAAGTGGGCAACTTATTCTGGTAAAAATCAAATTGTTGGCATATGATCTGTTTATAACTTGTATAAACATGCAAGATTATGACTACTAAGCTCTACTTTAATAATCCAGATGAATCTCCTTAATTAATGTGATCAACTAAAAGGATTTAATCTCTTCTTGAGAGAACTAGTTAATTAACCACACAGATACAACAAATGTGCACTGATAAACTAAAGATAAGCTTATTATATCAATTTAAGCAACCAGAAAGAATCAACTTGGAGACAGCTTAGCAATACTTTTCAATAAATTCAACAGACAATTGACACCAAAAATAAACTACCACACAAGCTGAATTTCACTAAAATCGCCATTGAAAACATGCAACATAGCCTCTGTTCTGAGAAATTTATTCTACTGTATTCATCTCTACCAATTGCCTCTAATCTAAAATCTGATGTCTCTTTTACAAACGGGAGTGCATATTTATACACTAGAATTAAGAATCATAATGCTTCAAAATAATGTTGGCCAACCATTACAATAGGGAAAACCCCATGTTGGCCTGCAATTATATTTAGAAATATTCATGTCGGCCACAGTGTTTGAAATTTTATTAATCACTTGCCGAGACAGGTCAACGAGTATGCCAAAGGAAAAATAACATTTATTGCTATCTGCCCGTGTTCCTCTATTTTTTCATGCTTCGCCATGACCATTTGTTCACTATGCTGAAGTTAGGAAGCATCCTTTTGTCCCCTTTGTGTCCTATGTGTCGCTTTAACTTATCGCTCTCGAGGAGACGTTTCATAGAATTCTCTTGTTTCACCGAAAGCCCCGAGTCCATATCTGATCGCCAAGAAAAAACAATCTCACACCAACAACCAACTCCCATTTTCTTTCATCGAGACATTTCAAAATTGGGGAGAGGTCACAAAGAAACCGCCAAGTCATTACAAAAGCCCCAGATTCACTTTGTGTGTCATTAAGAGAAATCAACTCTCATACCGACAGAGACCATCAGTCTGATGTATGTCACTGTAACTTGCAACTGTCGAGGAGATCTCATGTAGACAATATTGTGTCACACCGAAAGCCATCCAAGCTCACACCTGTTTGCTAAGAGAATTTCAACCTTTCACTGAAAGAAATCCATTTTGTATTGTCGCAAGACCCGACAAGCTCACCAAGACTTTACATCGAAGCACATGAGTCTTACCGAAAGGTATATCTATTATTAGCTGTCAACAAGACAAGGGAAGTTCGCTAAGACCTTACTTCGAAGAAGAGTCTCACAACGAAAGTTCATTCATGTGCTGGCCGGGGAGACATATACACTTTTCCATGACCTCGGCGCGACGGCCAAACTCCTACCGATATGCCTTCCAAGCATGGGTTGGTAAGACATGATAAATTCGATGAAACATTTCACTGAAGACCCCTGGCTCACGCCGATATATCCTCTTTCCTCCAGTCAGTGAGACATGAGATACTCGCCAAGACACAATGTCGATACTACCCAGTCCAGCCGAAGGGAACCCACATACGCTGTTCGGTGAGACCCGACCCATTCGAGGAGACCTCACGCAAATGAAAACACTCCTACCGATAGACCATTCTGCAGTCGCCAAAATAATGCAAATGTCCCATCAATAACTACCAGCATGAAAACTTTGATCGCTGTGACATAGGAAACGTCTTGCCGATAGGCAACTCAGATGTTGACAAGCAAAAGAATGGATCAGGGAGACCATAATATTGTCACGCTGATACAGACTAGAATGTGAAAATTGCATGACATGATGGGTTCAAAGGGGAAACATGGCAAAAATATGGGCAAAGAGTGCTCAAGATGGAACCTATATGGAAAATTATGAATGGAAAACATATGTAAAAACATCATATTTTTACAGTTCCAACAGGACTCATTCATCGATAGTGTTACATCCCGATTGTATAGTTACTATTGCATAGGAAGTGCATTGTAATGTTTGAATCTTTTAGATGAATAAAACATATTATTCTTGTGATCAATTGAATGTGTCCTAATTAAAATGATTGTCTCATTTGTCTGATACTTCTATTGATGATTAATGTTGCATGCAAGTTATGGAATAATGTTAATTCTAACTTTTGAGATGTTATATGAATACTGCTTTGTTGTGAGCATATGACTTTCATTGCTATGTCATGATGTGCCGGTAAGAGGACCATTCCTCCAAGCAGAGGAGAAATATCACTCGGGGAGGAGCTTGGTTGGGTAAACAGTATCGATTACCAAATGAGCATACACACACATCATTATAGGTTTTGTAAAACCAAGTCAATTAAGTCGGTCTTGATAAGTCATCCTTAGGCTTTTGGAGTTATGTTTACTTCTTTATGCTTTGAAAATGATGATTACTCATTTATCTGACTTACTGTGCTTTGACCTTAATGTGGAAAACATAAATGGATATATGTTAATAGGTCAGGTGAGTATGTGTATACATGTATATAATGTACACATATCCATATGTATATACATGTCAATACATACATATGCTGGGCAGATGAATATGCCATACGTACGTGTCGACATGGTATACATACATTTACGTGTACACTGCAGACAATGATATACATATATATACATACCCACGTTACCTATTGCATGTGGATAATGATGTTAATAATAATATTTTATTGAAATTTACATACATTCATATATACACAAATATGTAAGTATGTATATTGAAAGTATGTTGACTGTATCGCAATATACATATTTAACAATTAATACATATAAGTGTAAATATTTAAATATGTAAATGTTTATATATTTAATAATATATAAGTATATATTATATTATAGTTTTACTTAAATACATATATGTATATATTTAAATATATTTAAATAGTAATATTTAAATATATATATACATATATATCGGAGTAAATAAATCTATAATAGAAATATATAAATATATATATATATTAAATATATAAGAATAATTGAATTTAATATTATTACAATAAGTAGTTTGGGAAATCAATTCTATATTACTTTGCGTAATTTTGGAAATTGAATTTTAAAATACCTTGGTAAAATTGTAAAATGATTTTTACTTTGCATAGTAAATTCTTATTTAAAGACTTTATATTATTACTTTGGAAATATTTGAATAAGTCAAATATGAAGTATTAAATATTTGATGTTTTAATTGAAATGCATCAAACTCGTGAACACATTTTGAATGAAAAATATTACATTTGAAGACTTTATGAAAAGGAAATATTAAAGATTTTTGAATCGCACCTCCTTATAACACAATGGAAAATATTTCATTTGTAACTATAATAAAACTATTGAAAGTCTAAAAAAATAAAAATAAAGAAACTGCGCCAGGTTGAGAAATCACGCCTGAAGCACACGGCATGGACTTGGTCTTGGATTCAAGCATGGGTTTTTGTCCTTCAAGCCACTAAAACAGGCGATGTGGAATCCATTCAGCTATGACCTTTTCCTCTGAAACAAACTCCATAACTAGATTGCTGCAAATCGCACAAGAATTAATCATGCCTGGGAGGTGTCGAATCAGGAAATTCCCCATATGCAGTTTGAAACTTTCTTTGTTTTCTTTCAAATAAAGGAGGTCAACTCACCTTAGAAGAATGACACATTTCATAATGGAATTATTCAAATTGATGTGCTAGCAGATTACATGCCTGGGAATGAGGATTTTGTTGAATAGTGAAAGCTATAAAAGGCTGCCCTAGCCATTCTTCTTCATTGCTCTTTTGGATTTCGAAATTACTCTTATTTTTGAGAACTCATTCATAATTCTGAATTATTTCCATTTTCTATGAATTTCTTAATTCCGAGAATCAAATTTATAGAAAGCTCATTATATTTTTGTGCTTCCATATTTCCTGAGAGAACCCCTTTTTGCTGAGAGTTATCTATTTGTTGTGAGCTAATTTCATAGAACTGAGAGAATTCACCATTTCTCTGAGCTAAGATTAACATTTTCTAAGTCTTTATAATTGAGTGTAAAGAGGCATTTGTGAGTCAAGCTAGGAAGTGAAATCTGCATTTTCAAGAGGGATTTCTAGTCATTACAAGTGTTGAGTCATCTTCTAGAAGGAAAGCTTTTGGAAACAGGCATGGGATATTCTTTTGCTATCAACTCAATTCTTAGTTATTTGTTTAAAATGGAATCTTATACTTACTGTTGGTCATAGGGTGAAAGACAAGCATAACTATGTTTTTTATGTGAAGGAATTAAAGAGTTGTTTATGAACTGCTTTACTTTTTTGTGTTTTGGCAAGAAAAATAGATAAAGGTTAAAGGTTGCTTATTATGTGTAATGCAGTTCTTGTATGATCTCCATATAAGGAGAATATGTTTGAAATAGACACTAAATACTAGGACGGGAATGATAGCATCGAGTCAAGTAACAATCCCCAGCTTAAGTTATTAAGGTTAACTTAGTGAAGCTTGTGTAACTCCTAGAACATTGATTTCCAGAATAGGAGAGTACTTTGAGTTACTTGTTATGCTTTTCATTTCTAGTAGTTTAGCGTGATGTAGGATGTCTAGGGTACGCACTACCCTGGAAGGACTAACCTACGCGTAGTGTAAGAAAGCCTTAATGCAAATCAGCCCTGAGTAGTGTTTATGATAGATGACCTTCATTTGAAGTACTGAATGATAATACTTTGGCCAAAGTAGTGAAATTTACAACTTCCACTTAGATGTGAGTTAGTTGAAACTACAATATCAGTTCATTGTGATCCTAGTACTAGTTCGAGATTGTGAAA
Source organism: Sequoia sempervirens (assembly GCA_007258455.2). Taxonomy (NCBI): domain Eukaryota; kingdom Viridiplantae; phylum Streptophyta; class Pinopsida; order Cupressales; family Cupressaceae; genus Sequoia; species Sequoia sempervirens. The sequence goes on from VDFB02271358.1 coordinate 877,972,661, forward strand.
TAGCAAGGTTCTAGTTGTGTAGGACACAACACTATGCTCAGTTGGTAATCATTAAAGGATACCCTACCAATCTCTTCTTCGAAGGGAGGGCCATCTATCTAATGATAGGTGTGCAGGGGACCGCATTATAAGTTCATGGTATGCTGAAAAGCACCCGAGTGATGGTTCTCCTCCACAGCAAGTGACCAATGTACCAAGAATTGAAAGGACGATCTCCTGGACCTTCTTACTACTATTTGTTTTAAAGCTCATTGGAGCTATGTTAGTTAGGGTATGTATTCTTGTTTCATGTACTTGTGAAGTTATTATAATGAAATGGAATCTTTATTGTAAATTAATATGGCAACTTGTTCATGTTTGATCAATAAAGAAAAAGAAAAATTCTATTGCAATGACATGTTAACATGTTTACTTACTTTTAGGATGTAATTTATCAAAATTTTATTTTACCGAAAGGTCGGGTTGTTACATGTGGTATCAAAGCCAGGTTTTACACTAGGAACCTATGAGCTCATTACGCAACAATGCGTAAATCTTGTCAGAAGATAAATGTTGGGAAAAGTTCTTGTGCCACAATGGCAAGAGGAAAAGAACTAAGGGAAAAGTGAAAGGAAGATGAAACTCCTAGTAGCTTGTTAAGTTGGACTAGTTAAGAGTCATTCCTAGAGTCGGGAACTCCTAAAATCAACAACTAAGAATATCACCTAGAATTGCGGAAGTCTATGCAATCAGGTTAGGTAGAAAGGTTTAGGAAGAATAACCAATATATACCTTTATCCAATGAAATAGTTTCATGACTCCATGGGAATGAGAAGGAATGAGATAACCTTTTATAGTTGCTAAGAGTTAGGAACTTCTAGAAAAGTATATTCGGTATGCAAAGAGACAAGGTAAAGGAAATGGAAAGCCAACAACAAGGAAATGACAAAAACCTTTCAATAGAAGCAAGTATTTGCTAGGAGTTCAACTTTGAATAGATCAAAAGTTGTGGTAACACTAAGGGGGAAAGTAAGAGAACGGATTGACTCAAGTAAGTACCCCATCCAATGAAAAATGAAGGTATGTTTTCAATATTGAAGATTAACGACTTCTTCACAAGTCATAATGATAATTAAGTCATTCATTTTATGACCACAAGGAAAAAGGTATTAGGAATTTGGTTAAAAGATAAAAATGATTTATCTCCGCAAAAATTATAACCATTATTACATAGGAATTAAAGATGGCATGAGATCATAAAAATAGGATTTCTTTTAGACAAAGAATAGACTACCATTGGATATAAAAGAACCTATGTACCCAAAGTTCTGAAAGAATTGGGAATGAAAAGAGGGGATTAATGTTAGGGTTAAGATTTTGGAATGACAAAGGAAATTATCTGATGAGGATTCACTAGAGCTTGGAAAAGATAGAGTAAGAAGTTGCACGGAATGTGGCAAAGTATTGTCTAGTATACCAGTAAATGAAGACCGAATGTCATCATTGATAGGATAGGTATACTAACTTGAAATTCTAGAAGGAAAATAGTAGAATACAAGACAAATCAATCTGCCTATGTTAGTAGAACTAACATGAAAGTTCTAGTGTACAAACTCATCAAAGTAACCGACGCTTTTTGGATACTTTATTAAGCTGAAATATGCTTAGAAATAGGGTTAACCATAGATTTGGAGAAGTAATAGATCGAAGAGACCAATGAAAATTTGATGATACAAAGGTTAATTATAAAGAAGTATCAAGATTTGACAAGTGACCAGGAGTAATGTTATGCTCAAACAAGTAATCAAGAGTACAAATTTTATGTAGTAAGGATAATGAATGTGTAAGTGGAGGATAGACTCGGTTTATGAATTGTCAAAAAGTGTAAAAACAAAAGGAGAAGGATTGGACCCACGGTATAGTGCATAATACATCGTTATTCCTTTTCTAAATTGGATTATACTAATGATAAATTTATGAACCAATGATGTCTGTTCACTATGTGTTAAGTGTTATGTATAGTTACTATTATTTCTTGGATGTGTGAGCGGTATAAAACTCTATAATTACGTAAAAATTGAGTATAACTAAACTTGCATGAAAATCTTGTGGTCTCGTAAGAGTATGTTCTTTATGTTTTCCATAAGATAATTAAAAGTTTAATTAATCTAACTTGGATAAACATCAGGTTTATTACAACTTTATAACCATGGTGAAGACATACGAGAGAACTCATAGTGATCCTAACGCAAGCAACAAAGACGAGAAAAGTACCACTAGAATGGAAGCGAGGCTCGACCTGATTTTGGCAAGGTTAACCAATCTGGAGTATGAAAAATAGAAAGACAGATTGGAGAAGGAAGTGACCATCAACAACACGGAAGGTGAAAGATCATCGAATGGACATTGTGTTAACGAAAATCATGAGAATGAAAAGTCACCAACCTCTATAAAAAGAAATAAGAAGATTGTGTCCTACAAAATGACTCCTAAAAAGGAGGAACCTATTTTGAATGGTGTCAAGCCAAAGGAAAAAAGATCTCGCATAAATGGAAAAGGATTCAAACGAGGTCATAGGGGAAATAAATCAAGTTTTAGTAACACTAGAAAGGCTAGTAAAAGTGCTAATAAGATTGGGAAAACCATGAAGAAAAGAGGACCACTTTTGGGTTGTTTCTTGTGCAAGGGAGACCACTATGCAAGAGATTGCCCAAATAAAATGCCTGGAAACTCATCACCACTTAGCAGGCCATGCCTCAACAAAGGATACTTGCTGCTGTGGATGATGGACAAGCTGATTTCAAGTGATCCCAGTCGAAACACCGGGTAAGGGATTTCAGAGTAATAACGCTCGAGGTCGTCAAGATGCTTGAAATCCGAAAGCTTTGCTTGTGCAACAGAGAAGTCTCTCAATGCAAAGTCCAGTGGGACCAATACGTTGAAGACCCAGCTACTTGAGAAGATTATGTAGGGATTCGATAGAAGTTTCCTGACATTCTTGAAGCCTTCAAAAATGATGAATAAATTAAGTGTTATGTTTTTATACTTTTTGAATAAATACCTTTGTTCATCGGGGATGATGAATCATAAGGGGGGAAGTATGTTACATCCCGATTGTATAGTTACTATTGCATAGGAAGTGCATTGTAATGTTTGAATCTTTTAGATGAATAAAATATATTATTCTTGTGATCAATTTAATGTGTCCTAATTAAAAAGATTGTCTCATTTGTCTGATACTTCTATTGATGATTAATGTTGCATGCAAGTTATGGAATAATGTTTATTCTAACTTTTGAGATGTTATATGAATACTGCTCTGTTGTGAGCATATGACTTTCGTTTCCATGTCATGATGTGCAGGTAAGAGGACCATTCCTCTAGGCAGAGGAGAAATATCACTCGGGGAGGAGCTTGGTCGAGTAAACAGTAATGATTACCAAATGAGCATACACACACATCATTATAGGTTTTGTAAAACCAAGTCAGTTAAGCTAGTCTTGATAAGTCATCCTTAGGCTTTTGTAGTTATGTTTACTTCTTTATGCTTTGAAAATGATGATTAATCATTTATCTAACTTACTATGCTTTGACCTTAATGTGGAAAACATAAATGGATATATGTTAATAGGTCAGGTGAGTATGTGTATACATGTATATAATGTACACATATCCATATGTATATACATGTCAATACATAGTATGCTCGGTAGATGAATATGCCCATACGTACGTGTTGACATGGTATACATACATTTACGTGTACATTGTGTACAGTGATATACATATATATACATACCCACGTTACCTATTGCATGTGGATAATGATGTTAATAATAATACTTTATTGAAATTTACATACATTCATATATACACAAATATGTAAGTATGTATATTGAAAGTATGTTGACTCGCTCGCAATATACATATTTAACAATTAATACATATAAGTGTAAATATTTAAATATGTAAATGTTTATATATTTAATAATATATAAGTATATATTATATTATAGTTTTACTTAAATACATATACGTATATATTTAAATATATTTAAATAGTAATATTTAAATATATATATATATACATATATATCGGAGTAAATAAATCTATAATAGAAATATATAAATATATATATATATTAAATATATAAGAATAATTGAATTTAATATTATTACAATAAGTAGTTTGGGAAATCAATTCTATATTACTTTGTGTAATTTTGGAAATTGAATTATAAAATACCTTGGTAAAATTGTAAAATGATTTTTACTTTGCATAGTAAATTCTTATTTAAAGACTTTATATTATTACTTTGGAAATATTTGAATAAGTCAAATATGAAGTATTAAATATTTGATGTTTTAATTGAAATGCATCAAACTCGTGAACACATTTTGAATGAAAAATATTACATTTGAAGACTTTATGAAAAGGAAATATTAAAGATTTTTGAATCGCACCTCCTTATAACACAATGGAAAATATTTCATTTGTAACTATAATAAAACTATTGAAAGTCTAAAAAAATAAAAATAAAGAAACTGCGCCAGGTTGAGAAATCACGCTTGAAGCACACGGCATGGACTTGGTCTTGGATTCAAGCACGGGTTGTTGTCCTTCAAGATACTAAAATAGGCGATGTGGAATCCATTCAGCTATGACCTTTTCCTCTGAAACAAACTCCATAACTGGATTGTTGCAAATCGCACAAGAATTAATCATGCCTGCGAGGTGTTGATTCAGGAAATTCCCCATATGCAATTTGAAACTTTCTTTGTTTGCTATCAAATAAAGGAGGTCAACTCACCTTAGAAGAATGACACATTTCATAATGGAATTATTCAAATTGATGTGCTAGCAAATTAGATGCCTGGGAATGAGGATTTTGTTGAACAGTGAATGCTATACAAGGCTGCCCTAGCCATTCTTCTTCATTGCTCTTTTGGATTTCGAAATTACTCTTATTTTTGAGAACTCATTCATAATTCTGAATTACTTCCATTTGCTATGAATTTCTTAATTATGAGGATCAAATTTATAGAAAGCTCATTATATTTTTGTGCTTCCATATTTCCTGAGAGAACCCCTTTTTGCTGAGAGTTATCTATTTGTTGTGAGCTAATTTCATAGAACTAAGAGCATTCACCATTTCTGTGAGCTGAGATTAACATTTTCTAAGTCTTTATAATTGAGTGTAAAGAGGCATTTGTGAGTCAAGCTAGGAAGTTAAATCTGCATTTTCAAGAGGGATTGCCAGTCATTGCAAGTGTTGAGTCATCTTCTAGAAGGAAAGCTTTTGGAAACAGGCATGGGATATTCTTCTACTATCAACTCAATTCTTAGTTATTTTTTTAAAATGGAATCTTATACTTACTGTTAGTCATAGGGTGAAAGATAGTCATAACTGTGTTTTCTATGTGAAAGAATGAAAGAGTTGTTTATGAACTGCTTTACTTTTTTGTGTTTTGGCAAGAAAAATAGATAAAGGTTAAAGGTTTCTTATTATGTGTAATCCAATTCTTGTATGATCTCCATATAAGGAGAATATGTTTGAAATAGGCACTAAATACTAGGATGGGAATGATAGCATCGAGTCAAGTAACAATCCCCAACTTAAGTTATTAAGGTTAACTTAGTGAAGCTTGTGTAACTCCTAGAACATTGATTTCCAGAATAGGAGAGGACTTTGAGTTACTTATTATGCTTTTCATTTCTAGTAGTTTAGCATGATGTAGGATGTCTAGGGTACGCACTACCCCAGAAGGACTAACCTACGCGTATTGTAAGAAAGCCTTAATGAAAATTGGCCATGAGTAGTGTTTATGATAGATGACCTTCATTCGAAGTACTGAATGATAATACTTTGGCCAAAGTAGTGAAATTTACAACTTCCACTTAGATGTGAGTTAGTTGAGACTACATTGTCAGTTCATTGTGATCCTAGTACTAGTTCAAGATTGTGAAATAGCAAGGTTCTAGTTGTGTAGGACACAACACTATGCTCAGTTGGTAATCATTAAAGGATACCCTACCAATCTCCTCTTTGAAGGGAGGGCCATCTATCTAACGATAGGTGTGCGTGGGACCGCATTATAAGTCTGTGGTTGGCATAAAAGCACCCGAGTGATGGTTCTCCTCCACAGCAAGCAGCCGATGTACCAAGATTTGAAAGGACAATCTCTTGGACCTTCTTACTACTATTTTGTTTTAAAGCTCATTGGAGCTATGTTAGTTAAGGTATGTATTCTTGTTTCATGTACTTGTGAAGTTATTATAATGAAATGGAATCTTTATTGTAAATTAATATGGCAACTTGTTCATGTTTGATCAATAAAGAAAAAGAAAAATTATGTTGCAATGACATGTTAACATGTTTACTTACTTTTAGGATGTAATTTATCAAAATTTTATTTTACCGAAGGGTCGGGTTGTTACAGATAGTGGTGAATCAATCCACTTCTTCTTTTCTAGAAATTCAAGACTAGATTCTATGGCTCTCAATCTACTATGCTCTTCCTAACTAGTTTCTAGATCCAAAACTACAAAATACCACTTGTAGGTCTTCTCCAAGCTTCTCCAAGGCTTGATGACAACTTTGAAAACTTCAAGGACTTGAAAAAATTTCTCCAACTTTTATTTTTGAAAAATTTGTAACCTAGCCTTGCAAATCACACACAAGAAGAGGGAAAAATTTTGTGGGGGTTAGTGAATAGGGGTTTTCCTTGGTCAAACCCCTTGTTGGTAATTAAACCTTGAAATAAAAGAAAATATGAAAGGAGAATGATGAATGAACAAATAGTAATGTTGCTACTCACCAAACTCTTGCAATTAAGTGTTGCAATTATGCTTGAAATGGTTGCAATGGATGTGGTTCTTGACTCTAGCTTGAAGGAGATGGATCTTGCTTGAAACACTTGCTTGGATCATGAACTCTACATCACAAATGTTAGCACAATAAAAAAAATGAAGAATGCAATCTTTGACATGATGATTGAAACTTGAGGAATGCTCTTGAAAGCTTGATAATCTACACTTGAAATGCCTTGAATGCTCTTGTGAACTCTTGAAGTGATCTCTTGAATGCTAGGTGTTGCTAGGTGAAAGTATGAGTGAAAGAAACTTGCATTTATACTTAATTATGCAAGAATTCTTGAAATTACAACACTACAAGCTAACATCAAATCTAGGAGAATAAAATCCCACTATAAATTTGATTTAAATTTCAATTTTGGTCACATGGGACTCATTCGACCAAGGTGGAAAATGATTCCCATCACACATAATGTATCAGACCAAAAATCAAAAGTGTCTAGAAATGTGTGAAACCTGCATTGAGGCCAAAAAGAACTAGGTGGGACTCATTCACCCAAGGTGGTGAATGAGTCCCATACACTAAATCTGGGCCACACAAGCCAGGAACACCTGAATTTTGATTGGTTAATGATTGGTGTCCAGATTATCCTAGAAAAGATGCAATAAATGAGGCTTGTGGATGCAAAATAAGGCCAATTAAATCATAAGAAAGCCCAATTATTAATGAAAATCCTAGAGGAATGTGAAAGTGTGTTACAACACTTTACAAAACTCAATATAAGGCAAGATTAAAATTAATTATGATTAAAATTATGTTCATTATGCTTAGCTAATTGATAAAACCCTAGAAAAGTGTGAAAGTGTGTTACAACACTTCACAACACTTGCAAGGCACCATTAAATTTCATTAGTTCACAGGGGCCCAAGACCTAATGTGAATGTGTTATCTACATTACAATACTAAATCAAGGGAACATTAAGCAAAAATCCACAAGGAGGACCCAAATGAGTGTGAAAAAGTCAAAGGACCCTTTTTTTGACACTACAAAGATTGTCTAGTGAAGAGAAATAATAGTTAGGAAAAATATTCAACAATTTCCTTACCTTCACATATGTGAAGCATTTTTTCCTTGATCATCTTTGATTTTCAGCTTGTATATGTGTTTGGCTTCGGATGTTTCCATGCTCGAGTAAAGTTGTTGGAAAGGTGCACAATGCACCATGTAGTGGTTGCGTAGATTTCATTTTTCGCCTTCCTTTCGGGAGAGAGTCAGGACATGTGTCAACTCATCGAGGATTTTCTAAAGGAGCTATATTCCTGAGTTTGAGAGTTTCCACCTGTTTCACACGTCATCTCTTCACTACAAGCAATTTTTGTTTTTGTAAAGCGATATTTTTTGGGATTTTTTCGAAGCTTGCTAGCCCTTTTTGGTTTTTGGGATGGAAGCTTCGAGTCAGTGCTATCGAGTTACATAATTGGTCAACTGACTTTTTCCAGGTTGTTTTCTAAGATTTGATCATTTTTAGATAACTATCTTTGCTAAATATTTGAAAATCATTAATGCGAAAGTTGAGAATTGATGAGCAAATATTGTTGTGACCTAACTAAAGATCTACGATTAGATCATGTACTATCAAATTCCAACACCTAGTAGTAATTACTTTCGTGTTGTGGCAGTGTTTTCTTCTTTCTGTAGCTATAAATGAGAGGTGGCGACAAAAGTGAAGGGTTGGATTCCAAGTTTCAGTTTCCTTTTTTGAGGAAAAATTTCTTTAGTTTTCTTAGGTTTTAAGAACTATTTTTAGAAGTAGAGTTCTAGAACCACTTTTCTCTAGCATGTTATATCATTTATGCTCAAACTATTATCGGATTGCCATCCGACCTCTATTTTAAAGTTCATTTGATATTTAAGCACAAATTGTTTGGAAGAAATATTTGAGAATGTGCATGTATGGCTTTTATCAAGCTTTCCTTCTTTATTCTTTCATTCTAAATAAAACACTATGTCAAGCAAGTTGAATTCAAATAGTTTAAGTTGTTGATTTCCATGTTGTAGGATTATATGGTAGAATAATAACTTATGGAAACTAGATTATGTCAGTGGACTTTGCTATTTTTCTGAAGGGTTGTTGTTTTATTATATTGTGTTGTATTAGGAGAGAGAGTTTATGCAATTTATGTTTTTCTGATAACCTTGAAAATCTTTATGTTTGATCAAACCTTAATGAACACTGCCTGTGGGAAGATTTGAAAGTTTTCATTGTGCTAGTTGTTAGCCTTTGTTGTTCATTCTCTTTCCAACAATGAAGGGTTGTGGCATTTTGTGTCCAATTATATCACTCATAGGAATGATTTGGTTTGAAATTTTGTAAAAGCTTTGGCGCATCATCACTTTTTATGTTTTATGCTTACATTTTCTTCTACCCTTTTCTACAAAACCCAAAGAAGACTTGGCTTTCCATAAAAAAACCAAGGGTATTCAGTGAGGCACAAATAAGTCCCCCACTCATTGAATTTCCCATAAGACTATTAGAAAGGAAAAATATTTGACGATCAACATCATACAATTAATTAACAAAAAATATCATCCAAATTTCTTTTTGTTGAAACTAAAACAATCTCTTAAACTTTAAATGCTTGCACATGTGCAACCCCTTGTAAAATATATTGTCCATCAAACCTAGATATATAGTTATAGAATTCTCCTAGTATGGGGTTTAGTCCATTAGCTACCTAAGAAAATTCTACTTCTTTTCACTAGCAAGGAGGATATTAGGAGGCTTATTCTCTCTAATACATTAGACAATAAGATGAACCTTGGACTGTAAAATATCATTTTCCAAAAAAATTATTTGTTACACAATATCATCCAACTCATAGACATCTCATAGTTGTAGATTTGTATTTTTATTTTAAACTTGATTAAATATAAGGATCTATACTTTGAGTTTAAGCAAGGCCTTACAATCAATAATGTTCTGATATGCAACCTTGCTTATTGAATATATGTCTAGACTTTACTCTTCCTTTACTCTTCCTAAATATCTAAGGACAAGGTAATATTAAGAAATTCCCTCGTAAAGTGGAAAAAAATTCAAAACAATAGGAAATCACCCAAATTATATGTTTTATCCACATGCTAAAGGATTGTGCAGCTTCTAGAAATCTACCTTGAAAGTAAAATGGAAAGTTTCTATTTTCCTGCCAAAATGATATTCATAATTTTTAATTCAAAATTTATTTGTACCCATTGAAGAAAATGTATCAAATATACCAATTTATATTGTTCCCCTTATCAAACCCTTGAAAAATAATTTATCGGATCCTCAAATACAAGGTCCTATCACCACCACCAATCTAAAAGAAAACTTTTTGTATGATTTTTGTTCTTCAACAACTTTTTAAGAGAATCCATTTCCATCTCTATCTCATCCACCAATTTATCCTTACTTGGAGCATTCCAAGGTGGAACCCTTATATCACATTATAGCGAAGGCGTTATACACGTAGACTTGATTGATTACAATAATAGTACATTCAATAGTAAAACTAACTATCACACAATTATTTCAATTTTACAACTTCTATCTCTACTTAACAAACAAATTAGCCAATAAGAAATTGGATTCAACACATCTTTTGTTTCAATAAACCAATTTTATAAACAACACAAGGAAGAAGTAAAAATTTATCCAATTATTCAAAAAACATAAATTGGTTAAATGAAAAAGATATGATATATTAATACTAATTAATTCAACATATGTAAAAAAATAGGTATGAAGATAAAACATAATATGGTCTATATAACTATTTATTGTTTACTTTTTAAGCTCAAATAATGCAGTTTAAGTTTTTAAGAGGTGTAATATATAATTCATAATTTTCTTATAAATTACCCCCAAATTACTAAAATAGTTATATCAAATAAAAATATATCATTTAAAATATATAAAATTCAAATCATTAACATTTTATACAAATTCTAGTAAAATCAAGTTTTGATAATCATATTTAATCATCTTATTATAATTATAATTTATTTTTTTATAAAAAATACATAAAATAAATTATTAAACATTCTATTAAAATATAATTATAAATATATAATTAATTATAATATATTTTTCTCCAAATAAAATATACCTTTTAACAAATAAATAACCATCACCATAAAATTGCTCCCTGTTTCCACACGATACGGTTCAAAGCAAAAAGGCTTTATATGCCAATGTCAAGTCTAGTCTCATCTCACATGAATTTTGTTTTAACTTTATTCGCATTTTTCTACAATTTTCTAAAGTAGATCGGAATCAAAAAGCTTTATTCAAAATTTCTAATTTTTTTCCACAGCGAAGGACCCACGTTAAACTTTAAAGAGATTCTTTTTTTTAAATGACTCGATAATGTCGGGAGATGATAAAATTGACTGCGACTTTCATGGTGGCCAAAGTGTAAAAGCAGAATATTTGTGTGCCACTTTGAAGGTGACTAAAGTGGAAAAAGGAGAATATTTTTACCGAAAAGAAATCTTGCCTATGAGATAGGAAGGGTGGTTAGAATAGTAATGTGCTTCCAATTTTTTATTATCACTTATATCTATGTTTAGGTCATGAAAATGTTTGTATAGAAGTAGTCTACTCCAACACAAATTTTCAATCGTATAGAATTATGGAATTATATTCACAATTATTTATTTGTTTATTTTATTTGCATTCTTTTTGGTAAGTAATAGTCAACAATGATTTTATTAATTCAATTAGTGTTATTGTTTCTATGCAAATATGAATATAAATAGTTAGATTATATTTGGATTTCATATATAGTTCAGTTCTTGTAAAATGATGAAATGTTTTTCAATCGATATTTAATATAAGATTTTAATTTAAATAAAAAGAGGTAGTTTTTGGAGCATGTGATATGTTTCTTATATTTTTGTATTGCAATATATTATAGTCTTAATAAAAAAAATTGAAATGATATCAAAGCTTGGTTTTTAGATTGTTGATTTGTACATATATCATTTTTAACATATACACACAACTTCCTAATTAATTTTATATTTAGATGCATATTTTGTAATTTATCAAAGAACAAGTACTTTTAAGATAATTGGTTGGTAGTCTATATTGATACTCTATATTGAAAGCATCTTGTAGCTGTGGATATTTAACATATAATTTCTTTGTTGTGTCACAAGTTTTCTACTAGCACCATGCAACACTTGATAGGGTGATTTTTTTTGTTTGGTCTATTGAAATTAGTATCAACATTCTACATTTTGGCCCTTCTTATATGTAGATGTGTTCTCTCACTACACTGGTGTTTCATTGAGCATGATTTATCAAATATTCATAATCATTTGTGGTATTTATAGATAATAACTCAAATGTGGTTAGCAAGCATAGATCAACTAGTTGAGAGTGATGTATTGTGTTATTTCTTTCAGAAAGAGCATGAAGGGTCCAATTAGAGGTATATTGATCACATATTTTTTTAATTTCTACCTCTATGCTACTTTCCTAATCAATTATGTTCATATTTGGTACATTCACTAGCCAAAGGAATCAATGTACATGTGTAATGCCTCAATGTTGTCATTTGTAACTATACCATAGTCTTTACAATAGAGTAGTTTCTCTATTCAACCTCTTTACAAAAGATAGTGAATTGATGTAGATATAATGATGTGATGTTTGTATTTTTATTTTTTACTTCTATTATTCTTGTTGAAATGTAATGCTTTCTTTATTGTAGAATCTATATGTAAATTAGGTCATTTTGTATTTGTAGCCCTTAAAGTGAAGAATATAATTGGTGATCCTATTTGGTTGATCACATTTATTGATTCACCATGATACTTATTCTAATATGATGTCTTCCCTCATAATGAAGAGAAAATCTCATTATTTTCTCAACCAAATAATGATCATGTAGATTGTATAAGGACGTGAAGGTTTTCAATAATTTTTAATATTTTTTTTTATATATTTTTACAAGTAGAAACTAATGACATTTCCTAGATATAATGGCATACCTAATGAGAAATAAATAGGTTCTAATAATTTTTTTGGAAAATTCAATCTCTATCCAAATATGACTTTAATGGATGAGATACAAGGCTTTTCCTACAACAACATGAAAATATGAAACTTATATGCAAATATGAAATTAAGTTACTTTAATGTGGAATTACCATGATTAGATCCATCTTCTTTATGATGTTAAAAATCAATGAATATATCATACTTATCAACACTATCTTATGTGAACTTATAACAACATTATATAAAGAATAACATCCCCATAAGATAGCAACAATGAGGCACAAATCAGCAATGCAAGAGCATCACATAACACATGATTTACGTGTGTGGGAAAAAACTCCACTGAGAAGAGAGGCCAAGTATGCATTATCTTCAAACAAATGACATTACAATACATTCACTTCCATTCTCATCTTTGCCTCCAACATGTAAACACCTTTGCACCTATGAACAACCTCTTTATGCCTCAACCTGTCCTTGTTGGACTACAATGAAACTCTACATTCAACTATTGCTCATATTTCTACATCCAAGATATTGAATTTATAGATGTGTGAAGAGGTATTAAGCTGCAAACAAGATCCAAAAGGTGACCCTTCATTCCAAATATCCTCAACCCTTGTAATACCTCCTCAAAATGCAAAAGGGTACTGGTTTTGGATCTAATGCTTTCCTTCCAACTTGGGAGATAAACAGTATATTAAATGTAATAAATGATTAAATACCAAGAGACACATGTTGTCTCATTCTAAGATCCCACTTGGAGAATCCCAAAAATCATTAATTTGTCCCTTTTCTTATGATTTATTATCCCACTTTAGGCATTCATATGTAGGGAAAACAATATTAAATATTTATGTCCACAACTCACCTTTATCGCTACTAGTGGAACCCATCAACCCTTATGAATATACTACAAAAAAAGATGAGAATTACTATTACAAAATATTTTCTCAATACACCCTAAATTCCTAGAGACACTTTCCAAGGATTTTGGAACCATCATATAGGATTTACAAGGTGGATGGCACCTTAATCCTAACAATATCATGATATTCAATAGAAAGTATTAAAATCTTAGATAACGTAAATCTATTATCATGATTATGTATTAAGTGTAAGGTATATTCACTAATTTAGAATTCCCTAATTCACACTTGTATTTCTAGTGGATTTTCATCTAGAAAGAGAGAATGAAATTCCATGCCTAATAATATTTTAATTAATTTAAAATTTTAGTTGATTAAATCATAATTTAAAAAATATCAAATTCAGATGTTAAGTGATATTAAAATTCTCCTTTATAATATCTAGGCAATTAGGAGAAAACTACATTAAATAGTGTGGTGCTCAAATAGTGTTCAAATGTATTGATTTATTTTAGGTTGATGTAATTCCTTTGAGATGAAAATAGATTCAAGACTAGGAAAAATTGTATGCTTCTATAACAACTATATTCATCATTTTTTAGACCTAAAGTCTAAGAATTTATCAATTAGAAAAAAATAACCACTAGAAAATATATTTTCTATTTGGTTAATCGTATTTTTTAATTCACTATGATTCTCATTTCAATATGATATTGCCCCTCAAAAATAAGGGCAAAGATCATTAGTTTCTTATTCAATTTATGGTCTAGTAGTTTTTGTAAGTGGACGTGAAGGATTTCAATAGTGGTCAATATGTTGCTATAAATGTCCAATTCACCATTTTTGAATCTCTAAAATCTAAGAATTTACCAATTGATAACAAATCACCTCTAAAAAATCCCCTACCTATATGGTTCATCACATTTATTAATTAACCATGAGACTTATTCCAATATGATTTTGTCCCTCACAAACAAGAGCCAAAAACCATTAGTTTCTCATTTAATTTATAGTCTTGTAGTATTTTTAAGTGGACATGAAGGCTTTCAATTGTTCTCAATATGTTGTCTACTACATTTTTTTAATAAACATGAAGTGATTGGATATGGTGGCACATAATAAGATTCAATAGAAAGTATCAAAATCTTACATGAGCCTTTCAAATATATTGTCACGAATATGCATGAATTGTAAGGTATATTCATGCATTCAGACTTCCCTAATTCATGCTTACATTTGTAGTGGATTTTGATTTGGAAAGAAAAATTATATGCCTTATCATATTAATATTATATTCATTTATGGTGTATAATTTAAGTTGGGGCCACTCAATGATATTGCCATTATTTTTATCTATTTGTAATGTTTCTTTAGTGATTTCTAACTTGTAATGTATATTTGGTAATATCTTAATGAAATATGTTGATACTATAATTATTTATTTATTTTTTAATATTATTTTTCTTATGTTTGGTACCACTATTTCTTCATTTTATTTTTTTTGTTACAACAGGGTGTCCCCACGGCCCCCCGCCCAGCGTCACCTAGAGGCGAGCGGGGGGGCGAGACTAGTCCCTGCGAGTGTTTGTAGCGTCGGCCACCACAACCACCAGGTAAGTACCGAGAGCGGAATCGAACCCAAGACCATGAGGAGCCATCCCACAGCCTCAAGCCAATCCCGCTACCCGAGCCGGCTACTATTTCTTCATTTTTATTGTTGATAGTGTGAATCATATCTAAAATGTCTCTACTTCTATTAGGAAGTAGCTATAAGTATTTTTCATTGATTTGAATGTCTTTGTAGTATGGGTTGCAATTGATCTTGTATTTCGATTCTTATCTAATTTGATTTCAACTTAGATAGTAAACATAATGCTTCCCATGTGTATAAAATATTATAATTGTTAACTCATTTAAGTCTCTTATTCGATGTTGAAGAGATTTTTCTATTATTTTGATATCTTAGGGGGGATAACTATGCATGACCATTGTATTTGTATTTTACTCCATGAGCATGGGTTACCTATAATAATATATTTACTTGTTCTATTAGTACTTATTCAACTTGATTGAGATTGCTCAACACAACTATTTGTTCACCTAGGTCTATATTGCTATATGTGGATAATGTATGTATGCCTAGATCTCACCAGGGCATCTACTAAAAATAAGTTGGTTGTATAATGAATTAAAATGCATACTAGGATAGCCTTCTTTGAATACAATACAAGTATTAGAAAAATAAAATAATTTAGTTAGTGAATAATTGAATAAATTCAAAAGGATTAAACAAATTATCAGATAGATTTTGAATGCTTAAAAAATCATAATGTGGTTGGTGAAAATATTTTGATGCTAAATGATAAGGATTAAATAATTTAGATTTTTTTTGGTTTGATAATTTAAAAAAATTAACAAATTCTACATAGTCTAATTCATATTGATCAACGAATTAAGTTATATTCCACAAGAAAGTTTTGACACACTCACATTTGGGAATTATTTTTTTGAATAAGATTTACCATGAATATTGTGTTGGAAGATGGTCAGCGCTCCCCTTGGGATTTATGACATGGAATAACTACCTCCTGTGGATCTGTTAACTCTAGTGATTGTATCGGGCATTAACAGGTCAATCTTTTGGTACAACAACAACTGTGGGGCCAACAATTGGTATCAGAACTGGAAAGGTGTTAGGTTCAAATCCCCTTGTGTAACGCTGAGGGTAAGATTGTTGGTAGATGGTCAGTGCTCCCCTAGGGATTCGTGACATGGACTAATCGCCTCCTGTGGATCCGTTAACTCTAACGGTTGTATCAGGTATTAACAGGTTGATCTTTTGGTGCAACGACAATCGTGGGACAAAGATATTGCATTTAAATAATCAAGATAACTTGTGAAATGAATGAGAATAAATTATCAGAGTGTGACAAAAAATGAAATATTTTAATAATTTTAATAAGATTATTTTTCATGAATATTTTGGATTGTTTGATAAATGATGATCAACAATTTAGTTGTGGTCTAGGCTAATGTTTTAATAGAACTGTACATTTTAAGTTAAAAGTTTTGGAATTGACCTATTTAAGAGAAAAATTTCAATAATTAAATAATATTTTTTATGACTTATTTTCATTGTTTGAAATCTAATTAATTAATATTTTATATATTCTCAATCATTGTTAATTATTTTTACATTGTAGAGTGTCTTTATTGGAAATGATTCACCCACCAAATCCTTTCTTCCCATAGTGATATGGTTTCTCATATTAATATGTTACATGGAAATAATTTATTGAATCATACGGTTTATTTGCATCATAGAATGATTTATTTTCTATTTTTCACTCTATGATGAATGACCTATGCATTCATGTACCAACCTAAAAGATAATTTTACTATAATATTTATATTATTTAGACTCCATGTCATGTTGGCTACTATTTATGTAGATATTGCATTTATTTCAATACATAAATCTATCAATATTGAATATGTGAAAAATCCTTATTACATAACTCACATCCTTCATATTATAATTTTTTTTAATTATTATAATATTTATTTCCAATGGATTGTTTCTTCAATGATGTGTTGTCATATTTCTTTAAGAACTTAATGAAATCACAACTATATAGGCTCCCATTGGTCCAAGTTGTACTCATGTTGTAGAGCACGCCAATGAGATTCCTAAGGTGATCTATTGAGATTTTATCGTACATCACTCAAATCCTTCATATTGTAGAGTGAATGAGTGTGCCTAATGTGTTATCATATGTATTCAATCATCTAATGTTATCAAAGTGTAGACACCTAAATTATTCCACAAAACCCTAATCTTCACTATGTCATCATTTAATAATTTATATTGATCATTTATCACCTAATTAGTTAATAATTATTTAATAAAATTCATTTATCATTTATCATTATGAATAGGGAACTTGGAGAAAGGTGATCAAATGAACTCAAAACAATAGGAAATCAATTAAAAACCCTAATTCAAGTGATCAACAAGTTTTAATCTCAATGAAATATGTGCACTATCCAAATGAAAGAAATCAAATTTAAAACATAAATCAAACTAATCTAATATACTTTACCTCCACCAAAAATGCCTAGCCTTAAACTCCATTGTAAAGTTAATATTATGGTTTTTTAGTATGATATGTGGATTTCCCATAACCTTAGCATAACCTTGTTAAGAAAAATCATGATAAAAATTTAGTATAGTTTGGTTTCAAATTCGAGGAGTGATTAAATGATCAAAATAGGTTTCAGGGATATTAGATCAATGGTGTAAGATGTGAAATGAGATCAACTGATCAAGATTAATGAGATATCAAGAGGATCATGTATGAGGTTGCATGAAGACATGAAGTGAAGTGAAGTTTAGTTCACTCACTAAATTTAGCTTTGGTCTCTAAATTTAGTTTTAGAAGAATACAGATAGAAAATGATATAATTAGCAATAAATAAAAATAATAATTTTATTTATTTTTAGAGGAATGTGCAAACTAAATAAATTAAATAAAATTTTTAACTTTAGAGGAATAATTAGCTAATTAAAATTATTTAATTATGTAGATAAGAGGATAATTCAAGATTTAATTTATTTGGATAGAAGAATAATTGGAAATTAATTAAATAATTTAAAATTATTAATTAATAGTGATAAGAGGGATGATGAGTGATGATGACAAAAATTGATGAATTAGAAGAATGTGTTAGACATTTTTAGGTGTCTAAATTTTATCCATCTTTGAGACAATGTACCTTGTTGTGTTGTTTTAAAGGCATAATGTTGATATGGAAAATTTTGGTGATAGTATGTTCCACTATGCCCCAACAAACGAATGAATGATGGTTGAATGGTAGGTTTCCCCCTTGAGAGATCGGCCATAAGAAAATTAACTTTCATGTCAGGCTCACAATAGGTAAACGAGATAGGTTCAACAAAGATGAGGATGAAAATCAGGTCAAGTTGGTAAAGAAACTAATTAGGAAAGGCATGGTATGATGAAAATTGTATGAGTGTGGGTGGGATGAGGGGAATCTAGGGTATTTTTGTTTATTTATAGGCCACGAGGTGTCATTTACAACTTATTTACATACTTCGAGTTTAGAGATTTGGAGAGCCCCTAGAGAGATTTTAGCATGAAGTTGTTATAAAGATGGTTGGTGTTCCACATGTTATTCATTGTGGAGATTGAGTTTGATAGTACCAAAGGCTAGTTGTAGCACCTTAGGAAATATGTTTCTAGCTCTATACATACCAGTGATTAGAGCACATAGGGCTATAATGATCGCCCTCATAGAGAGGTGGCATTGTGAGATATTTGTATTTATATTTCCAACTAGAGAGGCTATGATCACCCTCAAGGAAGTGTGGGGGATCTTGAGGATCTTAATTCCAAGGTCTCACTTAGTGTATGATATTGACATTGGTGAGGAGGCCTTGCAACATGTGTTTCATGATGATGATCTCAACATTAAGGATGGTGATATAGATATCAGACAAGGGGTAGGGAGATAAGATGATCCCCCCTTGGTTCTAGGAGGTTTGATATCTAGGGTGATTATTCCTATTCATATATATCTCAAGGACTTTTAGTGGGATGGGGATGTGTCCTTGAGAGGATGCTTATAAATGATGTTGTTTGTGCTTGGGGGCATGTGTATTGTCCCATTTATATCATGACATGAACCAAGTTTTATATTGACATATTACAACCAACTTATCATCGAAAGTCACATTGTTACATGTATGCGTGTGGGAGCATATCGCTATCACTCATCCATTGGGATATACTCCTTGTTCGGCCAGGTTTCCCAATATTTATACCTATGACACTGTACTAACACAACACCACTTAGGTAATCTAAACTATGAGATGCAACACATTGATGACATGGATTCTTTGTGAGGCATGGGATGATGATGGTATACATCTTCCATTTTGTTGGTAGACATGATGGATTATTGGGTGTACACCCCATATTATAGAGGGATATGTTTTGGACAGAGTCAAGAGGTATTTTGGGGAGCTATAGGGTGTACCAGTGGATATGTCCATGTTCACTCATACTCAATAAGAGATTATGATGATAGTCCCTCAAGTAGCAATTATATATTTCATTAGAATGGTTCTCATTCAATAAGCATGGAGACTTTCAGTAGAGGATGCAAGGATGACCCTTGAGTATGATTTATGGTGGGAATTGTATTGGCCACTCAGATTCACACATCTAGATGGCAAGGCAATGAGGATAGATAGACATGTTCCCAAGCTATCTAGGGCTCAAAAAGTTAGGCAATAAATAGAGGGAGTTGGTGGAGGTGGTGGAGATGATGTAGGTGGACCTAATCAAGGAGAGGTGGGAGAGAGAGGAGATGAATACTAGAGGGGCTTGGTAGAAAAGGGAGATGATGGCCAAAGAGGCAAGGAGGAGCACAAGTATGATGGCCAGAGAGTTGGAGATGATGAGGATATGGGTGTGCAACTTGAATTCATGCTTTCAGAGTAAGACCAGGCCCACATGGAGCATGATGGATATAGGTTGGAGAGGCATAGCCTCTTGGTACAACTATCTTAGAGGATAGTTGATAGATATGTCGAGGTAGCTCAATGCCAATGGGCAGAGTCACAGAGGGACTCAAAGAGGGTATGTCACCAATAGTTGGAGGTAGTGGGTGTGCATGGAAGAGTAGGTGTAGTCATATCGATGTATCATTATGTGGACGATATGAGGAGACTAAAACAAGAGCCTACCTACTACAAGAAACTGTATGGGGTAGTTGTTCAAATAGGGATGAGGGAACCCAGGTTCTCAACTAGGAGTGGAGCAAGAGGTTCACAAGGTGTGAGATCAAAGGGAAGATCATATGGAGGATCAATGGGGCATCCATCATTGGTTCTACTATAGCTAGTACAACCAATGGCACCAACAGTACAGAATCCAAGGGCTCAATTGATGGTTCAATAGGGTGTTCCTCCTCATCTAGCCTCTCCTATTTGGGAGGAGGATGAAGGAATTTTGATGTAGATTATTATTTTTATATGATGTATAGATTTATTGATGTAGAAAAACATTTTTAATATGACTATAGGTAGATGTATATGTATATTCATGGCTCTTGGTAGCCCTTGTAAAGATATTTTGTATATATAGATGATGTATCATGACACTTCTTTTGGTGTATATGAGATGATATTTTGATGTGGCTATGATGTGATGTTATGTGATGTTATTTACATGTGTGATGAATATATATATGATTTTATGTATGCATCTAATGATTTCTATTTGATTTTATGGTATATGATGGATGTATATGATGATGAGATGATGTGATGCTATGATTTTTTTTGTATTTTTGATGATAAATATGATGACTATGATTGATGATGATATGTCCTAATGATGCTATGGCTATGTATGTAGGAAGTATGATGTTATGATGGTACTAATATATTTTTTGTTGGTGTAAATAGGTGTTTTACCTATCTAGTTCCTATTTACATGTTAATTCCACTTAGTCCTAGGAGGGAATCTTTCTAGATAGTGTTATTATCACTATATCTTATCTTAAATTTTGGCATTTAATTCTTGTGTACTAAGTCATTTAATATTTTTTGAGGTAGTTTTCTCATTATATAGGATTAAGGCACATTTCAAGTTCTTGTCTAATCCTATCTCACAACTTTCCTTTATAAGAAAGGTGTCATATATACATTGTTATATTCAATCTATAAATCTTGCTTCCATAATCATAGCATGATATTTCTACTATTTATCCCTTGTGGAAGTTATTATTGTCTTGTAAGTGATACTAGGGTGTTGAGGATTTCACCATAAATTTTTATGGGTAAACCCACAAAACTGGTTTACAATTCCATTAAGGAAGGAAAAATGCATTTTCAGATGGAAAACAATTTAGGGGGTTCACTATAACTAGGGGGGTTTGAACTGGGGGTTCGCTAGAAACCCCTCCTTCTAGCAAAAAACCCTTTAATGAGTTTTATTTTTTAATTGCATTTAAAAAGTGGGGTTTTCTATAAGGGGGGGTTCTAGCGAACCCTGGTTTGCTAGAACCCCCCTTCTCCCCCTCTTCTACCAAATCTCTACAAAAAAATTCCCTTCAAAGCTCAAGTTGAGGATGAAAATGGAGGAGACTTCACAGACCCAACTACATGATGGTAGTCCTCAGAATGATCTATCCATCGAATATAATTTTAATATGTTTTAGTTTGATTAAACATAGGTTTTTCATCAAAAATCAAGATTTATGTTTTGCACATGTGGATAAATAGCAAATTATAAAAAAAAATTGAAAAATATCAGTGCACTAGATATTGATGTTCCCGATCCAACAAGAGAAAAATGAATTTTGATACATACAAAAAAATTTATGTTTTAGCCAGTGAATCATGTCTAAATTATAACTGTTTTGACTTTGAAACTTAATTAAGAAAAAAAATTCAATGAAATGCTATGAAACCAATTCCATGCACTAGATATTGTAGTTACGAATCTAAATTTGAAAAAAATATAATTTTATCCTTCATAGAAAAAAAATTATGTGTTAGCCAGTAATGTCACTCTTTAAATATGGTGTTTACTATTAAAAACTAGTTTTTGAATGAGATGGAAAAAAAAGTGCAATTTGATTCCAAAAATTTTGAAAAAAATATATTTAGAATCTACAGATAAAATGTCACAAATCACTAGTTGCATCATCTTCAAATTCCTCGCAGTTTAGTCACTATAGGTGCCCAAAAGTGAAGATTTAGTTAAAAAAAATTAGTTCAATGTCCAATTTGGTCAAAAATTGTAAACTAGTATTATGGGATTACCCCTACATGGTATCAAAGCTTCAGTGTTGTAGACTTCTTCCCAAATCTGAGGGACCAATCTTAGCATGAATTTTTTTCTAGGTATACTTGAGGGCTTTAACAACCTCACAATTGAATCCAAGGTGTCAAAGAAGTCGGTTTTTCCTTTTGTTTCATCAAATTTTATTATGTTTTGACTAATCTACAAGGGTTTCAATTAAGGGTTATAGTTGCTAGATCTAGGAGGTAGCTAAATTTTTGGGGCACTTTGGGATAAATATGACCCTACCATTGTGTTTAAAATGCCTAAGCACCTAAGGATTGACTATCAATTCATCAAATTTTGACATTTTTATTTGGGAGCATCAGGAAAAAAATTTGACTAGCTACATTTTTTGTACAATCATACGGATCCATACCTGATCACATTGTATGCTCTATACCAGTCATCTTATGTAGTCATAGGCCTAGGGAAAATATTATGTGACATAATTTTAGGCATATTCTACTACTGGCATAAGAAGTATTGGTCTACGTCATCTCATTTGGTAGACTTGTCACATCAATCTCCTATCACATTGGTACAATTTCCATTCAATTTTAAAAATTGCAAGTTTTAATAAAATTTTTTTTTCTAAATTTATTCCCTAGAACCCAATCACTAGATTGTTCTTCTCATCGTCACCAAGTGTAGGGAGGAGCTTAATTCTCAGTTGGTGCAGTTTAGGCCTGCCACCCCTGCATTGCCAGGTTGTCTCTCGTCTGCCACTCTATTGGTGGCGGGAGGGTGACACCCTTTTTAAACTTTGCAAACAAGCGTAATCATATGGGCACCTAGGGGATAAGAGTCTAAGGGCCCAAATTTTTTCCCCCAGTTCCTAAATAGAGCAATTGTTTTCAAAATGCTATAACTTTCAATCTAGGAGGCTGCTTTTTGCTTCAAATATAAGTATATTTTACGTTATTTTCCTTATTTCTATTTGAAAGATCTTCATTTTTGGCTCTTGAGCTCATGATTGTTTGTTTTGATCTCCAATTTTCATGATTCTTAAGACATTGAAAAGGTATTGAAGAGCTCTATCATGACATCCATACACATTTTTTTTTATTCAAACCTAGGTATCTTTCATTCAATTTTTTGTGTATTCACATTTTGGTTGCTCACTTGGACATATTGTCACCTACGAAGGTGCAATTTTGACCTTTGCACTTTATTTTAGTACTAGAATGCTGTTTTATATCATATTGCTTCATTCATATTTTGGGATTGCTCCATATCAAGAATTTTCTAATGTTCCTTAGCATCAAGAAGTTTTTTGCTTTATCATGATTCCAAGATTGCTCCAAAGAGATTCTAGGATTTCTAGCATTAGAATTATCTTTCTTTGCTTGTCTTGGTAAGGTTCCAATGTTACTCCAGGGTGCTATCATAATAGTGGTTTACAATTCTTGAGAGGAACAAATTTTAGCTGAAATCACATATTTTTAGAAAATATAATGATTTAAGCCTTAAAAAGTTCCATTTTAAGGATTCCAATTGAAGAGGGTTTGATCAAATCACCTTAGATCAAACCCTCTTGGATAGAACCTCTAATTTTAAACCATACCTATAAATGCGTCTCCTTTACACCTATCAAAATGCTGATAAAAAATCACTTTTGATTTTGATTTTGGGGGATCAAATGAATTCATTTAAAATTTATTTCAAATGATTATGGTATTCCTCGAACAAGCTATCCAATGAATATAATTTTAATATGTTTTGGTTTTGTTATGTATTTGTTTTTAAGTTTTATTAAACATAGGTTTTTCATCGAAAATGAATTTCTTTGTTCTTCACATGTGGAAAAATAGAAGATTATCAAAAAAAAATTGAAAAATATGAGTGCACCAGATATCAAAGTCCTTGATCCAACAAAAAATAAAATAAAATTTTGACATATACAAAAAAGTTACATGTTATACGGTCAGGTCTGAATTGTAATTCGTTTGACTTTGAAACTTGATTAAGGAAAAAATATTCAATAAAAACTATCTAACCAAGTGGAAGCACTAGATATCATAGTTACAAATCTAAATTTGAAAGAATTATAATTTTATCCTTCATGGAAAAAAGTTATGCTATCGGTGGCCACTTTTTTAAAAATGTTGTTTTCTCAAAAAATCTATTTTCGTGGGAGATGGAAAAAGAAGTGCAATTTGATTCCAAAAATTTTGAAAAAATATTTTAGAATCTACAAACAAAATTTGATGAGACTCTAGTTTGCACCATCTTCAAATTCCTCACAGTTTAGCCGCTATAGGTGCCCGAATGTGAAGATTTAGTTAAAAATAATAATTTCAGTGTCCAGTTTGGCCAAAAATTGTAAACCACTATTATGGGATCACCCGAACCAATGTTCTTCTAGTGTTTCTTTGCAAAAAAAGTTATCTCATTAGGAGGGCTAAATGGTCTCTCTTTGTCTCTCTTACGGGGGTCTTTTTCCTTGAATGGGGTTCTTTCCTCTCATTTTTCATGGAGATAATTATTATATCTTTTCTCTCTTTTGGGTAGGAGTTTTTTCCTAGAGGTTTTTCTCTTTTTCTCCATTTATGAGAGATTGCATTGCATTTATACATGGGTACCTAACATAGCCTTGTAGTCAAGACCCATATTTGCATATTTGCATAATAATCCACTCCCTTATATTTTACTTAATAGGGGTGTTGGTGTAAATAGATGTTTTACCTATCTAGGTCCTATTTACATGTTAAGTCCACTTAAGTCCTAAGAGGGAATCTTTCTAGATAGTGCTAATTTTCACTAGATCTTATCTTATCTTTTGGGATTTAATGCTTGTTTCCTAAGTCATTTAATTTTTTTTGAGGTAGTTGTCTCATTATGTAGGATTGAGACACTTGTCAAAATCTTGTCTAATATTATCTCACAACTTTCCTTTACAAGAAAAGAATCATATATACATTTTCATATTTAATCTAACAATGTTGTATCCATGATCATAGAATGATATTTCTACTATTTCTCTCTTGTGGAAGTTATTGTTGTCTTGTAGGTGATCCTAGGGTGTTGAGGACTTCACCATAAACTCCTACAATTTTTGTATGCAGGGATGTGATGGATTTTTTTGTTTGTTTCATGATACTTGGATAGAATAGCTAGTATGATGAGGATAGAAGGAATTACTTTGGATAATGATTGATATTTGTATAGATGAATGTATCAATAAATGAATGATGTTGATCAAATATCAATGAAAGCTATAGTTATTGAGATGATTTGGGATTTTTATTAGATTGGAAAAATGATTTTCTTTTTCTTTTGTTTATGCTAAAAAATGTAGAGATGGATCC
Organism: Sequoia sempervirens; assembly: GCA_007258455.2. NCBI lineage: Eukaryota > Viridiplantae > Streptophyta > Pinopsida > Cupressales > Cupressaceae > Sequoia > Sequoia sempervirens. The sequence goes on from VDFB02271358.1 coordinate 877,998,563, forward strand.
TTACTTTGATATAGCAAGTAGACATTATGCACCAAGTTATGAAAAATTGGTATGGTGTCATATCTATTGCTTCAACTTTGACTCTACAAACAAATAGGAGTATTTGTATTCATACTAGACATACATAAAACCTTATTTTATTATGTGAGAGAATACAACTCAAATCAAGTTAGGACTATGCAAAAAAGGTATAAAGAACTTGATATGAAACAATCATTCGTTATGCCTGAAACTACCTCTAAACACACAAGGAAAGTATTCACCATGACAGTATTACAAGAACATTCCACAAACATAGTATGAGGTGAATTAGTTAGGTAAAATATTTTATTCACACCAACAATAATTTGACTCTAAAAGGAGATATCACCCTAAAGGTTTTCTCAATAAGATGAAGTAGGAAGTAGATGAAGTAGGAAGTGGATCTTACTAGATATGAACATAAATTTGATGAATTAGAAGACTTTATTAGAAGTTATAGTGGTATTTATGAGAAGAGAGAAACAAGAACCAAATGGTTTAGGATTAAAAATGTTGAGATGAAACTTATAGAGACTAACCCTATGGTGGAGCTAGTTTGAGTTTTGGCCTTCTGAATATTCAAAACCTTTTAAATATGCAGGGAACTGTTAAAATTGTGTATTAGGGCTTCTAAAAGCCTAATGCTTATTCAAAATCCAAGTGTCTATCCTATTTACCCATGCACTTTTCTTATATTTCATCGTTGACTAGTAACCGAAGTTTCCCCTCACTTACATTATAACCTTTAAATTTTGATCTCATTTATTTACTAGCCCCATCTATTAGGATAATGAATCGTTCTGTTAATTCCTAAAGTCCTAATTCTATGTCCCCTCTTGTCATTAATTCTTAGCCCCCTTTTTCTTAGTGCTCACTTAAGAAATAATTTTTTCATGTGCTCTGATAAAATCAATTAAGTTACCCATGCATAATATGTGGTCCCCACTATTCATTATGCCCTCACTGTACTTTCATCTAAAATAATTTATTAAAGAGATGACGGTATGTGAAATCATGTAATGAGGACATGTGTCATGATTCTACAAGAATTTTAGGGCTTGTTGGACATTTTTAAGCAAGTTTTATATTTGAGTCACAAAATGATGGCAAAGGATTCTGCGAATCCATGACTCATTGTAGTAGGTCTTTTCCTATGTCATGGAACCACATAAAAGTTCCATGTCAATTACTAAATGAAATTGATCCTACATGGGTTAATTCTATTGGTCAAAATTCTATCCGCATATTTTTCAAATGGATTGAGTCATCACTTATCATGTATCTTGCACTTTCATCGCAAGATCAATGGATCACATTCAATTAAATGAGTTGCTCTCACACAAACGAAGAGCAATGGTGAAAATGAATAATGGATACTTGATTTTTCATGGATTTCCTCCATAAATATTGTAACTCAACTTGGGGATCATTTCATTTTGTATTCATTGGATGTGGAGAACAAATCTACAGATCTCTATTTTTTCCACATCGAACTAGAGTTTCCAAAAGATGTAGAACAAGTATAGTCCTAGGGTTTATAATTGAAATCTTTTTATCTTATTCATTGCTCAAAATACATTAAAATCTAAAACTCATGTAGAGAACTCTTGTTTAAATCCAATTTGGAATCATGACCCATTCAAAGGAACAACCATCCACTTCAAAGAAACCATTCGATGAGGATCTTATAGTTCAACTCCCTAGCTTTACAAGAAAGGCTATTAATCCCCATGGTCCTGCTGTAGCGATCGATTTAGTTGATAATGCCAAGGAATGCAGGGACACTGAACTCTCTCTTGCTGGGTGGTAATTATTTTTGCATTGGTATGGAAAGAGGAATTCTAAGGTCCATGTTTCTAATGTCTAGGCCTATGACTTGGGGAATTGGCGGTCCCAAATATATTCATGGATGTGGACTTGGTTAGATATATTGCTAGCCACTATGACAAGAATGTTAAGGCTATTAGGGCTACAAATGGAGGAGAATTGATTCTAATTAAAAAATCCTACACCACTAAGGTCTTTGACCTAAAATTAGCTACTAACAAGGTCATATAAATTGAAATTTTCAAATAGAAGTATCAACAAGATTGAAACAAATTCAAGGTGCACTGGCTCCCAAGGTACAAATTAAAGGGCTTTGATAGAAAATATTTAAGAATTATTGCCAGTGAGGCTGAGCCCTTCAATTTGGATACCTTTGAAGATTACTTCACAAGGACTTACTATGCATTGTGCCAAGTCTTGGGAGGAGATTCCAAAAAAAAAATCATTACCTTTGATGTACATGGTTGTAGATATTTAGCACCCAATAGTGAACACTAAGTTTGATTTTTCCACATACATAACAACTGCCATCCACAAGTAGTCAGTGGAAATAAAAAAGAGCAAAAAAGTCAATAATTTTAGATGGTACTCTTTCCTTTGTCATATTTTTTTGTATAGAGGGAGAAGAAAATAGGACAAGGACCTTCAAATTCATGTAGAAGATGGCAAGGGAGGTCTTCTTTCTATTCAACATTGGACCCATGTGTGGGATATGCATTGCAATACATCTAGCTATGTTGTTTTCAAAAATAATTTTGTAGGGAAGATTCTTTCTCACTTTAGAGTTGAAGAGTTCTGGATACAAAAACAAAAATTGAATTTCCTTAGACCTAAGGATAAGACATCAAAATTAGGGGTTCAGCTTGGGGAGATTGGTATCTCCACATTGACTCCATAATCATAAGGGTATATGGATGCCCTGTGGGTCCTCATGTGTTGCCAAGGTACATACCATTTAGGTTGAAATTTTTGGAGATTATGTGGCAAATAAGTGAATCTAATAAGACCCATATTAAGGGACAAAAGAAGGGATCATTCTTCCCATTTTCCACCACATTTTTTTATTTTACTATTACAAGAGAAGGATTGGAGCAAATTTACCCAATGCTCCAAGTTTATAATTTTGAAGGAGGGGATTTTCTACTCTTGAGACTCAAGTCAAGGAGAGTCTTCAAGGAGAAAATAGTCCTCAATTACCTCAAGAAATAAAGCTTTGATGACAAGATAAAGAATAAAGAATGTTTGTACAACTTAATCAAATGAAATGTTAAATTGTCAAAGACAAGAATAATAAGATTACTTAATAATAGATAAGATGAAAAAATTACAATTTATGGTTTACAAAAATGAAAACTACAGAACTCACATATTTCAACCCCAAGAAGGTTAGGCCTTGGTCATGGACAACAATACACCACAAGGTGTTAGTGTAGGTTTTTTATTTTCCTTAAGTTAGGGAGTATTTATTTTTCCTACACACATTATTAAGCTTGCTTAGGTTATATTAGAATGGTTAGGATGAGGACATGTGGCATAAATCCATCACTCACATGTGTCACTCACACCCACTTTTGGGTAGTTGACTCTCACACCCTCTTTTGGATTTATTAGCAACCTCTCATAACCATTTCTTGTCTTTACCTCAGTAGACATAACCATGCAATCTGGCATTTACCAAGTAAGTAAAACTCCCACCTATTATGGGAACTTGGGAGTTATTACCTCTCTTGTAATTATTTTCCCTTATTTTGCTATATAAGTAGCACTCACCTCTCCCCTTGGCTAGTAAGTATGATGGATTGCTAGTTCAGTGCTAAGGGAGTGTTGAGTTTTGTTCATCTTTGGTCTCTTTTCTTGATTTCCTTCAATCATTTTGATCTTGAGTGGTTTCACAACCAAATCTAACATGGTATCAAAGTTAGTTGTGAGTTGTGGTTAGTAGTTTCTTCAATCCATTCTTGAAAGAAAAATATGCTCTTCTCTTGCATCTAATGATGACTTCGAGAAATAGAAACACTTGATAGAGATCTCAGTTTTTTGGGGGGCTTCCTTTCTATTTCATTTTATTGTAGGTATTTTAGGGCTTCTTGGAGACATTTTGAGCTCACCATTGAGTTCAAAGCAGTTGGAAAAGTAAAAATTGGCTTTTATTTCATCCAAATCAGACATCAGGTGTGACATCTATGAAGGGTTGAAGCGGAGGTTTTAGAGAGGTTCCAAAAGGTAGACATCAAATCGGTGCATTTTTTGCTCAAACGAACCTCGCCATTGCGCTCAAAAGGCATCAAAACCTAAGGATTGACTACCAATTTGTCAAAAATGAAGAAGTTGACTTTTGAGATTAAAAAAAATTCCATCCTGGGCTATATGGCCCCTTCTACATAGGGACAGGGTGAGACTTTGACCTCCCAAACAATTTTTAATATATTTTTTATTATTTCAAAAACAAAATTTTATGTTAAAAATAAAAAAACCTTTTAAATTTGCATCCGTACTACAAGTTGACCTGTGCCAACCCCCTATACATTCCAACTTCCTCAGCCTTTGTGTGCATATCTGCCATTTTTAGTGGTTAATCTAATGGTTCCTCCAACTTTGGCATACCTCTAAATTGAGTTGGAGGTCTACTAATTTTAGCAGCAGGTTAAAACTGTCTGGCAACAACTAAATTTGGTGGCTTCTCCAAACTTTGTAGTAGTTTTGCTAAATCTAGTGGTGACATGATGCTGATGTCAATAGGTGGAGTTTGAATTATTTTCCCCCTCACCATTGCATTTTTCAGTTTGGAAGGCAAACTTTGAAAGATGATATCTCAGCCATACAGAGGTATTTTTCTGAGCAATTTTTTTTGATTTGGGGTAAAATTTTGTGCTCTTTGCAGTAGTGTGATAAATTTTTGCTCAAGTGAGCTGGATTTTTTAGAAAATAAATTTTATTATCAGATATGAAGGATGGTTCTCATTTTTTGAGCTTCAAATAGATGTAACTTTCACATACGACCTCAGATTGAGGTGATTCTTTTTTTGAAAGTGAATATTTTTCTGAGAACTATGTTGGAAAGAGACACTAAATTTTTTATTTTTTTGTTATTCATGGAAACCCCAGTCAGTAATTGGATCTGCATAACACCATTTGCTCACACTGACAGTCAAATTGTGGGCAGTCAGGAAGAACAGAGCATCCGACAGTTTCATGTTCAACGATTTATGTGCAAATTTCTAGTTGTTATTTTGAGTTGTGGGTCTCACGAAAGGTGTATCAGTGTATTTCTTGTGTTATCTAGAAATCTTAGTGCCTCGTACCAAGTCATGTGTAAGTTTGGAGATCTGGTTGATGCTTTTCAGTTTATGAGTATTTTGGGGCCGACTCAATTGATAGAATGCAGTGTGGATATTCAAGAATTGTTTATTCAAATATTTTTGTGCTTGATCATTATGTTTTGGGTCTAAGCTAAGTTGTGGATGACCGTTGTGGATGTGCATTGGATAATTCTTAAGATTTGAGCTGAGTTGCTAATATTTTTAAGTTTTAATTAAAGCCAACTTGTTATGATTAAATTATTAGTCGCAGATATATCTGTATGATCTATTATATCATTTTGATATGTATGTGTGGTGTGTCGATGTTTATTGCAAATGTCATAAGAGTGTTAGAGCGATTTTATGCATAGTTTCACTTGCGCATAAAGATTGTGTGGTGTGAGTCAGAGCAGAGTAGAGGAAAAGTGCAGTATAAGTCAGAAGGACAGAAGATCAACAACAGACCCTAACCGGAACTGTAATCAAACATTTGTAGATGTTATTCTTTCAGTTCATTCTCTTGGATCTAATCCAAATCTCTATAAGGCATTGTGCCTTCCTATTTTGAGCAGTGATCTCTAGGCAGTGTGTCTGAGTTCAAGTGCATTCCCATTTTGTAAACTTCTTTTGAGTATACTCAAATTATATTGTGGATTAGCCATCCACCGTGGTTTTTCCTCTAACATTATTTCCACATAAAAATCCTTGTGTTATGGTGTTGTGGTTATTTTCTTTCTATTTCTGCATATTTATTTTGGTTGAAAGCTTAAAGTGGGTTAATGATCAAAATAACAAAGTTAATTTTTGTAGAACATTGATTCACCCCCCTCTCAGTGTTGCTTGTTTACAACAATTGGTATCAAAGCTAGTTCCTTGAAAGAATTCTAACAACTTGGGGAGATCTTGGAAAATGTTTTCAATGGATACAAGTAGTCTTTAGCAACAACTTATGGTGGCCCTAGATGATCTTGACCAGTCAAAGTCTGAGAATGGAGAACTGCAGGAAAGTCTTGAGAATGCAAAAAAAATCACCCATTCATTGAAAGACAAAATCAATGAATCAAGGGAGAAAATAAAGGAATTATGTGATCACTTCAAGCAGAAGAACAAAAGCATGGAAGATGAACAACTCAGTCATGCCTTGAAGGAGAAAATAGAAGAGTGTGAAATTTTTTCCAAAGAAAATGCTGCCCTGAAGTGTGAGATGGAATCCATCATGATGAAAATGACCAAGGAAATTGAAGATAGAAAAAAGAATGAAGAAAAGATTGTTGAATCCTTGAAATAAAAATCTGAACAATGAAGTTGATTGGACAATGAATTGGAACAATCTAAAAAAAATGAGGAAATGCTTGAAAAACAATTTGATGATCTCATAGATGAACTTACTATTGCAAATGAGTACAAGGAGAAATTCAAAGCCATTTCAGCCAAACTTGATGAACTAATTAAAGGTCAAAGGATGGATGGTGACAGGTGAGGTCTTGGATATGAAGAAGGAGAAAGTTCTAGATCTGGACAAAAGAAATCTAGACAAGGAAGATTCAAGCAAGGAAATTAGATGAATGGAGCTAGAAGGAATCTGGTAAGACAACCAAATGCTCAAAGATTCAATGGTTACTATTTTTCTTGCAACAAATTCAGTCATATGGCTTCTCAGTGTAGGAGCAAGATGAACACAAGTGGACCATCATTCTCAGGTTAGTGCTTTAATTTCTATAAGTATGGTCATAAGTCAAGTGAATGTAGAGTTGTGATGAATAACTTTCATAGAGATATCAGATGCTATGCATGCAATAGACTTGGGCATATTGGTAACCAATGTAGATCAAGGCAAAATTAGTGGAACAATTGGTTTGAACAAAGAAATGTTGTGTATTACAACTGCAAAAAAATTGGCCATATTGCTAGATTTTGTTGGAACAAAAGAGGTCTAGTAAGACAAAATACATAGCTGGATGTCAAAGGAAAAGGGAAAGTTACTACAGATGTGATCAAGAGGAAAATGTAGAAGAATTGGGTGAAAAAGAATCCCTTTGTTGAAGGAAATATGCTAGCACCAAAATCTACTTCTAGTAATTCCTCCAGGAATTAGTTTTAGGCCTTTGGCCTAGGGGAGCTGTCAGAAAAATCCTTTAACTCCCTTGCAAGCAATTAATACTAGAATGTGGACCAATCCAGTAGGTGGGTCAATGCTTTTCAGATGTTGTTTAACCCAATTGGAGGTAGTATTGTAGAGTTTTGGATATCTGCAGAAGAACTATCTGTCTCAGTGCATGGAAATAGAGTAACCAGATGAACTAGGGTAAAAGCATTTATTGTGTCAAGAAGGGTTAGGTGTGCGAATGATAAAAGAACATTTTTATCCTTCATTTGTCACTTTTCATTTTGGAGGAAAGCAGTTTGAAGAGCCCTAGAGTGAACTTTGCTTAATTAAGGAGAGATTCAAAGTGTGAAGAAGAATCTGCGATCAAACTCTGATTCGACGGAAAGGTATTTATCTAAAAGCCTATGAATTTATGAATTTGTAATCTTGGACACTCCATTGGTAGTAGAGGTTAAGGACAAACCCTGTCCTAAATTCAAATGGCATCCTTATAAGTCTATTGAGACCGAGCCCTTAGGAGTGTTTTCATCTATACCATATGGAGTATTGCACATAGAAGATATTAGGGCTTATATGCATGCCAATATTGAAGAATTGGGAAGCTCTCGAATAATGAATCTATATTCCCATCATATAATTAAAGAGGATCTTACTGTAAAGCTAGAATTTCAAACCCTAGAGGAGAAGAAGTTCACGCAGTTTGCAAAATTTCCCATATTTGAGGAAAATGAATGTGTTAGATACATTTTGATCTGTGTTCATGCTGAGTTCATGTGGTTAAATATACCCTTCAAGATCACAAAAAAGGCTATATGTGTAGTCACGGGTCTGAATTCCACTGATAGACTTCCAATCTTGAAATCCATGAAGAATGAAAAGGTTACGAAGGAAACAAGTGCGCAATGAGACAGAAGAGCAATGACAATAGAAGATATTGCTAAAGTGGATGTAAAATTTGCATCAATGGTCATTGGCTACAAGATATACTATTCTAGTTGGGATAATTTTGTATCTAGTATGACCATTTATGCAGCTTATGAAATGGTAAAGAAAAATGCAGACTATGACTTGTGCAAGCTACTCAAAGGTCAATTGATGGAGAATCTAAGTAAAATCAAGAAAGATAAGAAGAATACTTTCAAATATGGTAATCTACTATTGTGTTTATTTTTCTATTTCATGGATGAGGTTTTGGGTGTTGGAAAATTACATTGGAAAAATGATGAGCCTGTAGTTGTTCAGATAAGGAACATGTTGTTTGGAATTGGTTATTGTCAGGTCAAGAATACTACCCTCTGGGGATACTTAAAAAATTTCCAGAATATGATGCATGGTAGGGAAAGAATTCCCACTTCAATTGTGGAATAGTACAAAGATACTATCTACTTCATGGAGGATATTGACCAGTGTTATATGGAAGCTATTGATCCTAGAACAATATGGATCATGCCTATGGGATACAAAGTAGAGGAATTTTTTTTGAATATGTATGCATAACACTTGCTAAGTTCACCTTTGGATCAGGGAGAAGAGAGGTTTGGAAATTATGCAGAGAAAAATATGTAGGTTCATGTGGAATTGGAAAAATAGGTGATAGTCAGGAGAGTAAGAAAAGAGGTAGAATTTTTTGCAAAAAATATGGGCATACCTATAGAGAAATTGAAAGAAGTAAGAAGGAAGAGAGAAGAGGCTAAAACAGAGAAAGAAAAATAGATTCTGCTAGTCCGAATGCATCTTCTACCCGCACTAGATCTACAAGGAGTTCCCTATCCTTATCCACTCCTACAACAAATCCAGCTCAAGACAAGCCTTCTGATACAAGGAAGAAGAATAAAAGCACAAGAACATATGAACCTGTTTCAGAAGATGAGGAAAAAAAATCAAAAGAAGTTTTGAGAGAAATGAAGGCTACCAGAACTCAAGCTGTCAAGTTAAACAAGAGAAAATCTTCTAAAAAAGAAGAAAAAGAAAAGAAGGAAAAAGTTGATAAACCTAGTATGTCAGTTGAGGAAGTTGAGAATGTAGTTATCAAGGACAGTAATCTTAAGCCCGTCTATGAATTGTATGAAACTTTTGATAGATTAGGTCAAAGAATTCTTGAAGAAGCCACAATAAAACATATGAAAATTTTCAATAAAGTTCTAGTTGAGATTATGTATGGCTTACCAAAGAGTCTGTATGATATTTTGGAGTCGAGAAGATTAATTGCTAGAACAAAAGAGAATATGAGGAAGATAATTCTTACATATTTATGTCCAGAAATGTCAATTGAGGAGATGAATTCACTCCTTGAAAAGGCTAAAAGGGAATTTAAGAGAAAGAAAAGGGTGAATAAACTCATGATTGGTGAAACTGATGCTGTTGTTGGTGAAACCAAGGAGATTTTGGAAGAGTTTTTGTCAAAGAATAAGATTAATGTTGAGGAAATGAATACTGAAAATGTTTTGGAAAATGAGGAAGTGAATGTAGACACTAAGGATTTCCAGATTCCTCCTAATGTGGAAAATACAAAGACGCCTATGGAAACTAAATTTCCTAAGGTGGTATTATCTTAGGAGAAGTAGGTGCAAAATGAAGAGGTTGAAATTCCTAAAGGCAATCCAGAAATATTCTCTAAAGAACCCAAGGTTGAAGAAGAAAAAGTTTAGGAAATTAGACTGGAGGAAAGAGACACTACCAAGGCAGTGAAGAGATCTCTGATGGAGCACTAGGAAGATTTTGATCCTAAATTGGATTAAAGCTCAATAAATCTATCCACTTTTTCCCCAATTTAGATGATGAAGGTCGCATCAATTGCTCAAGCTAAGGCTAGTGAGAATATTTTGAAGTCTCACATAGAGGATAGTGAATTGCTAAGTCTTGCATCTAGAGTTCTACAAAAAATAATGCCTACTCATGTCATGGATCCATCCGGTTCCTCTTCTGGTGAGCTAAAGAAGCTCATAAATGTTGTAAGTACTCATTTCGAGTCTCTTGAGAAATTTGTTGTGGATAAAGTGCAAAAAGAGTTTTATGGTAAAAGACTTAGTTGGTTGAAGGAAGTGATTGCAAAGGTTAAGAATCAATTAGCTAGCTACATGAAGAATATTCAAGGTTCCATATCTGAAGCTAGAAAGGCTTTTAAGGAATGTTTGGTTTTTTCCAAGTTTACTGAAGGTAATGAGAAAAAGGTGAAGGATCTTGAAAATCAATTGGCTATCATTTCTTATACTTTTGATCCATTAGCTGGTGATGTTGCTCAATAAGAAGGTCAAGTAACATCCATACTTGAAAAAATAAGATGTTTAAAGAATGAATCTCATAGGATTGTTGGGAGAGTAAGTGAACTTAGGGGACTAATTTTTTCGAAGATTGAGATAATGGTGAGTGCTTTGAAGGAAGAAAAAGTTGTTGTGGCAGTTAGTGACCCAGAGAACCTAGAATCTATAGAAGCTCAATCTTACTTAATGTGTGGTAACATAATAGTTTTGGAGAGTCTCAAAAGGTTTGTGATGACAATTTAAGAGTGTTGAAGCAAGATTTTGTAGATATTTTCAAACTTTTGTAAGTTACAAGTTCATGCTTGTACAATTTTGGAATTTTGTTTCAATTTCCCCAGTCTTTGTCATTGATGTCAAAGGGGGAGAAGTGTACAGTGAAAAATGTATATTTATCATAGGGGGAGTTTCTTTTCTGAGCCGAGATTGAAGTTTCTTTTTGAAGTTTTGAAGTAGCAGTGTAATTCATGTTGGTTTTGATCTGACACTTGGTCAGTTTTTGCTAAGTGTTTCCATTAATGCCAAAGGGGGAGATTGTTGGAAAGAGACACTAGAAATTTATTTTGGTGTTGTCATTGATGGAAACCCTAGTCAGTAATTAGATCCGCATAACACCATTTTCTCACACTGGCAGTCAGATTGTAGACAGCTAGGAAAAATAGAGCATTCGACAGTTTGATGTTCAATGATTTACGTGCAGATTTCCAATTGTTATTTTGAGTTGTGGATATCACAAAAGGTGTATTAGCGTATTTATTGTGCTATCTAGAAATCTTAGTGTCTCGTACCAAGTCATGTATAAGTTTGGAGATCCAATTGATACTTTTCTATTTATTAGTATTTTGGGGCTGACTCAGTTGATAAAATGTGGTGCAGATATTCAAGAATTGTTTATTCAAATATTTTTGTGGTTGATCATTATGTTTTGGGTCCAAGCTAAGTTGTGGGTGACCATTGTGGATGCACATTGGGTAATTCTTAAGATTTGACCTGAAAGTTAATAATATTTTTAATTTTTAATTAAAGCCGACTTTTTGCAATTAAATTGTTAGTCACGGATATATATGTATGATCTATTATATCATTTTGATATGTATGTGTGGTGTGTCGAGGTGTATTGTGAATATCAGAAGAGTGTTAGAGTGATTTTGTAAACAGTTTCACTTGCGCATAAAGATTGTGTGGTGCAAGTCAGAGCAGAGCAGAGCAGAAGTGTAGTATAAGTCAGAAGGATAGAAGATCGACAACTAAGCCTAACCAGAACTCTAATCAAGCATTTGTAGATGCCATTCTTTCAGTTCATTCTCTTGGATCTAATCCAAATCTCTGTAAGGAAATGTGCCTTCCTATTTTGAGCAGTGTGTAGACACTTAAAAATGACCTAGGCCAACAAATTCTGTTTTTACCACTTTCGTCCTAGCATAATTATGAAATTTAATTATGTCCTTGGTACACTTTCCACTGTTAATTAAATAATTGATTATTATTTAATTAATTCATATTTCTTTTATGCTTCATGATTATTAAATAAATAAATTATATTTATTTATTCAATACGTCACTAAGGGCCTATTCTCCTCTTACAATTAAATAAATTTATTAATTTATTTAAGTACCTTTATTCATTTATTCTTCTTGATTATTAAATAAATTAATTTTATTTATTTATTTAATATGTCACTAATTCTCATAATTAAATGAATTTATTATTTTTTTAATTATTGGTCATAATCCTCTAAATTAAATAATTATCTTTAATTATTTAATTTCCAAATTTAACATTTCCCTCATTTTAAATAAATTAATTATTTAAAATAATATCACATTCTTGACTGTTAATTCATTTTGGTAAATAATTTGAAAAAGATTATTTATTATCACACAAAATCCTTAGTTTGAATTAATTTAATTCAAAAAGGTAATCTTCTTTTGAAAATCAAGTAATTGAGCAAATTCTTGATTTTCCAAAATATGCTTCTTTGTCCAACTCTTATCTTCTTGATTTTTCAAATCTCATAAATCAAGCAGTCTTTATCTTCTTGATTTTTAAAAATCTTTATCTTGTCACATTTATTCTCGACCGTCGATTTTATTTTCTCAAATGACATCTTGACCTCTCATTTAATGATTTTTCCCTAACCCTGATTAGGGATTGTCACATTAAATCTCAACCTCTGATTTTAGGATTTGTTAGCTTTCAATCTCGCCCATCCATCTGAAATTGTATTTTCTATAAAATGACAATTTTGCTCACATTTTTGACTACTCACACTCATACAAGTTTACATTTTTCTTTGCAGCATTCATGATATTTTGGCATATTCAATTCTAGTCTTAGACATTATAGTCATTCTCTCATAGGCATAGACATTTATATTTCAAATCCTTCAAAGCTTTTTTAGGACTTTGTCATAGTCTTTAGTATCAAATTTCTCACACACTTGATCTGAGGGCAACAATTAGCAAGTTAGAAGATGCTTTAAAGGTGAATCATGGAAGCTTCAATGAGTGACAGGTATAATCGTTCTTGTTTTAGTTTTCATTGTACTTGATAGCTTATTTGGGTTTGTATGCTTTATTATTTGATAATCTAACCTTAGGAAATTAACCCATTGATACACAGTGAGCTCTAAGCAATGTGCCTAAATGTAAGTGCATTCCCATTTTGTAAACTTCTTTTGAGTATACTTAGATTATATTGTGGATTGGCCATCAACTGTGGTTTTTCGCCTAACAGGGTTTCCACATAAAAATCATTGTGTTATGGTGTTGTGGTTATTTGCTTTATGTTTTTACATATTTATTTTGGTTGAAAGGTTAAAGTGGGTTAATGATCATAATAAGAAAGTTAATTTTTGCAAAACACTAATTCACCCCCCCTCTCAGTGTTGCTTGTTTCCAACACACTACACATTGGTGTTGTTTTATAGTTCTGATTTTCAGATTGTATTGTACTTTCAGTATTTGGGTCCATTTTTGGACATTATGAAACTCTAGAAAACAAATCCAACATTGTAAACACACTGATTTATAAAGTTCCAAATATTTTTTTTGTTGGGGGGGAATTCTTGATTGAGTGAAAAAGGGGGGTTCTCTCCTTTTGTGTGTGTTCTTTTATTTGTTCACTTGTGCTCTTATTTTCCTTCACACATGGATCATTCTAAGGTTCCTTTGCTAACACCTTATAATTATGCAACATGGAATCAACATGCATGGAATGTATTAATGAAACTTGGGTATACTCCCTATGTTGAAAAGAAGGTAGTTGAACCTATAGATGATAAGAAAAAGATAAAATGGATGCTTGAACATACAAAATCTCTTGGATGTCTTTGTAGTTTTGTTTCCCTTGATCTTATGTTTCAAATTGAAGCATGTACAGATTCACATGATGCTTGGGAGAAATTTAATTCTTTGTATGGTACAACAGATGAAGTTAAAGGCTATCAGATTGATAAGGGTAAACCCACAAAACTGGTTTACAATTCCATTGAGGAAGGAAAAATGCATTTTTAGATGGAAAACACTTTAGGGGGTTCAATAGAACCAAGGGGTTCGAGCGAACCCCACCCCCATTTAATGGGTTTTATTTTTTAATTGCATTAAAGCATGGTTTGCTAGAACCCCCCTTTTCCCCCCTTCTCCCCCTTTAGCACCAAAAATCTACAAAATTTTTCCCTTCAAACCTCAAGTTGAGGATGAAAATGGAGGAGACTTCACAGACCCAACTAGATGATGGTAGTCCTCACAATGAGCTATCCATGAAATATAATTTTAATATGTTTTGGTTTTATTATGTATTTTTTTTAGTTTGATTAAACATAGGTTTTTCACGAAAAATCAAGCTCTATGTTCTGCACGTGGAAAAATAGAAGATTATCAAAAAATAATTCTAAAAAAATATGTGTAGGTCAAGTATTGAAGTCCTTGATCCAGTAAAAAAAATTGAATTTCAATACATACAAAAAAAATATATGTTGTATACAGTCCGCCTATGTCTGAATTGTAATTGGTTTGACTTTGAAACTTGATTAAGGAAAAAATATTCAATAAAACACTATGAAACTAAATGAATTGATTATATATCATAGTTACAAATCTAAATTCAAAAAAAATATAAATTTATCCTTCATAGAAAAAAGTTATGTTATATATGTTGAGCATCACTCCTTAAAAATGGTGTTTACTGATAAAAACTGATTTTTGGAGATAGAAAAAGTAGTGCAATCTGATTCCAAAAATTTTGAAAAAAATATATTTAGAATCTATAGAAAAAATGTCACAAATCACTAGTTTGCATCATATTCAAATTCCTCATGGTTTAGCCGCTATAGGTGCCTGAAAGTGAAGATTTAGTTAGAAAAAATCAGTTCAGTGTCAAGTTTGGCCAAAAATTGTAAACCAATATTGTGGGATCACCCATAATGAATTGATGAGCTTTGATCCAAAGAAGTTTAGCAACATCCAGGATTATATTACTAAGTTCAATGATCTGAGAGTACAATGTAAAGCATGTGGTATTGATAAAAAGGACATTCATTTAATCTATAATGTACTGAATAAACTTGGTCCTGAATTTGCAAATTTTGTTTCTAGCTTTCATACTCATAGACTGAATATGGGATCTGTATATACTATGTCTTCATTTGCATATTTTTATAATATATTAATGCATGAACAACAAAATATTATTTTGATGGGTCTCATAAAGTCATCATAGACTTAGGCTTTGTTAGTTGGTCAACCTAAGGGACATAAAGAGTTAGGACAATCTGATAAGAAACAAAAGAAATCTAAGAAAAATACACACACATATTATGCACAAAAAAAATCCTCTTCAAAGGAGGACTCATTTAAGAAGGAGAAGTCTACTTATTCATATTTCAAAAGGACTAGACATGAAGAACATTCTTGTTATAAGAAGGATATTGGTGAACTGAAACATCTTCTTAAGAAGAACAACATTGATCTACCTTCTAGAATGTCTGAGTCTACTTCTTCACATTCTTCACAGTCGGGATCTAGTAAGGATAAAGCTCATGTAGGTTTTTCTTCTGATTCAAAGAAAAATAAAGGTAAATATCTTCGTGCTTCTACAAGCCATGAATCAGGGAAATGGCTCATAGATTCTGGAGCTTCTCATCATATGGATTCAACACAGTCTATGTTCTCTTATTTTGAGCCTTGTGTTATGCCACCTATTCTGATGGGAAACAACACTTACATGAGTGTAATTGGGAAGGGTTCTATTGATATTTGGGATGGTACCTTCAATGATGTTTTTTTTGTACCTCATTTGACAAATAATATTCTTTCCATTTATCAGATCATTCATGGTGGAGTAGGGAAGACTGTGGAATTCACACTTGACTCAATTATCATTAGAGACTTGGAGAGAAGAGAGATAATTACTACTGGGATGGTTGATCATGCATCTCAGTTGTATACCTTTTCAGACTTTGCATGTGATGATTATTCTAATCCTTTGGTTATTGATCATACTTCTAGTGTGATTTTTTATTTTGAGAACTTTGGTTACTTGAACTTGGGTATTCTCATAGGTGATCTAGTTCTTGAGCCTTGCATTCCTTCTCCTCCATCTATTGTTACTTTTGAAGATACTTGTGTTGTTATATTCATGGCTTCTTTTGATTTAGTGTAGTAGGATACACATCATCTTCTAGATATAGCTACTTCAAATGAATACTTCAAATATCCTACTACACTAAATACATTATTCATGCACCTTTGGTTTTATTTCTTCCTAAGGGAAGGAACATTGTTTGATGATTGTGGACCATATTCTACATCCAGTTTCGAGCATCAACCATTGGTATAGTTGAATTCTTGAGGGAAGGCTACATAGTCTTTCTTATCCTTTCTATTTTGGAGGGGACTTCTTCATTACATGGGATTCTTCTTGTGTTGGGAAACTTGTTTTCTTTTCTCTTTTGGGAAGGATTTTTGTCCCACTAGGTTTTCTCCCTTTCTTCGATTGTGAGAGATCATTTTTTACATGGGTACCTAACATGGCCTAGTAGTCAAGACCCATTTTTTTATCTTTTCACCCACCTAAGTTATGCTTAAGGGGGGTGTTAGTGTAGGTTTTTTATTTTCATTATGTTAGGGAATATTTATTTTTCCTACACACTTATTAAGCTTGCTTAGGTTATATTAGAATGGTTAGGATGAGGACATGTGTCACTTACACCCACTTTTGGGTAGTTGAGTCTCACACCCTCTTTTGGATTTATTAGCCACCTCTCATAACCATTTATTATATTTACCTAAGTAGGAATAACCATGTAATCTGGCATTTACCAAGTAGGTATAACTCCCACCTATTATGGGCACTTGGGAGTTATTACCTCTCTTGGAATTATTTTCCCTTATTTTGCTATATAAGTAGCACTCGCCCCTCCCCTTGGCTAGTAAGTATGATGGATTTATAGTTCAATGCTAAGGGAGTGCTAAGTTTTGTTCATCTTTGGTCTCTTTTCTTGATTTTCTTCAACCATTCTGATCTTGGGTGGTTTTACAACCAAATCTAACACAAGGATGTGTGTTTCTCACATTGTCATCCTTATCAAAATATAGAATAAAATATTTAAGTTTACAATGTCCAACTTCTCAAATCCATACATCTACACACAAGATAGAGAGAGGAAAATGTTGGGGTTGTTTTGGGAGTTACCTTAGTCAAACACCCATTTTGGTGTTTCCACCTCCATGAATAACGAGATAGATAAAGATAGAAAAAAAATACATGAAATGTAAAAGATGTGTGTTAGAAGCAAACCTTGTAATGGAGGAGAACCCCTATCACAAATATAATAGATGTGTAATAGAAAAAATTCCCACAAAGGAGGAAAATACCTATTATGAATAAAGTAGATGAGAGTAAATAGACAGTAGTAAATAGAAAAGAGAGCATTACCAATATTTTGTGGCTCCCCTCTTGGCTTGATATATGTGATGTATTTGTGTGCAAGAGAGCCTTACTATTGCTTTGATGGGAATTTGGTAGATCTTCTCTATGGAGAGCAAGAGAGAATGAGAAAAGATGTAGAAGATAAAGTAGAATGGGAGACAGAGAGAGAGAGCAAGATCAATCAAGAGAGAGTGAGAATGAATGAGAATGACAATGAAAAGATGAGTTTTGTAAGGTTGCGTGGGTGGGAGGAGTCTTTACATCCGTGTTTTTGCAACAATGATGTGTGTCATAGGAAAAGGATGTGAAATATTCTCATTTGAATCTCAAAAAGTTTGGGGATGCTAGTGCACCGTACAGACATTTGCACATTGCGCAGTTGTCCTACTTACAACTTTGCAATAATGAGGTGTCCAGGCTATCAATGCTTCATCATTGTCCCATATGAAGTTGGAATCATGAAATTCTAACTCATAGGTTTTTGTCATTAATGTGGTAGGTTTCCATAAATGTAGTGGGCTAGATGCGCAAGTGTGAAATTGTCATGGAGTGCAATTTTATGAAACTATATTTTTCCCTCACTTTAGTGAGTTGATTTTTGAGAAAAGTCAATCATCCTAAAGAAGTTAAGAAGGAAAAAATGCTAGAATTAAAATTTTGAAAATTTTACAAATTTCTACCAAAAAGGATATTGAGGTCATAAAGGTTGAAAAGCGGATATTGACGATGCCCCTAGTGTTTGAGCTTAGCAAGAAACTACAACATTTGATGTGAAGTTTTTTTCTACAAAACTAAAAATTGGGTTAATTTTAGAATTGGTAGAAGCTACCACTATGAGAAGAATGCTAAATAAAATTTTGGCGAATTAGAAAAAAAATGTGATGAAGAGGTGAGTGTATGGCCCCTCCTATTTTTTCCCCTAGCTAGGTGGGGTGAAAATAGGAAGGATGGAAGGAACAGGTTTGCCACAAAAAATGGGAAAAAATGAGCCTATATATGTCGAGGTGGACCCATAGAAGGGTCATTTTCACTATTCACGATGAGGACTTTGTTGACCTTTTGAGAGTTGTCAGTAAAATTCCTTGCATATGATATTTTAGACCATTGTAGATTGCCCAAATTGCACACCGATGGGGCAAGGGGTAACCCATTTGATGAGGTACACAAAAAATTTCTGTCATTTTAGCTTACTTTTTTATTTTCATTTCCTCCAACAATGGCAGGATCCAGCTGATGTAGAAGTGTTTGGAAAATGCAGTGGCCTCCATACAACATGTTGTTGTCGGCCTATTATTTAGTGTCATACATCAGCATGTTGCGCAAACATCTAAGCGACATACTACAGTCTCAGAGGAAGACTTAGGAAAGTTAGAACTTTTTTTATGATGTAGAGTTAGAATATGTTTGATATGTAGATCATTCTAACATGAGATTTTATGTTTTTGTAGGAGTTCCCCAAGGTTAGGGAGCATAACGGTGAGTCCATTATGTCATTGTTGAATAGCCTTAGTATTGAGATTGTTTTTTATGAATACAACCTACTATAGCATGTCGGCCTTTGGGGGGTCTATATGATGCCAAATATATGCTTTCACACTCCCATGCTCACAACCCACATAGAGAGGTGGGACGTGGATACATATACTTTTCATCTTTCTACCTGGAAGATGATAGTGACCCTAGAGGATGTCTAATGCATCCTGCACCTACCCATTCATGGAGAGTGTATGGTGTACAAGAAGGGAAGGATAGCCTAGGATTCCTAGGTTGTGTAGTAGTGCTTCCTCAATTGTGTAGTCTCAGAGGACATGATAGGCCATATCTACATGTGCTAGCTAGGGAAAGGATGTGTAGCAATATTGATGGTGCATCGAGTCATGATCATGAACATCACACTATGGTTTACGATGGATAGGTGAGGCTTGCACCTTCATGGGGGCCTCATCCATTGCATCTAAGCCATGGAGAAGAGGGTGATAGTATTCAACTAGGGTCAGAGCATGCTCATGCACCTCTATCATGACCTTGAGCAATATGTCCATTATGATTACCATAGCCTTACTGTCTACATGTTGCTTTAGGTGTGTGTATTCAAGTATATTTGGTGCATGAGACCAGCTAGGTATCCCTAGGACCTATCATTCATATCCCCTTGAGCACACACATACCCCCTGCTATGTTACTAGTAATATAAATATCTACAATTTTGGTGACAATAGATAGATTCTTGAAGGGTGAAAGATATTAGATGGAACCCCTATAGGTGAATGGGGACCTAGCCATCCAATAGGAGGTAGCCGCAAAGGATGCAACACAGTCAACTCTTGGCCAGAAAGTCAAATCATATTATCATACCATACTACTAGCATTAGGTTGCCCATCAATTTGGATAAGTGCATGCAATCCTTCTCATGTCTCCCATGTACATACGATCCCATAGGATCACAACATGAGTGGGAGATCAACCTTGTTTGACCATCATGGATGTTGAACTTAGTTATTATGATAGTTTAGATGAGGACTAGTCTAAGACCCTTGGAGTCAGTGACGTTGACGTCACAGTCGACTTTACTGACTAGTGGCTAATAGTAGGTCCCACCTTGATTTTCCTAGCATATTCCCCCATAGGAGATGATGTTTAGGGGTCAAGAGGCAAGGGTCTCGAGAGCGGTGGTAAGGGAGAGGAGGCAAAGGAAAGAATAGTGCAACATATATTGAAGTGGAAACAATGAGTGGCATCACTAATATGTGCTCCACTTGTCTCAGTGGCTTCACCAACTATCCATATGGTCATGCCCCCATTGACAGGAATGATAGGATTGAGCATCACATCCAACTGTGGTGCTCCACCCCTAAACCCACACTAGCAGGTTGGGAACACAAGTATGAGTATGGTGTATATTATTTCATTTCAATTTTCTCATATGTATGCATACATGTATACTCTAATGATATGGTAGTGATATTGTCCACTATTTCTATGGTTGTAGTGTTCACACAAGAGTGGATCAAATTTTTCAAGCAGTGCATATCAAAGGTGGTCCTATCCATCCAGATCTAAGGGTCAATCTTGGATGCCTACAAGCCATATACAACAAGGTGTGATTCCCAATTATTCAAGTTTTTGGTGTCTTAAGATGACCTACAAGGAGTCGTGCGTGGAAGTGGTCTAGTAGAGTGTTGAGTTGACTATGATGATTGGAAAGAGAGACAATCACACTGTAAAGATACTTACTATGCTATTCAAGACATATTAGGTCATGACACGAGTTGAGAATGCCAAGGCAGCATGTGATTCCATGTAGATCCAATTCAATGACATTAGGAGGTAGGTAGAGGTGGTGAGGATGACACCTAGTGATCCTCAAGTATAGCAACTTAGGGATGAGCTACGAAAGGCTCAAGAGTGGGAAGCTTTTCTACAAGACCACATCACGTAGTTGTGGGGGGAGTTTGTAGAACTACGAGGGGATATCTGAGGACTACAATCATAGATCATGTCCATGTCAAGGTCATAACGCTTGCACTCCCATGCATCGATCCAAAATCCTCCTCTGTTAGTACCAATGCCAGAGGGCTTAGGGAGCCATGCAACCAAGGGCTGAAAGATAGATTTTGTGTACCATATCATTGATGTATAGCATTTTTTGTTGTATATATTCATAAAAAAATATAAAAACACCACATTTTGTCACCATGGTATGATTCATGTACATGACATTATATATATATATATATACAAGATTTTGGATTAGCATCATAGTGTTCTTCATGCAAACTTATTTTTCATGTATGATTATGTGATGGGTTTATGTTTATGTATGTATGTTTAGATTAGATTTTATCATGATTTAATAAACATGCATTGGATGTATGCTTAATTAAATACAATGATGATTTAATTCCTAATCAAAAGAGTTAATCAAGATAATGCATGAATACATAGCATAATAATAAAACACATGTATATATATTTCCTAATTAAATAAATTAACTACATATGCATGTTTACATCATAACAAAAATTAAAAAGAGACTATGTGTTAATGAAGAAATGTCATAGCATAACGAACTATGATCCCTAGAGAGGAACGAGTGCCATGCACATTCTATATAGACCTTATACATAGTATCAATGGAGATACATTGCATTGACCAGTTCTTTTAAAGGCATACCATCCATAGATGATAAGCCACATGCACTATGATGCAATGGAATCTACCAAAACACCATTCATCTAGGGAGCTTCTGTCCCAAACACAATTTGGAGAAGATCAAATTAAACAAGCAACTTTGATTCACTAATCTTTTTCATCAATTCCACTTAACTTTCCTTCAAAAGCCTTCATTTTCTTTTAACTTTCAAGAGGCTACCAACAAGAGAAATAACCAAAGCATCATTCAAGACTTCCATCAGACTCAAATTCACCTTAACCAGCATTAAAATAACTAAACCAATCCAAAACCACCATCAAAAACACTAAACCAACATATTCTTTCATTAATCACAAACTAACATCTCTTTGCAAACTGTATCCCAACAAGGAAATTAAGACATACAATCTGTCAAACTTACCTCAACCTGTTATCAATACTTCGAGACATTGTTTTCATCATGTTTCCAGCTCAAATAAACCCATACATACTTGCATAAATTTTGATCCTTCAGATCTTCTTACTCTGCAATCAAGACAATCCTTAATGCATAGAAATCAACCTTGCTCAAACATTTCATTTCCACAAATATTGCACCCAGACCTCTTCCAAACATTATAAACAACTTTACCAACATTACTTTATTGGTTAAAATACAAAGCAACCACTCAGATCTCTGCATTCACCGAATTACATATTCTTGTAGTCATGAACTCAATACCCTAGTAGCATGGCAATATGGCTAAATCAGGTATTCCATTTAACCCACAATGAATCTCCCCTAACAAAATACAGATTTAGGGACCCACTTGTTCTATTCAAACATACTACAATATCATATGTGCTTGCTTTGGAAAAAGTAACAAAACAATTGACTGTCCCATGGTTAAAGTGCACCAAATATGTCTAAAATACAAAGTAACTACCATCAATCCATCTCCTCAACCAATAATAACTACAAATAGTCTTAGATCATTCTTAAAAACATCAGAATAACCAATCCTTTTACCCCATAAGCCTTACCAAAAGCCACAAAACATAAACCCTTGTTTATGCACAAACCAAGCTTACCACATGAGGGTTTATCAGGAAAGTGTTCTTCAAACCTCTTGCCATGTTAAAATTACTTCAAACACATTGAAAAATTTCTGTACAAACTATTAAAACCTTCTTACACCTTCATGCATGCCTCTACATCAACTATCACCTTTGGAGCCACTCATTTACATTGGAAAACTCTATTTTTCTGTCAGGACAACAACATTCATAATGAAATATTGACTTCCCCTGCACAAAATAACATACACACACCAAATAAAATCTAAAAATAACCTACTCCACCAATTCCCAAGGTCTAAATAAGTGGAGTAGTCATATACTCCTATCTAGACTCTCAAACCCCAATATTGAGGGTTTCTATCGAGTTAAGGAAAATTACTTCAAATAGTAAATATATTCAATGGAGTCCTCTCAAATAAGATGTAAAGGAAAGATAAATCATATTCTACTTGAAGCAATAAGAATCAAGGCCAAAATAAATTGAATAGACTGTACAGCCATGAAACAATGGAAAGAAATTATGATTTTCACTAAAGTAGGGTACTTTATTGACAAAATTCTTCAAGATTACAAAAGAATGATCACTTGCTTAGCCTTTAAATTCTTTATATATTTTTTCTTAACCATAACTGAATTTACAACTGTGTACATCGACCTATCTCTTCATATTTCCCTCAAAAGACTCTTCAACTTCTACTTTTTTGCTTTTTACAATTTTAGCAACTTTTTCAATTTGTGCAACGAAACAATATTACTTGCAATTTGACTCAACCAACCCTCTAGTGACCTATTTGACACTTCAAATACACCATTTATGACCTCATATGACCTTTTACAATAATTTACAATGGAAAATTGAAATTTTGCAATTTTTTTCCTATTGAAGGCATTTAAAGAGCAAGGTGCTCCTACACCATACAACCAACCAACAAAAATTTTCCAAATCCCTTGGGAACATATCCTCTTGTTCTTTCATCTCCAAAAACAACTTCAAATTTTCTTGGACTACTTCTTCTTCATTCCTCTTGAATCTTTTCCTTGTCTTTGTCTTCACCTTCAACTCTATCTTCATCACCATCTTCACTTTGTCTTTGCCATCTATCTTCTTCTCTGTCTTCTCTTGTATCTTGCCTTTCTCTTTCTATCATCAAGTTCACAATCACTTTTCTCCCTCAAAAGGACATAGTACTTCCCTTTCACCACTCTCAAATTTCCATCAACGTTTCCTCAACCAAGGACATAGGACTATCCTTGCAAACTTTCCTCTTCCTTTCACAATTCATCCCTGACTTTCTCTGACCAACTTGTCTTTTCATCTTTTCATCTTCTCATCTACTCCCATCAATGGAGTACTCTTCAGGCTGCAAACTCAATTGCATCACAATCAAGTATCCATCTGGTTCTTATTACAACACAACACAACTCAACAACTCAACAAACCAAGCAATTTCATCCTTGCTTCCAACTCTCAACTTTCTTCTACCTTTCCTTTGCAGCAACTAGGTTATCTTCTCAACCTGCAAAAACTCACACAAACTCACAACTTCTCTCTACAGCTTAGATGGATCAAGCACCTACAACCAAACTCAACAACTCAACAAACTATCAGCAAACCAACAATTATTAGAATCTTGCTAGCTTTAATACCAATTGATGCAAGCATTTGCAGGAAAAGGCTGAAAGGAAGAGACAAGAGATGATTGACAAAGAGATAGTTGAGTTAAAGCAAGAAATGAGAAGATTGGATGCAGAGTTCAGTGATTTTTATGTAGATTCCATTATGAATATGGAGCAGATGATGAAGCAATTGACAAGTTGGAACTTGAAGATAAACAAAAGAGTTGCATGGCCTATAAAGAAGATAGTCAAAAAGAGAAGGAACATGAAGATGAAAGAGGATGAAGTCTTTGAAGATGCTGAAGAAGAGTTCATAGATGAAGAAGATAAAGATATTGCATACATTCCCAAGCATGATAATGAAGGAGTAGCAGAGATAAAGGAACTGATTTCAGAGGTTGAAGATACTAAATTAGTGTCAAAATTGGATGAAGAGGTGATCGTGAATGAGTTGATATTTGAGGTTTGCAAAGAATTGAAGAATGATGGAGGTATTATGTTAGAATCAATGTATTATTTCTTTGTTGTGCTAATCCTATGGACAAGAAATAATTTGAAAGTCAAAGGGAAAAGGGAGAAACAAGACATTGAGATGCATCAAGAAGTGAAGAGTCTGATTTCAATTGCTGAGCAAGACAGGGAGCTAATTTACATGGAAAAATTCAAGCCTAAGGTAAAAATGAAGGTGATTTAGAGCAGTTTCAAGCTGAGTCAGTGGTAGAGCATATCAAGGATGTAGTTTGTTGACAACATCAAGTTCAAGTGGACTTGAGATCTATTTGGCCAAGAGAATGATGCAGGAGCATCTTATCATCATCATGTTTCCATTATAAAGGTTGACTAAGATCATGTTGATTTATAGTGTATCAAGGTCATTTGGACCATTTTCCATATATTTGAGTCATTTAGAGGTGTCAAGGCTAGATTTGTGTCAAAATGTAAAGTTGTCCAAAATATGTCAAAGGTTGTCACAAAATATGTAAAATTGTAAAGTTGCCAAAAAGCAACATTAGGAAGTTGAAGGGTCATTTAGGCTTTTAGGTCATTTAGAAGCAGTTAGAAGGTGTAGAGTTAGTTGGAAATGCCTTTAAAGAGGCCATTGCACATTTATAAGTCTATGGGTGATTGAAAATTTGAAATGGAATAATGATAAGCATTGTTTTTTGTTATTTTCATTTGACTTATGTAGCTTTCTTGTAGTGTATGACCCTGTACAGGTAGGAAGACGTGTGAATGTTTGTAAGTGGTGGTATATTCAATCATATTCCAATTCCATTTTGTTTTATGCATTTTGGATGACATTTTACTCAGATATTGTAATTTTTCTTAAAACTGGTTAAAACCGCTGTTAGGGTAAAAGTGGCTTAAAAATTTGTGGTTCTCCCATTTCTTTCAGTGGAAACTCTTAAATTTTGGTGAAGTCATATAATTTTTTATATGCTTACATGATCTAAAGGTTTTTAGGTTAGAGGGATGAGATTTATGTGTGGAAAATTAAAATCTAAGTCTGTAAAATTGTGTTCAAACTGGTAAAATAGGGTTTGAGAAGCCTAAGATCTACGGTTTGGTAAAATACATATGGGAACGCAGTTTTTATGATCTAATGAGCATAAATAGGTCCAAATAAAGCTGTTCCAAGGGTTGGTTCAATAAAATCAAGTTTGGAGGCAAGCAAACCAATAAGCCTGGGTTTGTTAATTTTTGTAAAGGACTGGTAAAACCAGAATTCAGAGATGTTTAAAGAGCTTTGTTAATAGGTTATGATTCCTTCAAGAGTGGTAATGATTTAAAATGGTGTTAGGGTGTATTTGAATGCATTTCTTGAAAAATAATTGGTAGAGGGAAATATTTTGAATCTATTTAATAGACTATCTTGTTTGGACAGAGATGTCTTAATCATGTTTTGGAGTCTAAAATAAAGGTTCAGTATGAGGGATTGTAAAAATATCATGAATAAAATTTGGGTGATGGCATGTTATGTTTGTATAGACATAATCACACTTGCTTGAAGTATTGGTAGTGAGATTTTGGTTTGAGAATTAGTAGTTGATTGTTTTATGTGATCTAAATGGCCTAATTGTTGGTTTGGATTACAAACTTTTGAGATGTTTTAAGCTGATGAATGGATTGGGGTTGAAAATTTTGATGTTTCCAAGTTGTTTTGTGGAATCAAGAAGTGGTTTTGGGCCTTTTTTGCAGTTTGAGTATTTGTAATCAATGGTTTTGTGAAGGGTAAAGAGTCCTAATTGAATGGACATGAAAGAATTGATTAAGTTTTGTTGAATGATATTGTTTGAGTGAGTTTATCTTCCTCTCACATTGCATCAAGACATGAAGGTGATTATGTAAGGACCTAACCAATTAGGGATGAATTTACCCTTTTGATCGAGTGGCACATTTACATTCCTCTGATTATCATAGAGAACGAGATCACCCACCTTGAAGTACGAAAAAGAAAAGCTTGATTATAATGTTTAGAAATAGATTTTTAAGAAGCTTAGATATGTTCAAGGGCATGCAACTAGTGCTTATCAAGAAAATCAAGCTAATTTAGACATTGAAAATAGTAAGTTTCATCATCAATTAACCCTTTAATGGAAACTCATAGAGACAAAATTTCCAACTCTAAAGGCGTGATAGCCTTGGCACCATACATGAGGTTGTACAAGGTTGTACCAATAGTTGTACGAATGATCATGCAATAGGCCCACAAGGCATAATTCAATTGAGTATGTCAGTCTTTACTATGTTTATTCACTATTTTTTGAAGAATTAGCTCTAGAGTTTTATTAGATGCTTCAACTTGGTCATTATATTGAGGATAATAAGGTATAGAAAATCAATGTTGAATATGAAATTTTTCCAAGAATTTCTTCACCTCTTTGTTCTTAAATGAAATCATTGTAAAAAACAAGGGTAGAAGGCAATCCAAAGTGAGAAATGACATTATTTAGAATAAAGCTACAAATTGCTTCAACATTAGTGGATCAAAATGGAAAAGCTTCAACCCATTTCATAAAGTAATTAGTAGTTGTGATGATGAAGGTATGTCCTTTAGACAAAGGTGATATTTTTCTAATAACATCCAACCCCAATTTTTCAAATATCCAAGGAGACATAATTTTGAAGGTCTTGTGCAAGAGCTCAGATGAGATTATTGTGTTGTTGACGTTGACGAAACTTCTTGACAAAGGAAAAGTAGTCTTGCTCTATTGTTTGCCAATAATCTCCCATGTGAATTAGTTTACACTAATGAATTACCACTGAAATGTCCACCCCTAGATCCTAAATGAGCTTCTTGAAGGGAAAGGGGTATTTCAACCTTAGTGACACACTGAGGAAGAAGACCATCATAAGCTTTGTGATAAAGAACATTAGATAGGATAATATATCGATTTGTAATTTTTTGTATCTGAGTGTGAGTGTTTTTAGTTGCATCATTGGAAAAATTTCTAGTCCTTAAATAATTATAGATGTGATAATACCATTGCCCTGAGTCTACGCGAGCACATACAAGACTGTCAGGTTCCGTTTGTTCCAATAAGTGGGAGAGCATAGCAGTGGTACTATTTTCAGCTTGTGCCACCCCCTTGTGATGCCTATGAGTCATAGCCGATATGAGAAATCCTAATGGTGTGTCATATTTTTGTGCCTCTGGTAATTTTCTTTATTCCATTGCTTGCCTGAAATAAATGCCCCATTTGCAAAATCTAAAAAATTGGTTGTATGAATTTTTCCATGTGCGGAGCTTTTTCTTGCCTTCTTCCCTACATCCCTTCTCTATCACCCTCGATCCCCTTCTTTTGTCCTTCTTTCTATCTTTCCTTAACTTTTCAAGTTTTTCCCATCAGACTTAACCCTTACCTGTAAGGAAAGCTAGATGCAGAAGCAACTCTCCTAACATCAAAACCTCAGGGAAGAATACAAAGATACCTTTTAAATTTTACAATTACAGTCCAATTAAGATGCACATGAAAGAGATAACAAAAATAGAGTATTTGAAAAACACATATGAACACTAGATTTATGTGGGAAAACGCTTACGGGAGAAAAACCCACCACACCAAGAGAAGTCACTTTGTATTACAATAATAAAGATTACAAATAGAGTTTTGACTTATCTTTCTGATGTCAGTGTACATCAGCATTCACCATGAACAACCTTGTTATAGAACATTCATGTTACAGTCTTCACATAATAGAATTCATCCACTGATCATACAATTACATAGCAATCCATTGATCCATCAAACCAGACATCATCTGCTATTCTAGAATATAACCATGTTGCCCCTATCTATCGAGCTTCCTCTCAGTAATGGCCACAATAGTCCAACTACTAATGGTTCCCATTTGGCTTCTCTGATTGGCCAATGACTCACCACGTAGGATGGTCTTCTCTCGGTCAAAGTGATCAACCTATGTTGGAATGTCGGTGAGACACTAACCGTGTCTCCCCGATGCCACAAGACTTAACTATCAATGTCGCCAAGAGTTATCCTTATCACCAAGATGTTACATCAAGTCCAGAGAGCTATCGCTCAGACTCCACCAAGTCACCAAGACCTCATACCGACGATCATCACATGTATTTCTATTGCCAAGACTCACTGCTATCGGTGAAACATCATACTGAAGCTTCAAAGTCACACAAACGTGAGTTTTCCATTCAGTGAGACAATCGTCTTTCGCTGAGAGATCATACCAAGTCATTAAGGGTTATACCGAAATGTTCAACATTCAGCAAGACATACCACTATTGTTGAGACGTTACTCTGAGATCTTAAGTCATACCGAGCACCAAGCAACAATCGGCAAGACTTTTGTCCATTGCTAAGACTTCATACCGAAGTCTTTGTGTCATCGTGAAGACTCCAAGTGTATCCCCATCGGCGAGACCTTCACTAGTCGCTGAGACTTCTCACTGAGACCTTTGAGTTACCCCGAGTGAATTATGTCGGTGATAAATTCCTATCAGTAAGACTTCTTACCGAACACCCAAGACTCTCCCCGAAGACTTCAACAAAAAATGTTGTCGGCGAGACTTTAGCTATCACTAGGACTTCACACTGAAGTAAGCCTTTCGGCCAAGGGTCTCCCCGATATACAATATGAATGGACTGTCAGCCAGAGATCTCCACTCAGTAGGAGGTCATATTGAACACAACATATCATAGCGATATGATCATTCGGTGAGACTAAGGCAAGGTCATAGTGAACTGAACTATTCAACAAGATTCAAGCTGCTAGTCAGCCAGACACAAAAGATGTCACACCAACTTGGCCCTTTCAGAGGTTTCAGTCTATGGGATTGAGGCACATATTTCCAACAATCTCCCACTTGACAAAGATCACACATGCACCTCCAAAGCACAACGAACCCACTGAAAATCATGGGCACTAAGGCCCATCGAACTAGCACACCACCTGAACTTGTCTATGCTCACTAGCTTCGTCAATGCATCTACAACATTCTCCAGAGTATCAAATTTTTCCAAACTAACCTTTCCATCCTCCATGTCTCGTACAAAGTGGTACTGTACATGTACATGTTTCATCCTGGCATAGAAAGTAGGATTCTTTTCCAAACAAATTGCACTTTAACTGTCACAAAAATAGTTATTTTCCCTGCTTCAAAACCAATGTTAGAACACAAACGTTTTAACCAAACTACTTATTTACAAGCATGTGTAACTGCCATGTATTTAGCCTCTATAGTGGACAAAGCGGCTATAGCCTGCCGCTTACTCATCCAACTCACTTTACCACCATTCAACATGAAAGTATATCCACTAGTGGACCTCCTGCTATCAATGTCCCCTACCCAATCAGAATCCACATAGCCTCAAATACTGAGAGTCCTCTATGATTCAACCAGGTTCCCATGGTAACACAAAGAAAAATCTGAAGTGCCCTTCAAATATCTAAAAACTCTCTTTACAGCATCCCAATGTGTCCTTCCAGGATTATCCATAAACCGAATAACAACTCCCACTGCTTGGGAAATGTCTGGCCTTGTACAGACCATTGCATACATAAGACTGCCAACTGCACTAGCATAGGGTACACTAGTCATGTCCTCCATCTCAGTAGGAGATTTTGGATTATCTTCAATAGATAGCTTCATCCCCTGCAAGACTAGAACAACTAGCTGGTTGCACTCATTCATGCAAAATATCTCTAGAACAGTCTTGATATACTTACTCTGACTGAGCCAAAGTTTTCTACAATTCATGTCCATAGTTATCTCCATCCCTAGAATATACCTTGCTGCACCAAGATCTTTCATTTCAAACTTAGTAGACAACTGAGACTTAAGATCAGAAATCATCAACTTACTATTGCCTATGAACAACATATCATCAACATAGAGAGCAATAATAAGAACTTGATCATTTTCAGCTTTATAATAGACACAATTATTAGATTTTGATCTCACAAATTCTAAAGACAATACAAAAGTATCAAATTTTTGGTACCACATTCTAGGTGACTGCTTTAACCCATACAAAGACTTCTTTAACTTGAAAACTAGTTTCTCTTTACCTTTTTCAACAAAGTGCTCAGGCTGGGACATATAGATTTCTTCTTCAAGATCACCATGAAGAAATGTTGTCTTCACATCCATCTGTTCAACCTCTAAGTCATACGCTGTTGCAAGTGACAAAAGAAATATAATGAACGTCAGCTTAGCTACAGGAGAAAAAATCTCCCCATAATCAATTCCCTCTACCTGGGAATAACCCTTCACAACCAATCTTGCCTTGTACTTTTCCACACTACCATCTAGACCAATCTACTTTTTAAATACCCATTTGCAGCCCACAACTTTTATGCCTTTAGGCAATGGCACCAAACTCCAGGTATCATTCTTTTGTAATGATGCCATTTCTTCGTTCATGGCTTCCAACCAAGAGTCTGAATCAGACATTTTAAATGCTTCCTTTACAGTCCTAGGCTCACCAGTGCTAGAAATTAAAGCATAGGCACAAGTAGAATCTATCAAAGATAACCCATACCTATCAAGTTGTTTTCTTGCATGGGTTGACCTCCTCACTTACTGAGGCTGAGGTTCTTCTTCAGAACTTTCAGAACTAATTGAGCTCTCCTCAGTTTTAGGTACATTTTGAATTTTCAATTCCTCTTTATCTAGTGTAGGAGGAATTCCAACTACATCCTTATTGTTTTCTGACTTTGTCTCTGACTGCAGATCCAAGGTAGGAGGCTTCAACTCACGAAAGATTACACTTCTACTATACAAAACCTTCTCCGTATTAGGATTCCAAAGCTTGTATCCTTTTATTCCAGCACTATAGCCAATAAAAATGCATTTGAAAACCTTGTTCTCCAGCTTAGATCTTTTCTCATATGACACATGAGCATATGCCTCACAGTCAAAAGCACGAATATGTCTTAAAGAAGGCTTCTTACCAAACCACGCTTCCAAAGGTGTTTTCTCAACAAGAGCATAATTTGGAGAATGATTAATCAAGTAACATGCAGTAGCAACAACCTTAGCCTAGAACTTCTCCTCCAAGCCAGCACTACTCAGCATACTTCGTGCTCTCTCCATCATTGTCCTATTGAACCTTTCTGCAATTTCATTTTGTTGTGGAGTATAAGGTGTAGTCTTATGTATTTTAATCCCATGGTCCTTACAATACCTCTCGAAATCATCAGAACACAATTCACTGCCATTATCAGTCCTTAAGCATTTAATTTTTCTTCTAGTCTGATTTTCTACAAGGTTCTTAAATTCCTTAAACCGACTGAACAATTCTGATTTACTTTTCAAAAAATAAACAAATGTTCTTCTCAAATAATCATCAATGAATGATACATAGTACCTTGACTTAGACAAAGAAGGAATATTCACTGGACCAAATACATCAGAATGAATATATTCTAGCAAACTAGAAGATTTATGAGGACTAGAATAAAATAAAACATGGTGTTGTTTTCCATATATACAATGTTCACAGAATTCAAATTCAAAGTTACAATCTTCGAGTCCCTCAACCAAGTTTTTATTCTTCAAGGTTTTTAAACCTTTCTCACCAATGTGGCCTAGCCTATGATGCCAGAGCATAGTCTTTTCTACTGGAAGTTTAACTTCCATAGAGTTTACACAATTAGGAACATTTCCCTCTTTTCCTCCATGAGTAGCTTTCTGTGACTTTACAGAGACATCGTTACATTGAACAACATGTGCATCTAGCTTGTACAAGGTACTAATACGAGCACCCCTTGCTAGCACCATTGAGCCTCTAGTCATCTTGTAGCCATTTCCAGAGAACATGACTTGCACTCCAATATCATTCAGCTTACTAATAGAAAGTAAGTTTTGATCCAGACCTGGTATATGCATTACATTATTAATTCCCTTCACTCTTCCATCAGGGAATTGTATTCTGACTCTTCCATGACCAACAATTTCCAAAGTTGAATCACTTGCCAAGTACACCTTTCCACCATCGTATTCTTCATACTTCGTAAACCAGTCTCTATGAGATGTCATGTGGAAAGATGCTCCAAAATCAATTAGCCAGACATCATCTAATGCCTGCATAGCCAAGGTTGCAACAAAGGCGTCTACATCACTATGAGAAGAATCATTGTCAGAAGAATACTTCTTCTTCTTCTTCTTCTCCTCTTTACAATCCTTTCAAACATGACCAGGTTGCCCACAGTTCTAGCACTTCACCTTGGACTTTTTTTCAGAAGACTTTGATCTCCCCTCTAATTTTGATTTAGATATCTTGTCCTTCTTCTTTCCTTTCTCTTTCGACCTTTCTCTAACAACAAGGTCCTCCTTCGCCATCTCAGAAGATTTCCTTCTCATTTCTTTTGATAACAAAGAAGCAACATCTTCCATTTTGAAACTGGATGTTGTACTACCAATAGCCATCACAAGGTGATCCCATGAATTTGGTAAAGAACACAATATTAGCATACAACAATCCTCTTCATCAATCTTCAAACCAACAAATGTTAACTGTGCAATCATCATGTTGAATGTGTTCAAATGATCAGCTACAAAACCTCCTTCCTGCATTCTCAAAGTGTACAACTTCTTCCTCAGGAATAGTTTATTCACCAAGGACTTCCCATGATAAATAGATGCCAGTCTCTTCCACAAGGAAGATGCAGTCTTCTCTTCATGTACATTGAGAAGAACAAAGTCTGCTAAACAGAGCCTTATCAGCCCCTTAGACTTTCTATCTGCAATGTCCCAATCTTTTTGCTTCATGCCTGTAGGCTTAGTTCCAAACACAGCATGCTACATATCACGATCCACTAAGAGATCCTCCATTTTGAGTTTCCACAACTCAAAATTGCTGCCATTGAATTTCTCTATTTCAATCTTTCCTGACGTGCTTGCCATCTCAATCTGTAATTAGAAATTGACAAACTTCTACAAGACTCCCACTGAACAGAAATGACACAAAAAACCCAACCTACCCACAAGGATAACATAACTGGCCAGGCTCTGATACCACTTGTAAGGAAAGCTAGATGCGAAAACAACTCTCCCAACATCAAAACCTTAGGGAAGAATGTAGAGATACCTTTTAAATTTTACAATTACAGTCCAATTAACATGCACATGAAAGAGATAACAGAAACAAAGTATTTGACAAACACATATGAACACCAAATTTACATGGGAAAACCCTAACGGGAGAAAAACCCACCACACCAAGAGAAGTCACTTTGTATTATAGTAATAAAGATTACAAACAGAGTTCTGACTTATCTTTTTGATGTTAGTGTACAACAACATTCACCATGAACAACCTTGTTATAGGACATTCACGTTATAGTCTTCACAAAATAGAATTCATCCACTGATCATACAATTACACAACAATCCATTGATCCATCGAACCAGACATCATCTGCTATTCCAGACTATAACCATGTTGCCCCTATCTGTCGAGCTTCCTCTCAGTAATGACTAAAATAGTCCAACTTCTAGCGGTTCCCATTTGGCTTCTCTGATTGGCCAATGACTCACCATGTAGGATGGTCTTCTCTCGGTCAAAGTGATCAACCTATGTTGGCATTTCGGTGAGACACTAATCATGTCTCCTCGATGCCACTAGACTTAACTATCAATGTCGCCAAGAGTCATCCTTATCACCAAGATGTTACATCGAGTCCAGAGAGCTATCACTTAGACTTTGCCAAGTTTCCAAGACCTCATACCGATGATCATCACATGTATCGCTATCGCTAAGACTTGCCGCTATCGGTGAAACATCATACCAAAGCTTCAAAGTCACACAAACGTGATTTTTCCATTCGGTGAGACAATCATCTTTTGCTGAGAGATCATACCGAGTCATTAAGGGTTATACCAAAACATTCAACATTCGGCAAGACATAACACTATCGCTGAGACATTACTTTGAGATCTTAAGTCATACCGAGCACCAAGCAATAGTCGGTAAAACTTTTGTCCATCGCTAAGACTTCATACCAAAGTCTTTGTGTCACTGCGAAGACTCCAAGTGTATCCTCGTCGGTGAGACCTTCACCGGTAGCTGAGACTTCTCACCGAGACCTTTGAGTTACCTTGAGTGAATCATATCAGTGAGACATTCCTATTGGTAAGACTTCTTACCGAACACCCAAGACTCTCCCCGAACACTTCAATAGAAAATGTTGTCGGTGATAATTTAGCTATCGCTGGGACTTCACATTGAAGTAAGCCTTTCGGCCAAGGGTCTCCCCAATATATGATATGAATGGCTAGAGATCTCCACTCGGTAGGAGGTCATACCGAACACAACATATCATAGTGATATGATCATTCGGTGAGACTGAGGCAAGGTCACATCAACCTGAACTATTCAACAAGATTCAAGCTGCTAGTTGGCCAAACACAAAAGATGTCACACCGACTTGGCCTTTTCAGAGGTTTCAGCCTGTGGGATTGATGCACATATTTCCAACATTACCCTTTGCTACCTTCTTTTCCTTCCCTTCTTCTTCCCCCAACCCTAATCCCACTGAATTTTTTTTGTATTAATTTTTCGAGGATTGAGCATAGGTTTTCCCCTTTACCTCTTCCCGTTTTCATGGTAAGAGGTAAGATGCCCTTCCAACCTCTAACCCTCGATGAGCATTCTATAATTTTGAGCATCGGGGATCTATCTTACCCTTTACCCTTTCCTCCTTTCTTTACAACCTGTAAACCTCATGACTAGCCCCCAACCTTTGATGTCTTTCCTTTGGATGTCAGCAGTTGGTCTTACCTCTTATGCTTTATGCATTTTCAGGTATGGTGTAAGACATTCTCCTAATGCCTAGCACTCAAAGGTCTACTTCCCTTCCAAATTCTTCTTAAAGTACCATTTTCTTCTCAAGGCTCTAAGATTCCCTCCCAAGGATTCTTTTCTTCAAAATTTGATTAAGTATCTATTTTAAACTTTTGGGGATCAAATTTCATCCTTTCTTCTTACTTCCTTCCATTAGGTGGTAAGCCCTTTGCCTGAACCCCGACCTTTGATAACCTATTTTTATACTTTGGAGTTCACTCATTCCCATTACACTTTACCGCTTTGAGTTAAGCGGTAGACCTCTAGCCCAATCCCTGACACCCAACAAGGTGAAAGTCTCCAACCCGATGCCTAGTTCCTTTTAGCAAGTGATAAGAGGCAAGCCTAATTTTAATGTTTATGTCGATTATAATAAGTGGTATAAGGTAATATGAAGGCCCAAGACCTGAAGTCTGATGAGGGCATTCTTTTCGGCTTGGAAAAACATTTAATTTAAAAATGATAATTTCTTGCAGGCCTGACAATTCCACTTTGCCCACAATTTGACATTTATTTTCACAATGGTGCCATTAATGTTGTTTCTTCTCTCTTAGCTACCATATTTGATTTTTGAAGGGTGGTTGGGGTCTTGAATGATGTTTCTACCTACTCCCATTAGGATGAGTGGTGCTATGTGTCATTGACCTTCTTTTTGTTAGAATTTTGATCTTTTTCATGATGTGTCATAGATTTTGTGAGAGTTTTCTTCATAGTTTGTATGCCCATTAATATGGTGGTTTGGCATGGAAAGTTGGAGCATTTATATTCGGATCTCATCTAAGATATTCATTCCTAGAAGTTTGCAAAATGTTTGTTGGGGTTTCAACTTGGATTTTTTCCCAGACATGTGCCTTCTTTCATTCTCACAACTTGTTGATGGATAAAGGACAATTGGGTATGTGATTTGAGGAACACTTCATCCCTTTTATCTGCAATGGAGTTAATGCATTTGATTAGTTGCTTCTACACACATTTTTCTCAAGCTATGATCAGATTTTGTAACCTAGGTTAGGTATTTTGTTGCCTTATGTAAACCCTAGTGGGGTTAGGGTTTGTTTCTAGTTAGTCTTTGAGTTATTCCTAGACTATAAATGCAAGTTTTGTTGTTTTTCAAAGGGCTCTACTTCTCAAATTTGTAAATATTTTGTAGAGGTTTAAGTTGTATATATAATTAGTTTGAAATCTAGAGAAGAAATGTTGTAATTTTTTCTTTGTAATAAAAATAGATGACCTAAATACTCATTTTATTATATCAAGTGTTGAATATCAATTTTTCATTCTCTCCATTATTGTACACACTACCTTAGAATCTATATAATCAAGGATTATCTTTTGGTTCTCATTTCACATTTTCTATTATGGATGCATGAATTGTTTGCTTCTATTCAAGGAATGGAGTAACTTTTCTTCTAGTTCATTTTTTTGAGACCTATTGTGTTTTTATAATATGGATCTTTAAGTAGTTTGATAATGTAAATGATGATTTTGGTTTTCCCTCACAATGTTTTGCTCCTCTTAGGGTTTTTCACCTAAAAGAAGAAAGGGGATTAGATGGGGACCAAAATGCAAGGGTTTAATTTCAAATTCAATTTAAATGAGATGTATTATGCCTAATTAAGATGTTCTAATGCTCTGATCTAAAAATTAAATGTTCTAATGATGAAAAATCTAAGAAAAGTAACTTGTTTGAAAACTTAGCGTGATATGCAAAAAAGTAAAATGAATGCAATAAATGACAAAATGAAGATGCAAAGCAGGAACTATGCACTTGAAAACTAAAGAGGAGCTGATTGGAGATTGAAAAACTATTGAAATTCTAAAAATTTTGATTTTTGATGTAACTGGGACACTTACACCAGGCTGGGTGACTTAGTCCTAAAACAGGGAAACTACCCAGAAAGTTGTTTATGTCAAAAGGGTGTCTGAAAGTGCAATTTTTTTTGGAAAATCAATGCAATGGGAATAAGTCACCACTATTGGCGACTTAGTCCACTTTAGATTTTCTGGAGATCCGAAAGTGGAAATGAAAGCTCGCCACCTACACTCTATTTTTTGATAGAAATTCAGATCTGAATCTTTGAGAAACCCTGTAAAATAGAAGATAAATTGGTTTCTAATGGGGGATTTGGCTTGTTCAAAACCCTAGTTGGTATTTAAACTTTTTGAAAGATAAAATCTGCATAAACCCCAGCCCTAAATGTGTCTAAGACTAGGAAAAACTGAAACTAAGATAAAACCCTATTCTAATGTGCTAGAATTAGGTGATTAAATGAAACTTGAATATGTAAGACTTCAATACAAGAAACCCTACAACTCTTCAAATGAATGTGAATGACATGAAAAATTTAATGCAAACCTTAATTCTGAACATAAAAACATGGAAGATGGAATCACTTCAAAAACAAGTCATTAGGTGTGATTTGATGGCTAGTTGCATCTCTTCAACCTAGATTTCTCCATGATTCACCATAGGCATCCATGACCAATACCTTCCAATGTGATATCTTGAATAACAAGTGAGCTTGAAGACCTACAAAAACCCTAGTTTGCTGCCCTAAAGCTTCAACTTTGCTGCAAAATTCTATTGAATCTTCTTGTGTAAGATACTTTTACTCTTGACTTTTGATTGTTTTGCTTTGTAAAAATGACTAGGAGATGTGAAAAATGACGTAAAATGTGTATCTATAAGCATCAACAACTAATTTTCCCATTATTTAGACCTAAGAGGCTGACATCCTTTGAAAAATTAAATTAAATTGATGAGATTCCCACTCAAAAGTAGAAAATACCCCAAAAGAGACTAAGTCGCCACCTTGGGAAACTTAATCCCACCAGGAATTATTTTGGTGGGTTTCATAGAATTTAAGTGGTTTTAGTGATATTTGTCAGGATTTAAGTGGTTTTATGAGTGAATTAGGCCTCAAAGTCCAAAATCATGAGTATTAGGGGCCTATAAATACAATTTTAAGGGGTGATTCATAGAAGGTGCCTAAAGTAGGACCTAGTTTTACCACAAAATTGTCTCTTTCTTCAAGAGTATACAATTTTTGGCAATACATTAAGCCCTCACTTTAGCACCCATATGACTCTATGTGCATATGCAAGCTAAAGTATTCTAAACAGTGCATGATACTTTATAAAAGGATATTCATTCAAGAGCTAGGAGAATGAAGCCCCGAATGTAGTTATCTGCAAAACCACAACATTAGGAAACTGCATCCTGCAACACAAATTCATTAGTTATCAAAAATCCTTTTGCCTAACTCTTAGAAATAAAATTCAAGGGTATATGTATGGCCCCCCTTCATTTTGCTTGCTTTATGAAGGTGGAATCAAGGTAGCATTCTAGCCACATCGAATCCAAAATATCATATCGAAGGACATATCCAAGCACCATGTCGCATAACGATAGACATTTGATGATGTCGGGTGCAGAATCATGATTCCAATGCATCAAACGACATTGAAAACGAAGTTGTCTAGCTCCCGTTATGTTGTATTGGATAAAGAGTAATGTGTAAGATAGAATAAATCCTAATGCATGGTGTAATAAAAAGAAATGAAAATAGGTTAAAGAAGTAAAGGAAAGTAATTTTTCACTTAATATTTCATTTTACCTACTTGTAGCTTGAGAGTGATGAGTGAGATGAGAAAATTTCGAGCAGATGAGGGTACACCTATGCAATTGGACATTCTCTGAGACCAAGTGGCACATGACAAGCATCAACATGAGGTGAGTTGATTCTGCAAGCTTCATTTTGTGATTTTGTAATGATTTAATGAATTTTGAGGTATATCTAAGTTGATTAAGGGTTTTACAAAGTGTCTCGTTTCTTTGCAAATTGTCCCGTTTCTTTGGAGAATGTCCCAAAAGGGTTCTAAAGTGTCTAGGGCCTTTAGAAAAGCACACTAGATTAACTTTAGCACACTTGCATGATGAAAAACATAAAATTGAAATATTTTAGATGAAATTTAGAGCATATTTGTGTAAATTTTAAAGGTACTTGCCTGAGGACAACAATGGTTAGGAGGGAGATAGTTGAGCTTTCTAAGAGATCTGGCTCCAACACTATCAGCGAAGGAGATGGAGCATCTTAAAGCTGTTGGGATCTATTGGGCATATCGTATGCCTCCCATTAGATACCACAATGCCATGTTGATGGCTCTCTGTGAGCAATGGAATGCAAATAAATGCACGTTTCATCTACCTACAAGAGAGATGGTGATCACACTGGAGGATGTACATCAAATTATCTATGTACCGATTCGAGGAGAGTGAGTATATTTCTAGAGAGACCACACCTACCTGGAGCAGAGGGCTGATTTATAGTATTGTTTAGATGGTCCAGTTCATGATGCATGAGTTAGAGGATAGATTGATTTGTCCATGTTATTATATTCACAAGCACCAGTGGTTCGACACATTATGATGCACACCGTAGCACTAGTTCTCATCCCTAATTGTCAGGGTTCTCACCTCGAGGGAAGACTAGTCCACATGATTCGAGGGATGGTAGAGTGGGGGACAGTATACACCTGGGGTCGGAGTATGCTGGAACATCTCTTTTATGATTTGGGGTGATTTATATTCTGAGAGGTGGACAGTATGGTGCATTGCACACTTCTACAGGTGTGGCTCCTTAAGCATGTTACATGTACCATACCAGTTGGC
The DNA here is from genome assembly GCA_007258455.2 of Sequoia sempervirens. Lineage (NCBI taxonomy): Eukaryota > Viridiplantae > Streptophyta > Pinopsida > Cupressales > Cupressaceae > Sequoia > Sequoia sempervirens. Next base: position 878,038,833 of record VDFB02271358.1, read on the forward strand.
TATCCATGCGCGACAGCAGTAGGGTACCCATAGACTTTCAAGTATCCTCTACAATGACTATGGAAATATGGTGATTTGCACTTTTGGAGGGTGCGATTTGACCAACTAGATGAGGATGAGGTCCTATGAAGACCTTATCAGCTGACATTATAGTAGCCAAATTATACCATATAATTGAGGAGGATGCAGATGGATAGATTTTTGGTTAGTATGACCATTCTACAATGATCGAGTTATGCAACAATTTGGACAAGTGCAAACACCACCCCAAACATGATCCTCTTCAGGAGATCAATGCAGAGTGCACAAACATAGGTTGATATAGTGTGATTCACTCTCGAGCATGTAGCCAAGAGTGACTCCAATGATTCTAATCATGACCAATCACCATTCTCTAACACAAAAGACATCAGTTCCACAATAGAGCATGAGGAGTGGTGGATTGTGACTCGACCAACACTAGTATTGTTGATGGACAAGCCAGTGCGAGATGCAGAGCCACTACCAAATGATGGAGATGAGCAAGAGGATAGGTCCAAGGAGACACACTATAGATCTGCTGACATATTTACTGATGTGATTGATGATGATTATGATGAGGAGGCAGATCCAGATTATGAGGATCAGGAGGGAGAGGAGGAGGATGAGGAGGAGTATGAGGAGGATGAGGAGGAGGAGCAGTATGAGGAGGATCCACCCTTGAGTGAGAGTGATGAGGTAATAACTAAGTACCATCATGAGGGGGGATATTCCTCTACCATCCATAGGATGAGGTCACGAGCATCAACTACAATTGGAACCAGTACTCATAGCTGAGGGGAGGCTAGCATAGTCTCCATTCCCCCAGTACAAGATGACATTGAGGTGACACATCCAATTGGTGACATAGGTGATGATATTTGATTTTATGCATGTACTTTGAGTGATTATGTTGTTTTATATAAACATGTATATTATGATGATGATTACTGATTGTGTGATGATTGTACCTTGCAAGAGTGACGAGAGACTGGTGAGAGTTTTATCATCAGGCTTCTATAGAGATATTCCCCGTATCCATCGACGAGGAGGAGATGGATCCTGATTACATGACCCCACCTATTGTGGAGGAAGATCCAGAGTCACTCAAACCTTTTGTGAGACTATGGGAAGCTTATGAGAGCATGAGGAGATGATTGCATCGGGTTGAGACCACAGGGCAGTCATCGCAGAGTCCACCAGAGATGGAGATACTACATGCAAAGATAACACAACTACAAGAGGAGAGAGATGTGGCCCTTGGGTGAGCTCAAGGTTTGGATTTCACACTCAGATTTGGTAGATCATGATCATGATCACACACTACTACCTCATGATGACTAGGTACCAGATCATGAGCACCAGATGCTGAGGGGTCTAGTTCTCACAAACCTTGGTGATGTATTTTATGATGATACATACATAAAACTATGGACATATGTATATATAGAGAAAAAAATTATGTTTTATGATTTGTCTAAATGTGATGGAATGTTAAATGGCAATGTGATTAATTAAATGGCATTGGAAAGATTACTTTAATTAATGTCTTCATGATTTAACAAAGTGTATGTGATCTAATTAAAACATATTGCAGTTTTATTTTAGATACAACATAATGATTGAGTATGTTATGCTAAATTAAATTTAACTTATCACAACACACAAGATGAAAGTGAATAGAATGAACTATAAAGGAATTATAAATAATCACTTTAGTGTTCAAGACAAATCTATAAGAGATTTTTCAAAAATGAAGTAGTCTGAAAGCCTATAAGGGAAGATCCTATAATGGTTAACAACATTTCTTTATAATTCATACTATTCAAAAAGGGATTAAACATAATACTGACACAAATGCATGGCATTGATTGGTTCCTTAATGGGTGTTCCATCGAGTTTCGTTAAGACATATGCACTAGACCCATAGCTTTTGTCAACAACATAGGGTCCTAACCAATTAGGATTGAATTTTCTGCATTCATTAGGGTCGGCGTTGACATTATATGGATTTGTAGATAGAACTAAGTCACCCTTGTCAAATGTGTGAGGGATGACATTAAGATTGTAATAATTTTGTTTCCTTTTGCAATAAGCTTGAAGATTCTCAAGAGCATTAAGGCATTGTTCATCAAGCATTTCAAATTGATGTAATCGTTCGGTCTTATAAGTGTTATTGTCAATCAAACCTTGAAGAGTAGTCCATAATGTTGGTATTTCTAACTCCAAGGGCATGATTGCCTCAATACCATAAACTAGGTTATAAGGTGTTGATCTAATGGAGGCACGAACACTTGTGCGATAAGCCTAAAGTGCATAATGCAGTTGTGTGTGCCAGTCCTTATGATTGGTGTTAACGGTTTTCTTTCAAATTTGTTCAAGGACTTTATTAGTTGACTCAACTTGACCATTATATCGAGGGTAGTAAGGTGTCAAAAAATGGTGTTGAATATGGAAATTCTCCAAGAACTTCACAACATTATGCTTAAATGGTGTGCCACTATCAGAGACTAATGCAGAAGGAAGCCCAAAACGAGTAATTATGTGTTCAAGGATGAAGCGAAAAATTACCTCAGTGGTCGTAGATTGAAGAGGAATGGCCTCTACCCATTTCATGAAATAATCAATGGCAGTGATGATAAACATATGTCCAATAGAAGATGGTGGTGATATTTTTCCAATTATATCTAGCCCCCATACATAGAACAACCAAATAGGGATTTGGGCACGAAGCCCAGAGGTAGGAGTGTGAAATAAATGACTATGTTCTTGACATTTATGACATCGCTTAACATACACATAACAATATTTTTCCATATTTTTCCAATAATAATCCACACAAAGGAGTTTTTGAGCGAGGGTCTTTACACCAAAATGACCACCACAAATTTTGACATGAGCTTGTTCAAGTGCCATATTGATTTCAAAATCCTTAAGGTATTTGAGTGAAATTCCATCAAAGGATCATCGATGTATACACCTAAAAACGGTCAAGACATTTAATTAATTAATTACTATTTATTTAATTAATATTTCTTCTACTTATAAATAAATTCTCAATTTATTTATATAGTTCATATCTTCTAATTCTTCAAATCTAAAATTGCATTCCTCTAATTTAATTAAATAAACAAATTTTTATAGTTTGTTTTATTTAATTAATTTTCAGTAATCCCAAATTTGAAATTCAAGCACATGTCTACAACTTTTCATGCCACCTCACCAAGGTCACATGAAATTAAATCATTCTAATTTTTAAATTAGAATTATCTTCAACAAAATTTTAACACATGGCTTATTTATCACACACTTTATTCTTCTCATCCATTTGGCATGTTTCTCTTTGTCAAGGGAACATCCTTCAAGATTCTTCCATCTCAACTGTTCATCTCACATAATGAAATCTGGACCGTCGATCACTATCACATCACAAGATGCTTGAAACATCCTATAAATACAACCATTTGCTATAGTATTTGACATCTCATATTTGAGTAGAGTTATCATGTAGGAATAGCTTTGGAGCATTGGAGCATTTGGAGTTTATAGTTAGCATTGTTTACCATTTTAACAAGTTTGTATTATAGCATCATGTTAACTTAGAATCATGTTTTTCTTTATAGTTGCATTTTAGTTCATCATATCAATGGTTATTTGAGCATATTCAGAATCATTTTAGCTTCTTATCATAGCATTAGAATTGTATAATCCAACATCATTATCCATTTGTCAAAATATCACCATTATCATACTATCATGGCTTTTGTCACATAGTTTCATGTAGGAACTTAGATTTCTTTCATTTTTGAACATCTTATTTCTCAAGTCATCATTTTAACAACCATAGTGCACATACAAAATATGAGAGCCAAATGGTTTAATAAATCCTTGAGAATAGAGGATAATGGAACATTTTTAGGAATTTAATCTTGTTTCAATTTAATTTAGTTTTATTGATTAAATCTCTAATATAATATGTCGCATTGATGTTTGTGTGCTTTAGTATTGATTTACTAATCTCCCACATTTCACACACATAAAATGGCACCCACCGTGGGGCTCAACCCCATTTTTAACATTTTTTTGGAAAAGTTATTGTGAACAGGTTGGACATGACATTTTAGCGTGACTATGAGTTCTTTTGATACATTCGACAAATATTTCAATGCATACGATCTCTGTTATGGCGCATATGACAAATATTTCAGCACATACGGGGTCTGTTATGACACATATGACATTTTTTAGCGCATCCAACATTTGTTTTGGTGCATATAGGGAGTTTTCTAACACATTAGAGCCTTCTTTTGGCGCATCTAACACTTCTTTTAGCACATCTAAATGATCTTCTAGTACATACATTGGATACTTCTTTTAGCGCATATGAATAATCTTTTAGTGCATATAGATTAGCACATAGGATGACTGTTTAAGCACTTTTATAATCAATCTTAAAATGGCCATATCTTGGTCATACAAAGGTCTTTCTTGGAGCTTTTTGTTTTTAAATGGGGTAGAATTTCATAAGCTATTGAATGGTGTAGGTTTTCCTCATTTTTTGTGGAATTAAAATTTTCAATTTTACACCTAAAGTCAAATCACATTGTAAATTGGTCTAAGTTTTAGGGTTTTTATGCTTAATCATTCATCTAACCCTCATGTCTTCTTATTTCTTGATCTCATGTAAAATTTTGAGAATTTACTGTAGGTTTTAAGAGGAACATGGAGCATTGAAGTGAAAGAAAAAGCATTTTATATCCATTGTACTAAATACGTCAGTCAAAGACAAACTTATGTAACTACTAATGATGTATGGAGGGGTTGGAGTTATTTGAATGCTTTCTTTTGATTAAATTAGGAATATAGTTTAATTAAAAGGTTAAAGAACACCATGTCTTATGTTCTTGATGAATGGTAGACATATTCTCTCCCCTTAACTGGGTGACCAAAAATCCAAACCCATTCATTTTTTATTTTATTTTATCCATAGAGGGCCTTCCTTGTGGGAAAAATTACTCACCCAAGGGAACGACCCAACTGATAACACGCTAAAGTCAAGTGACTTCCAATTGGTATATAAGTACGGGTACTCAAGGAAAGTTCAATTATCATGAGGATTGCTTTGAAAAGAAGGGTAGAAATGGTCTCTTGTCAAATGGATGATCCCCCATGAGTAGAATGCCTATACTAGAACCCTTTCTTATAGCAATCCAAAATCCTTATTCTATTTACTGGCACAAGAATGGTCATTCTGAAGCCATCCCACATTTTTTCAACTTTTAGTATAGATGAGAAGTATGCCATGGGAGATTCATGGGTAGTGATGCTTGGCTGCCCCAAGAAGTGAGTGTCATGGAGGGGAACCAGTGGGGTCAAGCATCTAATCATCCACTAAAAGTAGGCACAACTGGAGTAAAATCCAAGTGGGAATCCAATAAATATTGTCCTACATAGCCTTAGGATTGTACATGTTTGATGTGTTTTACCAATGTTTTTTTTAACAAATTTCAAACAAAACATCACACACTAGAAGTGAAAACCTTGATTCAAAAAAAATCCTTTGAAACAACCAATTCTCTAACTAGAAAATTGAAAAAATCAAACAAACTTGCAAGAAACTATGACATTTTCCAAATTTAGTGCATCCATTGCTTGTTCTATGGAACATTCAAGTCATTCTATAGCACATCTAGGTTGTCTTCTAGCACATCTGTGTAATATTTTAGCACATCCAGGCTCTATTTTAGTGCATCCAATTAACATCAAATCAGAGAGTTAAATTCACCATCTATTTGTCTATGTGAACCAGAAAATCAAAACATCATGGTTGAGGCTGAAGAATTTTCCTTTTACATATTCCACCAAACTAAAATAGAGTAAAGATCAATTAAATGCTTTAGCTCATCATATGAAAAACCTTCAACAACAAATATGGAATATGCAAAGGGAAACAACCACAAAAATATATTTTTTGCCAGACATCTGTTCTTATCAATCTGACATAAATATAGACTTGACACCTTCATAACCAACAACTACATCATCCAAGTTCAATTTCTTTAAATTCTTGAAAATTTAAATGAGAATCCCAAATCTCAGTCCTCAAACACAAATGATATTGAACAATCTTACCATGTCATGCATCTATCTCCATCTCCCATAAGCCAAAATATACCTCTTGATTCGTTCACCCAAGTTAATGATTCCATCCAACCACCACCTTTTATCATACCTTCTGCATCTAATGATTCATTTCAATCTCTCAATCCAAACCATGCTATCATAGACTCCTTTACACATCAAGATCAAAGCATTATTTCCACTTCATCCGATGATACCAAAATTACATATGTTCTTCCAATCTTTGACCAAGACCCCATCTCTCAAGAACTCTATAATGATCCCCTCCTTTCACTTTTCATCCACAATGATTCCTTTCCATCTCAAGAGAAAAGTATTCTTCCAAGTCCTCCTTCCATCCCATCTAATTAATCCATACCATCTCATGATTCCATTGCATCCCAAGAGCATGATAATTCTTCCATCCCATCTAATGATGTTCTATCACCCGATGATCAAGGTATGCTTTCTACAAAATCTCATGATTCCCTTCCTCATCAAGATCAAAATATGATTCCATCCGAGGATATCCCTTCATTTCATGAGAATGTCCATCCTTCTCAAGATCAATATATTCCTTTCACACCACTACATGATGATTCCATACCTAATAAAGAGCAAGCTACTCCATATTCTACACCTTGTGATCCTCTTCCAAGTCAAGATAAAAGTACCCCAGCATCCCCATGTCAAGAGCCTATCACACTTATTCAAGCTATCCATGAACCACACACCTACAAATTGGAATCCTCCACCTTTATCTAATCTGGTTTACTTCCAACACCTATCCTTTCATCCATATCACATCCTCCCCAAAATGGACTTGCATCTTGTTTCACAAACAATACATATCCCATTGGTAAATGAATGTGTCGAAATATGAACTACAAAGGCAAAGGATTAGGCCTTCATGAACAAGGTATCCTAGAACCCCTTTTTGCTCAATAAAACCCATATTACCATGGCCTTGGTTATACACCTAAGTGTCCTAGTCCATCAAACCTACCATCTATCTTAGGTACTCATCTTGATCCACCAAACCTTCCATCTATCCTTGGTCCTCATCCTAGTTCATAAAACCTTCCATCTATCCTAGGTCCATATCCTATTCCTCAAGAACAACAAAGGAACACATCCTTGATTCCCTTTCAAAATTCTACATCCAACAACTCATCCATGATACCTCCATACCATTCATCTTCATCCATCTCTCCTATTACTCTTGGAAGCAATTTGGGTGCCAAATGTCAAAAGCTTCCATATCAAAATTCACATGTATCAAAGGATCAACATGTCTCCTCAAAGAGGCATGCAAAAATAAAAGAAAATTTGATCCACAATCAAAAGAAAAATAAAAAAGCCACAAAGGCCCATCAAAGAAAAAGGAAAATTTCCAAGACCACAAAGGTCCATAAATAAAAAGGAAATTTCAAAATGCTGCAAAGGCCCATCAAAGCAAAAAGAAATATTTCCAAGACCACAAAGGTCCATAAATCAAAGAGAAAAATCTCAAAGGCCACAAATTCCCACAAAGAAAATATCAAAGTCAAAAATCATGTGGATTCCTAAAAGTCTCGTAGAAGCAATAAAATCCAATTTGGCATCCAAATTTGCTAATACAAAAGCTTCCTCTAATCTTCCATCTAAAAACCTCTCATCTTCCAAATCCATTTTTCCTCCATCACTCCACCACCCTTCAAGGTGTGTGGCAATGTTTATCTTTCCATCCTTTCCATATATCCATCAACAAACCTTTCAACCTCCTATCCATTATCCCATCATACCCTAAATCCGCCAACATTTATGAGTCTAACCCTCATTTACCATGGTTTATCAAAGGGATATTTGGTTGTGAAACTTGATGCTTAAGTCCTTCCTCCATCTCTCTATCATCCATATCCTATCTTTCATAAACCTCTTCATGTTCAGTCCTTACATTTTCCACCTTTATCTTGACGAAGTTAAGGATATTCTTGAACAACATACATCTTATCTTATACGCTTTATCCATATCTTTTGTACCATATCCTTCGCCTTTATCCATATTCTATCATTCTTTATAAATACATCCTTTCTTCCCTTCCTTGGTCTTGATGAGGAATAGGGGAAAAGGTACTTGGGCATTATGTTTGTATCTCATCTAATTGATCTTGATCATCCCAGTCATTATCCTTATCCTGGCATTCTTCCATTCCATATCTCCTCGCTTATCAAAAATCCATGTCTCATTTTCTTCCTTTGTTCTTGAGGGAATTAGGGGAAACTTTGGTCATCTCATTTCATCTTAAATATCAAAAAAATCCAACAAAAAAAAAAAAATACAAAAAATTCAAAATAAAAATAAAAAAATCAAATATCAAAAATATCAAAAATACAAAAAAATCAAAAAAATAAGAAAAATACAAAAAAAGTGAAAAAAAATTAAAAAAATCATAAAATCTGAAAAAAATGCAATAAAAGCAAGTAGTGAAAACCTAGCAACATGTGCTATTTGTGATAGGTTAGCTTTTTCATCTATTTGAGCATGTCGACCATTCACTTTGACCATCAATTTGCCTATCATCAAAAAGCTCCATGTGCATATCCTGGCATCACGGTCATGTCTCACCCTAGACTGGGGGAAAAGTCCTAAACTCACTAGGGGCAATAAAATTTGAGCTCTTGGAAGTTGGATAGATTCACTCATTTAAGCTTAAGGCCCTAGAGGTTTTGAAGTCTTGCGAACTTAGTTAAGCATAATCATTTGCATCACATAATCACTTGCATAATCAAAATCATCTCATTCATTATTAATGGATTAAGAAATTGGTCCATTAAGAAGATTGAAAGACATATCCAATAGAGTAAGAATAAAAACATCTCCATTTTAATAGGGGCATAATTGAACTTGATGCATCATTGAAATCATTTATTCCTTTAATAAAATAGATCTTGGATTAACATACAAATATTGAAAGACATCCAACAGAGTAAAATTTCCAAGAAGAAAAAGTTGGTGAAGAACATGAATGGATAATAAAGGATATAATTCCTTTGTTATGAACATCTAAAACCATTAGTGAAGATGAATTTTTTATTACTAAAATCCAAGACTGATAAAGGACTAACTAGATATAAACATCATGCATCATTTGCATAATGAAATCCATATCACATAAAACATCATCCACAAAGCATATAGAATCATCAATCATACATTATCATATCATCATTGCATAATCATCATAATCATCATGATCATCAACACATAAACATAAGACATCACCCTTTTCATTCATCATTCATCCATTCATTGCATCATTTGTTTGCATTAGAAAATTACAAGAACATAAAATTCATCACATTTTATTAACATAATAAGATCCATCACATGTATCATATAGGAATCATTCACAAAGCATTATAGAATCATAACACATCAGTTGCATCATCATTTTCATCCATGGTATATCATATCATCATCATCTAGAACATCACATAAGCATCATAAAGCAGAAATAAAATACATCCATCATAATCATCATGGTCATCATCATATAAAGATCATAAACACATATAGACATATAGATCAATAGTCTGTTGCATATCATATAAATATCAAAATAATAATGTCAAATGTACAATGATATCCCACAATGAGGAGAGATACATCAATATAAAAAATGGCAGTATATCATAATGTCTCAAACTGAATCAGTGTATACATCAAGTCTCGATACATCATCAAGTCTTAGTACATTAATCAATCCTATACTGGGGCATATCTATCAATTAGAGAAATCAAACCACATCGCCCAATCAAATCTAAATTTTCCTGCACTAGATGCGGAAATCCTCCTATGATCATAACATATTGCAAATCAGCAATTTTATCAATCAATCAATCTATCAACCTAATTGCTTGATGCTGGAGCTCGACCTGCACATTCCTTGGGTATTTTCTAAGGAATTTCAACAAAAAAATGTGTGGTAAATTTGAACTTAACTATTTTATGACTCTTTACTCCATTCCTGAGACGAAACTTGGCCCTAAAAGCCACGACCATGCATATTGTCTGATATATTTCTATTTTTTCACTTGTTTTGGGCCGCCATTGGAGAGTTTGAGCCTTCTTTTGCATATATTCCTATTGTTGTGCAAGCTCGACTTATGATTTTAAAACCCAAGGAGAGCAAGATGGTAAGTTCTCTTTTGTTTTTGAGGCACCATGAACAAGCTTATTTTGAAGCTTTTGAAATCATTTTCCTCTTTGTTTTTTAGCCACAAACTCACTAAGAGTTTCTTTTATTTGAAATATATGTTGATGGCTCCTTCATTTTGGCCTCCATGAGTACTTTCTGATGTATTTTTGGCATCTCTTGTGCTTTTATTCTCTATTATGGCTGCCATATGAGACTGGTACGTGGTTGAGACTTGGCTACCATGTATGAGTTGTTTCTTTGTATGCATTCAGAGGGTCTTTTGAAATGCTCTTGTTGTGACTGTATACGTTCATTTTCCTTCAAACATGTATATACAACTTGCGTACTCTCTTGGCTTATGTCAAAGAAAATGATGAAACCCTTATATATCTTTCTGGTTTTTGGGTTTCAGAATCCCATGGCTGACTGTAATAAAGCTTTTAAATTGCTTGGTACTTCTTTGTTCCTTTGAAGGGGAAACCCATGTTTTGAACTCCAAATGCTCCTGTACATTACACTTGCTGCATATACACATCTACATCTCTATCTTTTGTTCCTGTAGAAGTGTATCCTTTAAAATTTCATGAAAAAGACTTGTCACTATGTATATTGCATCACTGGTAAATTTGGCTCATTGAGTTGTTCTTGCAACATTCACTTGTTACTTTCCATGAGCTGATTTTGTAAGTGCACATCCTTATAAAACCGAATAAGTAGCCTTCATTATTACACTGTAATTTTATTAACTACTTCCAAAAATACAAATCTGCTATGTTGTGAATTCACCTTTTACCCACTACAAGCTTGTAGATACTCGTCTCTATTTGATATGATAAAATATGGTGTTTTTTTATTGGTATGAGACATATTAGTACCTTTTGTAACTGATGAAAATTAAAAATATACAAGACTGACTTGATATTTGATTCTCCATTTATTGTTAATGCTGAATAAGCCATACTTTGTTGCTGTCTCACCTTGTTCAAGCTTTCTACTAGCCCCTCTTACTACCAAGGATGCTTTTCCAGTCCTTTTTAACTGTCATAACTTCTGTAACCATTTCTGATTACCATGAATGCTATAACAGTAGTCTTATTTACTTTATCAATTTTGTAGAAGCAATATTATCCATGACTGTTCTCTATAAAATGCTCCTTTCCTATGGAATAAAAATATGTTTCCTTGTATGTCCTTGATTCTTTTGACCAGGGCTCTTGATGATAACTTGCAATGCAATGCAAAATATGGGAATCATGCCTTCATTATGATGTTGAAGTTAATTTGTTCCTCTTGAGTCTTTTGTAGACTATGTATGTACTTCGGAGTTATAGGAAACAACTTGATTGTTGAATTCTTTGCTTCTACTTGACACTGTGTAAGGCTATCCCAAATCTTTACTGCTCTTTTCTTATACTGGTGCAAGTTTATTCGTCATTCCACCTTGTAGCTGTGAGTTCAAATTTATCCAAGTCTCAAAAAATACTAAGGAAGCATTCCTTGGTAACCTACAGTTACTTTGATGAAAGACTTATGTGTTTTTCCCTTAGACTGCAATCTCTTTCATGGTTGTACCATGTATTTAATAAGCACTATTATAGATTCAGATAACTTGCATATGTGATTGTTAAGAACAGTTATGATGACTTGATACCTTGTTCTCCTTAGTTTAGAGGAGCTCAATGCCTCATCAAAATATAAATATGAATGAAAGGTAGAACTAAAACAAAGGATAATAAATGTAATCAATGCTCTCTTAATATATTTCTTTAATTGTTCCTTTGAATGATAAGCAAAAGATAATTGCTTAATCTATTTTCACCATGCTAAATTAGACTTCTTGATGACAGTCCTAGACGATGAATGTTTCTTTGATGCTTAAATAACTCTCATATATGATGTGAATGAGAGGTGTCCTTTTGATATGTCGGGCTCAACCCTTGTGGGAGCCTTTTTTGCTCCACATATCTGATAAGATAATCATGAACATGATGAACCTGTTCCTGCACATTGAAACAAACAAGTTAGTAAAAATAATCAAAGCTAAAAGCTTCCATTGAACTATGTTTTTCTTGATTTTCAGCCTTTGTAACTCAATCATCTGGTGAATGCTTGATTGAATGCAAATTAAATTCATGTTGGTAGGATAGGAATAAAGTAGAATGTAATTCATCATTGCTTAGAGTACACATCTAACACCATATTTTACAATTTTGCAGGTTCATGGAGCACGAAAACGAGGTTGTAGCTTGGAGACGCGACAACTGAAGACATCAAGCGAAAGTGATTCATCATCACAGGCAATGATGAATTACATCTCTTTTTTGTGTTTACGTTATCTTCAGTAGTGTAATTTATCATTGGATTTTGTATTCATTATTTGATTATCATAATCAAATTTAGTTACTCTCGCGGCTTGTGCGAGATTTCAATGTTTTTACAAAATGAATAAAAAGCATTATTATGCAAAATTTTCAATTATTTGTTTCAAATACTTTCACAATAAAATTGTAATTCAGATGTAATCTAATCTTTATGATGAACAATGAATACTTTAGTAGCAAAAATTGAGAATTTATGTACCTATCAATGATGAGTCCAACTCAGCTCTACCTGTTTGAGCTTGTAGTGAAAAATAGGTAACAAATTGGTGACCTCTACAGAGTGTTTTCCTTCTAAACACAATAGACCAGTATATAACTTACCCATTGGGCATGGAGTCCATTCTTTGCTCTGTTTTAACTTAGAAAACCATAACTAAACTTCAAACACACAAACTAAAAGAAACTACTGCAATTATGTTGAAGAGAGAATCTGAAAAACCAAGTGCAGCAACTGCACATTATTGAAAACATGAAAAAACTGAAATGAAACGTGCTAGCAAGCACATATTGAAAGCATAACTGAAACTGAAAACTATCCTACTATGTACAGCTGAAAGCCTGATGCTTAATAACATTGTTTCAAATGAATCTCGTTGATAGGGATTGGAAGTACTTCATCGTCCAGCTTTGAAAGCTGAAATGCATTATGTTCCTTCTTTTTTGTAATAATGTACGAGCCATCCCACATGGCGTCAAACTTTGTATGTTTACCAGGTCTTCTTTTGAGCTCATCCCACTTGAAAACTAAATCACCTTCATTGAAGATCCTTGTTGCTTTCTTGTTGAATGTCCTCTTCATTTGAGAATGATGAATCTGAAGCTTTCTGTAGGCTTCCTTTCTGGTTTCTTCCAACTCTGTTAATTGAGCAAGCCTAACTTGCATTGGCTGCTCCTCAAGTAACTCAAGCTCTTTTATATAACTCAAATTTGGCAATTCAATTGAAATAGGAAATTTAGCTTCTTTGCCATAAACCAAAACATATGGTGAAAATCCTGTTGATCGTTTTGGTGTAACTCTATTAGCCCATAGGGCTAACTTGATTTTGTCATGCCATGACCTCTAATTATCTTCAATAGTCTTTTGTATGATCTTAATCAGATTCTTATTTGTTGATTCAGCTTGTCCATTACCCTGGGGGTAATAATTGGATGAAGTGTTCAAATAAATATTATACTTTACTAACTAATCTGAAACTCTTAAACCAACAAAGGCCAAAGCATTATCAGAAATAATCTAATCAGGTGTACCAAACCTAGAAACTATATCGTAATAAAATTTTAAAACTGATGTTTCATTTTCATCTCTTAATGAGATTGCTTCAGTCCACTTCGTAAAGTAGTCTATGGTAGTTAAAATCCATTTGTTCCCTACACTTGAGGATGGATTGATTGGACTGATAAAATTGAGTCCCCACTTTCCAAATGGTTGCTCAACCTGAATTGGATTCAGGGGCAGGGCTGCTAACTTTTGTTTTCCTACAAAAAGTGAACATTTGACACATTTTTTGACAAAAGTATGAGCATCCTTGAAAATATCTAGCCAATAATAGCCTGCTTTCATAATTTTTAGAGTTGTAGTACGTGGTGTAAAATGACCTCTAGCAGGTCCATCATGGAATTCCTCCAAGATTCTTTCAATTTGATCTGGGTAAACACATATGAGGAATACTCCATTGAAGTCTTTTTTTTATAGAACACCATCTATTTTTGCATAAGGAATTGCTTGTAACTTGTAATATCTTCGTTGATACTTGTCTAAACCTTTTGGACAATCTCCAGTATGCAAGTAATGGATCATCTGATGGATCCAATCAGCTAGAACAACTGAAACAACAAATTCTTCTTCATTATTCAGAACTGTAGCAACCTTTTCACTGTTGTTTTCTTCATTTTCTACAAGTTTTTCACACAATCCTTTACCTCGAACAAGCTTGGTAACCTTTATACTGATATCATACTCCATGACTTTGGTTACCCAACCTGTCATTAATGTCCTTATTTAGCAGAAACTCCTTGACTGTTGGGTGAGCTACTAGCAGATGTATCTTATTATTAGATAGCATATGTCTAAACTTTTTCAGACTTCTCACTACATCAAGCACATGCCTCTCAATGAATGAATACCTGGTTTCATAATCATGTAAAACCTGACTAAAGAAAGCTATAGGCTACTCCATACCTTCATTATTTAGCTAACAAAGCATTACGGAGATGGTATCCACTCCTCTGAATGAGTACAATATAAAATCCTTATCAAAATTTGGATTGATAAGAGTTGGGGCTGCTGCAAGTGCCTCTTTAATCTACTCAAAACTATTCTTTCCTTCTTTTGACCAGCTAAATTGAATGTTTTTCTTTAGCATGGCTATCAATGGCTATAATAAAGCTGCAACATTGGGAATAAACCTCCTCACGAAGTTTATTCTACCTAGAAAGCTCTGCAAACCCTTTTTGTGAGCGAGTAGGGGTAAAGCTAGAATGGCTACAATACGTTTTGGGTCAATAGAAATACCATCTTTTGAAAAAATGTAACCTAGAAGCTTACCTTCGTGAACAACAAAAATACTCTTCTTTGGATTCAAAGAGATTCCATATTCTCTGCATCTCTCGAATAGCTGTCTAAGATGACTAAAATGTTCATTTATGTTACGTGAGAAAACAATGATATCATCTAAGTAAACAAGAAAAAAATTGTTTATCAAACCTTGGAGAGCCATATCCATCACTCTCTTAAAGGTGGCTCCTAGCTCTTGTGTTTGACAATCCAAACATCTTTTTGTAAGCCATAGTACCCCACTTGGTGGTAAAGGTTGTCTTGTACTAGTATTCCTCCTTAACCAAGATTTGGTTATAACCTAAATATCCATCCATCAATGAGAACCTTTCTAATCTAGAAACAACCTGCAATATTTTCTCCATTGAAGGCAATGGGTAGTGATCCTTGAGTGAAGCTCTGTTTAGATCATGGAAATCAACACACAACCTTATCTTCCCACTCTTCTTTCTAACAGGCACCAAATTTGACACCCAAGAAGTGTGCTTGATTGGAAATATTATACTACCTTCGATCAACTTGTTTAATTTTGTTTTCATCATATGTTCTAACTTCGGATTCTAGGGCCTCTACTTCTGTCTTACTAGTTTTGCATTGGGTTCGAGCTCAATTGTATGCTGAGCTAACTCAGGGTTAAAACCCTTCAAATCTCCATACTTCTAGGTGAATATGTCACTAAATTCTTGAAAAAGTAAGATAAAGGTCTGATGTTTTTCCTTTCTACAGACTTTTTCAAGCTTAAGTAGCTTGTCCTTGAATATTTCTATTGATTCGTAATGCTCCTGCTTCACTATGATGCTTGATTTATCTCTTCTAACTTGGTCATTAGTGTTGAAGATGGATTCAAGGGTCACCAAACCCTTTGATAGCTTGTTAGACTTAAGTTGCATGATCTAATCACCATATTGCTAATCAAATTTCTACTGATTTCTAGCAAAAAAATTTTCCTCTTCCATCAAAAAATGAATTATCTATTCATCACTATCAAAAATCTGCCAACTTACATTATTATTAGGTACTGAAGGTTTGACAACTACCTTCACATATTTTTGTACCTCCACATTGTGAATTTCAATCGGAATGTCAAACTATGACCCTAGAGCAGCAAGTTTATCAGCTTGCTTATTCTGAATTCTTGGTACTGATTGTAGATTAAATGCGTTAAACTCCTTAATTAAGTCCCAAACACAGTGCTTATACAATTTCAACAAATCATTCTTTGTTAAATTCATATTTCTAACTTGATTTTCTATCAATTCTGAATCACCATACACCTATAAGCACTTAATCTTTCTTTTTTTGGCCCATTCTAAGCCACGTATTATTGCTTCATACTCAGCAACATTATTAGAACAACTGAAAGCAAATATAAAAGTTGAATAATACCAGTCTCCTTCAGGAAAAATAAAAAAAACTCCTCCACCAGCACCAATTTTACTTCTGGATCCATCAAAATACAGCTTCCAAAGCTGACCAATCTATTGTACTTGTTGTTTTTCCTCGACTAGATTTGGAATAATTACATCGAGCTCCTGAATCATATAAATTCTCAAACCTACTTCATCTATGAGATTGAATGGATCAACCTCATGATTCTCGGCTACCCACTCATCTAGATTTATGTTAGGTATGCCTTCTATAGGTACAGTGGGGTCGAGGGTCATGGATTGATCCTCCTGATCATGGAAATCTAGGTTTACATTTATGGGATTCAGAACATAGGGCTCAATATGGTCTTTAGCTTGTGATTCTAACTTAATCGTGACTCTAGTGCCATATCTCGTTCTGAAAAACATGTGTAACTAGTCTGATGACAGATAACCACCTAATTTTATAGTGTTACATCCCAAACTGTGACGCTACAATTTACCATTACTAGATAGAGTAAATGTGAATTCTGGAGGTAAATTAATGATGCTTGCACCTTGTTTTCAATATGAATGTTGTTTCATTTGATGTTATTCTTGGTGAAATACTGCATAAAGGAGAATAAAAGGTTACTGATTTGTTAATAATCTAATGATTCATATGTTCTGCTATGTTTTGAGCATATGAATCCCGTTGTCGTGTCATCATGTGCAGGTAAGAGGACCATTCCTCTAGGCAGAGGAGAGATATCACTCAGGGAGGAACTTGGTCGGGTAAATAGTAACGAGTACCAATTGGGCATACACAAGCATACTATAGACTGAGTAAGCTAAGTCATTTGTTGAAGTTAAGGGTAAATCATCCATAGGCTTGTTTAGTATCATTAGGAGTCGTATCTACTTCTGAATGTGTGAATAAGTGATGCTTGCCAGTATAATCTTATGTGGAATAATGTTTCTAGTTAGAGGTGGGCATGTGTATATGTATATATACATATAAATACGGTATGTACAAGTGTCCATAAGTATATTCATGTTGACACAACGTATGAGAGCAAATGGATATGCCATACGTGTGCATCGATATAAATGTATTTATGAATACTTATACATAAAAGAGATACAAGTAAATATACATGTATACATACCCACAACTAACCTGTTGTATGAATATATTATGACGATATTACCTCAGAATTTACATACACATATAAATACATATACATGAGTACATATAGTGAAAGTATGCTGACTGGCTCATAGTATACATACATATAATTTAAATGTATATGTATATACATGTATAAATGTAAAGGTAAATATATTTATATATTTAATATTATATTATGTATATAATATAGTCTTTACAAAATATAAATATGTATACGAGATTATTTAAATTATTAAATTTAAATAATTATACATAAATATTTAATGTAAATTAAAACTATATTATATAAATATTTTAATATAATAAAATATATATAGATATATTTTATAAAATGGAATTGAAAATAAAATGAAGTTTAAATAAACATTCTTATGAGATGAAATTATATCACGAATTTGGAAACATGACTTTTTTTTCTCTAAAGATGAATATTTCATTTAAAAGTCAAATCGAATTATTATGACTTCAAAAGTAAATCAAATATCATTGTCAAATTCACCAAAATTAAAATATTTCTTTTGGAACTATATCAAAGTTATGAAGAGGAAAATAAAATACGATGATATGAGTTCATAGCGAATGAAATGGAAATCACACAGGAAGAATCGCGCGACTAGGGCCAAGCAACTAAAAATGGCTGAGATAAATTCATGTGCAGCCAGGAAATGGAGATGTGGATGCCATATGACCTGGGAAATAGTCTTGCATTAAACCATCACTTATCCCTACCTATTGAATTGCACCAATACTAGAAGGTGTCATGATTTTATGAATTGATCATGTGCAAAATAAATTTACCTCATTGCTGTCAGCTAATGGAAGTCAAAATCTTCTCCATAGGGTGACACATTTCTCATTTGAAACATTCCAAACCCTGTTGGTAGCACAGATGCCTTGAAAATGGGAATTGCTTAAATTTACTAACACTATATTAAGCTTGCAAATGCTCATTCTTAACACACGGAATTAGAAATTAGAAGTTCGTTTTTGTTCATGAGTGAGTGAGAACTGTTTCTGTCGAGAAAGCAATTATCAAATTGAGAGCAATATCAGAGTAATCACCATTTGTTGAGGGAGTCTTTAGTCTACTAAGGGTGTATTTTGTTTATGTTGAAAGAGCATTCTTTGTATCTGAGAATAGTAGTTTGAAACTACCAACAACTGAGTTAAGAGTTCGCTAACAGAGCCAGCTGGAAGTTCTTTGGTGGTAGGATAGAGGAGAAGCATTCTCTTATTTCAAACATCTGAGGAAAGCTCTTGTCAGGCATGTTAACTCTTTTCCTTTTCATGCTTTCCGCTGTTCTTGTATTCTGAAATAAGTCTGTTTCATATTCTTTGAATGAAAAGAATAGAGAGTGAAAGTTGATGTAATTAGGAATGAATATCTATAAGATAAATGATTATTTGCAAAGAGATAATTTGTGAAATAAGAGGGTTTTTGCATGTTCTCTACTATTAGTTTTCCATTCATTAGTGTACGGAATACACTAGGCATTGAAGAGAAAGTTGCTTTAATTGTATTGACTCCATATAAGAAGTGTATGTTTGTATATAGCTATTTAATACTAGGGAATGAATAGAAGGTATTTAATAAGTTACCGAACACAACTAGTTATAGATTAACTTAGTCAAGTTAATGAAGCTCCTAGGATGAGAGTGTCCAATATAAGGGAGATAGTTGTGAGTACTTAATAAATTGTTCTCAATTCTAGTAGATAGCTTGATGTAGGAAGTCTAGGGTACAGACTACCCCAATAGACCTACCTATGCGTAGTGTAAGAAAGCCTTAATGCAAATCGGCCCTAAGTAGTGCATATGATAAATGACCTTCATTTGAAGTACTGAATGATAATACTTTGGCCAAAGTAGTGAAATGTACAACATCCACTTAGGTGTGAAATAGTTGAGACTACATTGTCAGTTCATTGTGATCCTGAAGTACATACTAGTTCAAGAGACGTCGTATGCACAAGACCTAGTTATGTAGGAACACAACACTATGCTCAGTTGGTAATCATTAAAGGATACCCTACCAATCTCTTCTTCGAAGGGAGGGCCATCTATCTAACAATAGGTGTGTAGGGGACCGCATTATAAGTTTTTGGTTGGTGGAAAAGTGCGCGAGTGATGTTTCTCCTCCTCAACAAGCGGCCGATGTACCAAGATTTGAAAGGACAGACTCCTGGACCTTCTTACTACTATTTGTTCAAAAGCTCATTGGAGCTATGTTAATTAAGGTATGTGTTCTTGTTTCATGTACTTGTGAAGTTATTCTTTTGAAATGGAATCTTTATTGTAAATTGATATAGCAACATGTTCATGTATTATCAATAAAGAAAAGGAAAATTTTTATCGCAATGTCATGATAACACATTTACATACTTGTAGGATGTAAATTATGAAAATTTTAATTTTACTGAAGGGTCAGAATGTTACATGTAGTCAAGTCTCTAGACAAGCAAATGGAAAAATAAGGTGGGAGATCAATGATATATATGTCCTATGAAATTTGAAAGTTGGGACAGGCATGCAATGTAAGAGGCAAATTTTTAATAACTCCTACAGACTTTACAGTTGTACCATCCAACTGAACTACCCCTTTTGAAAATGGTTCATACTCAGGTCCTAACTTATCTACTAGTTGCTTAAGCATAATTGAGCTACTTACTCCACTATCGATCATGCAGTTATGCACTATGTTATCACCAATTATCAAGCTGACATAAAAAGGTGGTGGTTTTACCTCTTTAGCTGGTTACCCATGCTTTTGATCTAAACTGTTCACAAGAACTCTTGGCTATTCTTTATTTGTTTCATTAGAAATTGATATCTTAGCCAGAGCCTCCTGTAAACTTTCTTTTTGCCCAGGAAAGTGTAATGCATCTAACATGGTAATGCTAAAAATTTATTTTTTCATATGTTCAACAATATTGAAAGAAAAAACACCAATCTTTGGTTGTACCTTTTGAATAATAGCATTTGTTTGTGTTGCTCGAGGCTGGAAATGAACTTTAGGCTACTCCTTTGATGGTCTAGTCTACTGACTTGATAAAATCTGAACATTTTGAGCTATTGAAGGTTGAACTTGCCCCTGTTGGGCTGTAAAATCTTGATTTTTCTGCTGAACAACAAGTTGTTTATCTTTTTTTTTCTATTGTTTATCAGGAACAGGTTGTTGTCTTAGATCAAATACTCTTTTCTTGGTCCTCATATTGGTTGCAATAGAAGTGGCTGACTGATTTTGACTTTGCACATGATTAACTCCGCAAAATTCACTTCCTTGTCAGTTTATCATAGCAATGTCAAGGTCACTCTGCTGCATTTGATCATCTTGTTGATTATTGTCCTCCTTAGTTTTCTTTTCAAAATCAGCATAACTACTTTGCACCATAAGGGTTTGATTAATCACCCTGTTCATGCAAGTAGCCTGATTATGAGGTTGATTGCAGGGATAACACCATACATAATCTTATGCTAAATTGTTCTGTATTGGCATCAGATCTTTTGAAGAGCTAGCAGTAGCTGGATTAAATGGCTGATTAGGCCTAAAGTTGAAATTCCTCTTCTTTCCCTGGTAATCAACTTGATAAGCAGGTCTGTTTGGTTAAAATGATGATTGATTAGGCCTAAAATTTTGACCTTGTTGGTTTTTAAGGCTTACCAAGTTGTTACTCACATTTTGTAGTAAATTGGCCATTTGTTGTTGGTCATTTATTAGCTGTTGTTGAGTATCTTTAAGTCCTTGCAAGTTAGAATTTGTTAGAACAACATTATTTTGTGTTGTTTGGAAATCTAAGGCTGGAACAATAGGTATAGTGGCTATTGGAGGTACTTGAATGGGCATATATGGTTGTACCTCTAGGAAAATCAGCATAGGGGGTCTTGGGGTGATTTTACCAGCTTGTATAAGGCTTTTTTTAGCTCTAATAGCGATGCCATATGTTGTTGGTAATGTTAACCCACCCATTGACTATATCATTAAAGCAATATCACTATGCAATGATCTAAGGTAATACAGAAAAAGCATGGTCAGGAGTTGGCCTTACCGTTACTAGAATTTGATCCCATGTCCTTTGAAATATGAAATTAAATTCCATCATTTGTTTGACTAGAGATAAATGATCGGACTTATTTAAAAATTGCTTGATCAACTTGTCTCCTAAATCATCCCATGTCACAATGCTATTAATTGATAAGCAACGAAACCACTGAAGTTCTTTCCCCTTGAATGATGTTGTTAACAACCTCAAAGCTACATTCTCTTAAATCACATAATGAACTCCACATAGCGAGGCTATGTCTCTAATATGCTCAATGAGCATAGTTTGATCTTCACCAATAAAAAAGGGTAGACTTTTGAGTGCTACTACTAGTATATCATCGTGTTGAGCTAGATCCAATGGGCTACCCCCATTAAATGGAACAAAAGCATGCACTCTGTCCATTAGAGCTACTGGCATTCTGAGATTTACAACTTGTACAATCGGTACATGTGGAACCGGTACTTTGTAACTTTACAAAGCTAAAAATAAACTTGGTTTCCTTGCTAACGATCTGCCTCTTCTTCTTGATGTGTAAACTAATGATTCTACTCTTTGAATTGGAGAAACTGATTGTTTTCTTGAAGGCTTACCAGATGTTCGCTTGGCTATCCTTCCTATTCTCTTTGGTGAATACAACTGCAAATATTCAAACAGAGAAGAACTTCTTGTCTGAATATTTCTCATTAGCTATTTGCACTTGATCTACTAGAAACTTGAGAATGGAGTCACTAGGTATATGAAAATAATCCTTTGAAAGGTTGAAATACTACTATATATACCAAAAATAGAAGCTTGAACTATAAAATTATTTCTCTGAAAAGTGATTCAGGGTCCCACCAGGCGTGCCAAAAACTATTGTCAAACAGACTACACCTGAATGCTTGAATGATTAAATTCAGCAATCTATTGAAACATTGGATCAAACTTAGGTTGTGGGTGACCTATAATGAGATTGAACCCCCAGATTCTAGGCCGGCTTCCTATATGATTCTTAAATTAATAACTGGTAACTTGCTAGAAAAGGGATAGAAGTATGTAAAAATGTACGTAAAACTATAAATTAATGGTGATGCACCTAATTGACAAAGACTTGCAATTATGATTCACAATAAGCTTCACAGTACTTCAATCTGCACAACCTGATTTGATAATCTAATCACTTGATTGCTTCAAATAGAGGCTTTGACTTAACGCAATCTTGAGGGAAAACCTTGTTTTCATGACTAAATTGGTTAATCAATACATTCACAGTGTATAACCAATGGATTTAAATCAAACTGCATACAGATACTTATGAAAGAGATAGAAAAATCAAAGGTTTCCAAACTAAAAACACAATAATCCTTTGATCAAATCCTACACAATAACGATGCCTGAAATCTTGAAGGAAATTTTTTGTAAATGCTAGAAAATAAAGGAATCTTCTACTAAATAACACAATTTGAACTTGTAAACCTGATGCTATATTAATCTGAATATGAAAGTTGAGTTACAAGACAATTCACTTTGTAGAATACAAAGGCTGAAAAACAAGAACTAAAGGAAAAAGATAAACTTTTTCCAATATATACAAAAGATGCAACTCCAAAGTGCATGAAAGATGAAACTGAAAGTCAATTTTAGTATAGAAATGATAACTCCAAGGAAAAATCTGAGCAAAAATAAAAATCCCTAAAGAGAAGGTTCAAAATCATGCAAAAATGAGTGAACTCAGTCTCAAACTCCCAGTCAGAATGTGTATAACTGATCTGTAACTCAAACTGAACTGGAAATCCATGAAAAGCAAGTCCAAGCATGCAAAAATTGCCTTTTTTGCATCAATCCGCCCATGGTAACTGAAACTCCATCCTTGCATGATCAATCTTTAGTTGAGGCTATAGTTATAACTCAGCTTTACATAATGTCTCTAATTTGCATTTTAAGATGATAATTAATTAAATGATTATAGCATGTGATTTAATTAATCAGGTTACATTAATTAATGCAAAAATAAAAGAACAATATCAAATTAAAAACTTGAGTCCCATTTGATGACTTTCACATATTACACTTGGCATATATCTCATAATATATTATTGGTGACCACCATGCAATATTGTAAATATTTACAATAGTCGACCACCATCACCAAGCATATTATAAACATTTCATAATAATCATCCATCATCACCAAGTCGACTTGACTTAGACTTAAAATCATGAGCAAGAATAAAACATAATGATTTTGCTTTATTCTTCAAAGATATTCTATCAAAGGTCATCATGCGTAAAAAAAAAAAAACCATCGAACCCTAATTATTCACTATCATTCTTTTGACTTTGATGAGAAGCTTCATGAAGAAGCTAGTCGCCGACCTGCTGGGTAGGGTTTCTGGAAATTGCTTGATGCTGGAGCTTGACCTGCACATTACTTGGGTATTTTTTGAGGAATTTCAACAAAAAAATGTGTGGTAAATTTTAACTTAACTATTTTATGAATTTTTACT
Organism: Sequoia sempervirens; assembly: GCA_007258455.2. NCBI lineage: Eukaryota > Viridiplantae > Streptophyta > Pinopsida > Cupressales > Cupressaceae > Sequoia > Sequoia sempervirens. Next base: position 878,063,155 of record VDFB02271358.1, read on the forward strand.
CCATTCCTGAGACGAAACTCGGCCCTAAAACCACGACCATGCATATTGTCTGATATATTTTTGTGTTTTCACTTGTCCTGGGCTGCCATTGGAGAGTTTGAGCCTTCTTTTGCATATATTCCTATTGTTGAGCAAGCTTAACTTATGATTTTAAAACTCAAGGAGAGCAGGATGGTAAGTTCTTTTTGTTTTTGAGGCGCCATGAACAAGCTTATTTTGAAGCTTTTGAAATCATTTTCCTCTTTGTTTTTCAGCCACAAACTTACTAAGAGTTTCTTTTATTTGAAATATCTATTGATGGCTCCTTCATTTTGGCCACCATCAGAGTACTTTCTGATGTATTTTTGGCATCTCTTGTGCTTTTATTCTCTATTATGGTCGCCATATGAGACTTGTACGTGGTTGAGACTTGGCTGCCATGTATGAGTTGTTTCTTTGTATGCATTCAGAGGGTCTTTTGAAATGCTCTTGTTGTGACTGTATACGTTCATTTTCCTTCAAACATGTATATACAACTTGCGTACTCTCTTGGCTTATGTCAAAGAAAATGATGAAACCCTTATATATCTTTCTGGTTTTTGGGTTTCAGAATCCCACGGCTGACTATAATAAAGATTTTAAACTGCTTGGTACTTCTTTGTTCCTTTGAAGGGGAAACCCATGTTTTGAACTCCAAATGCTCCTGTACATTACACTTGCTGCATATACAAATCTACATCTCTATCTTTTGTTCCTGTAGAAGTGTATCCTTGAAAATTTCATGAAAAAGATTTGTCACTATGTATATTGCATCACTAGTAAATTTGGCTCATTGAGTTGTTCTTGCAACATTCACTTGTTACTTTCCATGAGCTGCTTTTGTAAGTGCACATGCTTATAAAACCGAATAAGTAACCTTCATTATTACACTTAATTTTATTAACTACTTCTAGAAATATAGATCTGCTATGTTGTGAATTCACCTTTTACCCACTGCAAGCCTATAGATACTCGTCTCTATTTGATATGATCAACTATGGTGTTGTTTTATTGGTATGAGACATATTAGTACCTTTTGTAACTAATGAAAATTAAAAATATACAAGACTGACTTGATATTTGATTCTCCATTTATTGTTAATGTTGAATAAGCCATACTTTGTTGCTGTCTCACCTTGTTCAAGCTTTCTACTGGCCCTTCTTACTGCCAAGGATGCTTTCCCAGTCCTTTTTAACTGTCATAACTTTTGTAACCATTTCTCATTACCATGAATGCTATAACAACAGTCTTATTTACTTTATCAATTCTGTAGCAGCAATATTATCCATGACTGTTCTCTATAAAATGCTCCTTTCCTATGGAATAAAAATATGTTTCCTTGTATGTCCTTGATTCTTTTGATGAGGGCTCTTGATGATAACTTGCAATGAAATGTAAAATATGGGAATCATGCCTTCATTATGATGTTGAAGTTAATCTGTTCCTCTTGATTCTTATGTAGACTATGTATGTACTTCAGAGTTATAGGAAACAACTTGATTGTTGAATGCTCTACTTCTACTTGACACTGTGCAACGCTGTCCCAAATCTTTACTGCTCTTTTCTTATATTGGTGCAAGTTTATTCGTCATTCCACCTTGTAGTTGTGAGTTCAATATTTATCCAAATCTCAAAAAATACTAAGGAAGCATTCCTTGGTAACCTATAGTTACTTTGATGAAATACTTATGTGTTTTTCCCTTAGACTGTAATCTCTTTCATGGTTGTACCATGCATTTAATAAGCACTATTACAAATTTAGATAACTTGCATATGTGATTGTTAAGAACAGTTATGATGACTTGATACCTTGTTCTCCTTAGTTCAGAGGAGCTCAATGCCTCATCAAAATGTAAATATGAATGAAAGGCAGAACTAAAACAAAGGATAATAAATGTAATCAATGCTCTCTTAATATATTTCTTTAATTGTTCCTTTGAATGATAAGCAAAAGATAATTGCTTAATCTATTTTCACCATGCTGAATTAGACTTCTTGATGACAATCCTAGATGATGACTATTTCTTTGATGCTTAAATAACTCTCATATATGATGTGAATGAGAGGTTTCCTTTTGATATGTTGGGCTCAACCCTTGTGGGAGCTCGTTTTTCTCCACATATCTGATAAGATAATCACGAACATGATGAACCTATTCTTTCACATTGAAACAAACAAGTTAGTAAAAATAATCGAAGCTGAAAGCTACCTTTGAACTATGTTTTTCTTGATTGTCAGCCTTTGTAACTCAATCATCTGGTTAATGCTTGATTGAATGCAAATTACATTTATGTTGGTAGCATAGGCATAAAGTAGAATGTAATTCATCATTTCTTAGAGTATACCTCTAACACCATCTTTTACAATTTTGCAGGCTCATGGAGTGCAAAAACGAGGCTGCAACTTGGAGACGCGACAACTAAAGACATCAAGTGAAAGTGATTCATCATCACAGGAAATGATGAATTGCATCTCTTTTTTGTATTTACGTTGTCTTCAGTAGTGTAATTTATCATTGGATTTTGTATTCATTATTTTATTATCATAATCAAATTCAGTTACTCATCAGCTTGTGCGAGATTTCAATGTTTTTACAAAATGAATAAAAAGCATTATTATGCAAAATTTGCAATTTTCTATTTCAAATGCTTGCACAATAAAACTATAATTTAGATGTAATCTAATCTTTATGATGAACAATGAATACTTTAGCAGCAAAACCTGAAAATTTATGTACCTATCAATGATGAGTCCAACTCAGTTCTACCTATTTGAGCTTGTAGTGAAAAATAGGTAACAATAATATCTTGTGTAGGATCAGAAGGGGATATAAGAGAAGCAACACTAGCCATTGCGTCTGCATGTTGATTGTCTTTTTGCGAGATGTTATCAATGGTGAAGGAATTAAATTTCACCAACAAGGACATTGTGAGATCTTTATATTTATATAATTTATCATGTTTATCTTGATAGTCACCATTGATTTTCTTGATTACTAATTGTGAGTCACCAAATATCCTGATGTCTATAATGCCCATAATTAAAGCAACGCATATTCCAACGATTAAGGCCTCATATTCAGCAATGTCATTTGTACATAGGAAATTTAAATGATATGACAAGGGAATAGGTTTTCCTTCAGGGGAATTAATATTATTCCAACATCGGAACCCATTATACACTTAGATCCATTGAAATATAATGTCCATGTAGAAACATTGGCTATCAATGCACTGTCATCAGGAAAAGAATCATTATCGGGTAACGCAAGAGGGGAAGGGGCATCAACTAAATGGTCGGTCAAGAATTTTCCTTTAATTTCTTTTTTCAAAACAAACTTAAGGTCAAAATTGGTTAACAACATAACCCATTGAGCTAAATGTCCCGATAAGGTTGTTTTATTGAAAAGATGTTTGAGAGGATCAAATTTTTTCATGACTTGTATTTCGGAATTTAGTAAAGAATGTTGCAATTTACTAGTAGTGAATACAAGGGCTAGACATTTCTTTTCGATGGGAATATATCGGGTTTCATAATTGATTAGGGTTCAACTAATGTAATAAATAGGATGTTCTTTTCCATTATCATTTTTTATGAGCTAACAATGTTGCAAGAGCATGAACAGATGCAGCGATGTAAAGGATGAACGGTTTATTGGGCATAATAGGTTTTAAAATAGGTGGAGTTACAAGGTAGTCCTTCAAACTCTCAAAGGCCTATTTACAATCATCATTCCAATCAAAGGGGACACCCTTCTTGAGGAGTGTTTGAAAGGTAACATTCTATTGGCTAAAGAAGCAAAAAAATGATGGATGGCTTGTAATCGTCCTTGTGATGTACGTAATTGAGAATATTGTGAGGAGGTGGCATTTTAATGATAGCATCAATTTTCTTTGTATCCACTTCGATGCCTCTGTGAGATATGATAAACCCTAAAATTTTGCCACTATCTACTCCAAAGACACTTTTTTAGATTAAGTTTCATGTTGTATTTATGCATTCGTTCAAAGATCTAGAAAAGGACAATCACATTATCTTGTCATCGTAAGGATTTAGTGAGGATGTCATCAAAATAATCTTCCAATATTGTATGTATGTAATCATGAAATATTAATTTCATTTCTCTTTGATATGTTGCACCTGCATTCTTTAGTCCAAAAGGTATCATAACCCAACAAAGCGTTCCCCAAACAGTTGTCAAAGCTGTCTTGTATTGATCTTGTGGGTTGATGAAGATTTGATTATAACCAGAAAATCCATCCATGAATGAAAACAAAAAATGTCCAATATTTGAATACACAATCATGTCAATATTAGGAAGTGGAAAATAATATTTTAAGGATGCTTTATTCAAATCACGAAAATCTGCACATATCCTAATACGATTATCGAGTTTAGCAACTGCGACAATTATATTTGAGATCCAAGGAGAATAATCAATAGGATGAATGAAACTTGTGTCAAGGAGTTTTTCAAGTTCTCCTTTAACATGCAAGGCTATCTTAGGATTCATTTTTTGTATCTTATGTCAAACAGGCTTAGTATCATTTGCAAGAACAATGTTATGTGTGACAATTTTTGGGTATATGCCTGGCATATCAGAATATTTCCAAGCAAAACTTTTAGGAAAATCATGGAGTAAAAGTGCAGTATCCTCTTGTTCTTCATCATCAAGGCACTTCCAAATATTAATGACCTTTTCCATATCATTGATGTCCATTGGTATATCAATTATATCTCCTAGGGGGAGTTCATTTGACTTAGGAAACTTGGGATCGTATAGTTCCATGGTTTTCTCATGATCATCAATATGTTGTCGCTTGGAACTTATCATAGTGTAGGTAACATTTTGTTTAGAGGAAGATGTTTTATCAATGGAACCTAACATTTGTTTCAAGGCTTCATCACTTTCAACATACTCTTAGGATGGTGGAGAATTCATATCAATAAATTCAAGATGTTTGAGAGTAAGTGTAGTTTGGGGTTTACATGTGATAGTGTTGATATTTAATGAGGGTCATTGAGTTGCTTTTGTTGTCTCAGAAAAGGAATACCCTAAACCATTCTTTATGTCTTGTGTATTAGGCTCAATAGGGACACAAATTCCTTTTTCATGCTTTCCACATCCTTTACCATTGTAACCCAATTTTTTCATCAACTCGTAACCACATCCATAAAGTCTTTCCATTTCCTTGGGATTGGAAGGTTGCTGATAATATATCTCATCAAATTTTTTTGTGTAAGATGTGTTTTCATCCAAGGGAGGTGAGATAGAGGAAGGGGAAGATTCTTGTGAATTCTGAGTGGACATAACTATTGGTTTCTCTTGTTTTCTATCTCCTTGTGAGTAATTATGTATTCATCCATGAATGAAGGAGTAAATTCCAATGTTCCCTAGAATCATCATCGAGCAATTTAGACACGGATTTGGTTTCCTATTTATTGGTCTAAAGAGGGTCAATGTGAGAGGTTGGAATTAAAGTATTTAGAGGACTTGTTCCTTCTTCAAGTTTCAAGCAACTCTCAGGCTTGAGGTCTATCTCAACTTGATATACTTTGTTGTTATAGACATATTTCATTATGCGATGAATAGTCAAAGGCACCACATGCATCTCATGAACCCATGGTCTACCCGAGAGAATATTATATGCCAGATCATAGGGCATGACATGAATAGGATTTTGCAAGGTAACCACTCCAACTGTTATAGGTAAAGTGATTATACAGAGAGGTTTTGTTGTGTTGTCAAATATCTAATGGATAATGAATCAGGTTTAATTTGTGATTTATCCACACATGATTGATCGAGAAGTTTCACACTACACACATTGAGGGAAGAGCCATTGTCAAAAAGGGTTCACTTAATTCCTATTGTATTATATTGGGAAATGATCATAAAAGCCTCATTTTGTCTCCTTAATTCTAACAGAGGGAGCTCATGCTAATGAAAGGTACTATCTACATTGAGTGTATTCATTCCCTCTAGAAAAGCTTCCACATCACTTGTATTTGTACCAGGAGGAACCACTAGTTGTTGCAAGGCTATTTGAAGCATTGAAGGATAATTGGGTGAATTTAGAAGAAGATCCCAAAGGGATATCTTTGTGGGAGTATTCTTAAGTTGTTCAACGAGATCATACTCCCTAAGGTGTGAGTTTAAGCAAGGGGCACTAGGAAAAATAGGATTTGTTAAAGGTAAGGATATTGGAGGGGGTTGTTGGGGTTGTTGATTGTTTCTAGTGTAGTGTGTGTGTGAAACAACATCATGTGGTGGATAAAGGGTAAAATCAGGTTTAGGTGGAGGTTGAGGTTGATGTGAAGGTGGGTAAAGAACAAGTTGAGGTTGAATGAAATTAACATCTTTTGTTGTTTGTTTCTCACAATAAACCTTTGTGGATGGCTTTTGTGAGATGAAGTCCTCAACGGATTCATCTAACATACTCAAGTCATCATGACTAAAATTTTTAGGAGAGAATTTGTCACTAAACAGTTGAGGTTTGTCATCACAAGTCTTAGTGGATGAACTTAGTGAGAGGAAACCTTGAAAGGTTTCATCTAATCTATCAAAGTCATCACTACTAAGAGGTTTGGATAATATGATTGTCCTAAAATGAAGCATCATTTTGATTGGTTCATGCGATGTTGTAAATTTTTTTTTTTTTTTTCTAATGAATCTAATCTAAATGAACTAGGGACTAATGTTGAAAATGAACATTGTAAAAATATAATGCTATCTATGATTGTTATTAAAGTAAATAGTATAGATGCAAATGATTCAAGTAGAATATTAAATAACTATACAAAAATAGAGAAATGACTGAATCTAACAAGAATTTCAGAAATGGGAAACAAAATGCAGAAAATAGAAATGCAAAATTGACAGTGGGACTAAGTCACTCGAGGTGGAAAATTAGACTAATTAGGGTTATTTTTAATTTTTTTTTAATATTCTGATGGATATGAATGTGTTTAGGACTATGTAATGCAAAGCCACACTGTAAATCTAGAATTTCATGATTATTCTATGAAACAAGATGCAATAATGCAGGCTAAAATGTGTTTTTCATGAATGCAATTTAAAAACCCCAGGATGCAAGTTTAACCAATGCACTATGCAATACAAATGAAACCTAGGATGCACTTAAAATAATAAAGGGATAATATTCAAAAGGTACAGGTTCACCAAAATATAAATGATGATTTTGGTTTTCCCTCACAATGCTTTGCTCCTCCTAGGGTTTTTCACCTAAAAGGAGAAAGGGGATTGGATGGGGACCAAAATGCAAGGGTTTACAATCAAATTCAATGTAAATGAGATATATTATGCCTAATTTAGATGTTCTAATGCTCTGATCTAAAAATGAAATGTTCTAATGATGCAAAATCTAAGAAAAGTAACTTGTTTGAAAACACAACGTGATATGCACAAAAGTAAAATGAGAGCAATAAATGGAAAAATGAAGATGTAAAGCAGGAACTATGCACCTAGAAACTGAAGAGGAGCTAACTAGAGATTGTAGAAACCACTCAAATTCTAGGAATTTTGATTTTTGAGGCAACTGGGACACTTGTGCCAAGCTGAGCGACATAGTCCCAAAATAGGGAAACTACCCAAAAAGTTGTTTCTATCAAAAGGGTGTCTGAAACTACAAAAAATTCTAAAAAATCAATGCAGTGGGACTAAGTCACCACTATGGGTGACTTAGTCGACTTTAGATTTTCTACAAATCTGAAAGTGGAAATGGAAGCCCACCACCTACACTCTATTTTTTGATGGAAATCCATATCTAAATCTTCGAGAAACCCTACAAAATAGAAGATAAATTGGTTTCTAATGGGGGCTTTGCCTTGGTAAAACCCCTAGTTGGTATTTAAACTTTTTGAAAGATAAAATCTGCATAAACCCTAGCCCTAAATGTGTTTAAGACTAGGAAAAATTAAAAAATGAGATAAAACCCTATTCTAATGTGCTAGAATGAGGTGATTAAATGGAACTTGAATGATGCAAGAATTTGATACAAGAAACCCTACAACTCTTCAAATGAATGTGAATGACATGAAAATGTAATGCAAACCTTAAGTTTGAAGATAAGAAGAACATGGAAGATGGAATCACTTCAAAAACAAGTCATTAGGTCTGATTTGATGGCTAGTTGTGTCTTTTCAACCTAGACTTACCCATGATTCACCATAGGCATCCATGATAAATCCTTTGCAATGTGAGATCTTGAATAAAAAGTGAGCTTGAAGACCTGTGAAAACCCTAGTTTGTTGCCCTAAAGCTTCAACTTTGCTACAAAATGTTATTGAATCTTCTTGTGTAAGATACTTTTACTCTTGACTTTTGATTTTTTTGCTTTGTAAAAATGACTAGGAGATGTGAAAAATGACTTAAAATGCGTATCTATAAGCATCAAGACCTAATTTTCCTATTATTTAGACCTAAGAGGCTGACATCCATTAAAAAATTAAATTGAATTGATGAAATTCCCGCTCAAAAGTAGAAAATACCCCAAAAGGGACTAAGTCACCACCTTAGGTGACTTAGTCTCACCAGTGATATTTTTTGTTGGTTTCACAAAATTTGAGTGGTTTTAGTGATATTTGTTAGGACTTAAGTGGTTTTATGAGTGAATTAGGCCTCAAAGTCCAAAATCATGAGTATTAGGGGCCTATAAATGCAATTTTAAGGGGTGATTGATAGAAGGTTCCTAAAGTAGGACCTAGTTTTATCGCAAAATTTTCTCTTTCTTCAAGAGTATACAATTTTTGGAAATACAAATAATATTGTTCATTTGTTGGTTTCTTGTTGTAAGGTAGCAAGGTTATTAGAAGCCAAGGGTTGGTTTGTTGTAGGAGTTTGCTTCATTTTTAGAATTTGTGTTGATAAGGAACTAATCAATCTAATTCTCAAAGATAAAGTCTTAGATAGAATCAAATATAAAATCAAATCAAAATCTTACCTTTCTATATTTTACTATTTTATTCCCACTACCACACTACAAACTTGACTACAAAAAATATAGAGGGTTGTAAGGATGATTTATCCCATCAAGTTACCTTCTACCATATTAGTGTGAAGAATTTGTTACCAAAGGCATCATTGGAAAGAGGTCTTTTATGTTGAATGATGTTATAGGGAAGCCCACCTTTGTTTTGCATATCCTAAAGTGTAGAGGAGAACTTGTAAAACCTATCTCTTGTTTGTTGGTCACTGACCTAGGACTTTTGAGTATAAGAAGTAGCTAATATTTAGGAAAACTTGGACAATCAGTTGGAAACACCAACACATTGGTGACTCTACTAGGGATAGAAAGGAATTTCTACCCAATTTTCTATGTCCTATTGGATTGAGTCAAGAGTTTTATTCAAAGCCATTTGTTAAGGAAGATTTTGAGAAGTTGTCAAATCTAGTTTGTCTATCAAAGTGCATTAAAGAAGAATATTATTCCCATTAATTTGGGTGGAAGCTTTGATAATTTGCTACATACCAAGAAGACGAGTTGAAAAGAAGAAAGTATTAAAACGTTGTCATCATGCATGGCAGAAGATTCCTCCACAAATTAGAACCTATGAATAAAATTGAGGGAGAACTTACAAAGACTAGGACAACTTGGAAAAAAAGACACAAGACACATAGATGCAAGTAAATATGATCATACTTTTGATAAAAATACTGGTTATATTTTGCATAGTGAGGATAGTTCTAATTATCCTCAAGATATATATTATCTTTTAAATGAGGAAGATGCAATAGACACTCCATTGTTAGGGCCTACAAGCTCTCATATAAGAGAGAGGCAAGCAAGAAGAAAAAACTAAACTGAAGTAGGGTTGACCTTGCACAATAAATTTTAGATAAAAACCCTCCCCTTGGGAACTCTGTGATGATATAGCATCTTTATAATAATCCTGGTACTTCAAAAGGCCATACCTTTTCCTTTAAAAATCTTGTTAATCCCTAGTTCGCAATTGGAATTCCACCTCTCATTTCCATTGAATCCCCTCTAGCTATTTCACAAGCCCTTATCCCTAATAATGAATCCTTAACTGAAGATAAATTAAATGAGAAAATGAATAATATGTAATTAGAGATAAATAGACTAGAACAAGAAAGAATTAGAGAAGAAATAAGGAAAAGAGATGATATGAGAAGAGCACTTGACAGTATGAGAGCTACACAAAATATTGCTAGCACCTCTAGACACACACCTCAAAATCAAGTTGGCACCAACCACCAAATAAGTCTCCCTTTGAATAATTCCCATGTGAGTACATGGAGTAATCCTCAACCAAGCATCACCTCACAAAATATGACTAGTGCAGCCTATGTGGGAAATTCCCCATCAAGAAATGTAGGTCCATCTAATTCATAAAGTAATCCTAGTATGATTTCCATGCTTGTGAACTTTGGTGTTTTAGAAAGCCATCAAAATAAACCTACTTAGAGTCAGTAGTAAAAAAAAAAATACTAGTAGGGGAAGTATGTCTTGGCCAAAATATGTGGGACAAAATCTAGGAGTTGGAAATTTTATACCAAATACCCAAGGGAAATATTAGGCCAGTCCTCAATTGAAAAATAGTGCCCCACCATATGTGGGAGGTCAAAATATCCCCACACCAAAATAACCACATGTGTAGAAAAAATCCCCTCTAAACCAAGGTGGTCAACAAAATTTTGGATCAGGAAACACTCGTGGAAGAAGACCTCCTTTGATGGATGGATACAAAAAACTTGATTTCGAAGCATTCCTAGATACCCTAACCAAGTTCCTAATGAAGTGAGGTAGTACCTTGCTGTATTTTTAGGAAGTTAGGCAATGAGTGGAGAAGAACACTTAAGTACCATTTTGAATTTACAGGATGACTTTGAGGTTAAAAATGAAGATATTGTCATGAAGTTATTTATGCAATCTTTAACTGGTGAGGTTAGAGATTGGTATAGAAACTTTCCTGATGGTGGTATTATATCTTGGGAGGATTTAAAAAGGGTATTTGGAGAATAGTATGGAAATAATATTGACCCTATATTTTCAATTAATGAATTCACAAGTATCAACAAGGGGTTCAATGATTCGGTTGTAGAATTCAATGCAATATTCAATAGGATTTACAAGGTCCCTAATGATATGAAGCCTCTTGAGTCTATGCGTTATGCCATGTATTACAATACTTGTGATCCTAAAATGACATATTAGTTAAGAGATAAAAACCCTCATTCCTTCAGGGATTCATTTAGAATTACAATCCATACTGAAAGCAACAAGAAAGATTAAAGAAAGGTCAACAATAGAGATGATGTTAAGATTTTACAAAATCCTAGAGGGCATCAAAACAAAGTAGTACCCCCTAAGGATAAATTTGAAAAAATTATGAGTGCCCTAAAGGATCTCAATTACAATGTTGCAATAAATGACAAGGGTTTATCTCATGATAAAACAAACTATCAAAGACAAGAGAAAATTCCAAAGCTTTCAAATCAACCATACAATACCAACTAGCATAATGGTATACTTTTCTAGAAAAATCTAGGAAATGTGTAAAACAAAGAAACCCCTAAACCTCTGAAGAGAAATAAAACAAATTTTGTTGAGGATACACCTTGGTGTGATTGTCTTAAGTTGCCACACTCTTCTCAATAATGTATGTTTGTCCAATCTATAAGAGATAGCCATGAACCATATAATGATTGTGATAATTCACGCATGGAGGAACAAGGGATAAACATGTTTGGAATGTGCCCACAAGTTGAGGGTTGTTATTTAGATGAGGGGCACTCAGAAATGGGTGTTCAGGACAAAAGACACCAAAATCACTCTTACCACCAGTAGATATTCCTTGATAATGAAAATGAATGTCATGAAAGGGTAAACAATTTGGAATAAGAAGTGGAGGTTAAATTGGGAAGACCATCAGATGAAGAGATTAGATCATTAACTGTTGCTACTAATGCATAGGCTAGAAGTACCTATAATCTAAGAAATAGAATAGTCAACAATGATTAGGGAAAACCTAGTGGCATTTTCATAAAGGAGGATGATAGTGGTATGAAAAATCAAACCCTTGTAAAAAATAAGGACATCAAGGAAAAGGATGCTAAGAAACCTAAAAACTAGGTTGTGTCCCCTCTCATCAAGGAAAAAAAATAGAAAATGAAAGATGATCAAGGAAAAAAGGAAGCTAGGCCTATTGAAGAGGATAAACTTGTAAATAAGCAAGGAAAGGTGAATGAGAAAATTGCTTTAGTTTGTGACATTCCAAAGTACACCATAGTGGATATGACTCAAATCATGTCATAGATCAAGGTATCAGTTCCTTTATTAGAAATGATGAGGATAGAAGAGCACAAGGAAAAATCACTCACCCTTATCACCGGTACATCTATTGCTTATATTGGAGGGATAGGGTTGGTGTGATGTTAAGATATGTAAATGAGGAACAAGCATGGAAAATCCTTGAGGAAAAGCACAATGTTGTTTGTGGAGGCCACTACATGGCTAAAATAATTTCTCACAAGATCTTAAGATCTAGATATTGGTGGCCTTCCCTTTTCTCTAAGACACACAAAATGGTAAAGAAGTGTGATGCTTACCAAAATAAATCTGGTAAGCTAAAAAAAATTGGTGCTTTACCCCTTAGGCCAAAAAATGTAGAGGATCCTTTTCAGCAATGGGGCATAGATTTCATCGATGAATTCAGTGTGAAATCTAGTGGTGGCCATAGTTAGATAATGGTATCCATAGACTACTTCACCAAATACATTGAGGAAATCCCTACAAGAAAGGAAAATAGAAAAATTTTCATCAATTTTATTATTGATAACATCTTGATCAAATTTGGCACTCCTGCAAGGTTGTTCATGGATAATGCAATGTGTTTTATGTTAGAAGAGTTTGAAAATTTTTACAATAGTTATGGTATCATCATATCATACTCTTTCCCTTACCATCCACAAGAAAATAGACAGGTTGAGTCTAGTAATAAAAGCCTCATGAAGATCATGAAAAGAGTGATGGATAAGAGAAAAAGAGCATGGGATTCAAATTTGAAGCTAGCATTATGGGCTGATAGGACAACCATAAAGAAGGCTACAAAAAATTCCCCTTATGAACTTGTGTATGGACAGGATGCAAGAATACCAATGAAAAATCTATTGCCAGTGTATAAGTTCATCTAGGAATATGAAGATGACATTAATGAAAATTTGATGAACATGATTAACTAACTAATAGAGTTGAATGAATCAAGAAGGAACGCACAGAATAATCTAAAAATGCAATTGTAGGTCAAATACCTATTTAGCCAGAGAGCTACAAACAAGAGGTTCCCTATTGGAGATTTAGTTTTGATGTGGAATGCTAGAGTTTAGGAAGAGGGAAAACATGGTAAATTTGAGGCTCTTTGGATTGGCCCTTATGTCATCTACAACAATTATGGTGAGAATTCATTTTTTTGCAAACTATGGACAAGCAAGTGTTTGAATTGCTAGTGCATGGACAATTCCTCAAACCCTAATTTTCATAAGTAGATCATATCCATGCACACTAGATATCATAATATAATTGTATGTTTCCCCATTTTGTTTTTGGCCTTTGGTATATTTCTCCAAATTTTTTTGGATCCTCACTCTATTTTTGCTAAATAGATGTCCCTAACTAGAGCCACTAATAGAACTATTTTCAACTTGTGCCACCTCCTTGTGATGCCCATCAGTCATAGCCAATATAATAAATCCTAATGGTGTGTCATGTTTATGTGCATCTAGTAATTTTCCTTCATAGGAGCATAATCATCCTTCTTAGTGGCAACACAATCACCATTCTCCTTAGTGGAAGTATGACCATCTATCTCAACGGGAGGAAAATCATTTTTCTTAGTAGAGGGAAATGGGATTTTTGGAAGGCCTATGTGGATAGGATCAACTTTGTACTCCCAGATATAGGATTTAGTAGAGTTCAAGGATCTCCAATCATCACCAAGAAATGCATTTGGTTTCGAAGAAGTAGAAGGGATAGACTTAGGACTCTCTTCTTTGGTACAATCTTCTTTAGGGACATCTACCTCAAGAGTAGCCTTTGAAATAAGCATTGTTAGAGTAGACTTAAACACATTAGAAGAAATCAAGGGATAATATTTTTAAGAGTGGGAAAAATTGAGGCTTGACCAATAGTTGCCATCTCACAAAGGTGTATAAAATTAAGGTCATCCTCGCTTGTGATTACTTCATTATTAGCAAAAAAATTTACAAAACGATGCAAGGTAGAAGTAAATGCTCCTCAAGCATGGATCAATGGTCTTCCCAAGAGAATATTGTAGGTTAATGGTGTTGGCATAACATAAACCAAGGTGGGTATGGTAATAGGTCCCAATCTTAGAGGTAAGCTTACCATGCCTAAGGATTGTTGATAGATGTTATCTAATCCATGAATGTACAAAGGAGAAGAAGAAAGATCAGATGAATCAATTTTCATTTTAGAAACAAGTCGATGCAACATAAATTGAGATTTGAATTTATATAAACAAGGGAATGCCTAATACCAAAATTATTAATATAAACTATTATCATTAGAGGGTCCTCATCCATAATGATAAGAGATAGATAGAGATGAGGACTTTGATGTGAAGAGCAGCATTATGTGGATGGGTGGTGGATGCATCATCATGTTCAGAGAATGATAAGCAATGAGGTGCAGTAAAATGTCCCACCATAGCTTGAAATGTACATACTTCCAGATTGTTTGGTACTGTGGTGGTAGATAAAGCTTGTTCCAGGATTTCTTTGTGCACTGGCGAAATCTTGAGAAGTTCCAATATGGATATTTGAGCAAGTATCTTTTGTAACTGATCAACAATGTCATATTGAGTTACAGGAAAAACATTCGTTTTGGATGTAGAAGGGGTAGAACCTTTCAATGTTGCATTGGCTTGTCCACTTGTGATTGCATTGATAGGTGTATTGTCTTGATTTTTTGTGATTTTGATGACGTTAATTTGATTGTCATTCATGTCAACATTAGTGCTCTGATTTATAGGTTCAAGATCATTGATTTAGTGTGAGGTGGTGTCATCATTGTGCTGGATTTTAGTAGTAGCATCCTTCCCTTGGCTTCTAATTTTAATATCTTGGATGGAATTCTCAACCATCTCAATACAATGAATGGTAGAATCATAAACCTAGTTTATATTCTTTCCTTTGGTATTCAATGTAGAGGACTCTCCCTTTTCATAATTGGGTAAAGGGTTCTTGAACACTCCCTGATCATTGTTTGTTTGGGGCCCTTCAATGTGTACCCTTTTGTTATCAATGAGATCTTGGATTTCGTGTTTTAATTGCCAACAATATTTCATCATATGACCCTTGTTTTGATGATAATCACAGTAATGGACATAGTTCCACCAAAAGGGTTTGACTTGTGGATCCCAGTTTCATGTTTCTAGCACTGTGATAAGCTTAGCCTTAGTAAGTTCCTTTAAGGAAAAATCTAAGGATTGTCCCAATGGTGTAAATTTTTGTCGAGTGGAAGGTTTTGGAAATAGTGTTGCTTTAGTCCCCAGATTAGTCTGATTGTTGTTTTGACTAACATTTGGAGTGTTGGGAGGATTGTTGGCCTGATTATTCTTGGTGGCAGCTACAATTAGGTTGAATACTAGTTTGGTATTTTGATTTTCAGCTATGACCTCATTGGTACCCACGTCCTTGTTTCATTTCCAAAATTTAGGTTTGTCCCCACCATTGTAGTTGTTAGAGGAAGTGGATGAGTTGTTTTCATTGTATATCCTAATGACCCCTCTTTTGACTAAGGCTTCTTCGATCTTAATTCTGTTTTCAATCAATTTTTCAAAGGTAGGGGGACATTGTAATTCCAACCTATAACTCATCTCATTGTTTAGGTTTTCAATGAAAAACTCTATCTTTTCCTTTCCGAGTGGGATGAGAATACCTTGCGAACAATCTCCTCCATTTTTGCAAGAAAATGAGGAAGGACTCACCCTTTTTCTGTTTCAAGTTGCAAAGGTCTTTCATGGTGATATCATGTTGGATGTTGTAAGAGTATTGAGTGAGAAATCTATTGACCAACTCTTCAAATGTGTTGATGGGGGGTGTAATCTTTGAAAACCATTCAAGGCATGTCCCTCCTAGACTTCGTGGAAATAGTCTCATCAAGTAAGTTTCGTCATGTACAAGTTCTAGACTCATGGTTCATAATTCCCTTACATGATCCAATGGATCAGTTGTACCATTGTATTTATCATACTTTGGAAGTTCACTACATTTAGGGAAAGGAATCATGTTGATGGATGGATTAAAGGGATAAGGACAAATGTCCTCAATCAAGTATCATTTCAAAGTTCCCCTTTTCATATCTAGAACTTGTTGTTGAAGGTTCTTCATTCAGTGAGTTAAAGCAACCATTTGCTATGTTTCCTTTTCAGGTTTTTGGGGAGGTTCTTTTAAGATGTTTATGTCAAAATCAGGGGGAATTTTGATTCCTTGATTGGCTAACATTAATAGGTGTTTTTCCCCATCTCTTTCAAAAATCTTTTCTAGAAACTTATGGAGGTTGGGGTCTTGTTGCACTTCTCAGATATCCTCATCGTTTATTTCTTCCCCTTGAGTGTTGTTGAGTCCAGGAATAGGGATTTATTCTACATCAGCCATGTTGCTAGGGATCTCACTATTTTGAGGTTCAATGTTGGGATTTTCAATATCGAAAGTTTCACTACTCAGACTTCCTATGTTTTCCATTTCAAAGTGGGGTGTTCCAAGTTTCTTGTCTTTGAGTCTCCTCTTTTGTGATCTTGTTTGGACGGGCATACAAATGTTATGATTTGGACTAAGCTTTGATCTAAGTTTGAAATAGTGCCAAGGATTACAATTAAGTCAAATAGAATTACAAATTCTATTGATTAGACTAAGTTTGATTTGATTGTGTGACGTCGTTTTGTTGATAGAAGGATGAAAAATCCCAAAGATGAAACTAGGTTGTACAAACAAAGATGTGATGGATATTGATTGATTAGGCACCTTGAAATGTTTAGATCTAGGTTTAGTTTAAAAAGTTCCACTTGTATAGGTCCATTTTGACAATGTTTAGACTTCTAAGGTATCTAAGGAACAATCTTGGACTTGGAGTTTAGATTCCCGTTGTGTAATCAAGGTACTCAAAACGTTGGAAAAGTCTTGGATTTTGACAATAGTACATCATGTATAACTCTACATTGTCCTTTCAAGCTCTCTTGTAAAATTTGAAGGCTAGTTTTTCTCTAAAGTCATAGAGCATAGACAAAAAAATTTGGTGTTGTTTGAAACTAAGAGGCTTGAGCTTGGGTTTTCTAACCTTGACCTTTCATGAAATCATCATATAAACCACATATTCTGACTATGTTTTTCCTAAGGAATGGTTGAACACTATTGGAAGGACTGATTTTCTGAAAATGGATGGACCTAAGTTACCAACTTGTCTACCTCAATGAATGTAGTTTTGAATCAAGGTTTTCACTTACAAAATGTAACATCTTTTATGGTGTTTGGTTTGAGTTTCATTTTGAAGACACATCAAGCAGAATATACACTCCTAAGCTTGTGTAAGATTGTATTCTTTTAGATTCCACACAGGTTTTATCCCAACCACACTATCTTTAGCGGATGAATTCAGAAGCTTGGTTGCACGGGCTCCCCCTTACAGTGCACTCTCTTCTCAGGCCAACCAATCTTCTAGTCCCCATGAAACTCCCATGGAGAACTGATCACCTCTACTAAAAAACTGTGAGAATGTGGATGCCTTGGCAATGCCCGTTGCTGCACCAAAGAATAGATAAAGGATTTTGGAAAATCTACAACAAGGGTTTTAATGTGGGCATTCCATTCATGGGGGATAATCCATACAACAAGAGTCCCTTTTGATCCATCTCATCAAAATTATCCTCATGATACTTGAAATTTCCTCAAGTATCCACATTTATATCCCAGTTGGAAGTCGCTTGGCTTTAGCATGTTACTGGTTGGGTCATTCCCTTGGGTGATTACTTTTTCCCACAAGGAAAGCCCTGTAGGATAAAAAAAAGTGAGTATACCCATAGTTCGATTGATCTTTATTTTGCATGAATAAAGAGAGAACTCATACCATATACCCCACTTACACTCGCACATAAACAAGAATGGGTCTAGCTTTTTGGATCACCCAGTTAAGGGGAGAGAATATGCCTACCATCCATCACATACAAAAGAAATGGTGTTCATTAATCCTTTAATTAAGCTATGTTCCTAAATTAACCAAAAGGAAACATGATGTTCATTATCCCTTTACTTAAGCTACGTTCCTAACTTAACCAAAATGGAAACAAGTACATAAGATCCAGCCCCTACAATATGTTAGTAGTTTATGTTTTGAGTCTTTGACAGCGAATCTAGGAAAACCTGCAAATGCACAACACCAAATGTGAGTTTTTGATTTTGGTGACAAATTGCAAGAGGCGCCAAAACAGAGACAAGAGGCACCAAAACTCTAAAAACAGTCTAGAAATGGCTCAAAACAATTTAGAATTGCCTCCAAACCAGTGCAAAACGTTCCCAAGTCATAAACCTTGCACCTACAATCATGAAACCATCAAAAAAGTTAGCAATAAGTTAGGAAAATTCCCCACAGTGGGTGCCATTTTATGCATGTGTCAAAATGTGTAGAGTGAGTTAGTTATTCTAATGTCAACACAAACCTTAATGAAACAGTTTACATTCAAAGTTTGAAGCAAGTAAAACTAATCTATTTCGTAATACAATCAAACTTTTCAAATATGTATCATTGTTCTCTAATTCTAGGGATTTATTAAACCATTTGGCCCTCAGATTTCTATGAGCACAAAGGTTGTTAAAATGACTACCTAGAAAATGATATTTTATGCTTAATATGCAAGCTAAGATGATTTCTAAGTGCAAATGTGTGGTGGAAGGATTAATGGTATTCTCTTAAATGAAACAAGATGATGGAATTGATGATGAATGCAACGATAAATGAAGGATGATGTTGGTGATGGATGAACAAGTGGAGATGAGTGAGCTGATATGCAACTATAATGAGCTATCTATGATTATGCATATGCTCAAATGCAAACATAAAAAAAACTAACCTAAAATGTAACTATGATGCAATGGAGATGATAAAATGTAACTATGAAGCAACTAATTAATCTAAGATGAGAATGCAAAGTAACATATGATATGCAAGCTAAGTATAAGACTCCATGAAAGCTCCAAGCTCCTACGAAAAACTTGCATGGTAACAATACTCAAAGTGTGGATGGAAAATGGTATTATAACACTATTCCAATTTGTATTTCAAAATAGCATTATAACATTACTCAAAAGGTGGATGATAATGCAAAGGATGAGGGGTGTATTTATAGAGTTTTGCAAGCATTTTGTGAGGTGGCACCTATCAATGGTTTAGATTCAAAGGAGACAAGATAGACAGTGGAGATGAAAGGAATCAGGATGTTGTCCCCTTGACCAAGGACAACATGCCATGTGTGTGAAGAGAATCCCCTTGACCAATTGGAAGCATGCCAAATGTATGAGATTCCAAGTGTGTGAAACAAAGACCCATGTGCTCCAAATTTGTTGGAAGTGTGGGGGAATAAAGCCATGTGATTTTTCTTATTGGTGGAAGTGTGTGAGGATAATTCTAATTAATAATTAGGCTTATTTATTTTCATGTGACCTTTATGAGGTGGCACATAAAAAGTTGTAGAAATGTGCTCTAATTCTTAATTAGGATTAGGGAAGATTAATTAAATAAAACGTTTAGTGTTTTTTGTTTATTTAATTTAGAAGAAATGTCCCCTTGACCAAGGAAAACATGCTATGCGTGTGAAGACAATCCCTTGACCAATTGGAAGCATGCCAAATGTATGAGATTCCAAGTGTGTGAAACAAAGACCCATGTGCTCCAAAGTTGTTGGAAGTGTGGGGGAATAAAGCCATGTTCTTTTCTTATTGGTGGAAGTGTGTGAGGATAATTCTAATTAATAATTATTTATTTTCATGTGACCTTTATGAGGTGACACATAAAAAAGTTGTAGAAATGTGCTCTAATTCTTAATCAAGATTAGGGAAGATTAATTAAATAAACCCGTTTAGGGTTTTTTGTTTATTTAATTTAGAAGAATGTGAATTAGGAGAATTAAAAGGAAAGTGAACAATATAAATAAAGTAAGACCTTATTTATATGTAGTTGAAGCATTAATCAAATAGGTTGTATTTAATTAATTGAATGCAATGACCATTTTCAGGTGTCTACAAAGAGGACTAAGGGGCTTGCCATTAGGGAGGCTACTCCTCAAAGTCTAGCACATGTTGTACCACTCTCTCCCATGTTCCAATTTCCCCTCCCCATGTAACTATTACAAATTCCCCTCCAAGGGAACAACCTCATAAGAAGAGGAGAACTAGACAACCATCTCTGGTTGACTATCCTCTTGGACCTGAAGAAGAGGAAGACATTGATAAAACCCACTAACCAATGATATTGAGTGCTCCTACTTTAGAAAATGACCATTAAAATAAAAATTATAATTCAAATTAAAAATAAAAGTAGTGCAAACCTAACATTCCACTATGAATTGTGTTGATTTGATGTTGGATTGCTCAAATCTTGGCATCCATGATTGAAAAATCTTGAATTGACCTAAAAGATGCTCAAAATTATATGATTAAATGATTGAAATGACATAAATTCACTCCAATGCTTCCAGGTGATTTTAAATGGAGGGAGATGGCTTTATTTTATACATTTTTAAAAATAAAATTAAGGGTGGAGATCAGATCTTGAGATCAATAGTTCAAATTGAATCTTGAAGATCAAGGGTTGAGATTAATTGAGAGGTTTAGTTAACTCAAAATATCTCCTTAATTTTAGGGAATTGGTTGAGCTATTTTTAAAAAAAGATTATTTCTTAGAATATGCTTTTGAGAGGGAAAATTATATAATTAAATAATTCAAATTATTTAATTATGCGAGGATGAGAATATTCATTTTTGACAAAAGAATATTCTATGTGCAAGTGGATGGAAGATAATTGGATAATTAAATAATTAAAAAAATTAACTATGGGAGATAGAAGAAAATTAAAATTTTCTAATTAAATAATTTAAAAAGATATTTAATTAGAGGGGGATATGGGGAAAATTAGTAAAAATGATGATTTAGTTAAATAATTGAAAATTATTTAATTAGTAGAGAAAATAAGGTGATTTTGAGGGAAAATGATGAAAAATGGTGAAAAGTGATGAAAATAATGAAAATGATAAGAAATGATGAGCAAGTGATGAAAATGCATGATTAGTGATGAAAGTGAGGAAAATGATGGAAAATGAGGGATTAGCAATGAAATTGATGAAATTGCAATGTTAGTGAATGTGTGATATGCTCTAGCATTTTAAAATGTCTGCATTTTTCCCCTCTTTGAGATAATGTACTGATTACATTGTCTTAAAGATAACCATTGCTTAGATAAAATATTGATTTTTTTATGCCCCACGGTGCTCTAGTAGATGAACGAAAGATGGTATGACACTAGGCTACCCCATCAGGAGGTCGACTAGAAAAAAATATTTTTTGGTTCGGGCTCATGACAATACTTTAGGACTAGTTTCAATGACAATAGGATGAAAAATCAAGCCCTAGGGGTCCTACAAACTAACCAGGATATATAGGAAAGTTTGAAAACTATGATAGTGTTATCCTTGAATTCAGCTGCACTTAATTCGTGTGATAACCCCTACGAAACTTGTTTGTTTTGTAACCTACATTCTCTAAGCATGCAAAATGAGGAAAATTTTACATGCTCTCATGCATGGTCCAAGGCCTCGAAAATTCATTTCAAGTGTTTAGTCTTTTTTCCTTTTGAAAATTGCAAAGGTTAAAAATTTGCAAACTACTCTATCTTCGGAGTTAGTGTTTTTCTTGAGCATGTAATTGTATACACCTAAAAATGGTCACATCATAATGTCTGGTAATTAATTAAATATTTTTAATATTTAATTAAAATCTTCGAATTCTATCTGCGTATAAATAAATTTAAATAATTTATTTATATTTCTTCATTCTTTTAGTTCGATTAAATAAATAAGTTTATTTAATCATCTTTTCGTATTCATTTCTTAATTAATTAAATAAACATTATGATTTATTTATTTAATTATCATATAAATCTTAGTTTGAATATTTTATTCAAATAAAGATTAAAATATTATTATTTTCTTCTAAATATCATTTATAATTAAATATTCAAAATATTTAATTAATTCCTCTAATTTGATTATAATATCTATTCATAATTAAATATTCCAAAATATTTAATTAATTCTTCTAATATTTCATATTCTTCTAAAGTCACATCATGATTAAATATTCTAAAATATTTAATTAAAACTTCTATAGTTTTAAAAATCAAAAAATCAAAATTCAATAAATGAAATTAAATAAATTTATTTATTTATTTAATTTGGGGATTATCTTCAACACCCGTGAAACAAACTGCCCAAACAGAAAAATTAATTTTCTCTGTTTCTGTGCAGGCTTGTTCCCGTGGGTTGAAGACAGGAATCCATCCTTCTCTCCAACCTCTCAACCTCTTCCATTTTCTTCTCAGCTTCTTCATCTTTCACCATTCAAACCTACCAGACAATCTCACAGCCGTAGATTCTTGCCAGCCGGGATTGTGCCTGCAAAAAAACTATAAATATGACTGCCGGGAGCTCCAAATCATATAGAAGTTTTAAGCAAGTAAATTATAGCCAAATTATAAGCATTCATAGTATTCATAGAATTCACAGTACTTTCATAGCATAGAATCATAGTAATCATAGCATAAGAATCATGACATTTTCTATTCACAGCCCCTGTGCATAATCTACAGCCCCTGTCCATATCCGTGAGCATTTTCATATTCATAGCATATAGGATAGAATTTCATTTTGCATAACTCATTCTACAGGTTGCCATTCGGAGGAGCTGAGCTTATACAATCTGAGAGCAAAAGCTTCAAAAGAAATCACTGTAGATAGAGGAAGATGGAACGATTCTGAAGATTATTTTTATTTCTTTGTTTAAATTCCTTCAGTATAATGTTTCATTTTGTGTTTTGTTTTCATTTAGATTACACCATATAAACATTAACACATTTTTGGCGCCCACCGTGGGGCTCTTTGCCCCTGTTTCTCATATCTGGTTGCAGTTTCTTTTGACAGGTTATAGGCAAAAATAGCGGAATAGTGCAGGAAACACGTCTTCCAAACTTCATCTCCAGTTTAGCACATTTGATAGGTTTTGCAGAGCCCGTAATACTTTTTGCAGCGCCCGTAATACTTTTTGCAGCGCTATTAATTAGTATTGCAACGCCTTTGATAATTATTGTAGCGCCCTTAATATGTATTGCAGCGCCCATAATATGTATTGTAGCGCTATTAATTAGTATTGCAGTGCCTTTAATAGATTTTGCAGCGCCCTTAACCTCTGTTATAGCGCATGCCTGTACTTTGTAATTTGTAAGTTTAAAACAATCTAACTGATTCCAACGCGACCGTGGACAGTTAGTAAATTTTTAAAGATAAAACGAACCAATCCTAGGATAGATACTTAATTTCAAATGAAGCAATCCTAGGGTAGGCATTAAAGGTAAAATGAAGCAATCCTAGGGTAGACACTTCATATTTCGTTTTGGGCTTAAAAAGAATTTTTTTGTTTATGTGAAGCAACATCTTCACTTAGCTTAGAAAATTTTCATTTGGGGCTTAAAATACATTAGTGTTTGCTTTGTTTTTGGTGATAGGCCTATGCTCTCCCCTTAACTGGGTGATCAAAATGCCAAACTCACCTATTTCCCTTCATGCAATTTCCTGTTTTATTAGCTCCTTTTTAGAAGGCCTGCTGTAGTGGGAAAAAGTACTCACCCTACGGGAACGACCTAAGTGGAAACAAACTAAAGCCAAGTTTTCCAACCCACTATAATCAAATGCGGATGGTTGATGAAAATCCCATTCGACGGTAGTGTGCATTGATAACCATCCCCAAATCCTTTGTTCTAAAGGTAGGGAGGTCTCTCGAGGGAGTCTATCATTTGCCGCACCGAACGAAAACCCTTACTAAGAACTTAGTGTAGTATCTTACCGAGTCAGTCTCCAAACATCATTTTAATCACAGTGCAAGGGAGGGAAGAATCTACCCCCAAGATACTCACCATATAACTACCAAGGATTGTTTGCTCAGGGGATCCGGTATCCACTTTCGTCACTCTGAGTACGCACCTAGAAAAGACAAAAACACGGGCACCCTTTCGGGGGTGACATGGCTGTGTGAGTCGACGCAGTTTTAAGATGTGGGTTGTTGATTGCTATGATGACCTACTTGAGAACTAAGTGTGAGTCTGTTTGAAGTGCTTATCATGTGTAAAACCCGTTAAAACACTTTTTGAACAACATTTTGATTATACACTTGATGTTTAGCATAGGTCCTAAGACAACCATTTTATAACTTGTTTGATGTTTTTTCAATACACTAATTCAGATAAGATCATTCAAAACACTCATCATCATTAAATCTCATGTTACGAGATTGGAAATCCACAAAGTTTGTAAAGAAATCCGTTTTCAAAAGGATTAAGAAGCCAAAGAAACCTCTCAACCACAAGAAACTATTGAAGAAGCAACGATTCTTGTATCAAAGCCGAAAAGTTTTACTCAAATATAGAACCTTTCTTCATAGGTATCATGATTGTGTTAGAGGTCTTTCAGATGATTATGCCATAGAACCTTTGTATTCACAAGCTTACTTTCAAAGAAGAGCACTTTCTCAAAGGCATAACCATAGTCAACGCATTCGTTTCAGTTATATTCCCCAACCAGCAATCGAATATTCTACTCGTCCCAATCAAATTTTGCAATAGAGAACTTAGAATACATAGGAATTCATCATAAAAACCATCCTTTTTACAAAGCCATGATCAAAATTTCATAAGGTGCAAAATCATCCTTTTCTTGATCTTTTGCTTATATTCCCGCTAAACAGGATTTTCATCCTTTCACTTAGGGAACAACACAAGCTAAAGATTAGAAATTTTGTGTAAGTCATAGAATTTTCATTCTATCCTGACTTTCATATATATCACATAAATTGCACTATTTCATTCTTTTGATCAAAAGCAAGTAGAACTTGGAACAAAACCTATGCCTGTCTTCACGAGATCTCAAAAACAAATGGAAAAAGATGAGGGAGAAACCACTACAAGTAAAATGGGAGACCATACTGAAAAAGAAGAGGAAACGTTTAATCTTGATGAGTTAACAGAAGAAAAGCTTCAAGAAGTAGAACAAGATCCTCAATTTCATACTCTTATGGAAAGGATTTTAGAACGAAACAAAGAAAGATACTTTCTTTCATTGGCTAATCAAGGAGCTAAGTTGCCTCACACTTTTGACATAGAAGGGATTAAACAAAGTCCTGAAATCCCTCCTAATGACTTTAGTGCTCTTAATCAACAGATAAAAGAATTACAAGGGAAAATAAAAGAAATGCAAAGGGGTACAACAAAGAAATATGTTTTGGAAGACATATCTCCTTATCCATTTGATAGGAGTCTTCAAATGATCCCATTTCCAAAACATTGCGAAATTCCTAAGTATGATAGGTATAATGGAAAAACTGATCCCATTGACCATGTTAGGGATTTCTGAAACATGAGTCTAGAATTTGCCTATGACGATACCTACTTGATGCGATTGTTTCCACGAAGTCTAGGTGTACAATCCATGGAGTGGCTTTCAAAAATCACTCCACCTATCAAAAATTTTGAGGAGTTGATAAATCAATTTATATCACAATACTCCTACAATATACAACACCGGATAACAATGCTTGATCTTTGTAAAGTGAAACAAAAAGTAGGAGAACCTTTTACTACATTTTTACAAAGATGGAGAAGGTTATTTGCACGATATTCCCGTCCTATTCCTGAAAAGGAAAAGATGGATATCTTTATCAATAGCCTTCATCAAGAATTAAGCAATAGGCTTAACCTTCATTGTCCTCATAACTTTGAAAAATTGATTGAAAACGCAATCACCATTGAAGGGGCCTTGGTTAAATGAGGAGTGATAAAAATTGATAATCCAAGTACATCAAATCAAAACAATAACGATAAAACAAGGTTTTGGAACAGAAACAAAAATGTTGTTAATGATGGTATAGTAGATGCAAATAATTTACGAACAAGACCATCTGTTTTCAATCTATCAAGTACTCCACGAAACACTCAACAAGGGAACAACAATCAACAAGGACAAACTTCCAAGCAAGAAAACATGATCAATCAAAATACCAATCAAAATAGTGGTAATTTCAATAATAATCTTGGCAATACCCAAACATCAAATCCGTCCAGACCTTCATTCTTTTCAAATAGACGGAATTTTACTGCTTTGGGTCAATCTCTTGAGTCTGCTCTCAAGGAGCTTCTTGATAATAAGGTTATCACCTTACCGCCACAAAGAGATTATGAGCCACGAGTCAAACCACCATCATGGAATGATTCGTATTATTGCAATTATCATCGATGTAAAGGTCATAGAACAAACAATTGTCAAGCTTTGAAAAATCTAGTACAAGATTTAATTGACAATGGTACCATTACAATTGAAGGGCATCATACCAATGACGATCATCAAGCATTCAAAGATCCTTTACCAAATTATCAAAAGGGGGAAACGTCAGCTACTAAAGCCATAAGCATACACAATGTTGAAGACAATATAATCTGTCACATCTACGAAGATGATCAACGGGTTAATGTTATCAAAATCAAGGGAAAACAAGAATATCAACAGGTTAATGTGACAACAAGAGGTCAAGCAAAAGTTGTTCTAAAAGGAAGTTCATCTAAAACAACTATTTCTTCTCCAAGTCAGTATAATCTAGTTGATCAATTGAGAAAAACATCAGCTCAAATTTCCATCCTTGAACTTCTCAAAATATCCCCCATACACAAGAATATTTTAGAAGAAGCTCTTGTAAATACTACTGTTGATACTGATCTGGATGTAAACAGATTTCAAGCCATGGTGGGACATTTGTCTTCTCCCACTTGTCTTTCATTTTCCGACAAAGATGATTCCTCTATGACACATCCACATAATTCCTCGCTCTATCTTGAAGTCATGATCCATAAACATCGAATTAGACGTGTCTTAATAGATGGAGGAGCTAGTTTGAATATATGTACCTTAAAGTTAATAAATGCCTTAGGAATATCAGAAAGTGAAATTGATCCACGAAGGAAGATAACCATCAAGGCATATGATGATGAAGAAAGAGCTTCTAAAGGATTGATATTGTTGCCTATCAGAGTGGGACCTGTTGTGAAGAATACATTTTGTCAGGTTCTAGATCGAGATCTTTCTTATAACATACTTTTGGGTCGTCCATGGATTCATGATATGCAAGCAGTTCCATCAACATATCATCAATGTATCAAGTTTCCTTATGATGGACAGGAAATAACTATACAGGCTGATTACAATAGTACCCAAACTTGTTCAAATCTTAGAGTAACTCAAGATGTCTTTGTGCCACACAATAGGGAAGCTCTTGCTATTTCATATTCCAATCTACAAGTCCAATTGCAAGAATTGACAAAGAATCTTGATACTAAGCTGAAGTTCAAAGACAAAGGGGTAGGTGAATATTCATTATCTCTTTCTACTTTACCTCCTTCTCCAAGGTCACATGGGCAGCCTACCTTATTAAATCAAAAGATTGCAACAGCTTCTACATCTCAAGCTTCTGTGCCAATCACAAAGTTTGATGGAAAATTCATTAAAGCTAATACCACTGAAGAAGAAGCTGAAGATAGAGACATCTTAAATTGGCTATACAAAGAAGAAGATGACTCTCTCTTGCATATTAAGTTACCTAAAGAACAATATGGTAAGGGGTACGCTATCATGCAAAAGATGGGCTATGAAGGGAATGGTCCTATAGGAAAAAGAAGAGAAGGAATTGTGGAACCAATTCAACCTATTTCAAAGCATTCAAGTGATAAAACAAGACTTGGATATGACAAAGATAAACAAGACTCTACTTCACAGCAAGCACAATTAACTCATAAAGAAGGATCAGTGTCAGATAAATCTCATGAATCAGTTTTCCAATTGAAAAATAGTTCAGATACTGATTCTAATGAATATGAATGGGACACCATTTATAATGATGAATTTTGGAGAGACAAACAAGTTGATATCATACACAAATACGCACCCATTCTTATACAAGGAGAAGGCTCAAGGTCTCCACTTGATTTTGTTTTACAAAACGATCATGACTCAAGTGAGGAAGAATCAGATTCTAGCGCAATTGACAATCAACAGGAGAATACCATCATAGACCTTGTCTACCATGAGGATGATAACCATATCATGACTTTGACAATTCAAGACCTTACCCAACCTAATGATCCCATGCCTTTAGTTTATCCAGAACTTATTGATTGGGACATTGATGCGCCTATCCATATTCCTACATTCCATGATGATGAGGACATTATAAATTTCCTTTGTTCCTCAAATGAAGAAAACAATTGTTTCATTCAAGAATATCATACTCATGATTTTGATAAGGAGAGTGTCAAGTCTCTTAGCTACAAAATAAATGAAATAAAAGATGGATCTATTGGTGAAAACCGAAAAATGGCAGTGATAGATCAACAAAAGAGAAAAATAAAGAGCGAATCCGACAGTGAAAACCTTTCTGAGGCACTGAAGGATGATAAACTTGACACTCTTCCCAAGTATTATCGTGAAAGATCTTCTATTTTGATCGAACCAACGGAATCAATCAACATAAGTACACCAGAGCAGCCAAAATTTTTGCAACTTGCAGCATCATTAACAGTTGAAGAAGTCCTGAAATTCATGGAATTCTTGAAGGAGAATCAAATTAACTTTGCTTGGTCATATGCTGATATGCCAGGGTTAGATCCTAATTTGATAATGCATCATTTATCTATCAAACCTGGGATAAAGCCTGTAAAACAAAAACTCAGAAAAATGCATCCACATGTTGCATTATTGGTCAAAGAAGAGTTAAAGAAGCTTTTGGATGTTGGATTCATTCGAACTATTGATTATGCAGAATGGATTTCCAATATTGTACCTGTTTCAAAGCCAGATGGAAGGATCAAAGTTTGTACAGATTTCAGAGATTTAAATAAGGCTTGTCCCAAAGATGACTTTCCTTTACCTAATATAGATATGATTGTTGATTTAACTGCTAGCCATGCAATGTATTCATTAATGGATGGGTTTTCAGGATATAACCAGATAAAAATTGCACCAGAGGATCAAGATAAAACAACGTTTACATGCCCTTGGGGTACCTATTGCTGGAATGTAATGCTATTCAGGTTAAAGAATGTTGGAGCTACTTATCAAAGAGCAATGACAACTATTTTTCATGATATGATGCATACATTCATGGAAGATTACGTTGATGATTTACTTGTCAAATCTCATACACGAGAGGAACACCTGGAAATCTTATCAAAAATCTTTACCAGAATGGAGAAGTTCAATGTTCAACTAAACCCAAAGAAATGTGTCTTCGGCATTACATCTGGAAAACTCCTAGGATACATTGTTTCAGAAAAGGGTATAGAGGTTGATCCAGAAAAAGTACAAGCTATAATGGACATACCTCCACCACGAAATATCAGTCAACTTCGATCATTGCAAGGAAGATTACAGTCCATCAGAAGGTTTATAGCTCAACTAGCAGATAAAAGCTTTCCATTTACACATTTATTGCATAAAAATGTCTCATTCAAATGGGATGACAAATGTGAAGCAGCATTCAATCAGATCAAGCAATATCTTACGCATCCACCAGTTTTAATTCCACCTATTCCAGGAGAGCCACTCATACTCTATATTTCAGCAACAGAAGTATCCTTGGGAGCATTGCTAGCACAAGAAGATTCTACAGGCAAAGAAAGGGCCATATACTATATCAGCAGAACTCTAACAAGTCATGAGTTAAACTACACTTTCATTGAAAAAGCTTGTCTTGCAGTGGTGTTTGCTTCTCAAAAGTTGCGACACTATATGTTGGCTCATACAGTTAAACTGATAACCAAGATTGATCCATTAAAATACCTATTAAGCAGAGCTACTTTAACAGGAAGACTTGCAAAATGGGTAATGATCTCAAGTGAATTTGACATTCACTATGTAGATCAAAAAGCTATTAAAGGACAGGTCATTGCAGATCAGTTAGCTGAAGCACCTTTACAAGAAGAAAATCCAATGAACATTGAGTTTCCTGATGCAGATGTCTTTACAACAACAATTCAGAGACCGTGGGCATTATACTTTGATGGATCTTATACACAATATGGCTCGGGGGCAGGGATTCTTTTTGTTACACCTGAAGGACATACTATCTCACGATCATATCGGTTGATGTTTCCTTGCACAAATAACATAGTTGAATATGAGGCATTGCTTATAGGATTGAAAATAGCTTTGGAATGGCAAATTACAGAGCTGGAATTTTACGGTGATTCACAACTTGTCATTAATCAAATTAATGATGATTATCAAACCAAAGATGATAAGTTGCTACCTTACAAGAACATGGTGGATGATTATAAGAAGTATTTTGTGTCAATCAAGTTTTCACAAATATCCAGGATTGATAATAAAGTTGTAGATGCAATGGCTACCATTGCTTCATTAGTACAACTATCAGAAGATCAAACCAAGTATGAATTCTTGGTGGAACAATTGTTTTCTCCCGCCTATGATAATCTTGAAACCCAAGCTATATGTCATTTGACCGGTTCTGACTCACCTTTATATGGCAAGACTTATACCTATCTTAAAGATAACATCTTACCTCCGGATTTATCTCGCAACAAAAAACGGAATTTCATTCGCCAATCATCTCGTTATACCTTAATTGCCAATATCCTTTATCGACGTGGTCTTGATGGTACACTCCTTAGATGTCTTGAATGCGATGAATCTGAAAAAGCCTTACAAGAGGTTCATGGTGGTATTTGTGGAACTCATTCGAGTGGTTTAACCTTAGCCAAGAAACTTGTTAGAATGGGATACTATTGGCCTACCATGGAGAAAGATTCTTTTACTTTCGTCAAGAAGTGTTCTAAATGTCAGATTTACGGGAATCTTATTCATGCACCTGCACAAGAACTGCAACCTTTTGCTTCAACATGGCCTTTTTCTCAGTGGGGATTAGATCTTGTTGGTAAAATACATCCTTCATCATCAAATGGTCATAAATTTATCATAATAGCTATGGAGTATTTTACAAAATGGATTGAAGTTGTTCCTCTAACAATAGTGACTGGAAAATAAATATCTTCATTTATCCTAAATTACATTATTTGTAGATATGGAATTCCTAGTTCTATAATTACTGATAATGGAAGGCCTTTTAAGAATCAGGATGTGGATGAACTTTGTGAAAGATTTCACATCAAACACAAGTTCTCTACACCTTACTATCCACAGGGTAATGGTCAAGCAGAAGCTTCTAATAAAACTATCTTGAAGATATTGAAGAAAACAGTAAATGACACTGGACGTGATTGGCATGTTCAACTCAACCCAGCTTTGTGGGCATACAGAACCAGTATTCGCACACCAACAGGAGCTACACCATATGCTTTGGTCTATGGAGCAGAAGCAATCTTACCACTAGAGGTTGAAATACCTTCGCTTAGGGTCTCACTCAAGGGATTGATAAGTGATGAAGACTACAGGGTTTTTCGCCTCCAAGAGCTAGAATTTTTAGATGAAAGACGTCAACATGCAACTGATCATTTAAAGGGTTATCAACAAGTTATGTCCTGTAGCTATAATCACAGAGTTAAACCACGGACATTTCAAGTGGGTGACTTAGTCTTGAGAGAAAATCTGCATAATCAGCAAGACAGAGAAAAGAAAGGGAAATTTGAACCTAACTGGCTAGGTCCATTTGTTGTCATTGCAGCATACGGTTCTGGTGCATATCAGTTATCCATGTCAGAGGGGGACCTGTTTGAAGAACCGATCAATAGTATTCATTTGAAGAAGTTCTATGCATAAAAAGTCCTGAAAAAAAAATAAAAAATAAAATCATAAAAAGTCCTAAAAAAATAAAAAAAAATCTTGAAAAAAATGCAATAAAAACAAGTAGTGAAAACCTGGTAAACAGGCGCTACTTGTGATCAAAATGGGCTCCTCCATTTATTAGTTTATGTCTTGTTTTCATTTTTGGCATCATCCATCCATATCTATCATCTGTATATGTCTTTCATATCCATATCATACAATGGAATCTTATGTTTCATCATGGCTTGATGAAATTTGTATATATCTATACTCTTTAGGTTGTGTTTACACTGGGGGAAAAATGCAGAATCATACACTGAACGAACAAGAGAGGGGAAACAAGCTTTTCGAATATCATAAACAGACATAAAACAGTTTGACAAAATGCAACAAACATTGCCGTATCAAATCAATCACAACATGTTTTATGGAAATCGAAACAATATAATCCGAACGACTATCGAAATGAGAACATCAAATGATGATAATCAAAATTGGATGATCTTAATCTGAATAATGTTTGTAATACTTTTAAGAAAAATTTAAATGGTTGTTTGATGTGCTATCATATCTCTGGAGTGATTCAATGATGTACTGAACTAGAAAAACAAGGAAGGAGTATGATTTTTATTTGTCTGTTGTTTGCGAGGAAATCATTAGTACTATGCAAATTGGTCGCGAGATATGCTCTACTATGTATCATGGATGACATTTCGGAATTTGCATGGGAAAAGGATTAACTCTTGTCTGTTTGTGCAAGCAATACTCAGGTCATCTCGGTTCAATTATACCTAGATGCTTGTATTAACTTGCTATATTAAAAACCATGAAAGCAATACTCAGGTCATCACTGGTGCTAACATACCCTTTGATGCTTGTATTAACTTTCAACATTTCAAAGCTCTATGATGATACAAAAAGCATGAATAAGATCTCCAAATGGCAATATTGTATGGATGTCCTGCATGGTTAGTATAGATTGCATTCATGTTAGAATCTGCATTTTGCATTCATAAATTTTCCAAAAGCTGGCAAAGAATCAAATGGTTTATATCTTTTTGAATACATGATTGAGTATATTTTGACATTCACAAAAACATCATTTCATACATTTTTCATATTTGTATCAAAAAAATCATAAAATTAAAGCATACATCATATACATCATGCATTCATTCATCAAATAAATTTCATCTCATAAAATCATGTATACATATATATCATAATCATGAAATCATCA
Source organism: Sequoia sempervirens (assembly GCA_007258455.2). Classification (NCBI taxonomy): domain Eukaryota; kingdom Viridiplantae; phylum Streptophyta; class Pinopsida; order Cupressales; family Cupressaceae; genus Sequoia; species Sequoia sempervirens. Next base: position 878,096,572 of record VDFB02271358.1, read on the forward strand.
TATTATACACATCATATGGACACATCATATATAATAATAAATCATCACTGCATTTCATATATCTCAAAAATGAATGTCAAAATGTACAAGGATGTCAACTACAAATGATATAATATCATCAAAGATGAGATCATCTCATGGTGTATACAAAATGTCTCAACAGAAAATCATGAAAATATCATATACAATGCACTAGGCAGTGCTATCCTCTGATGGAGCTGGCCTAGGACCTGTACCACCTGCCCCTGATGGACCTGCTCCGCCTGTCCCTGGTGGTCCTCCTGGAGGTAAAGGCTGTGTCACACCCCTGCTGGTAGTATGAGAGCGACCATGAGTGGACCGTGACTGAGCATAACTCTCCCGCCGCTCAGGTGGAACTGGATCGTGATATCTAGTCTGGTAAAACTCTGCCTCTCGGGTAGCTCTAGTAACCTCTCTCATCATATCACCCGTCAAGGTGCTACCTGCTACTCTCTGTAGGCTATCTGCTAAGGCAGTGGCCTACTCACCTCGCTGTCTAGCTGCATCTCTCTCAGCAATAACTGAAGTCAACTGACCCTGCAACTATGTAATCAAGGCATGTGCCTGTGATAGCTGAGTCTGTAAACTCTATACTGTACTTTGTAAAGTGGATAGCTGACCTGATACTGTCGGATCTACTGAAGGAGATGGGTCTATATGTCGCATCCGAGGTCCACCTCTACCGCCTCTGCCACCTCTCCTACCACCTCTCCTGCCACCTCTATCTCCACCTCTACCATCACCACCATCATCTCCCTCTGAGTTGTCATCTCCTCCACTCTCATCATCATTGTTGTCCTCTGAATCATCACCCTCTGAAGCTGAATCCCTCTGTTGACGTCTCTGTGCAATAACAGGAGCAATAGCCTCATCAAGATCAAACATACGTGGTGCTGGATGCTCTAGGACATACTGGAAATACTCTGGTGTCGTCCCTGCGTCAAGGACATCCACTCGGTAATCCCACATCTGTGCTCCCAGATTGGTAAACTCTGCCACTACTGTCTCATATGAAATCCATGGACCCCACACTGTAAGCTCTGGCTGTCGTCGGGCATAAATGGTCGAACCTACCGGCATACCCTGAATCCGACCAAACTATCGTCATACTCGCCCAGCAAGAAATCTCTCAAGGATCCATGTAGTCCGCCCAATCAAAAATCTGGAAGTACATACAAATGGCATCTCCCTCGCATTCTCTGGCCATGGCTCATAATCTAAGTACGGTCTCCAACATACTGTATCCAGACTATCCAATTACCGCTGCCAATGCACTAGTTTGCCCAGTCTCGGCTAAGCAATAATGTGAGCATATCTCCATCTGTATGCTCGACTAGCTGGTCACTGTCCTCGAGTCAATGGACGTAAAATAGTGAAGTGCTCCCATGCCCATATCTGTAATAATGAGCACCCAACAGCAAAACTCCGGCCTCTACCATATACAATATGATGTAACTCATCATATAAGTGGGCTAGCATGCATGTACCCCATGCATAACATGTCCCCTGCATCACCATGCTCTCCAAAACATGACCCCATCCAATCGCAAACCCCTTCGACCTATGGTCAGGGCACAACACACCTCCAATGAATCCTGCAAGTACAACTGGTAGTGGCGGATATGTATCTGTAATCTCGCCCCATGGGATAAAGTATCCAGCGATCTGATCATCTCGAAAAATCCTCCTCAAAGCATCAGTACCTCAAGCCTCTCGGCTATCAAAAACAACTATCTCTCCCATCACTGGGATCCGTAAGATGCGATATACGTCCTCAAGGGTCACTGTGATCTCGCCCGTCGGTAAATGAAAAGTGTTGGTGTCACTATGCCACCGCTCTGCAAGTGCTGTCAATAGAGCCCTATTGAGGCGAACCTCAAGCATATCAAGTAATGCACTCAACCCACATGCATCAATAACATCTCTATCTGACTGTAACAAATGTGGAATCAATGTCCATGTGCTCGGGAATGTCTCTCGTAACTGTAAAACACCTAATCTCTCCTGTTGACATATCATCAAAGTAAAATCAGTATCAAATCATCATAACGTATCAATCAAATCTCAACATCAAACTATTTGTTTTTCATTTTCATGGAAAATAAATAATCACAATCATGTTTATTTTTGACAGCTTTAGAAATAAACACATCAATCAAATAATTTTTTTTTCGTCATCATGGAAAGCAAATTTATCAGTTCGATTTCTTTTTAACAACTTTAAAAGCAAATCTATCAGTTCTTATTTGTTTTCCAACAACTCTGGGAACAAATTTATCAGTTACAACAACATAACATCATAAGCGCTACAAAACTGCTTATAGGCACTACAAAATTCCTCATCGGCGCTAAAGAAACTTAGGCGCTAAAGAATTAATCAATGGCGCTACGATTTTGATTACGGGCGCTACGAAATCTTATGTGCTATGAACAACATTAAGAGCGCTATCAAATTTGTCAAATGCGCTACGAAATTTCATGCGCTATGAAAACCATTAAAAGCGCTATAAAAACTATCATATGCGCTATAGAATCAATCACGCTACGAAACAATTCAATTGCGCTATGATATGTATCAAACGCGCTATGGAATTAATTGCGCTATGAAAACTATCAAACGCGCTACGAAAAACATCAAGGGCGCTAAAACACACATTTTTACGTCGAAACATAGAAAAACGTGCATCAAATGGAAAATTTTTGAAAGACAGGTGATTTACGGGACACATACTGGAGGTCCATAGTGCGCTGGCCGCTGATGTCGTCGGATACGCTCAAAACAGTGCTGGTGAACTAGAAGTGCCATAATTATCAAATCAGAGCTCAAAATTTGTAAATTTTACTAGGTTAAAATTGAAAATGACATGGAAAATGACATTTTTAACCTATATAATGGTAAAATTGGGGCATTTTATCATATTTTAACATAGCAGGGGCAATTTCTTCATCAATTTTTCATTTCATATCTTTTCGAGTCAATTTTCTTCAAATCATTATTTTCGAACGATGAATCGACATCTTCAAAATCATAAAAATCAAAATTTTTACAAAAATCATAAAAATTCAAAAATTCACAAAAAATTCAAAATCTTATCGATTCATCATTCGCGGGGGCATATACCTATCAACATTTTGATAGTTAACATCTGGGGAAAATTTCAAAATTCTTTGAAGCAATGCGTAAAACACATCACTTCAAAGAGGGGCAAAATGTATACACCTAAAAATGGTCACATCATATTGTCTGGTAATTAATTAAATATTTTTAATATTTAATTAAAATCTTCGAATTCTATCTGCGTATAAATAAATTTAAATAATTTATTTATATTTCTTCATTCTTTTAGTTCGATTAAATAAATAAGTTTATTTAATCTTTTCGTATTCATTTCTTAATTAATTAAATAAGCATTACGATTTATTTATTTAATTATCATATAAATCTTAGTTTGAATATTTTATTCAAATAAAGATTAAAATATTATTATTTTCTTCTAAATATCATTTATAATTAAATATTCCAAAATATTTAATTAATTCCTCTAATTTGATTATAATATCTATTCATAATTAAATATTCCAAAATATTTAATTAATTCTTCTAATATTTCATATTCTTCTAAAGTCACATCATGATTAAATATTCTAAAATATTTAATTAAAACTTCTATAGTTTTAAAAATCAAAAAATCAAAATTCAATAAATGAAATTAAATAAATTTATTTATTTATTTAATTTGGGGATTATCTTCAACACCCGTGAAACAAACTGCCCAAACAGAAAAATTAATTTTCTCTGTTTCTGTGCAGGCTTGTTCCCATGGGTTGAAGACAGGAATCCATCCTTCTCTCCAACCTCTCAACCTCTTCCATTTTCTTCTCAGCTTCTTCATCTTTCACCATTCAAACCTACCAGACAATCTCACAGCCGTAGATTCTTGCCAGCCGGGATTGTGCCTGCAAAAAAACTATAAATATGACTGCCGGGAGCTCCAAATCATATAGAAGTTTTAAGCAAGTAAATTATAGCCAAATTATAAGCATTCATAGTATTCATAGAATTCACAGTACTTTCATAGCATAGAATCATAGTAATCATAGCATAAGAATCATGACATTTTCTATTCACAGCCCCTGTGCATAATCTACAGCCCCTGTCCATATCCGTGAGCATTTTCATATTCATAGCATATAGGATAGAATTTCCTTTTGCATAACTCGTTCTATAGGTTGCCATTCGGAGGAGCTGAGCTTATACAATCTGAGAGCAAAAGCTTCAAAAGAAATCACTGTAGATAGAGGAAGATGGAATGATTCTGAAGATTATTTTTATTTCTTTGTTTAAATTCCTTCAGTATAATGTTTCATTTTGTGTTTTGTTTTCATTTAGATTACACCATATAAACATTAACACAATAATGGCACAAAAAATAAGCACTCTTACATGTGTTTTGCAAACTACTTAAAGGGATGCAGTAGCATTGATTTTCAATGCCACTACACCCTTGTCTTCACACGCTTTGCATTTCTTGCAGAGTTAAATGTGTTTTAGTGGATTTTAAATTGGTTTTTATTTGTTTTTAGTTTATTTTAGTTGCATTCTCACCCTCTAAATCTTTTGTGTGCTTGTTTCCCCCTTTGTGCATTCTTGTTTGGATTCTTTTCCAGGACTTGGGTAGATTTATTGTCTAGGGTTTTTCTTTTCAAAAACGGTTTCTGGGTATGTGTTATTTTTTGTGTTCTATGATTTTCTTTTCATTTATTTATTAAATGATTAGGGTTTCATTTGATTTTCTTAGCATTTTTAGTTTTTAGTTTCAATTTTTATGGTTTTTTGTTTTTAGTTTCTTTTTTTATTTAGAAGCCATTGCTAGTCAGGTTAAAACCCCAAGTGATTATTCCCTTGCATATTGTAATACCCTCACCATAATAGGGTGATGAAAGTTTTTATCTGCAACTCCACTACTATTCACAGTCTTATCATTCACATGGGGGGGTTTGAAACCCGGTTTGTACCAACACTCATTACAAACAATGCTTTCAATAAATGTATGGCAGAGTATTTTACCTACATTACATATTTTATATGCAATTGAGGTTTTAAAACATTTAAACCAACATACAAAATTAAACCCACTGATATGCAGTGTGGGGTTCGAAACCCACACCACATATCAATACTTATCATTTCACCAAAGATGTGAATCGGGACTTAAAATCTAGTGTTCACCCAAACCATTATATGCAAAGTCAAGATTTTTACTTGGTGTTGCATGTAATGGCCAAACTTACCATATGTAGGTTGAGGTTTAAACCCTAACCGACATAAATTACCTTCAAACACATGTCATGATGGGTAAATTGACTGACATGAGTCTACAATTCCAACTAAAGATGCATGTCAAGTTTTAAAACCCAACTTGCATCCTTATAATTTGCACTATCTGTAGTGTTGGAGATTTTTACTACTTATACACTTAGTTTTATCTGCCCCATGTAGGGGCAGATTTTTTCGCATCGTTACATTGTTTTTTCTACCTCATGTAGGAGCACAACATTTTTGTGCTACTACATCTAGAGTAAAATATCCTATGTAAGAGCACAATTTTTTCCTGCAAATGCATTTGGTAGTTTTGCCCCATGTAAAAGCTCAAAAAATTTCCACTTTTGCATCCAAATCATCAAATCACATGCATTAGCTCAGTTTTTCTCTGTCATTGCATAAAAAGTACAAAATCACATGTAGAAGCTCATTTTTTTCTTGCTAGTGCATAAAACCCTATTTTTTCTTTAACACTGGAAAATATGAACTTCTTTCTGCAGTTACCCTTGTATCTTGTTTCAGGCATTCACACTCGAATTCTTGAAAGGGTACAAGAATTTTACTCTCCCTACAACTACTCCACAAATTTTTGATCCACCTCCAAGAAATAAATCTATGAAGTACAAATATCAAGGGGTCTTTGCAATGAACTTTGTTGCTTTGAACATTGATGACATAAAGGATACAGAGATAGGACATGTTGACATGTCTAAGGCTTTTAAGAGGATAAAGAAGCAACCTTTAGATTCAAGAATGGTATGTGTGGTAGAAATAAATATTTAGTTGGTTGTTGTGTTTCTAGTAGCAACACACAATCTTGAGTTTGTTCTAGATGTGACAACCCATTATCACAAAGAATCTAGAAGTGTCAAGGATCTTGATGGGAATGTGATCATCAGACCAAATGTAGAATTCTTCAACAAGATCTTCCAATTTCTAAGCATATATTCATATGTTGATCATACCATTTGATACAAAGTAGGGAGGATTTGATAAAAAACAACTCAACACAAGCTATCTGAAACAACACTTTGATTCTCAAACCCTAACTAGGGTACTTTCTTCACACAAACAATCTTTTCTCTAGTAGGTCTATAGACCTAAATTATTAAACTTATCTCACACTAAACCCTCACAACCAACAAAATCTTTATACTTTCAGACACCCATTAAAACATACTAAGACATACCTCAAAAACTCCATGCATCATTTTGAACCAACCTCTTCAAAATCTTGTAACAACATTGTCCTACAAGGCTAATTAGGCCACTTTTACAAAGGGTCACCCCTATAAACTTGCGACCAGCCCAAAAACTCAAATGAAACACTCTTTCCAAGTATCAAAAATTTTGGTTTCACAACTTTCAATCAAGGACATGCTTCCCAAGACACCTTTTCATGAAACCCTCATGTTACACAAATTAGGCAAGGGTTTATTTAAGGTCCTTGCTCCAAACTTCCCCATAGCCAAAGGATTCAAACATCCCTAATCAAGTCTACACAAACTCAAACTACCATGAAATTTTTTTCCCCCAAGGATTACACACATTTCCCCTCTCAAACCTCTCAAATTCACTCTAAAACACACATTTTCTCAACTAGGCCATCATCCCAAACCATCCAACTCACCTCCTCTACTCTTGAGATCATACACACTTGTCACCCATTCCTATTCATGCCATTACACCTAGTTATAGTGGACTACAATAGGTGGAATGGCTAAAAAGTCATTTTTTCACTATCAAACCCTTGAAACCGGGCTATTACAGGCTACTACAGAAAAATGCTATAAAATCCACCAAACTCAATGAAAAATGCTCAAACCAAATGCAAATTCAAGATAATTTTTGTATCCCATGATTTCATGAACATTTAGAGTTATGTGGCCCTGTACGGAACCATACCAAGCCTAAAAACAAATATGTTGCACGAAGATTCAAAGAAAACAAAGTTATTTCAATTGGTTTCCAATCAAGAATCATGGAGAGAGCTTTACATCAATGCTTTTCACATATTTAAACCATTTTCCCTCCAAAACTACCTTTAAACCAACTAACCACCTTTCAAATCCCAATTGGTTGTTGGAATTCCCAAACAATGCAGTTTTGCAACTTTTCTTGCATTTATAATGATGACATTTTGGAAATTTTGCAATATATGACCAAATGAATTTAAACCAGCCTAAATACATTTCAATGGTCTCAAAAGACCTTATTCATGACAAAAACCATAAAAACTTCTAATGACCTAACCCTAGACCTCATTTATCAAAATCACCAATGGTACCCCCTACACCAATCTCCTGACTTGAAAAGTTTTCAAGTCCCTTGGAAAGTAACTTGCTACAAATCATGTTGCTTCCCATCTTCCCCTTGGTCTTCAAATTCTCCCTTACCTACTAAACTCTTCCACTAGTTCAAAAACTGGAAACTTGCCTCATACTTTTCCTTCTTGGACTGCCCACTACCTTGACATTGCTCCACTTTCCCAAACAAACTTGTTGCATGTTTACTGACCTTTCTTTCACCTGACACTGATGCTAGACTAACCCTATCTGCAAACTTACCATTGTTAAATTTGCATTTGACTATTTTTTTTTCAACCTTGAAACATACTCAACCTTACCCATTTGTCTTTGACAAACACTCCCATACACTACACCTTTTCCTCTCAACTTTGTCATCAAATCCTCTGCCCCAACAATCTATATCCTATTAGACTTATAAGCCTCTGTTTTGACAAAACTAGTCTTCCTACTAGCCTCTTTTGGAATCATAGGACAAAACATTGTCCCTACCAAAACCTTATCATGCCAACCTTGCAATCTTATCACGGTATCATCAAATTTGGTTTTTGTCTCAATACCATTCCTTTCCAACTTCATTCCACCCTCTTTCCTTTCCAAACTCACTTCATTCTTCAAGCTCACTATATTAAATCCTTCTAGCATAGGAGTGGTTGTAACTTCCTTGGGATCCTCTTCCTTCGTCTTCACAAACTCCTTCTTGCCAAACATGATCACACTTGCTATTTTGGACTGATCCTCCACATCACCTTGTAATGGCATGAGTGTAAAACTACTCCCACTATGCTCAATTAGATAACTATTACTTCTACAATCATAGATGGCATGTTTGTCATACTGCCATGATCTCCCAAGCAAGACATGACAACAATCCATTGGCACAACATTACAAAAAACTTTATCCTTGTATCCACCAATACTAAATTCAATCAATGTTTGTTCACTAACCAAGATGGATTGGCTATCATTCAACCATGATATCTTATAAGCATTTTCATGAGGAAACTTTTGTAACTTCAGCTTCTCTATCATTTCATCAGAGACCATATTTTCAATGCAATTAGAATCTATGACTACCTTGCATACCTTACCTTTTCTCTTATATGTGGTTCTAAATAGAGTTCTCCTTTGCATTGGTTCCTTCTCTTTTTTTTCCTTGAGTATTTTCCTTCTAACCATCAAAGAGTCCCCAAATTCTGGAGCAACAACTACATTTGGAGAATTCACACTTTCACAATCATCTTCATGCACTATTTGAGCCCTCCTTTCACTTCTTCTCTCACCACCACTTGATGTAGAGCCTTGAATTTCAAGGCACTTGTATGTTGGATGACAAAACTCATTACAATTGTAACACCTTCCTAAAAACACATTAGAACCTCTTCCTTGATCTATATATCTACCCCTAAATCTTGTTCTTCCACCTCTAAATCCACCTCTAGATTCAACCACTCGTTCTTTACCTTTACCTATGTCTTCTTGGTCTTCATTGGACTGTCTTGGGGTAGAAACAGTTTCTCTACCTCTAGAAGTACTTCCCCTACCTCTAATTGATTTCTCTTGCTTCCACTTGATTTTTTCTTCTACCTTAGAAGCCAATTGAAAACATTCTTCAACTATTTTAAGTGTCATTAAATTTATTTCATCTTGAATATTATACCTCAGACCATTCAAATACCTTGCTACTTTTTCTTCTTCATCTTCCTCATGCTTTGTCCTTATGCTTAGTCTATAGAACTCCTCGGTGTATGCTTGCACATCTAGGTCCTTTTGCTTGAGGTTTTGAAGCTTTTTAAGGAATTAAATGTTGTAATCACTAGGAAGGAACTTACCTCTGATTTTTTCCTTCATTCTCTCCCAAGAAGTAATCTTGGTCTTCCCCTTTTTTTTCTTTCATCTTGCACAAAGTTCCACCATAGCAAAGCATGCCCTTTCAACTTGGTCTTAGCCTTCTTCACCTTGTGAGCTTCATCTACTACTTCACTTTCAAAGTAATTCTCCATGGCTCATATCCAGTCCAAGAGCTCTTCACCATCTAATTTACCTTTGTACATAGGCAAATCCATTTTTCTATGTCCATCACTTTTCACAACCTTCAAAAGCTTTACCATCCTCAAATACTCCAAATCCAACTCTTCCTCTTCACTAGAATTTTCTTCCTCTTGGTCACTTTATTCCATGGTGACCCCAACATTAGACTTTAATGCAGAAATCTCCTTCTTCAGGGCTTCTAGTTCTCTAGCCTATTGATCAATATTTCTAGCAATTGTGCTTCCTTTAGGAGGCATCTTGACTCCTCAAATTCCACCTATTTCCTTGTTCAAACTTCAACCTTCTCCCTCAAGAGACCTACTTCCTATGCTCTAATACCAATTGATGTAGAGCAGGGAGGCTTTGATCAAAAACAACTCAACACAAGTTATCTCAAACAACACTTTGATTCTCAAACCCTAACTAGGGTACTATCTTCACACAAACTCTCTTTTCTCTAGTAGGTCTACATACCTAAATTATTAAACTTGTCTCACACTAAACCCTCACAAACAAAAAAATATTTATACTTTTAGACACCCATTAAAGCATACTAAAACATACCTCAAAAACTCCATGGGTCATTTTGAACCAACCTCTTCAAAATATTGCAACAACGTTGTCCTACAAGGCCAATTAGGCCACTTTTACAAAGGTTCACCCATATAAACTTGTTTCCAACCCAAAAACTCAATTACAACACTCTTCCTAGGTATCAAAACTTTTGGTTTCACAACTTTCACTTAGGGACACACTTCCCAAGACACTTTTTCATAAAACCCTCATGTTACACAAATTAGGCAAGGGTTTATTGAAATTCCTTGCTTCATACTTCCCCACAGCCAACCAATGCTTCAAAAATCGTTAATCCAGTTTGCAAAAACTCAAACTACCATGAAAATCTACTGCCCCTAAGGATTGCACACATTTCCCCTCTCAAACCTCTCAAATTCACTCTAAAACACACATTTTCTCAACTAGGCCATGACCCCAAACCATCCAACTCACCTCCTCGACTCCTGAGATCATACACACATGTCACCCATGCCTATTCATGCCATTCCACCAAGTTGTAGTGGATTACAATTTGTGGAATGGCTAAAAAGTCATTTTTTCACTATCAAACCCTTGAAGCTGGGCTATTACAAGCTACTACAAAAAAATGCTATAAAATCCACCAAACTCAATGAAAAATGCTCAAACAAAATGAAAATTCAAGCTAATTCCTGCCTCCCATGATTTCATGAACATTTAGAATTATGTGCTCCTATACGGAACTATACCAGGCCTAAAAATAGAGATGTTGCATAGAGATTCAAAGAAAACATAGCTATTTCAATTAGTTTCCAATCAAGAATCATGGAGAGATCTTTACATCGAGGATTTTCACATATTTAAACCCTTTTCCATCCATAACTACCTTTTAAATCCCAATTGACAGTTGGAATTCCCAAACAATGCATTTTTGCAACTTTTCTTGCATTTACAATGACAACATTTTCAAAATTTGTAATATATTACCAAATGACTCTAAACCAACCTAAATACATTTCAATGGTCTCTGTTAGCTCTCAAAAACGTAGGATGAATGCCTCAAGAGGCTGCCAATCTCTTGATACGCTTTAGGGTAACAGATAAGGCCAAGAAAACTCAACCTTCTACTCTTTAGGTCCTGCTAGACCCAGGTGGGTGTACCTTTTGAATTGAGCAGACTTATCTTATGATTATCCCTCTAAAATGCTTTGTCCACAATGGCAGATGACAGTGAACAAAATGAAATAAAACTTCATAGAAATCTTCAGATCTAAATCCTAAAATACTTAATTAACATATATAAAGAAATTGAGTGAATTCAAATAATGAAATTGTAGAGACCAGTGCCTTATTGGGTATGCAGAGTCAAATGAAACAGAAGTGGGCAACTTATTCTGGCAGAAAATCAAATTGCAAGCATATGATTTTTTCATAACTTGTATAAACAATGCAAGACTATGACCACTAAGCTCTTCCTTAATAATCCAGATGAATCTTCCTGATTACTGTGATCAACGAAAAGGATTTAATCTCTACTTGAGAGAACCAATCAATTAATCACACAAATACAGCAAATGTGCATTGATAAACTGAAAGTAAACTTGTTACATCAATTTAAACAACCAAAAAGAATCAACTTGGAGACAACTTCAGCAATACTTTTCAATAAGTTCAACATACAATTGACACCAGAAATAACCTGCCACACCAGCTAATTTTTATTGAATTCGCCATTTGAAAACATGCAACATAGTCTCCAGAATGAGAACTTTATTCTACTGTTCCCATTCCTAATCTATTGTATCTATCTATAATCTGATTCTTTCAATTACAATCTGGGTGCCATATATATACACCAGCATTAGAAAATATAATGCTTCAAATTCATGTCATCCATCATAGAAATCAGGCAAATCCATGTCGGCCTGCAATGGTTACATGTCAGCCAACAACATTTAATCTCTGTTTTATTCACCAACCATTCACCAAGACAGTCCTGAAGGTATCCCGAAGGAAAAATATCGCTATCATCTTGTGTTCCTTTGTTCTTCGTGCTTCGTCATGACTGCCTGTTTTGCTACGCCGAAGACAAGAAGCATCCTTTTGATCTTTTGTGTTTCGATATAACCTTCTGTTGTCGGTGAGATGTCACATAGGTTTGATTATGTTTTTTCGATACATACTTTTCCTTATGTGCTTTCTTGTCACTAAGACATACGAATATCTCTCGCTGAATAGTAATTTTCATTTGATTTACTATCGCTATAGCTTCAAAACATTGGGGAGACCCAATATCAATTACTTTATCTCTCACCGAAGGTCCTCATATAACTTCATGTCGTTGTGACCACCCAATTGTCCTACCGACAAAGATCCCCATGTTTTCCATCGGTAAGACCGAAGGTCAATCGGAGAGACCTTACGGTGATCACCCCAACCTATACCAATAGTCCTTTGCTCATACATGTGTCACTATGACACTACGCTGAAAGCACCCTGTCTGGCCGATGTCATTCGGCGAGATGCCACAAACCTTATGCTGACAGAGTGACCTCTGCATTCCATTCGATGAGACCCCACTGCACTCATCAAGACTTACACCAAAACAATATGTTGGGCCGAAGTGAACCCAATGCACAAGTCGGTAAGACAAGCAAGGCTCACTGAGACATGATGCCGATAACCCATAGCCTTTGCCGAAAAGAAACCCATATGTGAAGTTGGTGAGACACATTGAATTCGCCAAGACCTCCTGCTGCAGATCTTAACATATGCCGAAAGAAACCACCACTGTCACCGAAACAATAGAAACATCTTTCCAATAGCCAACAAACGTTTGCTGGAAAAAAATGGATCGGAGAGACCCTAATGTTGTCACGCCGATACACCTGAACAGGAGATATTAGTAGAAAAAAATAGTGGGTCAGGGAGACAATGGGAGACCTATGCCGATATAGACAAAAATGTGGAAAACACATAGATAGATGATTTAGGGAACAAATATGAGCCAAAATATGAGCAAACAAATTATGAAATGAAGGAAATATGCATAAGGAAAGACTCATATGGGGAACTAGGGGGCATGAAAATATACCAAAATCATCAGATTTTAATAGTTCCAACAGTCTCAAAAGATCTTATTCATGACAAAAACCATAAAAAATCCTAATGACCTAACCCTAGACCTCGTTTATCAAAATAACCAATTGTGAACCTGCACCACCATTGAGGATACCCAAGCTCATTATGATAAGGATGCAGACTATTGTAGAAAGGAAATTGATACAAGGTGCTTAAAGAACCCAAGACCTAGTATTTCAAGATGGCCTAAGAGCTTTCCTTGTAGTGATTTCATTGAGGAAGTGAATTACCTAATTACTCTTCTCAATAGGGTAAAAGGATTGCCTAACTCTTCCAATTTTCAAGAGTGGATGTACTAGTACATCCATGTCATAAGGAAGAGGAAACAATAGATATTATGGGGCCAATAGATCATTGATGTAATTCATGATCAACTCGTCAAGGTTCCCACCTCTTTGATATTTTTTATGAATTCATATTTAGTTTATGTTGTTGTGTCAATAAGGAGCTTTCTAGGTTTGTCTTTAGAGGGTGATAGGAGGCATGTTCTAGTCTACTAATATTATTCACAATTCAAAGTATTCATCACTTTTGGAGGGTCAATGATGCTTTCTTTGCTCCATACCTCTACATGTTTGAAAAAGAACCTGAAAAGAAGAGTCTCAAACGAAGCATGGAAGGTGGTTAACAGGTTTGGTTGCATATTCCTACAATTTCCTACCTTCACTTACATTTGAGTAGGGTGATTCATTGGATACCCATACACACTTCTTAGAGTATCTAGACATAATAACCCAGCCAAAATAACCCTGGACACAATAACCCCTTCATAATAACCCAAGGAAAAAATAACCTAGGGTCATAATAACCCATGGACAAAATAAACTGTGGTCAAAATAACCAATGGACAGAATAATCCGTGGTCATTTTAGATCAAGCTAGTAAAATAATAAAAAATTTAAGCAACATACATGTAATTTATAAAAAAAAATTCCTTTCTCTATATTCTTAAAGGGATATTTTTTCCATGGGTTATTCTGACCATGGGTTATTCTGGCTTGGGTTATAATGACCCCGGGTTATTTTTTCCTTGGGTTATTGTGACCGGGTTATTTTTCCTAGGGTTATTTTGGCTTGGTTATTATGTCCTCCAACTGTTTCCTAGATATCCAAGTGATAAGATCATTTGCATGGATTTGTGTAGAAAAATCATGGTGTTGCAGAGAAAACAAGCTAAATTACATAAGCCGAGGTTTAAGTTCCCTCTCATGATAGGCAGGTAATCCATAACTACATCTCCCAAAGCTAAGGTCATGAAGTCAAAGATGCAGTGGGTCACAATGAGAACATATAGGAGACTTGAATTTGACTACAAAGGAATGAAAGATAGAAAAAAAAGGATCCAAACCCATGTACATAGAGTGGAAGACATATGGATAGACTACATGGTTGAGGAGGAAATATGGAAGTTGGATTATTATTGGCTTACTTTGGAACATATTGTAAACCTAAATATTGCTCACATTCCAAAGGACATGGAGGATGAAGATGACATCCTAGATTTGGTATATGAGAGAAGTGATATTGGTGGAACTCCTCTTCATTACATTCAATGGTCAAAGAAGGAAATGACTTCTATTAGAGAAAGATTCTAGCTAATCCTTGCCAATACCAATGTTTCATTGCAGGAAAGGGATATAAGATTAAAAAAATTTAACACTAGATCTGAGGGAGAAGAAACTAAGGGGCATGCCAGGAAAAGAGCAGAAATCATAACAAAGAGAATAGATGATGCACCAAGTACAAGTAAAACCCCAAAGCTTAAAATAAAATTCATGGTGAAAGGGGGTCAAAACAAGAGTACAAAAGGGTCATCTACTGTTATGTAGGAAGAATCCACTCAAGATGAAGAACAAGGAGAGGAAGCTCAAGATGTACATAGTCTCCACTTGAGAATGCTCTAGAAGACTCCCCTATTTCATCTTCCCCTATCATTGCTATCGTGCCTACTCCCACTCCTACTATTTTAATTGAATAGCCTCTACACTCTTCCACTATTGTTACTACCACTATTATTTCTCCTACCATTTTAATTCAATTGATTCATTTATCCCCAACTTTGAGGTCAATTTTTTATAGTCCTAGGAATAATTTTGATAATGTTTTTGGCTCCTTGCTCAATTTTCCAAGTCTTTCTTCCACTTCATTTGATATATCTACTCAATTTGAGTTAGATAAGTTTATGGATGAAACTACACAAAATGTGCCAAGTAAGAAGATACCTAAAGTTGTTTAAACTAAAACTCCACCACTTATTACTACCACCATTGTAGATTCATCAACATCTACCCAAATTATGATGACAATTCTTGGAGAAGGTTCTTCTCCCCTTCCCTCTTGGTTGGCCTCATAGACTACAAAGATAAATAAGCAAGTCATCTCTCTAAATGACTTTTATTTTGTTCAACTAGTGCTAGTGAAGGCTAAATCCACAAAAAATCCAAAGACTCTCTCAAGGGTACTAGTGGATAAAGTAGACCATAAATATGTTGAAGTTGCACAACCTCCCCTAGGCAAAGTTGTAAAAGATATTAACTTGTTAGAATATTCTATCACAAGGGTTGAGCTTGGTAAGAGGACTCATGAGAGTGAAAAAGAAGATTCACAATAAACATTGGCCTCTCTCATTGAAAAGTATGATCAAGAGAAGAAAATCAAAGATCAATATAAGGCCAAGGTTGAATAGCTTACCTTTGTACCATAGAAGATTACTCAAAATTCTAAGTCTATTAAGATGATAGCTACATGCATTGAGGATCCTATTATTCAAAAGGCTAGGAGAACACAAGTACGAGGTAGAGAAGTTGAAGAATATATCGAAAGGATTTTAGCTCAAGGAACACAACTACTGAGGTCTTTTGTGGAAAGGATTGACAATATAGAAAGAGTGAAAGTTGAACTGAATCAAACCATTGATAGAATTTCTCAAAGTCAATAGGAAATGGAGAAAATTCTTGAAGCTTGGATGAAGATGAAATAAATCAAGCTTGATGTGCTAGTGGAAAGCAAAATAATTCCAACCAAGATATTTTCATTGATATAAGGGAAACAATGAACCATAAGATAAGTTTCATCAATGATCTAATCAAGGATTTACAAGAGGCTCAAGAGGTGGGTGAAGATAAAGTTTCATACCTTATTTATAGAATCAAAGAGCTACCATGTCAAGTGATTGATGACAATTAGAAAGTCCTTCCCATCAACACGATTATCTAGGAATTCACATCATTGATATAGAAATCATTTGAAGATGAAGCGTTTTTAGTAGCTCTTATCAACACATTGGTGGACCTTCAACTCACATTGGATAACCTTAAAGTAGTATTAGAAAGGCATAGTAAAGTATGTATCACTATAAAGGACTCAGTCACCTGAGTACTTTCCATCTCCAGACATACCTTAGGACCTAATGAATCAAAATTCCAAGCGGCTTTGAAGAAATACAAAGACTTCATGGAGAAGGATGGTGAAGAATGATGGAACGCGCCTTGCTGAACTTAGTTTATTTTCAGCATTTTTGCATTATGTAATTAGTTAATGAAATTTTACATGTCTTTTATACATATTTAATTACATGTAAAAATAACATAGTCCTAAATCAAATCAGACTCTGTTGTTGAATAAGTTAATTTATTTGAAGCTTTCCTAGATTGGCTCTCAACTCTCTCTATATATGAGGGAGCTTTTTTATATTAAGTACCTTTAATATTTTGAAGCAAACCACTGCCTATTTGAAAAAAATATTGAGACTTTGTGTTTAATGTGCAAATCAAATTTCAATCAATAAAAGAAGTAGAGTTGCATCCAATATTTGTCTTGGATCTTCTTTGTTATGTGCGAGATTTTTCTTATGTCCTTGTCATTACATTTTCTTGTAAATTATTTAATAAGTGGTGTTATATCAAATATTTGAAATGGGATTCAAATTTGATTCTGTATACTTTGTGCTATATTTTTACATTTGAAGTTTATTTTCTTGTGAGTACATTTTATTAATAATTTGAAGACTTTGGGCTACAGGTTATTTGCTATGTTTTGTACATCTTTTGGTGGCATAGATTGGAGTATTTGAGCTGCAACATACACCATTCTATATCTTTGTGAATCATCATTGAAGACAACAAAATAATTTGATCTTTTGTGGGTTTTTCGGTCATTGAAACTCACTAGTATCACTCTGGTTATTTTTTCATTTAATCAAGTAGATATTGGTTATTATTACTTGTTCTAGGATTTTGTGGTGAATTATATGTTATAATTATCATGAGGTATCATTTTACTTTGTTTAAGAGAAAAATATTTTTTCTAAAAAATAGAAAAGGATGAATGTAACACCCATGGATAAATTTGGTGTACATAATCTAGGTTAGTTACTAGTTGTTTTAGTGAGCAGTAAGAAGGGATCCTCCTCTTTCTAAGAGGGTAGATTTAAATCTCATCATAGCTGTGGTTGAAATATCCATTTTTTAATTAATTAAGTGATTACAAAATATTCACCCAATTTGAATATAGGATCAATATTCCCTTGGTCCCTTTGACTGTGCATGTATAGCTTCTTTCTGCTAGAATGAAAGAAGCTATACATGCACAAGAATGACATTCTTTCTTCAAGGATGAGATCACGTCTTTAGTGCACAAGGAGTTTCCCTCAAAGTGTAAGATTGCATATTCCAAGTGAAGCTTCTAGTATTCAGAGAGCATTGTCTATTACACTGATTCAAAGGTATATTATCCCTCCATTCAATCAAGGTAGAATGGTAGCTCAAGGTGCTATTCAAGGTCCTTGGGGTAATGATTTTGGTCCTTTGAATTTGATGCCACCTTTACATGAACTTCCTTAAAACCTCATGCAAGAATATCCCCAAGTTCTATGTAGATGAAGCAACACCCATATGAGCATATTACTCCATTTTATATTATATGTGGAGTTCTCAATGCAGAACATGAAGATGTGTTAGTAAGATTGTTCATTGAAAATCTACAAGGAGCAGAGGCTAATTGGTTCTACAATCTTGCTTCCAAAACTATCAGAAATCGGGCCACTCTTTGAACCAAGTTCAAAGAAAGATTCAAGCCTTCTGACGATGCTCAAGCCTTGCTGGCTCAACTTACAACAATGAAGAAGGAATCACATGAACCCATACGTGAGTTCATGGTGAAATTCAAAAAGTTGACAACCAAGATTCCAACCAATGCTTAGCCAACACCTCACCATCTAAAGTACTTCTTCATTAATATGCAGTTTCCTAAGGTAAGTTTCCTTTTCCAAAGATCTAACCCAACTACCCTTGATGTTGCTCAAGAATTAGCTACTGAGGTTGAAGATGATTTGATTCTTGCTAGAAAGATAAGAAAGGAATCAAATAGAAACAAAGGACAAAAATATTTGGCCCAAACTTCCATAAGCACCACAAATCCTATGGTCAAAAAGTTAGAAAATGATTTGCTAGCTATTAAGAAGAAAATTTCTCAAGGATCATCTAATCCTTCATCTAAGGATGTTCCAAGGAGAACTTATCTTAATGCTTCAAATTATCTTGAAAATGTTGCAAGGAACTAGAATAGACTTCCTACACCACAAGGAAGACTTACACTTGAAGCACCTCCTACAAATGCAATAGTGGAATACTATGAATCTGAGCAAGAAGATCTTCCTCAATATCTTTTAGAGGATAATGCCAATAACTTCTAGGAGGAGGAAGTAGATCTTCTTGGTGACTCTAACATTGGGTATTTGAACTATGAAGAAGAAGCTGGCCAAGAAGATAAATTTTTTGTTGATGCTTATGTCATTTTCACTTGTTCACAAAATTAGCTCAATAATCAACAAGGTGATGCAACTAAGGTAAAGGATTCCCCATCCCTAGTGGTTACCATCACCAAGAGAGGGACTCCTTTTCCATTCCATCCAATAGATACAACAAGAAGTAAGCAAGTAAGTACTTCAAATCCTCTTGCATCTTCTTCCATGTTTAAGACCAATACCCCAATTCCCAAGACCCAAAATGAAAATATCCCATCTTCTTTGGTAAATTCTTATCAATCCTTCAAAATTATAGATCATGCAAAGAAGACCAAAGTTCAAATGTTAGAAGTTGAGTATCTTCAAGCTAATCTTGATCAATTTGATAGGCTTGTTAATTTTGTTAAGGATAAAGGTACTCATCCTAACTAAGACTCTTCCCATAATACCCCTATTTTTCCCAAACTAAGGCCTTCACAAAGTAATTTGGTTTCCATTCCCTCATCCATCCCTCAAAAAATTGATCCTTTTTATATCTCCTTGTTGGTTAATGGTTATAAGTTAAGTAATTGTGTCATTGATTCAAGTGCCTCTAGCAATGTAATGTCAGCCAAAGTGGCTAACACTTTGTGTTTAAACTTGAAAAAAAAAATTGCAATGTTTTTCAATGGAAAATAAGCAAGTTCCCATAATCCAAAAAATTAAAGAAGCATAATTTATATTTACTACATTTCCCAACAAGAAGATCAAAATGATAGTTTTGGTAGCTATTGTCCCAACCTCATATGGGATATTGTTGGGATGTAACTTCTACAAAGATGTTGGTGGCAAGATCAATATGTATTAATGGTCCAAGGCTAGGATACCTATCAAGGGTGTTATGCAAAAACTACTTCCAAAAAGGGAAGCTAAGTTTTCTATATTGAAATATAATGATCCAAGATCTCAGATTATTTTTGAATCTTCTAGAATGGTCACTTACATTTTACAAATTGATGAAGCTTCTGATGCTTTAGATAATGACTTAAGTGAGGAGCAGGTAACTCATGGCTTGTCCTATTCAAATGATAATACCTCTTTAGATGAAGAAACTTCAAAATTTGAAATTGTCAGCTTAGGGAGTCCAGATGATGTTTGGACAATGGAATTTCATGATAGTTGCTCTTCCATGGGTTCAGGTGTAGGGGTATTTTTGTATCTCCACAAGGGAAATTTTTTCCTTTCTCTGTCAAATTGCAATTTGATAAACTAACAACACTACGGAATGAGGATTTTTTGTTAGGCATGGAGGTTGCACACAATAAAGGGATTAAAAAACTTCATGCTCAAGGTGATTCCTAGTTGGCCATTTTTCAAGTAAGGAATTTCTACCAAACAAAAAATGAAAGGTTAAGACATTACTGTAACTTTGTTTGGGATGGTATTGAATGTTTTGATGCATTTGATATTTCTATAGTCCCAAGGGAATACAATGATAGGGCCAATTATCTAGTAGTATCAACTACTCTTATGATCCCACACAAAGACTTCAAGGGAACCAAATATACTATTGAGCTAGTTTTCTATCCTATTGTTCCTAATAATTTTGATCATTAGTAAATCTTTAATGATGACCATCGAATCATGGCCTTTCTAGAGAAGGTTGAAAATTTCAATGAACTATATTTTTGAGGGAAGTGATTATTCTTGTTGAGAATTGGTCTCTAAGGTGGATCAAGATACTGGAAAGGAAACCTTGCAATTAAAAGAGAATAATATTCTCAAAGGTTTGGTTTCTTTAAAAAAAAAAATTGACAAACATGATCGCTATGTCAAGAAGTAGAAACAATCTAGATCCATGTTGAAAGAATGAAGAAGTTTGTATTTTTTCATTGATGTCAACACTACATGATGGATATCAAAATGATATGGAGAAATTTTTTCATAAAGGACTTGATTCACAATTAAGCACTTCTATTATGTATCTACACCGACATTTTTTGCTCTTAGTGTCGTCTAGTGAATTATTTTGCATTCCATCACATGTATAGATCTACTTTTATGATTCCAATATGTTGTTTGTGGATGATAGTAGCATATGAATTCATAATTTTAGTTGGTCTAGATAAATGGTTCAAAATTTGCAAGTGACATAAGTTCAACATATAAGGTTTTGTCAATTTTTTGTGTAATGAATATGACCTATTTGGTTTATGCTCCTCCACAAATTTGTGTTATGAATTTCAGTTTTGGGAGAATGTTTACAGTTTTCTATGCATGGAGATTTCCAGTTGGCATGATATTTTGAGATCCACATGTCCTATGATTAGCGATTAGTTGAAGTATTTTTATTTTAGGTCTTATACCTGGCTGACCTAAAATATGTAAACAGTTGTGGATTTTAATAATGCGATTTGAATGTAAGAGGGACCTTTTATAGGTCCATGTTTACCTAGATATTACATGTGTTGTGGTGCAAACATAATTTAATTTGAATTGGGTGTCGACAAGGCATGTTTTGCATTACTTTGGGTGACATCTAATTAGGCTGACCTAATTTTTGTTTGCAATGGAGTTAATATATATAGAAGATCATTTTGAGTTTTTAATGATGATGATTTTGATAATGAAATATTTGAATACAAGTAGTGAAGTGAAATTTTGTAGAGGACTGAGAAAATGTTGTGTGAATGTAACATTGAGCAGAAATTTGTATTTTGTATTAGGTGAAGTGTTTTGAGTTATGGTTTTGAGCTTTAAAGGAATTAAATTCAACATATGTTAGATTCACTTTGTATCAGTTCAAATCTTAGTTATGTAGCTACTTTCTCTATCTTTCTTTTCTTTGTGAACAATGAGTTCACTTGGATAGTGAGTCCACCTGGTAGTGAGCCTTTCTGTAATATCTTATAACTAGTTATAACATTTGTGAGCTAATCCTCACTGTGGTTTTTCCCACCTTGGGTTTTCCACGTAAAAATCTTGGTGTTCATGAGTTGCATGTGCTATGGGCTATTTATGCTTTCATTTCTGATAATTGCTAAGTATGTTGTGATAATTGGATGGTTAGTAATTAAATGGTTTTTAGGAATATTGATTCACCCCCCTCTCAGTATTCTAGGTTTTCAACAATTGGTATCAAAGCTTAGTTTCCTTGAAGTAGCTTGATCACTTTGGGAAGATCTTGGAGATTAAACACATTGTTGTTATTCTTGCTAATGGATACTAAGAAAAAGATTGCATACCTAACAAGGATGGAGAACTCAAATTTTTTCTTGAAGATCTTGACAAAGTTGAAGGTGAAAACAAAGATCTGAAGGAAAATATCAAAGAAGCTAATTAGTGCATCAAGAAATTGAGAGATCAAATCAAAAGGTTTGAATAAATACATAGGGAGGTAAGTGAAAAATTGAAACAAATGAATGAAGAAATCAGTGGACTAAAAGTGCAAGTGGAAGAAAAGAAAAGAATTGAAGAATGTCTATACATAATAGTTAAAAATAAATCCAATGAAAGAACAAGGCTTGAACAAGAAGTGTTAAATCTAAGATTAGATTTGGAGAAAGTAAGAATTCGTGAGGATAAGTTCAAGACAAGTTCTACAATGCTTGATGAATTAATTGCAGGTCAGAAAGGATCTAAAGACAAAGGTGGTTTGGGACTTGAGAAAGGTGAAAGTTCAAAAGAAGATGCAAAGAAGATCAGTGAACCAGAGAAGACTGAAGATAAGAAGAATAATGGTAAGTACCAGAATCAAAGAAATAATGCAAGAAGACCTCCTATCAAATAACCAAATGCTCAAAGGTACTCATCCTTCAATGGTATTTGTTATTTCTACAATAAGTTTGAACATAAAGCAATAGAATGTATAAGTAAAATAAATCAAAATGTTTCATCCTTTATTGGTAAATGCTTTACATGCAAGAAGTTTGGACATAAAGCAAGTGAATGCAGAAATAAAATGAGGAATACATATAACCATGGTAGAATGCTTCAATCTTTCAATGGCTTCTATTATACATGTTATGGATTTTGACACAAGGCTAACCAATGAAAATCTAGAACGAATGAAAAGAATAACTCACAGAGGAATGTTGTATGTCACAATTGCAATAAACCTAGACATATTGCTAGATTATACAAAAACATGAGGAAGAACAATCTCGTAAAGAGAAATGATCTAGTCACAAAGATTAGTCTGACAGAAGTAAAGAAGGAAATGGAGATCTCGAGGAAGAAATAATTAGAAACTACAAACAAATCTGTACCACCCTCCAGTGTAGATAATTCTCTCAAAAATTAAACCTAGGAATTGGCTTAGGGGGAAATAATAGAAAACTAAATATCCCCTTGCTGATATAAGGTGCCATGGCTTGGCATGAAGAAATAAGTTGGAGATTGAAAGTTTGGATCTTGTGAAGGAAACTTTGGAAGAAAATATGCATATGTGGAGTTTTGCGAAATAATTAAGGTTTTGTTGTTGCATAGTGAAGATTTTTCATCATCTTTATTGATTTGTGCATTGAATGTGAATTAGGGTGAATCAAAGGACAACAAGTTTCTAAATTTATTCTAATTTACTCACTTTTATATATTTGGAGTGAATTGAAGCAAATTCAAGAGTTTGGGAAGTAGATCATTCCAACCTTAGTTCTAGTTAAGTGAAGAAAAGGTATTTACCATTGTCTAATACTGAAATAGTATTTTTTTCAAATCATTTGAATTTAGTAGAGATGGATACACCTATATTAGTGAGTGTAAGTGAGAATCCTTAGTTGAAATTCAAGAAATACCCCATGAATATATTTGAGAACAACTTGCTCAGAGCATTTTCAAGTATTCCATACAAGGTTTTTCCTACAGAAGACACTAGGGCCTATATCCACGAGAGAATGGAAGAATATAACCATGTGAAATTCATCGACCTATGGATAAATGAGTTAACTGGAAGTGATCACCAAATTAAGCCCGAATATAAAAACCTAGTGGAAAAGAAATTAGACGTCTAGAAGCTATTTCCAAATTTTACCAATGATGATGGAGCTAAGTATATGAGAATAGTATTGAGTAGAGTACATGATTGCTACTTATGGATTGACAACCTTGACATGATAACAAAGGAAGTTATAAGGGAAGTGACAAGACTTTATGTCACTAGTCATGTACTAGTATTGAAATCTATAAAGAATAAAGACACAATGGAATTAACTAGATCCACATTTGATCATAGGGCTCTCATTGTGGACACTATTCAAAACCCTATAGTAAGGTTTGTCGAAATGTTCATAGGATACAAAATATACTACACTAGCAGGGATAATTTTGTGTCAACTACATCAATTCATGTTGCATATAAAATGGTGGAAAAGGGTAAGGACTATGATCTATATAAGTTGCTTCATCAACAAATATTTGATAACTTGAAGCAAACCAAAGATAAGAAATATCCATTCAATTTTGGTTGCTTGGTAGTCTGTCTACTTTTTTACTTTCTAAGGGAGCTTCCAGGAAGAAGTAATATCATATGGGATAAAAGGAGACCAATATCACATTAGATTTTGTAATATTTCCATAGCCTTGGTGATATGAAAGTTCAAGAAGAAGCACTTACTGCATTCTTTGTAGTTTTCCAGACGAGAATACATGAAAGGGAGAGAATCCTAGGGCCTTAGTGGAAAAATATCAAGATGATATCACATTTTTGGTTTCCATGGATTTTTGCATCACTGAAGTTGTGGAACCTAGAATAGTCTAGATTCCACCAATTGGTTATGAGATGAATGAAGTTGAGGTTGATGGTCTTGTTAAAATATTTTTGAACATTCCTAAGGATCCTACACAAGAAAGACATGGAACATATGAGGAAAAAAAATTAGAATTGCACATGGAACTGTTATAACCTATAAGAAAGAAGAAAGTGACAAAAGTTGTGAATGAATATTTCAAAGAACACGGACTTATAGATGAAGATGTATATATGTTAAGAACAAAAGTTGTGGAAATGGATGGTATAATTGGTGAGTCCTTTGGACCCAAAATATCTAGAAGGACTACTTCCACTACTTCCCCTAGTACTCAACAACCTTCAGGATCATTTTCTATCCCCCATAGAACTAAGAAAATGTAGACTAGTGCTTTGGTGGTAGAAGAATCTCAATTGAAGAAAAGTAAAGCGACTCTGGTAGCCTCCAGAACTACCACTAAGCCAAAAAGAGGAAAGAAACAAAAATATCAAAGAGAGAAGGATATGAGTGTGCTCTCTGAAGAAGAAGACAAGGATGAAGAATCTCCATTGACTATGAAAAGAAGTAGCACTACTCCAAAGAAATGAAGAATAGATATAGTTGACACATCTGAAGAAGTAGAAATTGAGAGGGAAAAGAAAGCCTTAGGGATGCATATACATAAGGTAAAGGAAAAGAAGGAAAAGAAGCATGAATCGAGTAATCCGAAGAAGAAGAAGAAAAGGAAGAAGTCTTGTAATACCCCTCCATTTTTTGTTCTGGCTAGCAGTGTGACCTTGTTTGCTTTGATGTGCCTTTTGGTTATTGAGATGCTATGTCATGTGTGTTCATTTTGATCAATAATTATAGAGCGATAGTTTATTGGTGTGATGTGATGGTATTTTATTCTGACATTATCATTAAGGCATGCTTTGGATTAGCTTAGTAGATATTTGAAAGTAGCAATGCTTTATGCTTTTGGGTATATTATTGATGTTAGATTCGTCAGTTAGTAATATTGTATTGGTGAAGGGGATAGGATTACATCACTCGCATGCGAGCGCCTGTAATTCTATGATTTCCCCTTCACGGTGTGTCTACTATGTTATATTCATGTTCAACACTCATTTTGTTGCGGGACTGAAGCTACAGGACATCAACTCCACCTGGTTTCACAGATCTGAGCGTGTCCATTGACCAATGGTAATTGATTGGGAGATAGTAGCTAGGTTTTCCATGTCAAGTCATCCCCTTGGTCATGGTGTGTCATCAGGTCGTAGAGTGGAGTTGTTATATGTTGCCCCTTTCACCTTGGTTTTATTTGATTTCAAGATATAAAAGTAAATAAATGGCTTTTGTAGTTAAATTGTTGTTTAAATAAATCTGGCTATATTGTTAAAAATGTTATTTAATTTATTAAATAATTTAAGGTAATTAATAAAATAATTTAATCTCGGATTAGATTTATTTTATTGATGAATTAAATTATTTGTGTTGAATTGATTAAGTTATTCTTTTGCATTAAAAGTGTTAGTTTATTTTTGGAAAGAAAGTTTTAAAGTTTAAATTCCTTTGTTTGAAAAGAAATTTCTAAATGTAGTAAATTCTATGTGGAAATTGGAATTTTGTTTTAAGTTAATTAAAGTTCAAATATCTTCAAAAAATGCAATAACTTTGGGTGGAAAAGGTATTTTAGAAGAGTTGACTCAATTTGGGGAGGATTTGGTGGAGCCATGAAATTTCATTTTTAAATTTGAATTTGAATTTGGGGGAGATAAGATATTTCATTTGAGTTTTATTTTGACTTCTGGTTGTGTTTTGGAATGGAGAAATTTGGTTGCAAAAAGAAAATAGGATTTTGGGTTTTTGGATTCAATCTTGGTTTGAAGGTGGAGATCTTGGGATGGAATGGTGGAGTGGAATCTGCAGAGGAACTCAACATCAATTTGTTCTTCAAGTTCTTAATCATAGGTTTTATTCTGGTTTTTACATGTTTGAAGTTTTGGAATTTTGATTTCAATCTGTATGCAAGTTTATAAAATAAATCTAGAAACTTCTTTGAAATCATGGAAGAGGAAACAAAGATAGATTCTTGCAATAGAAATGAAATGGAAAAGAAAACAAGGAAAGAATCAAAAAAAAAAATTGAAAGGGAACCTATAGAAAATTTCACTTCAAACTGAAATTTAAGCCTAGTTTTGTGTTGGCAAAATTTATTTTTGGTTGCAAAATTTTGTTGTGCAATTCCTCAGCTTGGCTAAAAAAGGAGATTTTATGTTTGGTTCTATATATATTTTCTGTATGCATAATGAATCTATTTTATTTTTTCTTTGGAAGGAATGGTTTTATTAAATTTTAACTTAGAAACCATGTTCTAGAAATTACCAGAACAGAGGGTTTTTCTACTATGTATTTTTTTTTTTAAAATAAATAATAAAATATTTTTTGTTTTAAAAAAAAAAACTATGGTTTTTGTGTGGGGAGGGAACAGCTAAGGTTGTGCACCCAAGGGAGGGCATTGCCTTAGGCAGCGCAGCCTCCATAGAGGAGGCTGGGTGCTGCCTTAGGCAGTGCAGCCTCCACCAAGGAGGCTGGGCGTAGCCTATGGCTGCATCCTCCTCCCTTGTGGGGGTCGCAGCCCATGTGGGCATTTTTTTTTTTTTTTATTTTAAATTTTAAATTTTAAATTTTAAAGTTTATTTTTTTTTATTTTTTTATATTATATTTATATATATAATATAATGTATATACATTATATATAGTATTTTATATTATATATATATAATGTATATATATTATATTAATATATATTATAATATAATATGATTTTAAAATAAAATTTTGTTTAGTAATTTATTAATTTAATAATTAGTTTTGAAAATTAATAGATGATTTTAAATAATTATATTTAAATAGTAATCATATATTAAATATATATGTATATGTATTGTATATACATCATGTATATACTTTTTGGTCATATATTTAATATGTATTTAGATTTAAATATAGATTGTTTTAAGGTGCCTATTCATTATTGTAGTCGAAATAAAAATTGTTGTTTTTTTTTAATCAGATGACCTTATCTAGCAAAGTTGATTTTGACATTTTAGTATGATTGGGAAACACAGAGTTATATCATCAAGTTTAAGTTTCTTAGTGATGTGAGTTTAACTTTAGTTACTTTTGAGCAAATTGCAAGAAACATTGATTGAGTTGATTGGATTTAGGAAATCCTAACAAAAGTTATTTAGTTGCCAGAAATGATTCCTCGATGACATTTTCTTTCATTTTCGGTGTTGGGCAATGAAGGTATTGTTTATGTGAGTTTTGATTGTTAAAACTAGTGCTATAGTATTTTGGAAATTAAGGTTAGTGCAGTGATTAAATTATTGTTAAAGGTTAGGGTTGCAATCAAAATGAATATGGCTAATGTGTTTTCAACAACTTGTTTGATTTAATGGAATCTTGAAGTTCTTGTAAATGATTTGTTAAATGTGAGGATTATGTATGTAGTCAAGTTATATGGATTATAATTAGGAGAAAAATTGATTATATTAAATATGTGTAAGGAAAAGGGTTATTTTATTATGATGTTGTTATAATGGGTAGAATGTTATTTAAAAGCTATATATTCTTTTACCTTAAATGGTGAATAGGGAATGTTGTTTGTTTTCTAGATTACAAGGAATAGATAAGGTTCATAAAAATTATACTGTTTCAAACTTATATGAATAAAAAAAAGATTAAGTATATGATGTATATATGTACTTTTGTTCCTGATTGATGAGAAAAGATTGTTATGTCAAAATACATCTTTAGTTATTTAAAGAACGTGTATTTTATGATTGTTGATTTAAGTGAATTCTTGTTGGTATTGTATGGGCAATATTGTTATGATTGTAAATTATGAGTGTACTTTGGTAGTACTGAGTTTGCTTCCAAAGGCTAGGGAACTCTTTGATTAAGTTGTTCTTTTTGGAAGTGATTTGTTTTTGTAAGTCTTCTAGATGGGGTTTCACTTATTTATGTGGGTTGTCGTTATGTAGTCAACCATTGTATTTCCTTGGGTAGGGTGTTGGTTGTATCCTGTGGTTGTACCCAATTTTCACGAACAGGGATAGTTTGTGCCTCCTTGTATTAGGAGTGGGTTATGTGGTTTGTGCCTCCTTTGGAAGGAGTGAAGTATTTCTTTTGTTGCCTCCAATGTTTAGAGAGAGTTTGGACTTTGTTGCCTCCTGTGTTGGAGTGGATTTTCATTATATGTTCCTCCTAGAGTTGGAGTGATCGTTTATCTTATTGTATGCCTTTTGGCATCCTTGGTGATTGGCTTCAAGTTGGTTTGTTGTCAAGTAGAAGAGTGGCTTCTATTAGGGGCCAGAGCCCAAAGAGGTAAACTGGGAAACCTTCAGAAGTGGTTTAATCAAGTGATAACTAAATTAATGTACTTAGAAGTTAGGTATTATTTCACATTAATTAAGATAATTGAGCCTCGATCATGGACACAAGGGCTTGTATAGACTTGGGATGAGTCGGGAAGGCCTGGAATGGCAAGATCATCTATCTTGTCCTTACGAGAGGTATTTGATTCCACATGAGTGAGTATGGGTGCTAGGATTCGGTAGAGGCCACCAGGACAACCCATAGTGGGGGCCGAAGCCTAGGAAGATTCCCAGAGGATATCCCATGACAAGCTATGTGATGACACTCTTTCTACGACAATAGTTGGTACTTGGTTTTATGTGTATGGTCTTCTTATCATACTCAATCTATTTTATTTCTGGAAGCAATGTGACCTATGTCAGTGATGTTAGAGTTGCCCCTGTGTTATTTTTATGGTTGTATAGTTCATGTATTTGGTTGTGTCAATGTGAGTTAGCCTGTGTCTAGTGGTGGATGGTCTTGTCTGGAATTCCTTGTTACTATCTCCTTACACGGGGGGTGAGCCTTTGGGTATCACATGGTTGGGTGGAACGTGCACCTTTTTCCGTTGGGTTGGCCTTTTGTTCGTGTGGATGAGTTATCCAGTTGGGGAGCTCGTGGGATCATGTTCTTCATACTTTAATTCTTTCAGTAATTATTGTATTTTATTACCCCTCTTTGTATTGAGGTGGAGGGTGTAATTTTGTAACCTTGTATATTGGAATTAATTCATTTGGGGAATGAGTGCTATAATATTTTTATAAAGTATTTTTGGAATCATGTGGAATTTCTTATGCCTTGTCATAATTTGTATCATGTTTGGAATGTATGTGATTCTTAATTTATTAAGTATTTAAATGTGATGTGTCATTTCATGTTTCTTGTTTGGGTTTGAAGTAATCTCAGTCTCGTGACCCTAGAGGTTGTTGGCAATGGATTGTGATCTTGCATGTTATTTATACTTTAAAAAAAAAAAAAAAAATAGTACGTTTGAGTAGTAAATTGCAACTTCCTCTAGGGTTGCGTGGCAGGGCATTACAAGTCTACTATGGGGAAACCTTCAAGCCCAATGAGTTTGGATGCACTATTTGATGGTATTTTTCATAAAAAAATGTTGAAGGAAACTATTGTCATGTATTAGAATGAAAATCTAGAGAACAAAGCCACCATAATTGAAGCAATCATCAAATATATTGTCACTATTGAGGTAGATATGGAGTATATCAAGAAAAAGGTTTCATATTATGTATGGAAAGTATTATTGGAAAGGAGAGAAGAAGCCACAAATCTAGAAGAAAATATCAGATCATATGCTATGGAGAAGATTGGTTTTTTATTGTCTAAAGTTGATAAGGCCATAGTAGCTTAAGTTTGCAAGAAGGAATTCAAAAAAAAATGAAGGATAACACTTCTCATTGGAAAATATTGGGATCAATTTGAGAGAATATCGAAGGATACTGAAGAAAAAGTTACCAAAATAGCACAAAAGTATGAGATGACTCCCATTGGTTCCTCCATCAAGGGACAAGTTTCAGAAAATAAAAGTATTTATGTTACTTATATAGAAGAAATTATAGATAATACCCCTCTAGATATAGAATAACATGTGCAAGGAAATGATGAAGAAAGAGAACTATGATCAAAGAGGAAACTTCAAAGGATGACACTCCCATTCCTCTGATAAACATAGTTCAAGACAATCCTAAGATATTTGTTCCTCTGGTAGATACAAAACATGGAAATAGTGATGGTGACAAGCATGAGGCTAAAAATGAGAAAAGATAGACAAATGAGGAAGAAAAAGGTATAAATGATGATGAGAAGGAAGGATAAGATGACAAAAATGAAGAAGTCGAGCAAGGTGAATAAGGAAAAGATAAAGGAGATGAGGAGAAAAAGAAAGACAAAGACAAAGATAAAGACAAGTCCTCCGGTGAAAAGGCAGAGGAAGAAGAAGTTATCAACACTAGAAAGAATAAAGAAGAAGAGAAATCTAAGGATTTACCCAAGCCCTCTGGAAAATCCTCCTCTGGAAATCATTTAGAGATTCTACTACCTAAATAGATAAAGTACCAACCATATGTCTCTTCACAATTGTTGCAATTTCCTACCATTGATTTATGTCAGATGCCTCCTGAGCATAAGATGCAACTAAGTGATCTATTAAATGCATCAACAAGAAAAGATATCCTTGAAACATGTCAAAAGAGTAATGAGTTAATGGATGAAGTTGTGAAGGAATTATAGGAGATCACTCTAGGTACTAATGTTGATACATCATTGTCTTCTGTGGAGAAATTCAAATTGTTGATTGATTCTTTTAAGGAGTATGCTTCCAGTTTGAAAGGATAGGTGGAAACAAAGGTTGTGACAAGGCTTATAGAAAAATATGCATCAAGGTTGAAGAATGCTTGAAAGAGGTACAAGCCTATGAGGATGAGGCAAAGAAATTGATTTTGTACTACATAGGGTGGTCGAAAGTGACATAGAATATAAAAATTGAAATGGACTCAATTGAGTCTCAAATTGTCAAGGCATCAAGTGCCTATGATTCGACACTAGACAAAAATTATCACACCTGGACTGCTATAATAGAATTGCATGAAAAAATATTCACTTTACAAAACCCGAAGGAAGAGATTATCAAGAAGCTTGGAAAGCTAAGGGACTAGGTACAAACAAAGCACATACCTATTTCAAATGCCCTTTCCAGTGCTGATAGGATTTCATAGATAAATCTTAACCTCGGTATTGTGGAAGAAGGAGAAGATACTTTGATGGAGCTTGAGTCTCTACATAGGTTTCTTACAACAACAAAAAGGAGTTGGGAAGAAGGAAAACCTGCTTGGCAAGCCATGCTATAGAAGCTTAGGTCAACATCTTTAAGTTGACCAATTCTTTTTTCATTGCATTTTTTATGTTCTTTCATGCTTTTAGATTTCTTTGTACATATGCAAATGTATTAGGAGTTTTTGGTTAATTTCCTAAGGGGGAGTTAGTAGTTTTAGTTTAGTTTGTATATATGATTGAGATGGATTATACAATTTCTTTTTGTGTACCCTTTTCCCTTGATGTCAAAGGGGAAGAGATGTGTGAAGAAGCATTTTCGCACATGTCACCATCAGTGAAAAAGGGCTAGATTGTTGAAAGAATGAAGAAGTTTGTGTGTTGTCATTGATATCAACACTACATGATGGATACTAGAATGATATGGAGAATATTATGCATAAATTACTTGATTCACAGTTAAGCACTTCTATTATGTATCTACATTGGCAATTTTTTCTCTCAGTGCCCTCTTGTAAATTGGTCTACATTTCATCTCATGTACAAATCTACTTCTATGATTCCAATATGGTGTTTGTGGATGATAGTAGCATCTAAATTCAAAATTTTAGTTGGTCTAGATAAATGTTTCAAAAGTTGCAAGTGACAAAAGTTCAACATATAAAGTTTTGTCACTTTTTGGTGTAATGAGTATGACCTATTTGGTCCATGCTCCTCCACGAATTTGTGTTAGGACTTGCGGTTTTGGGAGAATGTTTATAGGTGTTTATGCATTAATATTTATAGTTGGCATGATATTTTGAGATCCATGTATCCTTTGATTAGTGATTATTTGAAGTATTTTGTTTTTAGGTCCTATGTCTGGCTGACCTAAAATATGTAAAGGGTTGTGGAGTTTAATTATATGATGTCAATGTAAGAGGGAGCTATTATAGGTCCATGTTGACCTATATTACATGTGATATCACACCAAGGTAATTTAATTTGAATCAGGTGACAACAAGGTATGTTTTTCATTACTTTGAGTGGCATATAATTAGGCTGACCTAATTGATGTTTGCAATGGAGTTAATATATATAAAAGATCATTTTGAGTTTGTGATGATGACGATTTTGATAAAGACATGATCTGAATACAAGTAGTAGAGCAAAATTTTGAAGAGGATTGAGAAAAGGTTGTGCGAATGTAATACTGAGAAAAAATTTGTATTATGTACTAGGAAAAGTGTTTAAGTCAGGGTTTTGAGCTTTAAAGAAACTCAATTCAGCATATGTTAGATGCACTTTATATCAGTTCAAATCTTGGTTGTATAGCCACTTTCTCTATATTTCCTTTTTTTGTGAACAATGAGTTCACTTGGATAGTGAGTCCACCTAGTCGTGAGCCTTTTTGTAATATCTTATAACTGGTTATAACATGTCGTGAGCTAATCCTCACTATGGTTTTTCCCACTTTGGGTTTTCCACGTAAAAATCCTAGTTCATGTGTTGTATGTTCTATGGGTTGTTTATGCTTTCATTTCTAATAATTTCTAAGTATGTTGTGATAATTGGATGATTAGTAAGTAAATTATTTTTAGGAATACTGATTCACCCCCCTCTTATTATTCTAGGTGTTCAACAATTTGATTCCTCAACCAAAGTTGAACAACCGAATTTGGGAATAGAGGAGGATCCTAAGATGATAAACATCAATAAATGTTGCACTCCGGAGGAAAAATATAAGTTTACAAAACTCTTGTGGTAGTACATGGATGTACTTTCTTACTCTTATGAGGACTTAAAATATTTCCATTTAAAGGAAGTCCAACATGAAATTCCCCTTAAGGAAGTCCCTTTGCCTCACAAGAAAAAATAGAGGTAGTACAATCCAAAGATTTCAGGTACTATTCTTTACAAAATTTAGAAAATGCTTAATGCAAGGATCATCTTTCCTATCCATCATTCAACATGGATAGTAAATATTGTCCCAATATAGAAAAATAATGGGGAAATTCAAATTTGTGTGGATTTTTGAAACTTGAATCAATTGTCACTGAAGGATAATTACCCTTTGTTGGTAATGGACCGAGTATTACAAAGAGTGATGGGATGTAAGATGCTATACATGCTAGATATTTTTTCACAATATAATCAAGTGGAGGTGAGTGAAGAAGATCAACATAAAACCATTTTCACTACTCCATGGGGTACATTTTCTTATCACAAAATGCCTTTTGGTTTAACTAATTTGGTGCTACATTTTAAAGTGCAATAGACTTGGATTTTTGTGACATGATGGGTAAGTTCATTGTGTTCTATCTTGATGACTTGAAAATATTTTCAAAGAAATATCAAGATCATTATCATCACTTGCAGTAGGTTCTCAAAAGGTGCCAATAGTATAGTATTTCCCTCAACCCCAAGAAGTCAATTTTTGGAGTTATGTAAGGTAAACTCCTTGGACACCTCATGTCTAATGAAGGTATCAAGATTGATCCCAAGTGGGTCAATTCAATTCAAAGTCTTACTTTACCTTCAAGTAAGATGACAGTCCACTCCTTTGGGAAGGTCAGTTTCTTGCAGAGGTTTGTCCCTAACTTTGTAGAGAAGACTTGTCATACCCTTGATATGATGAAAGGTATGAAAATATTTCATTGGAGTGTAGAGGGAAAAGCTACATTCAGTGACATTAAGGAGGCCATTGCACATGCTCTAGTCTTAGTCTACCTAGACTTTACAAAGGACTTTATCATGTATAGTTATGCTTTTGAACATACACTATTTGTTATCCTAGTGCAACATAACAGTGAGGAGATTGAATCTTCTATAGCATTCATGAGTTGTCCTTTGAAATTTCATGAGATTAAGTATTCACCAATGGAAAATCATGCTTATGTTGTGGTCAAAATAGTTAAGCATTTCAAATTTTTCATCCTTAATTATAATGTTGTTGTATTAGTGTCGGATTCCACGGTCAAGTCAATATTGACTTAACAGGTTTTTGGAACTAAAAGAGGCAATTAGATTGCCAAAATCCAAGAATACGACATGGATATCAAACCCACAAAGTTGGTTTGTGGGAAAGGTTTGTGTCAGTTAATAGCTAATAATAAACCAAAAGAACTATCTGATGATGAGGAAATAAATGTTGAAGATTTTTTTATAGTTTTTTTTGTAAGCACAACTAATGAATGCTATTCAAATATTGCACACTTAGCTATGGAGAATGTCCTGAGAACCTATCATTCAAGGAAAAGAGGAAAGTAAAGCTCAAGCTTGTGAACTTCGTTCTTTGGGACAATAGGTTGTATAAGAGGAGTCTTGATGAAACCATTTTGTGTTGTGTAGATAAAGTGAAATAAAGCAAGTTGTTGGAATCATTTCAAAACTTAGCATGTGGAGGAAATTTTTTAGCACCAATCACTGCTCACAAGGTTTTGTAAGAAAAATACTATTGACCCACACTCTTTCAAGATGCATACAACTAGCTATGTAAGTGTGAATTACGCCAGCAGTTCATGGTGAAACCCAAGTTGGTAGCTTTACCCTTTCAACAGTGGGGTATTGATTTCACTAGAACTATTAATCCACCATCAAGTGCAAGGTATAGCTACATTCTCATGACTACTAACTATTTCACCAAGTGGGTGGAATCCATTCCAGTTAAGCATGCTACTTCAAAATTGGTATGTAATTTTCTTAAGGAGAATGTTATTTCATGGTTTGGTGTTGTAAATAATATTGTAGTAGATAATGCTACTTATTTCTCATCCAATGAGATAACATAGTTTTTCTTCTAATATGGGATCACTCTCTCTTGTTCTTTAGACTATTACCCTCAAGGGAATGGTCAAGCAAAATCAAGTAACAAGAATTTGGTTACCATCATTAGGAAGTTGGTAGATGAGAATCAAAGATATTGGAACAAGGTATTGTATGATGCATTGTGGGCAGATTGTATTACCCCCAAATGGGTGATTGGCATGCCTCTGTTTCAGCTCTTGTATGGGTTGAATGTTGAAATCCCTATAACATTGGAGTTACCCACTTTGAAATCGGCTAAGGCCATTGAAGATGAAGATTTTGAAAACTCTATGGACAAGTGCATCATGTTCCTTTCCGAATTGGAGTAGAAGCACATACAAGTGGTGGATCGCATTGTGGAACACCAGAGCCAAGTCAAAAGTATTTTTGATAGAAAGGCAAAGTCTCAAGATTTCCAAATCAGAGATCAAGTCCTATTGTGGGATAAAAGAAGAGAACCAAAAGGAATGCATCAAAATTTTGATTCCTTGTGGAGAGGACCTTTCACAATTCACCAACTTTGTGGTGAGAATAGTTTTGTTATGGTGTACCATGATGGAACACTATTTTCTCTGCCTCACAATGAACAACATTTGAAGCTCTTCACTTAGTGAGGAATTAGATAAGTTTGTAAATATTTGTATAATTTTTGAGTCATTTCTCTTTTTCCTTTTTGTGTTATTTTGTGTCACCTGACTCTATAGCCCAATGGATGGATGAAGGCACTTAGGGTTTGGGATTCTTCTCCCTTTGATCATTTCAAAGGATGATCAAGGGAAGCTCCCTAGTTAGAGCTAGTTATTATCCTTGAATTCAATTACGCTCAATTCATGGGATAATCCCTACGAAACTTATCTATTTTGTAACCTACAAACTCTCTAAGCATGCAAAATAAGGAAAATATTAATTTCCCTCATGCATGGTCCAATGCCTCAAAAATTCATTTCAAGTGTTTAGTGTTTTCACCTTTTGAAAATTGAAAAGGTTAAAAATTTGAAAAATACTTTTTCTTTAGAGTTAGTGTTTTTCTTGAGCATGTAATGGAGGTAAAAATCAATCCTCTTACATGTGTTGTGAAAACTACTTAAAGGGATGCAGTAGTGTTGATTTTCAACACCCCTATGCCCTTGTATTCACATGCTTTACATTTACTACAGAGTTAAATGCATTTTAGTGGCTTTTAAATTGGTTTCTATTTATTTTAATTTCATTTTAGTTACATTCTCACCCTCTAAATATCTTGCGTGATTCTTTCCCCCTTTGTGCATTCCTTTTTGGATTCTTTGTTAGGACTTGAGTGGGATTCTTACCTAGGGTTTCTCTTTTTGAAAATGGTTTTCGGGTATGTGTTCTTTTTTGTGTTCTCTATTTTTCTTTTCATTACTTTATTAAATGATTAGAGATTTCTTTTGCTTTGCTTAGCATTGTTAGTTTTTAGTTTCAGTTTGTATGGATTTTTGTTTTTAGTTTCCTTTTGGTTTAGAAGTCATTACTAGTCAGGTTCAAACCCCATGGGGTTTTCCCCCTACATATTATAATACCATAACCATAATAGGGTGTCACGGGTTTTTAACCTTGACTCCCCTGTTATTCATAGTATTATCATTCACGTGGGGGGGTTTGAAACCTAGTTTTATCCAACAGTCATTACAAACCATGCTTTCAAGAAATGTATGGCAGAGTATTTTACTCGCATTACATATTTTATATGCAGCCAAAATTTAAAACATTTAAATTGGCATAGAAAATTAAACCCACTGATATGCACTACAGGGTTCAAAACCTGCACCGCATATCAATACTTATCATTGCACCAAAGTTGTGAATCGGGACTTAAAAACTAGCATTCACCCAAACCATTATATGTAAAGTCGGTATTTTTACCCATTGTTGCATGTAATGGCCAAACTTACCATATGCGTGTTGGGGTTTAAACCCCGACCCACAAAAATTACCTTCAAACACATGTGATGGTGAGTAATTTTACTGACATGAGTTTTCACTTCCAAATAAAGATGCAAGTTAGGTTTTAAAACCTGACTTGTATACTTATAATTTACATTATCTATAGTGGTGGAATTTTTTGCTACTTATACACTTGGATTTATCTACCCCATTTAAAACATTTAAAACTTGACTTGTATCCTTATAATTTACATTGTCTATAGTGGTGGGATTTTTTGCTGCTTATACACTTGGATTTATCTACCCCATGTAGGGGTAGGATTTTTTCCCATCCTTAAATATTTTTTTCTACCTCATGTAGGAGTGCAAAAATTTTACGCTACTACATCTAAACTAAAATATCCTATGTAAGAGTGCAATTTTTTTCTCACAAATGTACTTGGCAATTTTACCCCATGCAAAAGCTCAAAAATTTTCCGCCTTTGCATCCAAATCATCAAATCACATGCATTAGCTCATTTTTTCTCTCTCATTGCATAAAAACTCCAAAAGCACATGTAGAAGCTCATTTTTTTCTTGCCAATCCATAAAACCCTAAATTTTTCTCTAACATTGGCAAATGTGAAATTCTTTCTACAATTACCCTTGTATATTGTTTCAAGAATTCGTGTATGAACTCTTGAAAGGGTACAAGTGGTTTACTCTCACTACAGCTACTCCACAAATGTCTAATCCATCCCCAAGCAAGAAATCTATGAAGTACAAATATCAAGAAGTCTTTGCAATGACCTTTGTTGCTTCAAAAATTCATGAGATAAAGGATACATATATAGGACATGTTGACATGTCTAATTTTTTGGAGAGGACAAAGAAGCAACCTTTAGATTCAAGAAAGTAATATTCAATTGGTGGTTGTGTTTCCATTAGTGGAAAACAAACCTAAATTTTCTCTAGCTATGGCAGACCATTATCACAAAGAATCTAAAAGTTTCAAGGATCGTGATGGGAATATGATCATTAGACTAGAAGCAGAATTCTTTGACAATATCTTCCAGTTTTTGAGCATTGATGTGTATGTTGATCTTACCATTGAGGATTCCCAAGCTCATTATGATAAGGATCTAAACTATTATATGGAGTAAATTAATAAAAGGCGGTCAATGATCCGATGGCCTAGTATTTCAAGATGGTCTAAGAGCTTTCCTTGTAGTGACTTCATCGAGGAAGTAAATGACCTAATTACTCTTCTTAGTGGGGTAAAAGGATTACCTAACTCTTCTAATTTTCAAGAGTGGATGTACTTGTACATTCATGTCATAAAGAATAGGAAACAATAGATATTGTAGGGATAACAGATCAATGACTCAATTCATGATCAACTCATCAAGGTGCCCACCTCTTTGAGATTTTATTACTTTAGATTTTGTTTATGTTGTTGTGTCAATGAGGAACTTTCTAGGTCTGTCTTCAGAGGGTGATAGGAGGCAAGTTCCAGTCTACCAATATTATTCACAATTAACCATGAAACAAAGTATTCAAAACTTCAAGAGGGTCAATGATGATTTCTTTTCTCCATAGCTCTACATGTTTGATAGAGAACTTGAAAAGAAGAGAGTCTTAGATGAAGCATGGATAGTGGTTAACAAGTTTGGTGGCATATTCCTACAATTTCCTACCTTCACTTACATTTGAGTAGGGTGTTTCATTGGATACCCATACATGCTTCCTAGGTATCCAAGTTGTAAGATCATTCTCATGGAGCTATGTAGAAAAATCATGGTGATGCATAGTTGACAAGATGAATTACATAATCTAGGGTTTAAGTTCCCTCTCATGATAAGTAGGTACTACATAACTACATCTCCCAAATCTAGGGCCATGGACTCAGAGATACAGTCGGTCATGATGAAAACATATAGAAGGATACCTAACTTTGACTATAGGGGAATGAAAGATAGAATCAAAAGGAGCCACATGGAAACCCATGTACATAGAGTGGAAGATATATGGATAGACTACAAGACTGAGGACATAAGGAATATAGATTATTATCAACTTACTTTGGAATAGATTGTGAACCTAAATCTTGTTGACATTCTAGAGGACATGGAGGATGAAGATGGCATCTTGGATCTAGCATATGAGAGAAATAATATTTTTGAAATCCCTCTTGCTTCCATTCAGTGATCAAAGAAGGAAGTAACTTCTATCAGAGAAAGATTCCAGCTAATCCTTGTCAATACCAATTTTTGGTCGCAAGAAAGGGATATATGATTGAAAATTTTCAACACTAGATATGAGGGAGAAGAAACTAAGGGGCATGCAAGGAAAAGAGAAAAAATAAAAAAAAGAACAAAGTTGATGCACCGAATACAAATAAAACCCCAAATCCTAATATCAAATTCATAGTGAAAGGGGGTCAAAGCAAGAGTACAAAAGGGCCATCTACTGTTACAGAGGAATCATCTGCTCAAGATGAAGAAAAAGGAAAGGAATCTCAAGATGATGAATTACATGAGTCTCCACATGAGAATTCTCCAAAAGACTCCCATGTTTCTTCTTCCCATATCATTGCTACCATTCCTACTCCCACTCCTCCTGTTGTTTCAATTGAATAGACTTTGCCCTTTGCCACTATTGTTGTTGTCACTGTTATTTCTCCTGCCATTTCAATTCAATCGATTCATTCATCCCCAACTTCAGGGTCAATTTTTGATAGTCCTAGGAATAATTTTGAGAATATTTTTGGCTTCTCACCCAATTTTCCAAGTCTATCTTCCCCTTCATTTGATATATCTACTCAATCTGAGTTAGATAATTTTATGGCTAAAACTGCAAAAAATGTACCAAGTGTGGAGATACCTAAAGCTATTCAAACTAATGCTCCACTACCTATGACTACCACCATTGTAGGTACAACATCTACTCAGATTATAATGATAGGTCCTAGAGAAGGTTCTTCTCCCCTTCCCCCTTGGTTGGCCTTGTTAGTTCTCAAAAACACAGGCTAAATGCCTCAAGAGACTGCCAATCTCTTGATATGCATTAGGGTAATAGACAAGGTCAAGAGAACTCAACCTTCTACTCTTTAGGTGTTGCAAACTGGGCGGGTGTACCTTTTTGAATGGTGCAGAATTAACTTGTGATTATCTTCTTAAAACAATTTGTTCACAATGGTAGATGACAGTGAACAAATGAAATCCAACTTGATAGCAATCTTCTAATCTAAAATTTAAAATGCTTAATTAATGGATATAAAACAGATGTAAAGAAACTAAATGAATCCAAATGATGAAATTACAGAGACCAGTGCCTTATTGGGTATGCGTAGTCAAATGAAACAGAAGTGGGCAACTTATTCTAGCAGAAAATCAAATTGCAGGCATATGATATGTTCATAACTTGTATAAACAATGCAAGACTATGACCACTGAGCTCTTCTTTAATAATCCAGATGAATCTTCCTGATTACTGTGATCAATGAAAAGGATTTAATCTCTACTTGAGAGAACCAGTCAATTAATCACACAAATATAGAAAATGTGCATTGATAAACCGAAAGTAAACTTGTTACATCAATTTAAACAACCAGAAAGAATCAACTTGGAGACAGCTTCAGCAATACTTTTCAATAAGTTCAACATACAATTGACACTAGAAATAGCCTACCACACCAGCTGATTTTCATTGAATTTTCCATTTGAAAACATGCACATAGTCTCTGATAAGAGAAAATTATTTTACTGTAGCCATTCCTAATCTACTGTATGTAATCTAAAATCTGATTATCTTTCAATTACAATCCAGGGGCGTATTTATACACCAACATGAGAAAATAAAACATATTGAAATATAGTGTCAGCCTTCCACAAGATTCGAGCTCCAATTATGTCAGCCTGCAACAGTCATCAAGCATTTTACATGTCGGCCACAAGATTTGTATTTTAGCTATTTACTAGTGAGACAGTCGCCAGGACAAGACAACAGTTATGTCGAAGGAAATTCACTCATTATTCGCTATCTACCCACATTCACTATGCTCACATTCATCGTGACATGTCCTAGTCAAGGAGAGATCATGTAGATTACACTCTGTTTCACCAAAAACCCTGTGGTTAAACCTATCGCCGTAACCTCCTGTCATTGGTGAGATGTCACAGAGCAGTATTTCGTTATACCGAAAGTCTCCCACCACATCAAATCATTGTGACTCTTGTTTCTTCTTGCCGACGAGTCCATCTGCTCCATATATGTCATTGTAGCTTATCGCTCTTGGGGGGACCTCTTGTAGACTACATCGTTATACCGAATGACCCTGAGCTCATACCCATTCGCCAAGACCATTAGGTTTTCTCACTGAAGAAAATACTCATCAAGCTATTGGCAAGACAAAACAGTGTCGAGAGGACCTCTTGTAGATTGTCCAATGCTTCATCGAAGGTCTCCCGCCATGTTATTCCCTAGTCATTGAGACAAGGCAACACTTACACCGACAAGGATCTACCATTGCTATAACTTCTGACCCTCAGTGAGACGTCATGTAGAGCATTTTGTTACACCGAACAACTGAGCACACCAAGATCACCAAGAGAAATCAAAACTCTTGTCAAAATTCGTTCACACACCAAGAGAAATCCATATTGAATATTGTCAGCAAGACCCGACCCCCTCGCTATGACTTCCCACCGAAGATAAATTATCTAGCCAAAGTGAATCCATATGTGATGTCGGTGAGAAAAGGTCACTCACTAAGACCTCCTCCCGAACACCACCTCTTGCCAAAATAAAACTTAAAACGTCAGTCTAAAAGACAAGAGAGACTCGCCAGGACATGATGTCAATACCCATAGCCTTTGCTGATGAATCCTCAAATGCACAAGTTCGGGAGATAGACTGAGTTTGATAAGACACAGCCCCGACAACGAAACCTTTGCTGATAGGTGAATGCATAAGACATGTGATCATCGAGACATCAAAGGAGTTATGCCAATAAAACCTGTAGCATGGAAATGTTAGAATAAAACAACATGGGTGTCAGGGAGACAATCATAGACCTATGCTGATATGGACCCAGACATGAAAAATGCATAACTCAATTGATTCAATGGGGCAATATGGAAAACTATAGATTAAATATGCATACGGTAGGACCAAATCAAGAAATTTATGAGTGAAAGCATATGTAAAAACATCATATTTTTACAGTTCTAACAGTGGCTCCGTCTGGGGATGAATGATAGTGAGATCATTGCAAGGATCCAGAATCTTTGGGTGAGCAGACCAGACACAAAATGATGAGCCAGTGAGTAGAATGGAAATTGAAATGAAGCATGAAGGAATGAATGCAAAATGAATGCATGATGGAGGTGGATGGAAAACCCTAAACTACTGTGCATGGAAAAGAATTTTAAAGAGGAAAAGCAAGAGTTGTCCATGCACTGGCAACCCTAAATCCTCTGTGTTTTAATTTCTCATGTCCTGAGTTGTTACAATCTGAAACTCAAACCAAGCTTTCCCCTGTCAAATACCTAGTTTTGTGTCAAGTTCATCAAATTCTTCTTGAAGATACTCATGCAATCTTTCCTGTCACTGTTATTACAAGTTCTTAGAGTATCATCATGCTCGGTTTGGCCCAAAATCCCTACATCATCCTATAATTCAAATTCTTCAACATCTTGGGACAAAACCCTGTCAACATACAAAATGCATACATATTTAATGCAAAATTTTGTATTATCTCTCTCACTGTTATGTATTATGGAACACTCTCCCAGCTATATAAAAATTTCACAAT
The DNA here is from genome assembly GCA_007258455.2 of Sequoia sempervirens. Classification (NCBI taxonomy): domain Eukaryota; kingdom Viridiplantae; phylum Streptophyta; class Pinopsida; order Cupressales; family Cupressaceae; genus Sequoia; species Sequoia sempervirens. Next base: position 878,140,067 of record VDFB02271358.1, read on the forward strand.
CAAAGTGCTTCTCTTGAAAAACAAAAAACTCTATAATATCAATGTTGTTTGAGGAAAACAAGTCAGAAACCTTCTGCACCTCTTCAGTATCTCTATTCGGAGACAATACTAGATCATGACTCATATCCTCCATATCATGCATATGTGAACCAATAAAACCTGCACTTCTATCATCCTTGGTATGCAAACAAATGTCTTCTTCACATGAATTAGAAGTTTCAAAATCACATACCTCATCCCGAATGGAAGCAAACTTTTGATCAACACCAAAAGTATCACCATCATTCCAAGAAATACACAGGGAGTCATAAGAATTTTTAAAAAAAGATTCTTCACTGTCAAAACAAAAGTAAGCTAGAGACAAAACTTCAAGATCATCTTCATGTGCACATCCTTGGTATTCAGAAGTAAACAAATCTGCAATCTGTTCACTGATAAGTGAACAAGTCTCAATATTTTCATCACTACAATTATACTCCTCATTTTTGTCATCATCAAACAAAAATCCAATACCATCAAAGAATGGGAAATCAGAAACATCATCAGCGCAGTCATTTATTCCATCATTTTTCTTGTCTAAAATTATTTCCTCCTTTTCATAGAGTGGATTTGAAAATATCTAAAACTTACTCATTGACACACCTTGGCAAAAAATCATCTATCTTCATTTAACTCTTCATGATACAACGAGTTTGAAAAAATTTGGAAATCACTTTCAAATGTACAAACCTCATCATGATCAAATGTATCTTCATAACTTTCAACTACAGCCAGAGGTATTGTATACTTACTATCTGATGAATCAACATTTCCCATTGCCTCTTCATCCCGATCTTCATAAGAGGTAGAAGAATCCCTTGACTATAGATCAAAATCCTCAGGTTCATCATCAACATCAGAATAGTCATTGGATTCCTCACAACAAACGCTACTCTCTCTATCACGATTAGTTGTGCAAGAGAGATTCCTTGCACCTTCATCTTCCTTAACATGGTGAAAAGTATTTGAAGCCAGATATACTGTGTGATCTTCTCCATTATTTCCCATCAACATTCCCTCCTCTTGTATTCTTTAGGCAACAACACAATAATTTGGGGAATGTGGCATATCACAAAATTCACAGAAGTAATTGTTACTTACCATATAGGTTCCCTTTGTTAATGGATCAGGAGCCTCCTTGTTTCCAGGCCTAGCTATTATAGGTTTGCTGTCCTTCTAGTCTGTATTAAAAGGCATGTCATGCAACCTTGGGCTTTCATTCCTATATGTGCTTCTTTGCTGAGAAACCCTAGGAATATCTCTTTTACTGATTATCCCAGTAGCCTTCCTATTGTTTTCAATTGTTTGTGACATCTTATGTGCTTCAGAAAAATCTCTTGGGAATTTATTTCTCAGCTCATACCCTGTCTTGGGATCAAATGCATTCAAATAAATACTCAATGCTACAAAATCTGGAAACTTTGATCTAGGAGGTATCTTATTCTGCAACTTATTGAATCTCTAATTAAAATCATAAATTGTATCACTTTGATCTTTCTGAATGTGCATTAATTCATGAAGAGCAGCATTTGGTGCACCTAGATTCCCAAATTGCTCAAGGAATCGATCATAAAACCCTTGGAGAGAATCAATAGAAACTGCTGGTAGGCTATTGAACCATCCCTAGCATCTTCAATAAGTGATATCATGAATAGCCTCATGTGTAAATCTTCATATGGCACACCCAAATCTTGGATGAAAGCATTGAAACTTCTTAAATGCTCTTCAACAACAATTGCATCACTCCATGTAAACTTTGGGACAATACCTCTCCAACTGCCATCCATTAGATAAGGCGATAATTGAATCCCTGACAAATCAAATTGTCTAATCATTGGTGTACTGATGAGGGGGACACCAGGTGGGTAATGATGCTGGTATGGTGGACCATTGTATTGTGGATGATAATATGGCATATATTGTTGACCATGAGGAGCTCCAACATGACCTCCCCTGAACTGAGAACCTCTTCCATTCATGTTTGAACAACTGTAAAAATTCTTTCAAAGTCGCCACCTACTTTTCTAAAAATAGGAAAATCACTATTTCTGACCTTTTTCCCAGTGGAATCACTCTTTCTGAGATTTCTCAAATTACAACATTTCCTCCAATGACTCTATAATGTGGTCTTTAACTAAATTTTCTGATGTATTCCCCAGCATAGTTGCCAATTTGTTAGCTCTCAAAAACATGGGTTGAATGCCTTAAGAGGCTGCCAATCTCTTGATACGCTTTAGGGTAACATACAAGGTCAAGAGAACTCAACCTTATACTCTTTAGGTGTTGCAAACCTGGGTAGGTGTACCTTTTTGAATGGTGCAGACTTAACTTGTGATTATCTTCTTAAAACAATTTGTTCACAATGGTAGATGACAGTGAACAAATGAAATCCAACTTGATAGCAATCTTCTAATCTAAAATCTAAAATACTTAATTAATGGATATAAAATAGATGTAAAGAAACTAAATGAATCCAAATGATGAAATTGTAGAGACCAGTGCCTTATTGGGTATGCGGAGTCAAATGAAATAGAAGTGGGCAACTTATTCTGGAAAAAAATCAAATTGCAAGCATATGATATGTTCATAACTTGTATAAACAATGCTATGACCACTGAGCTCTTCTTTAATAATCCAAATGACTCTTCCTGATTAATGTGATCAATGGAAAGGATTTAATCTCTACTTGAGAGAACCAGTCAATTAATCACACAAATACAGCAAATGTGCATTGATAAACCGAAAGTAAACTTGTTACATCAATTTAAACAACCAAAAAGAATCAACTTGGAGACAGCTTTAGCAATACATTTCAATAAGTTCAACATACAATTGACACCAGAAATAACCTGCCACACCGGCTGATTTTCATTGAATTTTCCATTTGAAAACATGCACATAGTCTCTGATAAGAGAAAATTATTTTACTATAGCCATTCCTAATCTACTGTATGTAATCTAAAATCTGATTATCTTTCAATTACAATCCATTGGCATATTTATACACCAGCATGAGAAAATAAAACATATTGAAATATCATGTCGGCCTTCCACAAGATTCGGGCTCCAATTATGTCGGCCTGCAATGGTCATCAAGCATTTTACATGTCGGCCACAATATTTTTATTTCAACTATTTACCAGTGAGATAGTTGCCAGGACAAGATGACAGCTATGCCAAAGGCAATTCACTTGTTAATCGCTATCTACCCATGTTCACTATGCTCGCATTCGTCATGACATGTTTGAGTCGAGGAGATATCATGTAGATTACACTCTGTTTCACTGAGAGCCCTGTGGTTAAACCTGTCGCCGTAACCTCCTGTCATCAGTGAGATGTCACAGAGCAGTATTTTGTTATACCAAAAGTCTCCCACCACATCAAATCATTGTGACTCTTGTTTCTTCTTGCTGACGAGTCCATCCGATCCATATATTTCATTGTAGCTTATCACTCTTGGGGAGACCTCTTGTAGACTACATCGTTATACCGAAAGACCCCGAGCTCATACCCGTTTGCCAAGACCATTAGGTTTTCTCACCGAAGAAAGTACTCATCAAGCTATTGGCAAGATAGAATAGTGTCGAGGGGACCTCTTGTAGATTGTCCAATGCTTCACCGAAGGTCTCCCGCCATGTTATTCCCCAGTCGCTGAGATAAGGCAACACTTACGCTGACAAGGATCTACCACCGCTATAACTTCCAACCCTCAGCAAGACGTCATGTAGAGCATTTTGTTACACTGAACAACCGAACCCACCAAGATCGCCAAGAGAAATCAAAACTCTCACCTAAAGTCATTCACACATCGAGAGAAATCCATATTGAATATTGTTGGAAAGACCCGACCCCCTCACTATGACTTCCCACTGAAGATAAATTGTCTAGCCGAAGTGAATCCATATGTGATGTCGACAAGACCGAAGGTCACTTGCCAAGACCTCCCAAACACCACCTCTTGCCAAAATGAAACTTAAAACGCCAGTTGGGAAGTCAAGAGAGACTCACCAGGACATGATGCCGATACCCATAGCCTTTGTTGATGAATCCTCAAATGCACAAGTCGGGGAGACAGAATGAGTTCAATAAGACACAGCCCCGACAACGAAACCTCTGCCGATAGGTGAATGCATAAGACATGTGATCATCGAGACATCAAAGGAGTTATGCCGATAAAACCTGTAGCATGCAAATGTTAGAATAAAACAACATGGGTGTCAGGGGGACAGTCATGGACCTATGCCGATATGGACCCAGACATGGAAAATGCATAACTCGATTGATTCAATTGGGCAATATGGCAAACTATAGATGAAATATGCATATAGTAGGACCAAATCAGGAAATTTATGAGTCAAAGCATATGTAAAAACATCATATTTTTACAGTTCTAACAGGCCTCATAGACTTGAAAGAGAAAGAAGAAATTTATCTCTCCATATGAATTTTATTTTGGTTAGCTAGTGCCAGTGAAGGCTAAGTCCATAAAAAATTATGAAGACTCTCTCAAGGGTACTAGTGGATAAAGTAGGCAATAAATATGTTGAAGTTGCACAGCCTCCCCAAGGAAAATCTATAGAGGATATTGAATTGTCAAAATATTGTATCACAAGGGTTGAGTTGGGTAAGAGGACTCATGGGAGTGCAAAATAAGATACACAATCAACATTGGCCTCTCTCATTGAAAAGTATGATCAAGAGAAGAAAATCAAAGATCAATATAAGGCCAAGGTTGAACAACTTACGTTCATACTACAAAAGATTACTCAAACTTCTGAGTCAGCTGAGCTAATAGCTACAACCATTGAGGACCCTATTATTGAAAAGGATGGCAAAACACATGTACCGAGCAAATAGTTGAAAAATGGATTGACAGGATGTTGGCTCAAGGAACACAACTGTTGAGATCTTTCATGGAAATGATTGACAAAATGGAAAGAGTGAAACCTAAACTAAATCAAACCATTGACACACTTTCTCAAATTCAACGGGAAATGGAGAAAATTCTCAAAGCTTTGACAAAGATGAAAGAACTCAAGCTCAATGTGCTAGTGGAGAGTGGGATAATTCCCAACCGAGATATGTTCATTGATATAAGGGAAACAATGAACCATAAGATCAGTGTCATTAGTGATCTAATCAAGGATTTATAGGAGGCTCAAGAGGTGGGTGATGATATAGTTTCATGCCTTATTACTAGAATCAAAAAGCATCCATGTCAAGTGACTGATGAAAATCAAAAAGACCTTCCCATCAATATGGTTATCCAGTAATTCACATCATTGTTGCAAAAACAATTTCAAGATGAATCTTTTTCAGTAGCTTCTAGTGATACATTGGTGGACCTTCAACTCACATTGGATAACCTTAAAGTAGTATTAGAAAGGCACAAAAAATATTGTATCACCATCAAGGACTTGATCACCTAAGTACTTTCTATCTCCATACATACCTCAGGACCTGATGAATTAGAAGTCCAAGCAGCTTTGAAGAAATATGAAGACTTCATGGAGAAGGATGTTGAAGAATGAAGGAACGTTCCTTACTAGACTCAGTTTATTTTCAGCATTTTCTCTTTATGTAATTAGTTAATTTTATTTTACATGTCTTTTATACATATGTAATTACATGTAAAAACAACATAGTCCTAAATCAAATCAAACTCTGTTGTTGAATAAGTCAATTTAGTTGAAGCTTTCCTATATTAGCTCTCAACTCTCCTCTATATATATGAGGGATTTTCTTTGTATTAAGGACCTTTTATATTTTGAAGCGAAGAGCTTCCCATTTGATAAACATATTGAGACTTTGTATTTAATGTGCAAATCAAATTTCAATCAATAAAAGAAGTAGAATTGCATCCAATATTTGTCTTGGATCTTCTTTGTTATGTGTGAGATTTTTTCTTATGTCCTCATTACATTTTCTTGTAAATGGTTCAATAAGTGGTGTTATATCAAATATTTGAAAGGCGATTCAAATCTTATTTTGTAGACTTTGTGCTATATTTTTACATTTGAAGTTTATGTTCTTGTGAGTATGTTTTGTTAATAATTTGAAGACTTTGGGCTCCGAGTTATTTGTTGTGTTTTATGGATCTTTTGGTGGTGTAGGTTGGTGTATTTTAGCTGCAAGATACACCATTCTCTATCTTTGTGAATCATCATTGAAGACAATAAAATACTTTGATCTTTTGTGGGTTTTTCGATCACTAAAACTCGTTGGTATCACTTTGGTTACTCTTTTGTTTAATCAAGTAGGTATTGGTTATTACTGCTCATTCTAGGATTTTATGGTGAATTTTATGTTATAATTATCATGAGGTATCATTGTAATTTTTTTAAAGAGAAAATCATCTTTTTCTAAAAAAAGGGAAAAGGATGAATATAAAATCCATGCATAAATTTAGTGTGCATAATCTAGATTAGTTACTAGTTGTTTTAGTGAGCAATAAGAAGGGAGCCTCCCCTTTCTGAGAGGAGAGATTTAAATCTCATCATAGTTGTGGTTGAAATCATCATTTTTTAATTAAGTGATTACCAAATATTCACCCAACAAATAGCAAATCAGTCGAGGGAAAAACCCTAGGCTTTGGGGGTCATATATATGCACATTTGGGTTTAATTTATCCTCATTTGCACACTTTGAGTTGATAGATTCTAGAGCTATGAGCCTTCAAGTTTCACATACCCCTTCTCAAGATGGATCTCATACCTCATGCCCCACATTGTTTAGATTGAGTGTGATAGTTCCAATAACCCATGAGAGCACTCCCCTCAGTTATGTATCCAGTTATTTCACTTTTTTGCATAGTTTTAAGCCTCAAATTTTAATAGCTAAAGGTAGGAAATAAAACACATCGTTCCATGGATCGATATGAATGAAACCTAATGTGTCATATTTATATTCACAAAAATGCACTTGTATTATATTATGGCACGTTTGGGTTATCATGGCATGATTGTGATACATTATCACATTTGTTTGTCATAAAGCAAAATGTTTGAAAATATAATTGCATTTGAATTTGGGGAGATGGCACATTTGAAAATGTGACCACTTTTGGCTATCATTGATCAACATATTTGCATAAAATTACACATTTTCTTGATTCCTAATAGACTTAGGTTATTTTATCATAAATTTAACAAATTGACATTATGGGAGCTATGCTTGCAAGTGGTACTACATCCCATCTACTCCCATGAGTGGATACCTAATATTTTGGATTAGATGGACCTCTTGGGCGAGGAAGAGATTGATTTTCTATCATCGATCGGTCTCTTCTATATCACTTAAATGCCTAAGATTCGAGCACATCAAGCCATGATGACTACACTCATGGAGAATTGGTGTTCAAAGACTATGACCTTGAACCTACCCATTGGAGAGGTGACCATCACTCTACATGATTTTTGGTGCATCTTGAGGGTCCCTATTAAGGGTGTTTGAGTGGTTTACAATATGGATAGAGGCGCAGAGTCCTTAGAGAGATTGCTTGGTGATGAAAACTTAGAGATCAAGGATGGACAAATCAACCTATGGTCTTACATTGGTGCAGTTGATGATACCATCTTAGTATTATCAGAACTTATCATGGGTCAGATCATGTCTAATTGATGATCTTGAGGATTTTCATTTAGATGGGGTTTTGTGATCGAGGGCATGATTGAGGATGGGATCATGTTTGCATGGGGATCTTACATCCTTGTGCACCTATTCCATGACATGCATTAGGTAGTATATAAAGAAACTACTAGTTTATCAACAGGTGTGTCACCACTCCATGTTTGGGCATAGAAGCACATAGAAGTTACTCGACCCATCGGTGATTTAGAGAGTTGTATGGGATCCATATGTTTATCTATATGCCTCAATTCTTACACATAAATGGTTTGGATATTTAAATTTTTGGAGAGGTGTGTTCAATGATATGGATCATTTTGTTTGGAGGCCTTGGCTACAATGTGAGGTCTAGATAGATGAACATCTGCATATGATATATTTCCACCAAACACGATGGTTGATCGGGTGGACTCCTCACATTCTACAAAGGTTTTTTCAAAATAGGGTACGATGATAATTTGGAGAGAGGCAAGATGTTCCCATTGATAACTACCATGTTGTATATGACTAGAACATGAGAGATATTGTTGAGTGGGTTGGTATGGAAGTACCACGGGTTGCATTGATAGAGTTTGCACAGATGGATCCCCTAGAATGGGGATGGGTAGGTGGGATAGAGGATCCATGCACCACTCATGACTATGATGCATGATGATTCCATAGGAGACCTCTGATATTTACACATCCTAACGATGTAATTAGAGCTATAGGTGTTCATAGATGGAGATATGCAAAGCCTGAGCACACTTAATGCTAGAGGCAGAGAGCCGAGGTTGAGGTACATAAGGGAGATGATCAAGAGTAGTAGGTAGCATAGTAGCAAGATGTACAACAACAATATGCACTATAAGTAGCCCCTTGAGCAAAGGGAGTTGGGGAAGGTGAGGATCAAGATGTGTGTCTCACCCTTGCATTATCTAAGAGAGATCAAGCTTGTCGAGAGTGAGATGGCTACAAGGTGGAGTGTGATGGCCTACCCATACAGATGATATAGAGGACATAAAAGATATTTTATGCCATAGTGGATAGAGACCAACAATCCCTAGAGATAGATCAATGCACAATAGAGGGATGTGGAGATTACCCGTCGTTAGTAGGTGGAGGCCTAGGTCATAGAGCTCAGAGTTGAGAAAGATACAAAAAGATCCTAGAGGACTCAGTTGGAGATTGGTCAAGGTTAGCATGATTAGCATGTCCTAGCATATACAAGAGATGATTTCTTCCATCTAGGAAGCCAAATATTACTACACCTTGTATTAGACAACTATTCCTCTAGAGTGCTTGCATTCTAGGTTTTCAGTGAGAAGCAATATAGTAGGAGGGTTAGGGAGATAATATGGTGGATCTATGGGTAGGTTCTCACAAAAAATGATTTAGGGACAATAAACAAAAGGTTCCTCGAGGCACGTAAAATAGCAGCAACAACCGATGGGCCCACCACCTCCTCGGTCTCCTCCTGATAGAGAGGAGCGAGGTAGCTCTGGGTAGATATGTTGTACAGAGATTCTTGATGTATAGATTTTTTATGTAGACATATTTATGATATATATATTCATTAGCTTTTGAGATCCTCGTGTACATATTTATTTTTTGTGTATATTATTGTATCAAAAATTCTATGAGATTATCCTTTTTTATGTGGTTATGATATGATGTTTATGATTTTTATGATTCTATGCATGTATGGTTATGATATGGTAATGATGATATTATGATGTAATGATGTCTATTTTTTATATGATGATGCATGATTATGAGATGATGGTGTTACAAATCATTCAATGATGCAAAATGTATGATACGATATCATGATATGTGGACATGATTATTTTTGTATTTTTCTAGTATTTTGATGGTATGCATGACAATGAATGTATGATTCAGATGATTTATGATATGATGTATGATTGATGAATGTATGCTAATGATTTTTTAGATGTAGGATTTTTTTGATACTAATGATGTTATGGATGTAGGACGTATGGGATTCTAATGATGTTATGGATGCAAGATGTATGCAATTCTAATGATGTTTTTGTGTATGCCATGATACTTGGCTAGAAATGTTAGTAGGATGGATGGATGGATGGATATAATAGAATAGATGATAGAATAATAGATGGTGTTGATTCAATTTATTTAAAAATTATTTATTATGATCATGGATATGAATGATGATTGATGATTTTTGAAAAACATTGATGAGTATGCTTTTGATTGTGGGTACACTAAGTAATTTCATCATAGAAATCCTTATTAATATAGAAAATAGATACAATACACCAAGGTACATAGAACCAAGGAATATTTGTATATATTGCATGTAATTTAACTCTAGAAATAAGAGGAGTATTCTTGCTCATACCAGAAATATGAAAAACCTTGTTATGAGAGTGTGAAATAGAAGTTCAGATCATTATGTTAGACCAATGCACAAATAGGTATGAAGAACCTAACATGCAAGGTTTATTTTATGTTTCCTGAGATGAATTCCATACACATAAGGAAAGTATTTTCCATGGTCATATTACAAGAATATCCAACAAACATATCATAGTTGAAAGGTCAAAAATTTCCTTCTCCTCCACCTTTGTGAGTTAAGGCCTAGAAGGACAAGTTTCACTAACTTTCACTCAAGAACAAACCCTTGAGATCTCGCAAGAGGGTTGTTATAGGTGATGAATAGGATCTAATGATGGATTCACCACCAAGTCTAGACTTGGAAAGACTAATGAAATGAAATTTTTAATTCAAAACGCTAATTGAATGAAAAACAACACTAAATGACCTAGAAAATGCTTGAAACAACAAATAAAACTATAAAACTAAAAGTGTGCACCTGAGAATCCAAAAATTGGTTGGATGACAATCTAGAATGCTAGAAATTCTATTTTCATAGTTGAATAGGACTCATTCGCTAAGCTAGGTGAATCAGTCTCGTTTCTGGGAAACTGTGTCGAAATAGGTTTCAGACAAAAAGGTATCAGAATCTACAAAGTCATGAAATTTGACTGGAACTGGGACTCATTCACCAAGAGTAGCTAATTAGTCCAATTATTCTTTTTTGAAACTTAAAAATCTTATTCTATTCTCCTCGGTCTATTCTGCTCTTCTTGATTGGTTTCAAGGTCTGAAATACCAGTTTGTGATCTATAGGTGATCTCCAAGACTCTTCAATACCTGATGACACTCTTGAAAACTTGGAATGATTTGCAATACTTCTCCAATATTGCTCCTTATGAAATCTACAACCTATCCCTACAAATCACACTCAAAGGAGAGGGGAAAATGTTGGGGGTTAGTAGATATGGGTTTTCCTTGGTCAAAGCCCTTGTTGGAAATCAATCCTTGAAATGAAATGAAATATGAAAGGAGAATGATGAATGAACAATATACAATGCTACAACTCACCAAACCCTAGCAATAATATGTTTCAATTATGCTTGAAATGGATACAATGGATGTGGTCCTTGAATCTAGCTTGAAGGAGATAGATCTTGAATGTAATGCTTGCTTGAATCACAAAACCCTACACCACAATTGTTAGCACAGTAACAAACATGATGCAAGAGATCTTTGACATGATGATTGATGCTTGAAGAATGCTCTAATATGTTTGATAATCTACTCTTGAAGACACTCGAATGCTCTTGTGAACTCAAATTTTCTATGAGGATGCTCATTCAACTTGCTAGGTGAGAAATGAATGAAAGAAAATTGTATTTATACTCAATTATTCAAGAATTCTTGAAATTAGAACACTACAAGCTGACATAGGATCTTGGAGAATAAAATCCTGCCAAATATTTAAATTAAATTTGATTTTGAGTCAAATGGGATGCATTCGTCACCCTGGGTGAATGAGTCCCACCTAAGGGGACTCATTCGCCTAGAATGGGGAATGAGTCCCACCTTAGGAATTTAAGGTGGGTTTTTGGGATTTTGATGTTTTAAATTCATTTTATTAGGATTATCCTCAAAAATACACATAAATAAGGCTTGTGGATGCAAAATGGGGCCAATTAAAGCATAATAAAGCTCAATTATTAATGAAAAGCCTAGAAAAGTGTGAAAGTGTGTTACAACACTTTGAAATAAGGCAAAATTAATGTTAAAATGAGGTTATTTAGGTGTAATTGATTAACAAGACCTTAGAAAAGTGTGAAAGTGAGTTGCAACACTTCACAACACTCAAGTAAGGTACCATTAAAATCCATTAGTTCACAAGGGCCCAAGACCTAATGTGAATGTATCAACCACATTACAACACTAAATCAAGGCAACATTAATCCAAAATCACAAGGAGGGCTCCAAAAAGTGTGAAAATGTCCTGATGACATTTTTCAACACTACATTTGGCCCCCACTTTAGTGAGAGGATGAACTTTCTTCAAACTCACACTAAAGTAGATAGACACGTGCATCAAGAGAGGTTTAAATGTAGCAATTTCAATAAGATGAGTCGGCAACAATCAAGAGGGGTGATCAAGCCCCTAGGATCAAGATCCCATGACAAACCAACATACGCACAAGAGAACACACATGAGAATGATACAAAGAGCAACAAAAAAGCACAAGAATACACTATCAAAGATGAATAGAGAGAAAAAGTAACAATTAAAAGAGTCAGATCAAGCTTCAACCATTTTTCCATCATGATGTGGATCAGATCTAGGTTGTTTGTCTGAAAAAGTGCATACTCACTATGAGGCAACATAACTTCAGATTGTCCGTCGGGTGAGAAGGCCTAAAAGGGTGAGACTCATACACTCATGATTGGTATGTACTCACACATAGACATAAGTGGATATGGGGAAATTCATGCCTTGGTCATGCTTCCCACTCAAACCATACCAAAGTTATACCTCCTGATAACTTTAATAAGGTGTCACACAAAAAGGATTTTTGAGCTTCGTGAGATAAGAAAAACTTTGTATGCTTGGAGCTCATGAACAACAGGATGGCTCTATAAGCATGCAAGCTATATTATTCAAGTTGGCCATATAAATGAAAATGAAAAATGAAAAGAATGTTCAAAGGAGTCTTGCTTAGTTCATGCAAGGTCTTTAACTTAGGGAGCATTGTGCCTAATGTCTCCAAGAGAGGACCAATCAAAGAATAGAAGATTCACAACTTAGGGGATGGAGTGTGTCGCATCAATCCACTAAGAGGAATGTAATATGCTAAGAGAGATCACAATCATGAAGGACATCACACCCAATGTCATCCACAAAGTTTAAAATGCATCATATAAAGTAAGAAGACTGCACCACGAACCATGAAAAGAAATGAAAAATGATAATTCCAAAGTATGCCCCCAATTTAAAGGAATTGTTGAACACCATACTGTGAGCAATTACTTTAAAGTAGAAAATGATAAATACAATCAATAAAGAAGACATGAGAGCTAACTTGGAAAGCCCTATGCCAAGTCATATGTTTCTTAGTAAAGCTACGTCATGTAAGAGAAAAGGAAAAGAGAGGGGTTTCCCCCAAAATGAAAACACTAAACACATAAGGGATCTATGGATTTGGGGTCAATATGTTCTTGTTGCAATGTTGTTTAGAGAGACAAAAATTTCATCATTCCCCAAATACACATAGAACTGGAAGAATGACACAAAGAGGGAAAAACAAAGAAAAACCTTTTGGGTCGACATGATGGAAGAAACATAAATGTTTCGACGCCTTATGTCATCACCATAAGGAAAACACAAGACAAATTGAAAAAGATAAAGGAAAATCTTTTGGGTCAACATGGAAGAGAAATGTATGTCTTGATACCTTGCGTCATCCCCAAAAGGAAAACACAAGACAAATGAAAAAGATAAAGGAAAATATTTTGGGTGAACATGGAAGAGACATGAATGTCTCGACACCTTGCGTCATCCCCAAAAGGAAAACACAAGAAAAATGAAAAAAAGTACAAGGTAAAAGATTGATGACATGGAGAAGAATGAAGGTACAAATAGAGGAATGCCACAAAGAGAGAGAACATCAAACAAAACATCATGTGGGATCACATCACGTACATGCAATCACACAAAATAAAAATAAATGCAAAAGACTAGTAAGGAATAAGCGATTCAACCTATGAGTAGGTCATCTGCCTTCCAATCTCAGTCTATATAAGCAGAAGGTGGACAACAAAACTAAGGGACAACAACAAATGCATTACTAGGACAAGGCTATCTACCTCTTGCCTTCACTGAGTGCAAGGAAAGAGCGAGTTGAGGTAGGTGATGCGAAATATCATGTAATAGTGAGAATAGAGTGTTCTACAACTATTACATGACAAGGGGTGGAAAAAGGAATATTTCATGTTATCACTTCATGGCAATCATTACCATCAAAGTGAAAGTTGGCCAATACTAATTTTAATTCTTGAAACTCATCAGTACTATGTCCAAGAGTTCTATGGTATTGACAATGTGGAACTTTGGCATATTTAGGATATAGGACTAATTTTTCTTTCATTGGTGGTAATTTTATGAGTTCTTTGTTTAAAATTATTTGTAATTTCCTTTCACTTTCAGGTGGTGGGCAAGGAAACTTTAGTTTTTGTAGCTTGTAAGGCCTCTTGCGCTTGATCGATTCACCAAATTCTTAGGTTGAATGTGGAGGAGGAGGACCTAAGGTGATCCTTCCATCCTTGTCATTGTTATTAATTATTGGTTCTTCTATAGGAAGGAGGACATTCATATCAGAAGGATTAATGAAGATAATCATGCCATTGCTATGAAGTCTCAGGTATTCTTTAGGAACACTTGTGTTGCGAGGGGGATCTTGATATCCTAATCCATTTTTGTTTTCATTAGTTGTTATCTACTCTAAGAGTTGGTGAATTTCATGTTCACTTGTTGTGTCACATCCTTGCTTACTCAAGATTCTGAACCCTTTTCCATATGTCTCTTCTAGATTGATGGAGATGTTTATTACTTTGTTATCATAGAGTGGTTGAGTATTTGTTTTCTTAGAGGAACTAGGTTCACCTATGATAGGGAACTTAGGTTCAACTTTTTTTTTAGGATGCAAATAACTAAATTTCTCAAGAGGTGGTATTGCAAGGGATGTTGGGTGGTCCATTGATGGGTAAAAGGATATGTTAGCTTCAAGGTTGTTAAGACAATCATTTAGCAACTTATTCATGTTGTCATCATCTTCTCCAATGATGTCAACATCATGAGGAGGACATGCATTAGGAGTTGAAGGACCATGAGTTAGTTCTATGTCATTAGGGTCATGTCCAAAAGCATAGCTTGACACATCCACTAGGGAATTCAAGGACATCCAAAGATTGCTAAAGCACATGTCCATGATGTAAATTTCAAATTCTAAACAATGAACAATGTGAAATGCAATATCCTCGATGCTATTGTGAATTTAAGGAATGCACAAGATGGATGAATTTAGACTAAATGCAATGAATTGGATGCAACAAAGATTCTATAAATTGAAACAAAAATGAAATAACAACAAATAGAAATTCAAAAACTGAATTCTAAATGTAGTGCAAAATATGCAGAGGGACTTATTTGTCCAAGGTGGCGAATGAGTCCCAGGGATGATTTTTTTCAAAAATAATTAGAAATTTTCAATTGAATTTAATGATTTTTATGTTTTATGATCTAGATTTGAGATGAAAATGTAGAATTTGACTAATTTTCAATGGAGTTAGATACAAAAATGCAAGCTATATGAGCTTTCACCAATGCAAACTTTAAAACCCTAAAATGCAAGTTCTAATGTAATATTAATGCAAACAAGATAATGCACTCCAAATAAAAAAATGAAAGTTTCTAAATGCAGGTTCAGCAAAATGAAAGGTTGAAAATTGTCTTCTCCTCCACCCTTTGTGAGTTAGTGCCTAGAAGGACAACTTTCACTAACTTACACTCAAGAACAAACCCTTGAGATCTTTGCAAAGGAGAAAAATATCTTGCAAGAGGGTTGTTCTAGGGGATAAATAGGATCTAATGAGGGTTTCACCACCAAGTTTAGACTTGGAAATATTAATGAAATGAAATGTGTAATACAAAACCCTAATTGAAATAAAAAAAAACACTAAATGACATAGAAAATGCTTGAAACAACACAAAAAACTATAAAATTGAAAGTGTGCACCTAAGAATATGGGAAGTGGTTGGATGAAGGTCTAGAATGCTAGAAATTATACTATCATAGTTTATTGGAACTCATTCGCCAAGCTGGGTGAATTAGTCTCATTTTTGGGAAACTATGTTGGAACGAGTTTCAGAAAAAAGGGTATAAGAATCTACAAAGTCCTAAAATTTGACTGGAACTAGGACTCATTCGCCAGGAGTGGCGAATCAGTCTAGTTAAGATTTTATGCAACTTCAAAATCTATTTTTTTGCTCCTTAATCTGCTCTACTCTTCCTGATTGGTTTCGGGGTCTGAAATAACAGTTTATGATCTGTAGGTGATCTCCAAGACTCTTCAATACTTGATGACACTCTTGACAACTTGGAATGATTTTCAACACCTCTCCAATATTTCTCCTTATGAAATTTACAACCTAGCCTTGCAAATCACACTCAAAGGAGAGGGAAAAATGTTGGGGGGTTAGTAGATAGGGATTTTCCTTGTTCAAACCCCTTGTTGGAAATCAATCCTTGAAATGAAATGAAATATGAAAGGAGAATGATGAATGAACAATATGCAATGCTACAACTCACCAAACCCTAGCAATAAGATGTTTCAATCATGCTTGAAATGGCTGCAATGGATGTGGTCCTTTACTCTAGCTTGAAGGAGATAGATCTTGAATGCAATACTTGTTTGAATCACAAAACCCTACACCATAATTGTTAGCACAATAACAAACATGATGCAATAGATCTTTGACATGATGATAGATGCTTGAAGAATTCTCTAATATGCTTGATAATCTACTCTTGAAGATAATTGAATTCCTTGTGAATGCTTGAATGCTCTTGTGAACTCAAATTTTCTATGAGGATGCTCATTCAACTTGCTAGGTGAGAAATGAATGAAAGAAACTTGTATTTATACTCAATTATGCAAGAATTCCTGAAATTACAACACTACAGCCATCATAGGATCTTGGAGAATAAAATATCACCAAGGATTTAAATTTAATTTGATTTTGAGTCAAATGGGACTCATTCTCCACCCTGGGTAAATGGGTCCCACCTAAGGGGACTCAATTGCCCAAAATGGCAAATGAGTCCCACCTTAGGAATATGAGATGGGTTTTTGGGATTTGATGTTTTAAATTCTTTTTGTCGGGATTATCCTTAAAAATACACATAAATAAGGCTTGTGGATGAAAAATTGGGCCAATTAATGCATAATAAAGCTCAATTATTAATGACAAGTGTAGAAAAGTGTGAAAGTGTGTTACAATACTTTGAAATAAGGAAAAATTAATGTTAAAATGAGGTTATTTAGGTGTAATTCATTAACAAGACCTTAGAAAAGTGTGAAAGTGAGTTACAACACTTCACAACACTCAAGTAAGGTGCCATTAAAATCCATTAGTTCACAAGGGCCCAAGACCTAATGTGAATGTGTCAACCATATTACAACACTAAATCAAGGTAACATTAAGCCAAAATCATAGGGAGGGCCCAAACAAGTGTGAAAATGTCCCAATGACATTTTTTGACACTACAATAGTAAAGAAATTATTGTGCCCCATTCCTTTCTCTCTAAATAATTTTTTTAGAAATCCTTGAGGGATCATTGAAATAGGAAAATAAGACAAATCAAAAGAAAATACTAAAATAGATAAACAAAGTTGTCATATCACTTGCCAAAGATTTTTTTTTAGAGATGTTATCTGGTAATGATTCCTATTGTAGGAATGATATATCCGTTAATGCACACGCTTGGATGTTGATGTTGATGATGATGTTAGGCAGTTGACATGTAGGCATTGTTTTGTCTAATAATGATCAAGTCCTCATGATTTTTTACATGAACGTTCTAGACTTCAATAGTTACTACATTTGTTTTTTGTTTCTTTATCAAAGGTGAGGGTGATGATAATTTTATTATAGATGGATAGTTTATTATGGATGGGCAATTATGGTGATTTTTTTTTTTTTTTTTTGAATTTTTTTGGGCTTTTTGAATTTTTTTATTTGACAGTTACTACATTTTTTTATGTCACTATATTTTTGACATCAAATACATTTCTTTGCAAAATGATTTGATTCTTGTTCCATCATAGGCCAATAGTACCCAATGCTTAGTAGCTCCTTTACTAGGTTAGGTCTGCTATAATTTGACCTGAAAACACATTCATGTACTTCCTGCAAGGCATTCAATGCCTCTTTGAGGTTAATACATGTAAGTAATATCCCATTGAGACTTCATTGGTATAAATTATTGCTAAGGATAGTAAAATGGGAGGATCATTGGATAAAAAATTTATTTTGGGTGTTATTGAGGTTAAGGGGTATGATTGCATATTGGAGATAAGAATAGATGTCTTGATACTAGGGTGAATCAAGACCAAAAAAATTTCCCATGAGTTCATATTTTTGGACATTAAATGTGGGTATTAGCAACTTGTCCACAAGAAATTCATATTTATGACTATTTTGCAGCATGTCAAGAAGAGACCCAATAGTAGTCATCGCATAGACAACTTTTTTATTGATCCTCAATATTTGTTCAAAAATGATGACTATGAAATACTACTTGAAATTTTCCACCATACTTTTATAAGGAATCAATTTATCATCCTTAGTTTGGTACTCATCATTGACTTGTCTGATTACTAGTTGTAAGTCACCATAGACTTGGAGTTCCTTGATTTGTCATTGAATTTCCATTCTTAGTCATGTAATCAATCCTTCATACTTTCCTATGTTATTGGTACAAGGAAAGGATATCCTATATGATTTGGGTATACAATCTCCTTAAGGTGTAAGAAAGAGAATATTGGATCCCGATCCATTCTAAGTGTGATATTCGTCAAAGTATAATTTCCATCAGTTTGTTTGAGCTACTAGCAGGATTCCCTCATCCAGAAATTTTGATATTAAAGGATTGTGATCATCAATAGGTGCCTTGGCCAATTGATCTGCTCTCACTTTTGCCTTTTATTTATTTTTTGTCAATATACTCTATGTCAAATTCACTAAGGATCATGACCCATTTCTCCATTTCACTAGTTAGGGTTGCTTTCGACAAAAGATATTTTAGTAGGTCTACTTTGGAGATGAGCTTGATTTGTTGATTAAACATGTAATGTCTAAGATTTTTTTATGTGAAGAAAATGGCATAACAAGTCTGCTTAATTGTTGTGTAATTTAGTTCATATCCCACCAATGTATAATTGATGTCGTATACCACCCTTTCCTTTCCTATCTCATCATGTTGTGCTAATAGGGTGCCTAGAGTTGCTGGGGTAGCTGATATATAAAGGATCATTAGTTTGTCTGGTAGAGGGGGCATCAAAATAGGAGGAGATGTCAAGTAATCCTTAATTTATTGGAAAGTGTGTTGACACTTCTCATCCCATTTAAACGTAACATCTTTCTGAAGAAAATGCATAAAAGGATGGAATTTGTTAGCTATTTGATATATGAACCTTCAGATGGATTGAAATTTTCCTTGAAGACTACAATTTTTTTTTAAGGTATTTGGCTGAGGCATTTCCATGATAGCTTCAACCTTAGCAAGATCCACTTTTATACCTCTTCAAGATATAATGTATCTTAGTAGTTTCCCATATGTGACACCAAAAACACATTTATTTGGATTGAGGCATACTCTATATTGTTCCAATCTATGTGTTCTAAGACATCAAAGTGACCTTGCCTTGTTCTATATTTTCTTAGGAGATCATTTATATAATCCTCCATGATGTCATGAAACATATCATTAAAGATAATAGCACTTGCTCTTTGATTGGTAGCTCTAGCATTTTAAAGCCAAATGCAACATCCAGCAATAAGTTCCCCTTAGGTAAGTAAAACTTGTCCTATGTTGGTCTTCTTGAGAAATTTTAATTTGATTATACCCTGAAAACCAATCCATGAGGGAGATCAATTTTGTGGCCTATTGTTAGATCCACTATGCTGTTTATGTTTGGTAAGGTAAAATTATCTTTCGAACAAGCCTTGTTGTGATCCTTGAAATTAGTGCATATTTTTATGCCCCCAGAAGGATTTTAGATTGGTACTAGGTTTGATACCTATTCATTTGGTCTGATGAAGTCAATGTCTAGGAGGTTTTGTAATTCCACCTTTACCAGAAGTGTTATTTGTGGATGCATGTTGTGAAGCTTTTTCTTTACAAGTTTTTTCCTAGAAACACTATCAAATGATGCACTACCAAGGATGTGTCTAGTCTAGGCATGTCTTTGTAAGACCAAGAAAATTTGATCATATGGGATTCCAAGAAGAATGTAAAATTCTTCTTCTCTTTAGGATCTAAAGAAGCTACAAAGTAGGTGATCTTAGGTGAATCAAATGTTCCCACATTTATTTTCTCAAAGTCCTCTAGTAGTAATGTAGATATTTCTTAGTACTCAACAATACTTGGGAGATTGAATCCTTCATCTTTGAGTGCCTCAAAGAGGTTTTCACCCTTAGATAGATCCTTTATTTTTACTTTTTCATCATCTGATAGTGCCACATTGTGGTTTTCACTAGGGGATCTCTTTTTTATTTTTTTATTTTTACTTTTGTGACTAAAGGGCCCACTTTGCTCCCTAAGGTATTCCCCTTCACCAAGATCTATGTCAAATCCTACCTTATGATATCCAAGTGGAATTTCATCTCATAGTCCCAAAAACTTGGTAATAGCTTCGTCATTTTGGAATATATCTAAAACCAGTGCTCGTTGTTGATCCTAGTCAATTAATTGAGGATAGAAAAGTTAAAGTTCATATTTTTGGGATAGTTGGTCAAATGAATGGGTTGTTATGGTAATTATGAATGAATTCTCAAATAAATCATTGATATACATGGAGGAATCTTCGATGGAATCATTCTCATTAGAAGTCTTAACCACAAGAGAGGATGGACCTTCCTTGCAAGATGCATTTCCATTGTTTGGAGTAACATTTTCCAATGAACCATACCAAAGTCCTTGATATCTCCATAATTTTTCCAAGATAATGATATCCCTTATACCTTGTTGATGTAATACCACCTTGTCCTATGAATCCTATATTTTTGATAAGTTGAAAACCTTTGTTATTGTGATCAAAAGATAAAGGTTATGGCTCTTCTTGTTCTTCCTTGTATAACCAAGTGGAAGCATCTTCTTCTTATATGACTTCCTTGTGCAACTATCCCCATTTAGAGAAAATTGTAGGTTTGAAATCAATGGTTGTATCTTCTTTGTCAATTTATTGTGGCTTTCCATATGTTCTTGGAGATATCAGAAGTTTTCCAATGTAAGAGGATTATTTGAGATGATAATCCCCACAACCATTTTCTAGTACTTGAACCTTGAGCTTAGGTTTAGGTGGGTTTGATGTATATTATGAGGCTAAGGATGATGGGTCGATATAGGAAAATGAATTTGAATATATGTCATTACTAGGAACTTGGAAGATCTTTTGATATTTTTCTTCTAAGTTCTTACAATAGTGGAAAGGTTTTAAGTCACCATAAATGGTAACTTTGGTCTCATTGTATGGAAAATTTAGGCATTAGTGATAAGTAAAAGGAAAAATTTCCATAGCATGTATCCAAGGAAATTCTAAGAGAAGGTTGTATGGTAACTCAAGGTCCAAGAGTTGACAATTTTTTTCCACAATTGTTGGTCCCACTTGAACAGGAATTTTGATGGTACCTTTTAAATCTCGCTCATTATCATTATATGCCTTGATGGTTATAATTTTTTTATTTTCAATAACATCATTGGAATACCATAGTTGTTATACAAGTTTCAAGGTGCAAATGTTTAAGCATGTACCACCATCTATCAATACTCTCTTGATTTTATACTTATGGATGCAGACTTCTAGATATAAGGCTTGATTGTGGTATGTATGGATAGGAAGATTTATTTTTGTGAATATGAGGTGATATGTAAAGTGATGTGTTCTACTATGGCTTAAAAAAATTCAATACTAATGTCGATAGGTACATAAGACACCAAAAGGGCTTTATCCAAAACTTCTTGATGAGATGGGGATATTTTAAGAAGTTCCAAGATGGAAATTTGTGCAAGAGTCTTTTTCAAATGGTCAATAAGGTTATATTCAACTTGTGGAGGCTTAGATAGAAATTTATATTATGGTGGGGCTCCTTGGATAATAACTTTCCCTTGTCATGTAGTAACACCACACTGAGGATTTTTACTGGATATGATTATGACTGTGATATGATGGTTACATTCATGAGTATTTTCC
This sequence comes from Sequoia sempervirens, assembly GCA_007258455.2. NCBI lineage: Eukaryota > Viridiplantae > Streptophyta > Pinopsida > Cupressales > Cupressaceae > Sequoia > Sequoia sempervirens. The sequence goes on from VDFB02271358.1 coordinate 878,162,094, forward strand.
ACTACATTTTCATATGAGTATGTTATTTATTGTAATCCCTTCCTTTACCTTGGTCTTTCCACTTTCCATGGTTCAAGATTAAATCCTTATAGATTCCCAAATAATTATTGCTAGATGTTCTAGGACAGTGTTTGATGTCAACCTCTACTTTATCAATTAAGTCTTGTCTAAGATTTTTGAGTTTCATCCAATTTGGTGTTTTATGTGCTTTAGTTCTATGATACTCGCAATGGTCATTATCATTGTACCAAGAAGGTTTGAATTGATTTTCTTCATAGCTCCAAAGTTCTATCAGTTTCATGAGGTTGGTTTGAATCAATTTGTGCTAAACAGTTTCTATTAGTTCTCCCAAAAGAGTATATTTTCATCTGGTTTGATTAAAGTTATTGTTGGTAGGTCTTGATGGTCTCCTTGGAGGGTTTTTATTTTGATTGTTTGGTTGGTTATTTGGTGGATTATTTGATGGAGGTTGTATGTTTCATATGAACTTGGCATCCACTACTCCATTATTGGTAACATTTTTTTTCCCATAGACGTGGTTTGTCATTTGAGCTTGAAGATTGATCTTTGTTATCTTTGTATATCTTTACAAGTCCTTTTGCAATGAGGGCCTTCTTGGTAGTGATGCATTTTTCAATGATTTCATCAAATTTGTTAGGACATAGCATGGTCAACTAGAATCTCAATTCAATGTTTATATTTTGTATGAAGATGTCAACAAGTTGTTTTCGAGGATGGGCCACTTGCACTTACCTTCCTTGTGTTTCCAACATTGTACTAAAGAAGCAAACAATTTACCTTTATTTTTTTATCTTGTACAAATTGGTTACAAAAATATCTTTCTCTGTGTTGTATGAGAAGTGATTAACATTTTTTTTCTTTAGTTCGTTGAAGGTTTTGATTCTAGGAGGTAAATGAGAAAACCATTTTATAGCTTGCCCACCAAGAATTATTGGGAAAGTCTCATCATATATGTATCATTGTAGACTACATCCATACAAGCCATGGAGAATTATTGTATGTGTTCAATAGTGTCACCTCTTCCTTTATACTTTTTAAATTTGGGAATTTCAAATTTTTTTGGGGAAGAGGATCATAATAATGCTTTGTTCATATGGATAGGGAAAAATGTCTTCCAAGGTGTAACTCTTCTTAGTTTTCCCAAGTTATTTGTTGGAAATATTTTGATTTAGGTTTTGGATTTGTAATGCCAATTGATCACCTTGAGTATTTTGAGGTGGATTGTAATTTTGATACCCAAGAAGGGATGATGATTTGTAGGATGGGTTTTGATTTTCCATGGGATTTTGTGGGATGTTGTATGTATTGGAAGGAATGTTCGAACCTTGAGGGATATTATATGTGTTAGAAGGAATTCTTGGACCTTGTGGAATGTTTTATGTGTTAGAGGGAACATTTTGTCCTTGTGGAATGTTATATGTGTTGGAAGGAACATTGGGTCCTTGTGGAATGCTATATGTGTTGGAATTAATGCTTAGTCCTTAGGGATGTTATATGTGTTAGAAATAATGTTTAGTCCTTGTGGAATGTTATATGTGTTAGAAGGAACATTTGGACCTTGAGGGATGTTTATTTGTGTTGGAAGGAATGCTTGGTCCTTGAGGGATGATGTGTTGATGTTGTGAGGGTATGTTCAGATTTTGAGGGATGATATGTGGGTGTTGTGGAGTTATGCTTGGATTTTGAGGGATGGTGTTTTGTGGATTTTGTGTGTATGAAGTATTATATTGGTATTAAAGTGTGCTTGGATCCGAGTTTTGAAAATTCAAACCTTGTTGTTGATATTGGGTGTGATGGGTTTTATTTTGATGATGAGGTTGTTTTACCATTCCTTGGAGTGTTAAGTGAGGTGTTTGGATGTATGTTTGTTTGATAAGTGAGTTGTTGAGGTGGATTAGGTTTTATTGAGGTGGATTAGTCTCTGTGTGTTGATAGGTAGGTTGTTGTTGAGGTGTATTAGGTTATTGTTGAGGTAGATTGGTTTGTGTATGGATAGGTAGGCTATTGTTGAGAGGTATTTTGAGGTGTATTGGTTGGATTAGGAATGGTGTAGATGGGTGAAGATGTATGTTGTTGATGTGATGGGATACTTGCATGTAGTGATGGATTTGGTATGAATTTTGATGGTCGAGGAGGAAGATTGGACATATTTGGTATGTTGGGGTTTGAGTCTTGTTGAGGTGTGTTGATGGATGGAACTTGTGATAAGGATGTTTCATATAGATTCTTTGATATGTTAGGTTTCTAAGTTATGGTTGGAATATTATGAGTTGCATGTGGTGTGGTGAAAGGGTTGTTTAATTTATATGGGAGGTTTTGTGATGGAATAACATTAGGATTTGGTTGGTTTTGATGTGTTGCAATTATTTGGTTCGTTTGAGATAATTTTTGATACAAGGCATTGACAAATTGTTTTGTATAGGGTGCATCATTTGCTGGTATTGTTGGTTGTGTAAGGATAGCTAGAATTCTTGGTTGTCGTAAATGTTGGTTAATGTGTTGAACTACCATAGTTTCTTCACTAAGCATGCGAGGTATCACAACATGGGTAATAGCTTTCTCTCTAAAGTTTCAACATTAAAATCTATCGGTAACTTAGTGCCATGGTTTGAAAGTCTAAGAAAATAAGTGTTTGGATCCAAGGAAATTAGTGCATCAAGTGGTCTAGCAAGTGTGAGATATTGAGCTATTTCTAAGAGTCTCTCTTTGGTAAACTCCTCAATTTTTTTGGTCACATCTTCTACATATCCATCTTGTTCTTGGGAAGGTTTCTTTTGTTTTTTTGGTGTGGTGTATGTAGGAGGAACAAAGTTAGGATGCATTCCCCATGTCATTTCAGTTGTAATTTCAATAGTTGTGGTATTGGTAACATTCGATCTACTAGGATTTGACTCCATGACCTTATTGTGTTAGGATATATTAATAGGTATAAAATCACAGTTGACCTTATGGGATGGAAATATTGGATATGATGGGTGTGATGGTATGATTTGGTTTCAAGATGGATTCAAATCATTTGGTGCTTATCCTTTTGGAAAAAAGGGATAATGTTAGGTTTTATTGGATTTTGCTAGATCTCAAAATGTTGATAAGGAAAAGAAGAAAATTGTTGTTGACTATGGTTTAGGACATAGAACAACAATCTTCTACACTTTCATTCAAGGAAACCCTAGAGATCTCAATCCAAGGATGAAGTAGGGGAAAGAGATCTTGCAAAAGGGTGTCCAAGGGTCTAATTAGGGACTAAAGATGGGTTCAACACCAAGCTAGGTCTTGAAAAGATAAGTAATATGCCATATCTAATGACAAGACTTAATGATATGCAAGACTTCACTAAATGACCTAGAAATGAAGGCAAAACATAATAGAAAGCTAAGAAACCAGAGATGTGCACCTGGAAACCTGTAGCTACTTGATTGAAAACTTGAAATGCTAAAAACACTGAAACTAATGCAAACTGGGACTCATACACCAAATTGGGTGATTTAGTCCTAGATTAAGGTTTATGGGCATGAACAAGGTGACAACTTCAACAACTTTTAACACTTTGACAACTTTCTCCAAACTTTCTCTTCAATATGTCTTTAACCTATATATGAAAATCACACATAAAAGAGAGGGAAAAAATTGTTTTGTTAGTAGAAATGGGTTTTCCTTGGTCAAGCCCTATTTTAGTAATCAAACCTTGTAATGAAATGAAGGAATGATGAGTGAACAACATGCAATCTTACAACTCACCAAACCCTAGAAATAAAGTGTTGCAAACATGTATGAAATGGCTCCAATGGATGTAGATCTTGACTCTTTAATGTTGTGGATCTTGAATTGAACACTTGCTTAAATCATGAAACCCTACATCACAATTGTTAGCTCAAAAATGAACATGATGCGTGTTGACTTTGACATGATGTTTGACACTTGAAAAATGTTCTTGAATGCTTGATAAAAATCTCTTGAATGCTCTTGTAGACTCTTTAATGCTCTCTTGATCATAAATTTTCTATAATGCATGAACACTTGAAAGCTTCAAGAAAATGAGTGAAATAACCTTGTATTTATACTTGTATATGCCAAATTTCCCAAAATTACAACACTACAAGTCGACATTAGATCTAGGAGAATAAAATCCCACCAAGAATTCAAATTAAATTTAATTTTAAGCCACATGAAACTCATACACAAGAAGTGGTGTATGAGTCCCATCAAGCTTAGCAATGGGACACATTTTTCAAAAATGCTTAGATTTATGTGAAATCAGGATTGGGGCCCCAAAACTTAGGTGGGATTCATATGCCCAAGGTGGCATATGAGTCCTAGATCACTAAATCTAGGCCACACAACCTAAAAAGACATGAATTATTATTGGATGTTGGCTTATGTTGGGATTATCCTTAGAAAGATGCATTAATTAAGGCTTGTGGATGCAAAATAAGGTCAATTAAAGCATAAAGAAGCCCAATTAAAATGAAGACCCTCGTACCATCAAGTCTATTTAGTTTACAAGGCCCAAGACCTAATGTAAATGTGTTAAACACATTACTAGCACTAAATCAAGGCATCATTAACGATTTAAGGAGGACCCAAAATTGTGAAAATGTCATGGATGACATTTTTTTGACACTACATTTAGCCCCACTTTAGTGAGAGGGATGAACTTTCTTCAAACTCACACTAAAGTAGACAAACTTGCATCAAGAGGGGTTCAAATGTACCAATGCTAGTAAGATAGGATGACAATGATCAAGAGGGATGATCAAGCCCCTAAGATCAAGATCCCATGGTGAACCAACATAAGCACAAAGGAATGCACATGTAAATGATAAAAGAAGCAACAACAAGGAACAAGCATACACTACTAAAGACAAAGAAAAGAGAAAAATAAAATAAAAAGGGGTGGATCAAGCTTCAACAATTTTTTGTCCCACATGTTGTGGATCATATCTAAGGTGTTTGTCCAAAAATACATGCTCACTCTGAGGAAATGGAACTTTATGTTGTTTTCTAGGTGAGTATCCAAAAGGTGAGACACATATTCCCACAACCAGTATGTGCTCACACAAATGAGCAAGTGGCTATGGGAAAGTCACTCCTCGGTTTGGCTTCTCATCCAACTAGACCAAATTTATACCTCCTAATAACTTTGATAAGGCTCCATGCAACAATAATTTGAGCTTTGGCAGGGGCAAGAAAAGATTAAATAACGAAACTCCTTGAACAAGCTGTTGGTTCTAGTTGTGTTCTGATTGGTTTGTCCTTGATAATAAAATTCCTTTAGGTATCTATAAACGACATTCCGTGTCTTGGCGATAGTGGAAAGAATCTGCTCGACATGAGTATTTTTCAAGGAAGGGTCTTCTACGAATGGGTTGATCTCACCAACTTATACATGAGGTGGTTCATCGGTGTAAGTGATCCTTCATCGGAATTGTGTCTTGGCAAGTTTGACTTGTTACATCGACCGACTGGCACATTAAAGATTCACTTTGGCCAGACATATTGCTTTCGGTGTGAAGTCATAGCGATTGTACATTGTCACACCGACCGGTGGCGGGAAGATACATCGGTAAGAGTTAGGGTTATCGAAGTGAGGTCTTGGCGAGTGACCTTCGGTCTCGCCGACATTACACATGGAGCTTCACAGACAGCTTTCGACAGGACTTCTCCTTTGTTTCGGCGACAAAGGGTGATCCCTATCGGCAGGAGTTATACCGTTGGTATGAAGTCACAGCGAGATTGTTATGTCTCACCGATTGGAGGTTGAATGGGAACACATCGACAAGAGTGGCGGCATCGATATAATATCATGGTGAACCCTGTGGGTTTCACCGATGGAATACAAATGGACCTTGTCGGCATAGGCATTGTGTTGTCTCGCGAACGAGAATGATCACGTGGGCTTTCGGTAAGACACAGGATGCTCTACGAGAAGTCACCCCGACTATGCTTTGTCTTAGCGAAGGCGGATGAAGAATATATCTCGGCAAGAATGTATTTTTGTTTCAGCGACTCAGAATGGATAAATTCTTTCGGTGAAACTTAATGAAATCTACATAAGGTCTCCCCGATAACAATTTGTCACGGCGACTCACATGAGAATGAAGGTTACATTTCGGTGAGAGAATTGTTGTGTCTTGCCGACCGCTGATGATGAAATACTTTTCGGTAAGACTCATGAGTTTCGATGTAGAGTCTCAGTGAACCCGTCAAGTCTTGCCGACAAAGTCTAATGAATGGCTTTCGGTGAGAGGTTGGTAATGTCTCGGCGATCAAGTATGTATCGCGGGGTGTTTCGGTATGACTCAATGAATTCGATGGGACCTCACCCCGATTATAAATTGTCTCAGCGACACCGGATGAAAGGATGACTTTCGGTAAAACAAAGCATTATCTACAAAACGTCTCCCCGACAGCAGAATATCACAGCGACTCATAAGAGATAAAAGGGCTTTCGGTGAAACATAATGTGGTCTGCGATAGGTCTTCTCGACATCACTAAGGTCTTAGTGAAACGCAAAGAACACGGGGCAACTGACAGCATTATAATTGCCTTCGGCATACTTACAGGGTTGTCTCAGCGAATGATTAACGGAGACTAAAACACTGTAGCCGACATGGGAATTTCTAAGTATAGTTGCAGGCTGACATCATTGGTTGGCATCGAATCTCAGAACGGTTACATGGAAAAATATTCTTTGAGAATTGGGAGTTATGGTTCTCAAGGCGGGTGGTGATCGTGGTTTGATGAAAATCTACTCCGGTTATAATTTGGAAATCTCTTGATTCGATTATTGCGAAATTAAAGCTCTCTGGGCAGTTCATGTGGGTGTGTTATTGACTTCATATTCTAAAATTGTGATGATTTTTTCAGTTTGTGTGAATAAGCATTTGAAGACTTCATGATAGACATACTTAGAGTATATATAAAAACCAGTGTTGAAAGCAGTCTTAGATTCTACAGTTATATTCACGGAATATTGTTCTTTGTTTGGATCAAAATGTGTTGAAATACTCTATATTAAAAATATGAAAAACAAAGATGCAAAGATATATTGTAATATTGTTTTCTATGTAATATTTTAAGGATTCAATTATTGAATCCTTAGGGTATTCTGTAGATGAGAAAACAGAGAGTTATGAGCTTAACTGAAAACAAAGAGATCCTCACGGACATGATTATTGTTCAAAACATAATTTGAGGGGTTGGTACTCCTTGAGATACATATCTCTAAATGAGGGGTTGGTGCTCCTTGAGTGGGTGCTCAAAAATCAGCCTATAAGGCATTGTGAACAGTTGTTTAAAAAGATTAAGCTTGCAAGGCATTTCGGGAGTGGTTTTATACCCCAGGAGGGTTTTCCACTCGGCAAAATCTTAATATCTCTTGTTCCTTACATGTGCTCCTTTGCTTTCTTGTGTTGATGTTGTTTTAGTTCACTGTTGGTATTATTATTATTCTCAATTCTGTTTATGACTGATTACATTCAACTCATGAATGCATTAATCAAAGTAATATTGAGATCAAATCTAAGCTATGTTTTTGAATTTTTGAAAATTGGTCAAATTGTTAAGACACTGATTCACCCCCCCCTCTCAGTGTCATTTTAACTCCAACACAAGGGATGGCTCCCTAGGAAAGAAAAGTGTATTATGTACAAGGTGGCCATATAACAATTGTTGTAAATGCAAAAATAGTGTAAGGTTCATTGAAAGGGATATTTCTTAGTTCATGTAAGGTCTCTTCTTAGGGAAAATTGTACCCAATGTCTCCAAGAGAGGAAAAATCAATGAAATATCATGATCTAAGAGGAAATAAAACCCAATGACACCACCAATAAAAGGATGCATCGCAAGAAGAAAGAAAATCACACATTGAAACATGAGTTTTGATGTATGCCCCCACTTTAAAGCGATTTATAACACCATTACTATGAGAAATTGCTTTAAAGTAGAAGAAGACATGAGAGCTTATTCGGAAATCCCTATGCCAAGTCATATGTTTCCAAATGAAGCTACGTCATGAAAAAGGAAGGGGATGGCCCCAAAATGTATAACTCAGTACATCACATACGAGCCAACTTAAGGAATGTCTTCTACATCTTGTGCTTTCTCTTATATATACATGGAAGGCATTCAACTATCCAAAAGAGCCAATGACAAGTGACATATGAGGACAAGGCTACTTAGCCCCTTGCCCCCACTTAGTGCAGGAAAAGGATGAGTCGAGATGATTGATGAGAAACATGCTAGAGTGAAAATCAGTATCAATTAGAGGAATTAGGTACCTCAACATAAGGAAGAGTACCACACTTCTTAATATGCTAGATTTTATTACTCAAAGCCTTACATTCATTAGTAGAATGACCATGGACTCTCTGATATGCACAAAATGAATTCTTCTAGTAAAATTTATTTTGTGTTCTTAGAGAGAGAGATATCAAATGATCTTGGAGGAGTCTTAACAAGATACCCTCTTGATAAATAGTAGAGGACATTCCTTTATTTTGTAACAAAGATATCTCTTGTTTAGTACAAGGTGTCATACTTACATAAGACTCTTTAGATTGTGAGATTTTGTTCTCTCCTTGAAATGAGGGTGTAAAATCTAACGAACTCCAATCGTTACTGTTTTGCATGAGACATTGATATATATTAAGCAAAGGTTTCTTTGTTTCTTTTGTTTCTTTCAAAGGATAGTAATCAAGACCACTAGTGTCTATTAGTTCAAGATGCACTAATGTTAAAGTGGGCTTAGAAGGATCTTTTGTAATAGTGTTGATGTTAAGGGAAGGCTTTCTTGTTTCTTTCGAGGGACAATATTTGAGACCATTAACTTTTCCCTAAATCTTAGGCTCTATAGGGACGTGGATACTTTGTTCTCTAGCACCACATCCTTTTCCACTATATCCAAGTTGTTCCATGAGTTCATAACCTTTTCCATAAATATTTTTCATTTCTTTTGGATTCAGTGGTTGTTAAATTAGCTTCATCAACATTTGTTGTATAACTTATTTCTTCTAAAGTGTTTGAGGTGGATGCTTTCGAGGGTCCTCTAAATTTTGTGTTGACATTACCACTTTTTATTTTCCCTTTTTAGAGTCTTTGTCTATGATCTTGTATTCTCCAATGAATGTAGGTGTAAAATCCAATGATCCCAAATCATCTAGCAATATCATTATGAAGGGTTTCAGACATCTATGTTTTTGTTTGTCTTGCATAGATTCCACTTGTGTAGTTGGTGTTAACATTTTCAAAGGATTTTCCTTTTTTTTCTCAATGTTCAAACAACTGTTTGGTTCAAGGTCAGCTTCAAGTGTGTACACTTTATTGTTGTAGACATACTTTATTATACGATGAAGAGTAGAAGGCACCCCATTCATTGCATGAATCCACGGTCTACCTAAAAGAAGGTTGTATGAAAGATAGTGAGGCATAACATGGATCAATGTTTCTAATGTGGCCTTTCCAACTGTAATAGGAAAAGTGATCACACCAATCGGTTGTTTTCCTACATTTTCAAATCCCTTAATATCTATAAAGAGTCGAGTTTTTTTTTTATTTATCCACACCAAGTCTATCCAAAAGGGTCACACTACATACATTAAGGGAAAATCCATTATCAACGAGGGTTATTTTTATTCCCCATCCATAATAGGCAGCTATTATTACTAAAGAATCATTTTTTTTTTTGCACTTCCAAAGGAGGGAGCTCACTTTGGTGGAAAACATGTCAGCATTTGTTCCTTGGATGATGGCTGCTATATCACTTGGTTACACATTAGAAGGGATAGTAAATTGTTGTAAATCTCTTTGAATCATGATATGATTATGATGGGAGGCTTGAATAAGGTCCCACAATGATATCTTAGTAGGAGTATTCTTTAGTTGTTTGATAAGATCATACTCCTTTCCACTTTGTGGAGGCGAACAAGGAGGACCCAGTAAGATAGGGTTTGGCAAGTAGGATTAGGAAATGGGGGAGATTTTGAAGTTGTTTGTCTTGGTTGCAAATTGTTTCTAGTTTTATATGTATGAGAAATGGTGTTATAATTCAATTTCTATGAAACATTATTCTTAGGTGGGTAAAGGATAAGTTCGGGTTTGTTTTGAGTATGTGGTTTGTGTGAAGATGAATAAGGAATTAGAGGATTCTTAGGATGTCCCATAGGGTATGTAGGAGGTCCATTAATCAAGGGGGATGTAATGGACACTTTTACATTCATAACCTCAGTGGTTTCCATTTGATGTCTTCCTAATGAAAGGGAATCTAGTGTCATCTTTTCACCATCGTCTAAGGAAGCCAAAATGTTGTCATTTTCTTCCACCATGATATCCTCCCTAGGAGGAGAGTTTTTAGGAGAACTACAAACTAGATGTTCATGACATTCAAAGGTTGGTTCTTCTAAAATGGATTCATTCCAAGTAAGGGAGTTATCAATGGTTGAATTGTCTTGTTTAATAAGGTTTTCCCTAGGGGAAGAGAGGCAACTAATATTCTCATGACTTTCATTGATTAGGTTTTCTAACATCAAAGTCTCTTCTTCACAACTAGGAGAGGTACTAGGAGAAGAACAAGTATGTTTATCATGGTCATTTATGATTACATTCCTTTGTCCCATAATTTCTTGCAAAATAGGATAGGTAGGGGAAGGAACATAAAGAGGGTTGTTATAGACCTTACAAATATTATCATCTAACACTAACCTATCATCCTCACTTTTAGTTGCATCTTCTTTCACTAAAACATTCTCACAAGAAAAGGATGAATGAAGACTAGGTAAGGTGATGTTTATAAATGTGTTTATGATCTCATTCTCTTGTTCTATAATATCTTCCAATGTAGGAGAGTTTATAGAAGAGGAGCTTTCAACATTGTCATGATTCTCAATGAGTGCATCTTCTAACACTGAAATACTTTCATCACATCTAGGAGAGGTATTAGGAAAAGAACAACTATGATTATCATGATTGTCTATGTTTTCATCTTCTTCTATCACATCATTCCCACAAATAGGAGAGATAAGAAGGGGTATAGGTTTAGGGAAAGCATCAACATCTTCACTCTCTTGCACTAAGAGACTCTCATAACTAGGGAATGTATAGAATGAATGACTAACATGCTTATTGACTAAATTTTTCTTTGCAAACTTGGAAAAGATAGATACCAAAATTTGTGAAAAGTAATCTATGCAAACTTAAAATTGAAAGAGACTTAAAATGAAATATAAAAACCTAGAATGAAATGTTTAAATGCAATTTTCAAATTTCAAATAAGGTAATTTACTGATTACACTATGCAACAATTTGAAAATGAAATGTTGTAAATACAAATTTGGAATTAATCAATGCATGAAATGAAATGATTTAACCTAGATCTAGTGAAATACATGTAATAGAAACTCAGCCAACTAAAATAGATAACTAATGATAGCAAACAAAAGTACAAAAACAAGGTTTTCAATGCTCTAAAAGGTAGTTTTAGGGTTGATTTAGGACTAATTCACCAAGAAGGGAGTATAAGTTCCAGTCAGGGTTTTTGGAGGGGTCAAATGCTAGAAAATGCACCACACAAAAGTCCTAGAAAGTAGCCAAAGCAACCTGTAATGGGACTAAATCACCCAAAGGGGCGCATGAGTACTAGATTAGGGTTTTTGCACCATTTTCAGCAAATTTTGTGTGAATGTTAGGTTTTTTGGTTAGGATGATGTCTAGGCTAAGTGAAAATATAGATTTTAGATGAAATTTAATGATCTCAGATGAAAAAATGTAACCTACATGCACTTTCACTAGTGCAAGATTTAGAAACCCTAGATGCCAATTAGCTAATGCAAAACCTAATGCAAAGTCAATGCAAGATAGATCTAGTTCTATGATGCAATCCAAATCAAAAGAGAGGTGTTCATGTTGAGTTCACCAAAATTAAAATAAAATTGTCATTGACTATGGTTTAGGACATAGAACAATAATCTTCTACACTTTCATTCAAGGAAACCCTAGAGATCTCAATCCAAGGATGAAGTAGGGGAAAGAGACCTTCCAATAGGGTGTCCTAGGGTGTGATTAGGGACTAAAGAGGGGTTCACCACCAAGCTAGGGCTTGGAAAGAAAATTAATATGCCAAATCTAATGACAAGACTTAATGATATACAAGACTTCACTAAATAACCTAGAAATGAAGGAAAAATAGAATAAAAAGCTGAGAAACCAGAGATGTGCACTTGGAAACCTGTAGCCACTTGATTGAAGACCTAAAATGCTAAAAACACTAAAATTAATGCAGACTGGGAGCCATATGCCAGTCTGGGTGATTTAGTCCTAGATTAAGGTTTCTAGGTAGGAATAGAAATCTAGCAAAGATATGTTTGAAACACCTACAATTTGTAAACTTCATTGTACTGGGACTCATACACTAGAAGTGGCATATCAGTCCAATTTTTCCTTTTCAAAGAATCGGGATATGAATCTTCTCTTCAACCTCTACTTAATCTTCTCAACCTGATTTCTAAGTCTAGACTGTCAAATTCTACACTGTAGAAGTCTTCCAATGATCTCCTAAACAAGGTGACAATGTTGACAACTTTTAACACTTTGACAACTTTCTCAAAACTTTCCTTTCAATATGTCTTCAACCTAGATCTACAAATCACACACAAAAGAGAGGGAAAAATGTTGTTTTGTTAGTAGAAAGGGGTTTGCCTTTGTCAAACCTCATTTTGGTAATCAAACCTTGTAATGAAATGAAGGAATGATGAATGAACAACATGCAATATTACAACTCACCAAACCCTAGCAATAAAGTGTTGTAAACATGTATGAAATGGCTCCAATGGATGTAGATATTGACTCTTGCTTGAATTTTGTGGATCTTCATTGAAAACTTGCTTAAATCATGAAACCCTACATCACAATTGTTAGCTCAAAAATGGACATGATGCATGATGACTTTGACATGATGCTTAATACTTGAATAATGTTTCTTAATTCTTGATAAAAAAACTCTTGAAGGCTCTTGAGTGCTCTCGTAGACTCTTGAATTCTCTCTTGATCATAAATTTTCTATAATGCATGAACACTTGAAAGCTTCAGAGAAAATGAGTGAAGTAACCTTGTATTTATGTCAAATTTCTCAAAATTACAACACTACAAGCCGACATCAGATCTAGGAGAATAAAATCCCACTGAGAATTTGAATTAAATTTAATTTTAAGACACATGGAAATCATACACCAGAAGTGTCGTATGAGTCCCATTAGGCTTAGCTATGGGACACATTTTTCAAAAATGCTTTGATTCATGTGAAATCGAGATTGGGGGCCCAAAACTTAGGTGGGACTCTTACTCCCAAGGTCCGTATGAGTCCCAAATCACTAAATCTAGTCCTAACAACCTAAAAAGACATGAATTATGATTGGATGTTGGCTCATGTAAGGATTATCCTCATAAAGATGCATTAATTAAGGCTTGTGGATGCAAAACAAGGCCAATTAAAGCATAAAGAAGCCCAATTAATAATGAAAACCCTAGATTAGTGTGAATGTGTGGTACAACACTTTACAACACTCAAAATAAGGTACCATCAAATCCATTTAGTTTACAAGGTCCCAAGACCTAATGTGAATGTGTTAAACACATTACAACACTAAATCAAGGCATCATTAAGCTTGATTTAACAAGGAGGGCCCAAACAAGTGTGAAAATGTCACAAACAACATTTTTTGACACTATAGATAAAAAGTTGGATGATGCTTTCACTTGGACTAGACTAAAGAGTACAAGTAAAAGGGGATGATAGTGATCTTGTAAACCTAAAGGGAAGATAGTGCCACTAAGTCAACAAGCTCACAAGATAAACATGGATATGACCAAGATATCCTAGAAAATTGATAGGTTGGTTTATAGTTGGGTGATAAATTATTGGATTGATGTTTGACAAGAATGCTAAAGATTTGTTTAACAAGAATGATATTGCTTAATGATGTTGATTTATTCAAGGATTTTTATTGATTGATGTTTATCCAAAAATGCTAGGATAATTTTTCCTAAGAAAACCCAAGATGAAGGTGATATGATGTTTTGGGATGAAAATGATTGTGTAGGACTATAAGGTCTACTGTGTCAAACATCTTTGGTTCTAGAAGAACAAGTTATCAAAAATTTATGCTTAGAAATTTGTAGGTTTAGAAAGGCCCAATTTAACAGTCAAACATGTCGATTTATGCAAAACTATTGCACTTCCCTTAGAAAAAAATGTTGAAATGCTGACAAAAGCAGCAAGATGCAAGAAAACACATTGGACTGTGATAGTGAAAAGAAATGAAATGGAAAAAAGTGTTATTATAATATTTAGGGTTAATAGGATAGAGTTGCAATTAAAAGCGGTGAAGTGTGTAAGAGCGTCGATATGCAAGAAAAAGAGTCGAGAAGCTATAGTAGAAGTGGTGAAATGGAAGAAAAAATAACGAGATGTGAAAATGCATCAGACTATGGAAAATAGAAGTGGGTTTCTATAATTGGTTTTAGTGAATTAGTGAAATTTTGACAAGTTTCAGGGGTAATTGTGAAGTTACATGTTTTCTTGGCAAGTGATACAAACAGTAGACAAAAAATCAAGATTGACCCCAAAGTGATTAGGAGTATTTTGCAAGCCTTCTTCCACAAGAGCTTGCCATTGAGTATCACAAGTATAGCACAATTGAAGACATGCCAGAAAAAGTACATCCTAACTAGTAGTAAAAAGTGTGTCAATCTATAATGGGCCCACCATCCAAAGCTATACCATCCAATGAATGGGTGACTAGGGTATTCCAAGGTCATGTACCATCTTGACACCCCTCACCTTGAAAGTAAAGGTCCTAGTAAGGAATATTGATCACCTCAACAAGGGATAGTACATGGTGAGTAACTTCACACATGATACTATATGTTGCACCACTATAAACTAACAGTCAATAGTATTAAAGGCTACTAATAACAAGGTTCATATTGTGGGATTGGTGAATAGTGAGCTCGTCTGAAAGTGCCTAATATTTGAGTGGTCTCCTCTGCTTTCATCACCAAATGTGTCTCAATGGACCAAGGGTCAAGCAAACTGGCTCAAACGATGTTGGCCACACCTTGGGGTACAAATATTTTTCTCCTCCCTTATATACCCCACCCAAAATGTGGTTGAGGTCAAACCCTAGGATGATGAAATCCCTAGGAAGGCCTCCTACTGAAAAGAAAATGAGAAGGAATAGTGTTGTTGTTTCTAGTCACCCAGGATCATACTAGGCCAAAGGGGGGAGCATACATAGACAACTCCTTCAATAAAAGAACAACATATAAACTAGCAATTTTTTTTATCTCCAATATCACATGAAGCACAAGGAGAGAGTATACACACCTCTAGTCTACTAGACATGGCAAACAAGATTCATTATAGTGCACCAAATTGAAATGTATGATTAATTTTAAGATTAAAATATTGTAAAGAAAATAACAATGCACCAAATTTGTTAATAATTTCAATTTTGGTCTTCTCCCAATGATTGCCAACTATTACACAAATAGGTTAGCTCAAAATCATCAAGAAAATAGGCCCACATTAGGGTTAGTAGAAATCTAAAAGCACAAAAATCAAAAAAGATTCTACAAAAATAAAATCATTGTTGTGTAATAGACAAACACATCGTTATTCCTCAAAAGTATTGAATCTCAAACAAACATGTCATTGTAATTTTACAAAAGCATGGAGTTGGATCAAAAGCGTTGAATCGTAGTTAGAATTGCCATTTTACCTACAAATAGAGAAAACAAAAGTGTCAGACAAACATAAGCATTATTTTATGGATAAACACATCATTATAAATCTGTAGATGCATTGTATCATGATAAAACCATCGAGTCGCAAGCAAACACGTCATTGTAACTTTGTAATCGTGTCACTATAAGCTACATAGGTCATCAAAAATTGAACAAAAGAGGTCAAATCAGGGACGTGGGTCCCACGAGTGTGCCAAAATGTGTAATGGGTTTAGGGGAAAATAAATTTAAAGTACAATTGAAGCAATTAGGGTTATAAATCTCAAATTCCCACATAGAAAAGATTGATAAAACCCACTAACTAATGAAATTGAATGCTCCTACTTTAGAAAATCACCATTAAAATGAAAATTACAATTCAAATTCAAAATAAAAGTAGTCCAAACCTAACATTCCATCATGAATTGTGTTGATTTGATGTTGGATTGCTCAAACCTTAGCACCCATGATTACAAAAGCTTGAATTGACCTAAAAGATGCTCAAAATGATATGATTAAATTGTCAAAATTACATGAATTCACTACAATACTTCTAGGTGATTTGAAATGGAGGGAGATTGCTTTGTTTTATAGATTTTCAAAAATCAGATCGAGGGTGGAGATCAAATCTTGAGATCAACAGTTCAAATTGAATCTTGAAGATCAAGGGTTAAGATTATTTGAGAGGTTTAGTTAACTCAAAATATCTCCTTAATTTTAGGGAACTGGTTGAGATATTTTTGAAAAGAATATCCTTAGAATAAGCTTTTGAGAGGGTAAATTAGATAATTAAATTGTTCAAATTATTTAATTATGTGAGGATGAGAATATCCCTTTTTGTTCAAAAATAATATTCCATGTGCAAGTGGAGGGATGAAAATTGGATAATTAAATAATTAAAAAATATTTAATTATGGGAAATATAACAAAATTAAATTTTTCTAATTAAATAATTAATTTAATTAGAGGGGGATAGGGGAAAATTAGTAAAAAATGATGAATTAATTAAATAATTAAAAATTATTTAATTAATAGAGGAAACAAGGTGATTTTGAGGGAAAATGATGAAAATGATGAGAAATGATGAGGAAGTGATGAAAATGCATGATTAGTGATGAAAGTGAAGAAAATGATAGAAAATGAGGGATTAGCGATGAGAACAATGAAAATACAATGTTAGTGAATGTGTGATACACTCTGGCATTTTAAAATGTCTACATTTTACCCCTCTTCCTTTATTTCCTACCTCTTTTGGTCTCTTCCTTTATTTCCTACCTCTTTTTGTTGCATGAATATTTCAAATAAAATCTACAATCCTAAACTCATCTCCCAGAATAAGTAGTGCCTTGCTTTTTCATTGTTGCACTTCTTTTCAACCTGATATTAGGATAATTTTTCCTTAAATTATCTCATCAAGGAGGGATAAATTAGCCTTATATTAACAAGATACTACACTTGAACATCCTTCATATTGTATGTTCAATCATCTTGGGACTTTAGAGGATATATATGAGGATTCAATGAAATTATAACATGCATTCTTGATATTTCCATGATTGGAGGATTAAGGGAATATGAGCCCTATTTTTATTATTTTCTCGTCTTTTCCTTAATGTATTATTTCATTATTTTATGCATTTAGTCAATATCATGTGTATCTAGTGATGCTATTATTGAAGTTTTTGTTGCATGATATATTTCTCTTACGTTGTAGATGACAATCAATTAGTTGAGATAAGAAAATTAAGACAAATTTATCCCATGTATTTTCCTTCTTGCTCCTTTCAAGGGGATCTTATGCCATGCGTTATCTCACTTAGTCAAAAAAGTAAGCATAGATGAGATTTTATGTGAATGTCAATTGTTTTAACTCTTCATGTTCCATGAGAACCTGTGAAACTTTTTAATCATTTGCATTAGATGAGCATTGTCACCTTCTATAAATAGAAACTTTTCATATATTCATGAGAGATTTTTGCATGGAAAATTTATGTAACTCTAGTGAAAGGAAATTCATAAGGTGTAGAAATATTTTATATGCTTTTTATTTATCATACCTTATGTGAATTGTGAGTTTTTAAAGAAAGGAATATAATGAATAATTCATTTGTGAAATCAAAATTATCTACATTACTTCTCATATATTCATGAGAGATTTTTGCATGGAAAATTCATGTAACTCTAGAGTAAGGAAATACATAAGGTGTACAAATATTTTATATGCTTTCTATTTATCGTACCTTATATGAATTGTGAGTTTTTAAAGAAAGTAATATAATAAATAATTCATTTGTGAAATCAAAATTATCTCCATTGCTTTGAGTATTAATTTGTGAGTTCAATTTGATCTCCTAAAGCACATTTACTACATTTATTATTTAAATAATGTTATTTGGATATTCTAGGAATATCATAAAATGCCAGGTTGAATGTCACTATGACGGGTAACTAAGTAGAATTATTAAATAGGAGGATTATTGTCACTGTAATGGATAACTAAGTAGAATTCTATATTTGATGAACAATTTACTTTTGACATTGATCATATAATATGTGATTTTTTTATTTTAGAGTTAGTTGAGAACTATTATACATTTATTAGATCTTCCATGATTTTTAATCCTTAATTCTTGACTTTATGTACCTTGGAATATAATGGCACCAATCATGGTCCTCTTAAATCTACATTTAATTTAAAAATAATGCGTTGTAATACCATAACTAAAATAATTTATTATTAATTGTGATTTAGTGTGAAGTATATGGGTTGATATGTATTTTACTCTATTCTTAGACTATGTATTTGTTCATGCATTGTTCTTCACTATTTTAAATATTTTACATTCTTTGTAATAGGTTAATTGGTCTATGCTAGTGTAACTAATTTGGCTATAGAGTTGAGTCAACAAGCATAGCTTATGAATTAGTCACACTTTCTATCCATTTTTAAGAATGGTTGTATCAAATATTTAGAGGAATAGAAGGGAATATCCCCTAGGCCCAATAGAGGTCAAAGTATAAGCAAAGAGGAGCTCTCTCATTCATTGATCCTATCCAACCTTGGCATCCCACAATACTTTATATTGTAGCTATTTATAAGGTCTAGTGTGTCCTTGGATTCCTTGCAAAACTAGAGTACAATTGAAAACTAGGTTAAGCTCTAAAATGGGAAAGAAAACCCCAACACATTTCAAAAACACCTTTTCTTTAATATATTGCAAAGTAAGAATCTAAAGATAAAATAAAACTATAAATTTGTGTAAATGTGTTAATAAGGATGTATACACAAATCAAGAATCTAAATACCAATCTTTGACAAAATATCAAAAAAAAATTATAGATATTATTGTACATTGTGATATTGGATGTCGCATTCTCCAAAAAATATATCTAATTATTTGTAATTAAAAATTTATATCATTAAATATTGGTTAAAAAGCATTTGATTATCTTGTAAGAACCATTTATGAGACCTAAATGTAATCTAACTATCTAAATTCATAAGTGTAGTTCCCATATAACCTAGTGTGATAGGGTGAATTTAGGTGCTAGAAAACGAACAACAAGCAAAAGAGTGCAAAATAAAACTAAAAACAACCTACACCTCAAGATTAGCCTAGTTGGATTCAATACAAAATAAAGACAACAAATGAAACTTTTCACTTTGTGTTGAATCGATTCTTTGGTTGGCCCTTCAATCTTTGGTGTTGTATGCTCCTTGGATGGCACAAGATGCAAGCTAGATGATGATATGATAATGGATGAAAGTGGATGCAAATGTAAAAATGGCTAAGTATGGATTTTAGGAAAATTTTGCAAGAGTTTGGCTACAATGCATGATCTCTTTCAAAATGAGAGAAAAGAGGGGGTATTTATAGAGATTTTGGAATTATTTAGGGAAATGGACGGTCAAGATTGAGCCACCAAGATCAAGATGTAGGGCTAAGGTGAGTTGAGAACTCACAAGCCCTCACATCTTGACATGTGACATGTGATATGGCTTAAAAAGGGGGATGTGTACGTGAGGTGGAGTGGTAGTACATGATATGGATGTGGTACATAGTACCTTGGGATTGAGACAAGATCTCCTCATAAAGGAGGTACTTGTCCCCATGTGGGTGAGAAGACATATGGGGAATTAAAAATTCCTCAAATATTCTTATGGGGAAGAGAGAAGGAATTTAAAATTCCTTTAAATGCATTGGGGGATGAAATGTGAATTAAAAAATTCACATTTGGGAATGGAGATGCCTTGTTCAAAAAGATAAAGCTTTTAATGAATTTGACTAAGGACACATTCCATAAATGATATGGGGATTAGAGATGACCTAATTATGTGATTAAGGTTGTGCAAGTATTTGATTAGACTAATTAAGGACTCATTAGAGGCAAATGGAAAATTATGGAGGATGGGACCCTAATGATGATTAGGGGTGTGCACATCTTTATCATAAATTAATTATGACTAAGAAAGAGGGTTAGATTGCTAAAAGGGATTAAAGACCAACTTGCAAAAGTTGGAAGATGTGACAATGAGAGAGAAAATAGGGAATTTCAAAATAAATTTAAAATTCTAAAAAATAATATGACTAAATTAAATAAAGTGATGCATTTATTTAATTTAGAGAGGAAAGAGGGGAAAAGTATTTATTAAATTAAATACTTTGAGAAAATTTATGCAAAAACACAATATTAATTAAATGAATGATTTAATAAATACCGACAAAGAAGATGATTTTAAAAGAGCAAAGGGATGATTAAGAAGATGACTTTGACCAATGGAAGTGGTCAAATTTGGATGTCTACATTTTTCCCCTCTTTGAAACACTATTAGGATAATAGAGTTTCAAAGAAAAATAAAACACAGACGACTTTTATGGAAGAAGTGACTTGGAAAAGAGATACCCCTGCATGGGAGAGATTATGAGCTACCTGAACAGAGGAGAATTAAAGGGGATGCCCTGGTCCCACAAGGAAAGGCTTATGATGGAAGATTGGGAAAGAATGGTAGGGTATGCCCCCTCGAGAAGGGGACATGGATGGAAAAGGGGGCCCCAGGAAACTTCTCGAAAGGATGAAGTGGTATATGTCGATGGAAATACCATAGAAAATCGAGAAGATTAGTGCTTGAACGGAGGAAAACAGGTTTATAGTGTGGAAATGGCGGCCCCGGGAAGATAAAGGGGTTAGGGAATTAGTTGAAGCTAAAAAAAGGTTAAATAAAAGGAAAAATTCCTTTTATTTGAAAAAGTGAAAAAAGGGCGGAAAAAGCTATAAAAGGGGAGGAGAGGGTTATTTCTCCTCATTTGAATAGTTGTCAAGTGAGGAGAAGAGGGAGAAGAGGAGAAGGCAAGAGGGGTAAGTCAAGATGTCGAAGTACGATTCTGACATCATTCATCAAGAGGACAAGAGATGGTGGTTCTTCGAGGAGTGTGTCGTGTCACGTCAGGTTAGTTCGAAACCCCACCCTGTGATTTTAGTCAATTTTTCTAATTTGTTGCAAAAAAACAAAAATATGGGTTTTGTGGGAGGGCAGGGAGGAAAAATGGGTTAGCATCAAATTTTTGTTTTAGAAAAAATTCAGGCTCAGGGGGTTAGATGGTCTCGGGGGGCTAGATGGGTTTGGGCGGGTCCGCCCAGCCAGCTCGGGCGGGTCTACCTGAGCTCAGGCAGGTCCACCCGGGCTCGGACGGGCTTGGCAACGAGCTTGGGCGGGTGCGCCCGAGCATGAGGGGGCTCGCTGGGGAGCTCAAACAGGTCCGCTCGGGCAAGGCCGAGCTCGCCCAAGCTCAGGTGGGTCCGCCCGGGCTCGGGGGAGCTCGGGAGGGTCTGCCCGCACCCGGGCAAGCTCGAGCGGGTCCGCCCGGGCCCGAGAGAGCTCAGGAAAGTCCACCTAGAGACGAGCCGAGGCCACCCAAGGGGTGGGGCAAAGCCACAGGTAGGGGGAAGGGAGGGTTAAGGGCCCAAGGGGTGGGATCATTAAGGGAAATCCCAGGGCGAGAAAAGTAAGACAAGGAAATGCCAAAAGAGACTGAAAAAGTGTCGTTGTGATGGATGCAGAAGGTGGAGAGTTTGCAGATGTGAGAGAGATGGTCCCAGGTTTTGGTGAGATGCATGGCGTAGATAACGGGTGTGGAGTACCAGAGACTGTTTGAGGCAAGATTACTACATATGCTGACATATCTGACAATCAAGGGCCAAAGGGCCATGCTAACAACCTTAATAGAGCGCTGGGACTCAAAGACATTGACATTCCACTTATCGATCAAGGAGATGACGGTGACCTTGGAGGATGTTTGGCGGATTCTGAGGCTCCCTATAGTAGGGCTTGCAGTTAGCGAGTGCTAGTCAGAGGATAAGACTCTGGAAGAGTCTATGTGGGTGGTATTTGGCAGTGATGATCTACCGATTCAGTGGGGGCAGCTGGATGTGGACAAGTGTCTGTCCTACAGAGTGTCGGCTTTGTCTTTGTACTTAGCGGGACTGATTAGTGGGATCCTAGTGCCAGACTGGAGTGGATGATTCCTACATCTCAGGTTTGTTGAGGTGATTCGACATATCATCGAAGTCTGGGAGGGGCAGTTTGCGTGGGGGACATGCATGCTGGCACAGCTGTATCAGGACATGCACCGGGTATGCTATCGAAGGGCACTGAGTGTGGCCCATGTCACTCTACTACAGATTTGGGTGTGGGAGCATATCAGAGTGACCAGACCGATTATGCACAAATTAGGAGAGCAGGATGATAGAGAAGTCGTGTCCTGGGGGTGGGTAGCAGAGGCGGGAGTGATACTGTGGCATTGGGATGTGAGAGATGTAGACATATGGAGGAGATGATAGTGTGGCATCCTTATATGCTGCAGCACTTTAAGAGCTGGAGGAGTGATGAGGCACACATCGATTACTTCTTCACGTACTGTTATATTGTTGGGCAGATTCCGATTATAGTGGAGCTACACAGACCTGATCGGGTGACACGACAGTTTGGAGTGAGGCAGAATATTCCCGCAGTGCAGGTGAGATTCCAACGACTGTCATGAGAGCAGCCATGGGAGGCTTAGCTAAGCCTAGAGGTAGTGTGGGAGGATCTGGAGAAATTACAATTTATGCCATACCTAGATAGATGGGAGGGACAGAGGGATGCAGGGGCGACAGATTGGTATCGATAGTGATTCAGGTGACATCCACTGCTACAGATTACCCTAGAAGTGCCTATTGAGGGAGCACTAAGGTTTGGGTCAGAGGATGAGAGACAGCTGAGGATAGTAGGACCAATACCCCGAGGACGACAGAGAGGAGGTTAGGTGAGGGGAGGACAGCAGGCAGTGGGAGCCAGCGAGGGTAGCCAAGGGAAGGAGAAAGGAGGTTGTTGGAGCAGCCGAGGAGCCAGCTAGGGCAGCTAGGAGGAGGAGACGATGGCGCAAATCTAGAGGGGATGGAGTGGATGAGGGGAAGGATGAGGTCAGGGCTGTAGCATAGCAGGATAGGGGGTCAGAGGTCCAAGGAGAGAGGAGCTAGGAGGCATGCACATCCCCAGGAGGTCAGCAACAAGAGAGAGGGGAGGAGACTAAGACTAGCAGAGTGCAGGAGAGACAGGAGGCAAACATGGCCACATGAGG
The DNA here is from genome assembly GCA_007258455.2 of Sequoia sempervirens. Classification (NCBI taxonomy): domain Eukaryota; kingdom Viridiplantae; phylum Streptophyta; class Pinopsida; order Cupressales; family Cupressaceae; genus Sequoia; species Sequoia sempervirens. Next base: position 878,185,509 of record VDFB02271358.1, read on the forward strand.
GTATCAGCGATAGAGACAGGAGGAGGGTGAGGCCAGCAGAGCATAGTAGAGGATGATAGGGAGAGAGGGAGCCCCTTTAATGATAGACATGGATGCGATGGAGGCGTCAGCAAAGAGTGAGGGGTATGAGCCACGAGAGATGGATATTGACACGGATGTGTATGACCTCCGACCAATGTCGACAGTACCACCCAGAGGAGATGACCCCACAATAGTGTTGAGAGACACTCTAGAGAGACTGCGCCTCAGCGAGCAGTGGTTACGACAAAAAGAGGCAAAGCAGGTTAGATTAGAGGCAGCGCTGAGTGAGCTACAGGCACAATTTTCCCAAGGTGAGAGATTATTCATCCCTGGCCACACTAGTGTTAGATGCGAAGTGGAGATTGGTGAGAGAGAGAGATGAGGTAGTTGACCTACGAGCAAAGATAGAGGGGTTGCGAGCAGAGGTGGCCAGGTAGCATGAGGAGAGAGATGTCACCAGATGGGAGCAAGACTGCTTGGTGGCAGAAGTGATGATACGACAGGCTATCAAAAGGGGGACAGGGCAGGAGCCATTAGAGACTGGGACAAGAACTATCGGAGATACAAAGGATCTATAGAGATAGCTACATCAGTTATGGAGAGAGAGGGCAGACTGGCACCGAGAGCAGGCTAAGCTCAGAGACAGGGTGGACTGTCTAGAGAAAATAGCTAGAGACATGGAGTTGATACACTAAAGGGAGGAGGAGATAAGGAGAGAGATGTGGCATAGGTACAAGTGCAGGTCTTAGAGGGAGATAGGGATTTGGAATAGGCATGCGCTCAGGCGGCTAAAAGCGATAGGCTGGTGGCAGAGTCAGAGGTTTAGTCTCTCCGGAGAGAGAGGGATGCAGTGGTGTCATAGGTGTCAAGTCTATGATGGGAGTGAGATTCTACCGAGTTGAGACTGCAGGCACTTCAGAGGGACAGGGATGCAATAGAGGCTCAAGCACATGCCACATAGAGAGAGAGATGTTGCAAAGGTACATATGCAGATGCTACAGGGAGAGTGGGACGCAGCAGTGGCTAGGGAAGTGGTGCAGGTTAGTGATGTGATAGGAACAGATACATAGGAGTTACAGGGGCAGAGGGATGCAGCAATGGCTAGGGCGGTGGCTGCCGAGGAGATGAGAGATCGGGTTCAAGAAAAGATGGCACAGTTATCTCAGGAGGCTTAGGAGCAGGAGAAGAAATTGGTCACGAAAGATTGGGATAGATATCGTTAGGAGTGGAATTTTGTTCGGGTTCAAGTTGCTGAGTGAGAGGAGAATGTGAGGGAGGCATGATTTTGGATGGCTGCGTACTACCATGTAGTTCCAGACCTGGCCCAATGGCTATTCCAGTATACTCGACAGACACCATAGATGGTAGTGCCATCTCAGTCGTTGGGGACATGGACCCGAGGTTATAGTGATTCACCAGGGGTCACCCCAGGTAGGAGATCAGTACCTGATTCACCACAGAGATCAGATGCAGATAGCTCATTTGGGAGATGACAGGATACCAGTTTTTGACAAATGCAAGGTGGAGTGTGCAGTACTTATTGACAGAGATCATAAATGCTCTACATCTCTAGATTTTGTACCTTATTTGATGATGTATGAGGGCTATGTGATGGATACATGATAGATTTTGATGTATGATGGACATATGACATACATTGTATTATTTTGATTATGATATAGGATACTCCTTATTGACACTATGCAGTATGTTTCCTTTTGTGATGGGTGATTTAGTTTATGTATGCACATGTATATGATATTTCCTGCTTATGTGGATGGATACTTTGGTTTATTTATGCACATGTTTATGATACTACATGCTTATGTGGATGATTGGGTTTATGTATTTGTGAAATATGGATGATTTTATTAATGCAGATATTCACATGGTGATACAATGTATGCACATGTTGTATCTATGATGGATTATGTGTATGGATGCCTAGCTGATCTATTGACATGCATATATATGTGTATGATGGATTTTGTATGAATATTTTATATAGGAAAGATGTGATGTATTATAAGTCTGACACTTTGTGATGCAGGTGGTGATGTATGTGTGGTTCTAATGTGTTGTGATATAGGTGGCGATGTATGTGTGGTTAATAGAATGAACCTAATATGTGATAATGCTCTTGTGATTTATAGTGAATTAATAATGAAAGGAAATAACACATGGTCATAAGCGCCAATAATAACTGACATGATAATGGAAGATGGGTACGTAGTGATTGTGAAAAATGGGTGTAATTTTTCATCTATCAAAAACTATTAGTATCCTGAGAAGAATGGGGGAGAGCGGGATAAAATATTTGCACAAACAAAATCAGAGGGTGAATGCAATGCAACATATGATAAAATGCAATCCTAATATGAGTTTCCATCTTTGGAGCACTAATTTTTGCTATAGCATAAGATACCGGATACCCTGATATGTAATACCAAGGCGAGTTGGTATCCAATGCATGAAACAAGTGCAACAAATAGAAAGGTTACCCCAACACCCCAAGGTCATGATGACCTTGGTCAGGCCAAGTATTAGGATAACCAAAAATATACAAGGATTCCCCAGCATAACGCAAGACCTCGGGGATCTTGGTGGGTACTACGTGGGACAACTAAGAAGACAACAATCAAGAAAAGACCAAGACAAACCCCTATGTTGACTAGTCAAAGAACACCATGATATGATGGATCAAGCGAACATGACAAGTGTTGATAGTGAGTTCAAATGACAAATAAATTCCAAAACATTAAAAGATCACAATCAATTTCAAAACATCCTTTGTCATAGGATCAAGGGGATGGATGGGGTTGATGAGGTCTACTAGGAAGGATGCATCCTATTGAGACCAATGATGGATACTAAACTAGAGTGACCCAGTTTGACGCCAGATATTTTTCATTAACCAAATCTCTTGATAATAGGGGAGTTTAATTGAAAATAATGAGTCAGACAAGGACATAGACTGACATATCCTACAAACCTAGGGGCTCAGGGGCCGATCATAGATTAGCCTTGCCTATGTGAAAGCATAGAGCCCTTGTAGTTCATGAAAAGACCATGGATAAAGCGGAAAGATGATGGTGAAGATAGGTGATAGACAACCAACACATGGTGGTCAGAATACCCTAGGGGAATGATTATCCTTGCCTATGTGACAATGCAGGGGCAACGTAGTTCGACCAATGACATGACAGGATGAGATCTAGATGAAGACTGACACGATGGATGATCCTATGTGATGACACATGTCGACTGACGATGAGATGAACAACATAAGCTCAGAGTGGGATACTAAAAATCTTAGGAGAGGGGATAGGCTAGATGGGTCATCCAATGCTCAATCAAAATATACCAAGTGACCAAGGATGGGATGGGTGAGGACGATAGTGTAGATGAAAGCATAAAATAACTAGGGTGCCAAGTAGATAATGATTAAGCCCTCTATGGATTATGCCTGTTACTAGGTTTTCACCATCCATACTTATCCAAGGCGCTACCAAAAGGTGGTTTTCACCATAGGACGAACTGATTTCTCTTTACTATTTTTGTGGATTTTTTTTTTGACATTTTGATAGGTGGGGTTACCAAGTGGACTTAGGCGTAGAACTTCTTCAGATGCATAATGTTGATGGGTTCGTCAAGGGGCTCTCCTTCAAGAGTATTCAACCTGTATACCCCAGATCCATATTTGGCGGCTATGATATGAGGCCCCAACAAGTTTGGCTCAAATTTTCCCTTCTTGTCTCGATCTTGCTGAGTACGCTGATTCTCTTTGAGGACAAGATCACCCACTTGAAACTGTTGAGGGAAAACCTTCTTGTTGTAGTGACACTTGAGACAGTTTTGGTATGCTTGTAGGTGATCGTAAGCTTTGATTCTCCTTTCATCAAGTAACTCCAGTTGTGCAAGTTGTGCAACACGAGCGTCCTTCTCACTGATAAGATTTTTTAGGGAAATCCTCAGTAATGGGATCTCAACTTCAATTGGAAAGATGGCTTCGAGGCCAAAGACCAAAGAATAGGGAGTGGCCCCTATAGGGGTGTGAATGGAGGTGCGATATGCCTAGTAAGCGGGATGAATATGGAGGTGCCAATCTCGACTGGTGTTATTAACAACCTTTTTAAGGATGCAGATGAGGGTCTTGTTGGTTGCTTCTTCCTGACCATTACCCTAGGGGTAATAAGGCGTTGACCAATGATATTAGATGTGAAAGGTGTCGTAGAGGTGTTTCATGGCTTGGTTTTTCAAGGTTTTTCCATTATCGGAAAGGATGGTGGATGGGATACCATATCTAAAGAGAATATGGTAAATGATGAACTTTGAGATCTGAATACCAATGATCTGTGAGAGCAGCATGGCTTCCACCCACTTAGTGAAGTATTCAGTGGCAGTGATTATGAAGGTATGGTCGTCGGATGATGGTGGGTAAATCTTGCCTATCAAGTCAAAACCCCATTGAGAGAAGGGCCACAAAGCTAGGAGGGGATGAAGATCTTGTGCTGGAGCATGAATCAAATCTGCATGTTGTTGGCATGGAAGACACTTCTTCATAAATTCACAAGCATCATGCTCTAGTGTAGGCCAATAATATCCGGCTCAGAGAATCCTTTTGGCTAGGGCCATACCATTTGAGTGAGCTCCACAAAAACCACCATGTACTTTCATTAGTGTCGTGTGGGCTTTGGTCTCATTCAGACACCTAAGGAGGATCCCATCATACCCGTGACAATAAAGTGTATCACCGATGATAATGTAATGGGCCGAATGTTGAATAAAGGATTTTTGTTGGTTCCGTGTGAGGTCTAGGGGTAGGATATTATCATGGAGATAGGTATATATGTCCTGATACCAGGGAGAGGTGGGACCTATGATATCACACACCATGTCAGTCTCAAGAAAATCATATGCTGGGATTAAAAGTTGTCGGACAAGGAACTCACATTTTGTCCAGTCTTTAGGCATGTCAATCAAGGAACCGATAGTGTCCATTGCATTTGCTACTTTATTCTGTACCCGAGGAATTTGGTCAAATTGTATGAAGGTGAAATATTTCTTGAAATCATCCACCATGCACTTGTAGGCTAACAAATTATCATCCTTTGTGAGGAATTCATCATTAAATTCTTGATGACTAATAATGAATCACCAAAGACTTTCAAGTGAGTTATATGCCACTGTTTTGCAATTTGGAGGCCGGTGAGGAGGGCTTTGTACTCTGCAATGTTGTTGGTATAGGGGAATGTTATCCTAAATGATTTTGGAATGTAGTCAGCTTCAGGGGTAACTAATAAAATACCTGTGCCTGATCCATTATGACTATATGAGCCATCAAAATACAACATCCAAGTTGGTGCTTCTGTAACTATGTAGACTTCTTCATCTGGAAATTCAGTGTCTAGAGGGTAAGCATCTACTAATGGTGCCTCGGCCAACTAATCAGCTATTACCTGTCCCTTTATAGCTTTTCGTTCCACATAATCTATGTCAAATTTGCATAGGAGCATGACCCACTTGGCCATGCGGCCAGTCAGAGTGGTTCTAGATAACAAATAATTTAGTGGATCAATTTTAGCAATTAATTTGACTAGATGGCTGATCATGTAATGTTGTAATTTCTCTGTGCTAAAGACTAGTGCGAGGCAGGCCTTTTCCATGGGAGAGTACTTTAATTCATAGCCAACCAATGTTCGACAGATGTAGTAGATCACCCTCTCTTTTGATGATTCATCATGTTGTGCCAATAATGCCCCCAGTGCGACTGAAGTGGCAGAGATATATACCAGGAGGGGTTTCCCTGGAATCGGTGGCATCAAGATCAGAGGATGAGCTAAGTATTCTTTGATCTTATCGAAACCTATTTGACATTGTTGGTTCCATCAGAAGTTGGAGTCTTTCTTCAAGAGATGAGTGAATGGTTGACACTTATCCGCGAGCTAGGCTATAAACCAATGGATGGATTGCATCTTCCCTTGGAGGCTTCTTAACTGTTTCATATTGCGTGGGGGTGGCATGTCCAGAATAGCCTTCACCTTGGTGGGATAAAATTCAATACCCCTTCAGGAGACTATAAAACCCAACAGTTTTCCTGACGTAACCTCAAAGACACACTTTTTTGGATTTGGTCATAGCTTGTAATACTCTAACCATTCAAATATTTTTTTAGGATGGTAGGATGTTCTTCTCATGTTCTAGATTTCCCTAACAAGTCTTTGACATAATCCTCCATGATGATATGGATGAGGTCATGGAAGAGGACTGTCATTTCCCTCTGATATGTTGCCCCTGCATTTTTGAGACGAAAGGGCATAACATTGTAACAGAAAGTACCCCAAGGTGTTGTAAAGGTGGTCTTGTGTTGGTCCTCAGGTGCAATTTGAATCTGATTATAACCAGAGAAGCCATCCATAAGGGATAGCATCTCATGTCCTATTATGAGGTCGACCAACATGTCAATGTTAGGTAGAGGGAAATCATCCTTTGGGCAGGCTTTGTTAAGATCCCTGAAGTCTATGTAGATCTGAATGTCTCCATTTGGTTTGGAAACTAGTACTATATTGGAGATCCACTCAGAGTAGTCAATTGGTCTGATAAAACCTACATCCAGTAACTTTTCCAATTCCTTCTTGACTAACCATGCTACCTGTGGATGCATCTTGCAAAGATTCTGCTTGACAGGCTTGGCATCTGGGTAAACATCTAGATGATAAACCACTAAGGTGGGGTCTAAGCCTAGAATGTCTAAATATGACCAAGAAAAGTTAATGATTCCCTCTTGTAGTAGCTACACGATGACTGGATACTCTTGCTCTGAGAGTGACTTAGCTACATAGGTGATCTTAGGATTTTCAGTAGTACCTAGATTAACTTCTTGAGTTTCTTTAATTAGAATAGATGATCGGACAGATAACTGAGTTCCCACAAGGGGAAGATGAACATCTCCATCTTCTAGTGCCTCTTTGATTTTTTCACCATCGGATGCATCCTTTATTTTTACTTTTTCAAGGTCAGGAAGTGCCTCAAGAAGGTTTTCACTAGATGACCGCTTTTTACTTTTCTTACTCTTATTTTTGCGACTAGAGTGTTCATCCTCCCCCAATCCCATGAGGTTGACATATGTATTTGTAGACATATTAACAAGTGTACTATTACATAGGTCCCAATCAACGAGCTCAGGGTGGCAAAGGTATAGGCTAATGGTGCAGATGGATAGGCATTTGAACATGGATGATAGGTCAGTGTGATCGACGTCATCGTATGCACGTATGATGGATTCCTCCTCGGGTATGTATTCTAATGAGCTATCACCCACAACACTATTGGAAGTATTAGATGATGTTGCAGGGCCATTCTACTTTTTATCGTATCTGATGCCTATGTTCTTTGGCAGATTTGATGTATCAATAGGTTGCAACTGCCCCTGTTCTTCTTTATCTAGGCCTCTACCTTGGTAGTTATACTTTTCTGCAAACTTAGTTGACCAAGGATATGCTTCTTGAAAATATTCCTTTAGAGGGGGATCTAGTTGGGGTTCTTCTTGGTATACCCATTGACTTATATCATCTTCTGGTGCATCTATCTTGATACTAGGGGGCCTAAAAGTGGTGGTAGGGATGTTTTTACCACTGAAGGTGACAGTCTTGTCTTCCTTTGGAGTAGCATGTGAAGGTTGGCCATACTCGTGTGGTGGCAGGGGCATGGTTGCTATATTAAGAGCAGTATGCATTTTGTATTCACCACACCCTTTGTCAATGATCTAGACTTTTGTGACTGTAGGATCAGTGATGGAAGATGGAGTGGTTGTCGCGGTGGAGGGTGGCTTAGCGGATGATGACTGAGATGCCCCCATTTTGACCCCGGGACAATAATGTAAATGGGAAAATGATGCTTCTAAAGCGCGAAAATATTCAAATGGTTGTGGATCAGCATAGATGGTGAATTTCTTCCCATTGAATAGGAATTTTAGGAACTGATGGTACGTGGAGGGGACGACTTGCATAGCATGGAGCCATGGGCGGCCAAGGAGGAGATTAAATGGCAAGTCCAGATCAAGGACATGACAGGTAGTGTACTAAACCATAGGTCCCACTTGGCTAGGAAGACTAATAATTCCCTCTGAATTCCTGTCTGCATTATAATAGGCCTTGATCGTGATGATCTGATTACTTAAATTTGCTTGAGTATACCCCACCTATTTTATGAATTTCAGAGAACACAAATTGAGGGCAGAGCCATTATCTACCAAGACCCTTTTTATTTTATGGTGGGCAACCATGACTTCGATATGCAAGGGGCGATTATGATTAACATTGATATTTGGCATGTCATTTTGGCTGAAGTGGAGTTGATAAGATAAAGCCAGGTGTCCTACCAAAGCTTGGAATCATGTGGGGTCAATGTTATTAGGTACATGGGTTTCCTGCAAGGCTCTGTTGAGGATTTCTTGATGTACAGGAGAAGACTTAAGCAAATCCAAAATGGAGATATGAGCAGGGGTCTTTCCTAAGTGATCAAGGATGTTGTACTTGGAGCTTATAGGAGTTGATTGGGTGGGTGTGGAGGCTACAGGAATAGTGATACAAGCTCGTCATGTAGTAACAACACACTAAGGGTCTTTGGCTTTGACATGTATCATATATACATGAGGTTCTACCTTGCTTAATGTAATGAATAATACCCTTGTAATTGAGGGGTACATTCTTATAGCTCACATTATTTGTGTTGTTGTCTTGGGGATTACTGTTGGAGGTGCTTAGGCCTTGATTATGGTTTGGAAAGGCATTTTGATATATCTGCAATTGAGCATTAGACAACAAAGCTTGACTGGGGTCAACATTGATATCTCCTCGATCAATGAGATCTTGGACATAGTTTTCAGACCCTAACACTTATTCAAAGAGTGTCCTTTGATTTTATGGAACTCATAATATTCATTTTCCCTAAACCATGCAGGCTTGGGCTTGGATTTGTCATGTGGCTTGGTGACAGGATACGTGATTGGATAATTGATCTATAAGAATTTATTGAAGACAACACTCAGGGGTTCTCCTAATTGAGCATACTGATGTTTAGCATTCCCCTGGTTGTTCTGATTTGACTGTTGAGGAGGACGAGGTGCCCCCTGTGGTACAGATATGGTGTTAGGTATGGATGGTTGTTGTCTCTGGGATGTATTAGCCATGTGGACATGTTTAGTATCAGTGACGTCGTCATTTACTGTGTTCTTGTTCATGTTCCAAAAATGTAGCTTATCATTGAATGACCTTTCTTTATCCTGGTTATATATTTTGATGTGCCCTTTGGAAACAAGGGCATGTTCAAGGATAGGTCCCTATTCCACTAGCTCTGCAAAAGTTGTGACACAATGTAACCTAAATTTATGAGCCATGTCGAGATGAGAGTTCTCCACAAAGAGGGTGACCATGTCCTTTTCTTTTAGAGGGGTTTTCATTCGGCTTGCTAATGCACACCACCTTTGAAGATAGCTAGAAAAGGTTTCCCCCTCTCATTGTTTCTTTTTGAGGAGATCTAAGGTGTCAGTGTCCTTCAAATTGAAGGAGAAGTAGGAGACAAAATTTTCTGACAAGTCTGCAAAAGATTTTATGGACCCTCTTTCGAGGGTCATGAACTACTCTAGGGCAATGCCTGCTAGACTCCACGGAAATAGGTGCAAGAGATAATTTTCGTTGTGCACAACTTCTTGACACTAGGAGTAAAACTCCTATAAGTGGGCATTGGGATCCTTGTTCCCCCTGTATCTATCGAATTTTGGTATTTCAAAATGTTTAGGGAAGGGGATCAATGAGATGGAGCAATTGAATGGATATGGGAATATGTCCTCGAATTTGAATGATTGTTTGCTAGTCCCTGCTTGAAGATCCTTCAAAGCGGCTTTAATTTCTAGCAAATCTAAGTTGACTAGTGGTTGGTTGGATGGATATAGATGGTAGGACGATAGAGGATCCTACTAGGAGAGCGTTGGATTGTTTAGGTATGGGTTTGGATGGTGGAGTGATGACATCCCTTGTTGGTATGTCGGGGGATTTTGTTGATATGTGGGTTGTTGTTGCGAGGTATAATATGGATTCATTTGATCAAAATGTGAGGTGGGTTGCTGAGGAGCTTGGATGTGATGTTGCAGATTGACATGTTGATATTGGGGGAATTGTTGTGATTGTTGGGAGGCCACATAAGGTGGTTGCTACTAGGATTGTTGTTGGTAATAAGGATTTTTTGGTGGTTGTTGATGTGATGTGAGATGTTGCAAGGAAAGGATGGATGCAAGGAAAGGAGATATGGTCTAAGTGGGAGGTCAGGATGGATTTATTTGCAGCTGATATGGTGGTTGTTGGGAGGAAAATAGCGGTTGTTGCTGTTAGGGTGGCTGAGATATCATAGGGGGTTTTGCAAGGGAGGTTGTTAGGTACTGAAGGGAACTTATGGAGGGGGTAGATTAGATTGAGGCAGTTGTGGGGATGCATATGAAGGCGACGGTTGGTTTAGGGCCCCAGAAGGTGGAGGCAATGCAATGAAAAGGCCACCCCAATGCTGACGGGAGGCGGATTTGAAGGGGGTGGAGTTGGTAGCATTAGTGGTTGTGGTTGTGGAACATTTTGTGGCATGCCAAAGGAAAAAGGATCATTGGGATCAGTGGTTTGGGGTGTCCCTATGACTAAGATTGCAGGATGCGGGGGATTACCAAGGGGATACAGAACGACATTGCCAAATTCCGGTTGATGCCAACCTTCTACAGAAGGAATATTGGGGACGTATGAACTACCTGGTACATTGTGTGAACTTTGGGGTATATTAGGTGCGGAACCGCCATACTTGGATAGGTCGATACCTGACGGCAGTTTGACACCCTTGTCAATTAAGTGAGCAAATATTTCTTCACCATGTTTTTCAAGAAGGCGATTTGTCATTTGCACATCGACCGGGTTACTAAAGTGTCCCTCAAACGTAATTTCAGGTTGAATGACCATGTTATCATCACCAAGGGGTGATGTGTTTTGACCATCGACATTGGATTGTGATGATGTTCCATTATGTGGATCCTGAGGGATGTTTGCACTATTATTGGGGTCTTGTGAGGCATTAGCTGTGTTGTTCGGATCTTGAGGGATGTTTGGTTGGGATTGTTGTTTGGCCATTTTCCTTGTTTGTGACCAGGTCTAAACAGGCATGCACAATGATATGACGGATTAGGATGAGCTTGGTGATGAAAAGATTGATTTGATTTGATGAAAAGGATGTGGCTTGACAGGATTGGTTTGATTGGATGATTGATTAGCCACCAAAGCTAGGGCTCGATGAGATTGATTCGATTTGACCGAAGTGGATTGGGTTGAGTAGTAGATAATGAGTCGATCTGGATTGGATGATATAATGTTTTGATTTGGTTTGATGATTGATTAGGATGAATGATAATGATCGAAATCTGAAACCAAGTTCAAGAGTGATCCTTGGTAATGCTAGGTGTTGATTAATCGATCAAAGGGGCGATGTACGATAATGGCACCAAATCCAAGTTGAGATAGAAGTGGATTGATTGGGCCAACAAGGACAACCGACTTAGGATGGATGATGATCCAAAGTAGTTTTTGATGGATGACGATTAGAGATGAACACCTAGGTCAATTTGGATAATCGCTCTAACAAGGTTTCAATGGGATACCGATGGTCTAACACATGGAAATGATAATCAGAACGTGGGTTTTAAATTGGAAAATGGGCGCACGAGTTAAGGGGATGAACATTTAGGATGGCGAATGGATTCTCGAAGTGGGTGCACAGATGTCTGAAATGGGGAGACAAGTGATCGAGACGCGCAGAACGAGGGTCCCGAATGGTGAAGCAGATAAAAAATTTGATCGGTCAAGGGTCAGGTCCGCCCCTATGAAGGGAAGGTCCACCCAAGTAGCAAAATTTATCAAATTAGGTCAAAACAGGCTTGAAAAAAGGTTGGTCAACAGGTCAAATCTGCCCCTAGGTGGGTCAGGTCCGCCCAAGGAGAAAAAATTGATCAAATTAGGTCAAAACAGGCCTGAAATAGGTTAGTCAATAGGTCAAGTCCGCCCTAGGTGGGTCAGGTCTACCCAAGGAGAAAAAATTGATCAAATTAGGTCAAAACAGGCCTGAAATAGGTTGGTCAACAGGTCAAGTCTGCCCCTAGGTGGGTCAGGTCTGCCCAAGGAGCAAAAACTGATCAAATTAGGTCAATACAAGCCTAAAAAGGGTTGGTCAACAGGTCAAGTCCACCCCTAGATGGGTCAAGTCCACCCAAGGAGTAAAAATTGATCAAACAATGTCAAAACAGGCTCCAAAAGGACTTGTTTCAAGGTCAAGTCTGCCCCTAGATGAGGGCAAGTCCAGCCAAGGAGAAATTTTTTGTCAAAAATGGCCAAAACAGACTCCAAAAGGACTAGTTTTAAGGTCAAGTCCACCCAAGGAGCAAAATTTGGTCAAACTTTTCACAAGGGGGGCATATCCGGTTGTTTGTGGGGCATATCCGGTTGTTTGTGATGGAAAATCTAGCTTTTTATGGGTCAAATCTGACTGTTTGTGAGGTTTGACTTAATTTTTGACAAAAATACTAAGGCAAAGGACTCAAAACACAACAATCATCAATCAAAAGACTATGGTTGAGTGAAATAAATCAGATAATCACTAGTTTTGTACAAAGAAGACAATTCAGACAGTACAAGCCTAAGTCTAGTAGAGAGGGTATGGTCAAAAAAGTCCTCTAATCTAAGATGAACATGGTTACTAGGGAGTCCTCAATATACACGTGGTACGTGAGGCCCAAACTGTGAACACCAACCCATTACAAGCATGAGTAGGGAACCTAAAAGGCTCGGACCAACTCTTCACATCATCCCGATGTTTCGCCAATTACAACGTGGTTGGATTGAGGTACAACTTTTTCTCTCCCCCTTTATATACCCTGCTGGTACGCATGGTTGAAATCATCCCTTGGGGTGATGAAATCCCCAAGTAGGTCCCACTAAGAAAAGTAAAAAAAAAAAAGGTGGACTCAAAAGACGTGGTAAGCTACGATTTCTTGTCACCTAGGATCATCGAATGGCGCAAAGGGATTGGATACATCAAATAGCTCACCTAAAAAAATGGAAAAAAAAGTTGATTGAAACCTCCTAGTTATACTATGTACCTAAATTAGGGGTTACAAACCCTTAAAACAGCCAAAAGATTGCTAAAAATTGAAATTTTACCTTCTAGAAAAAAGTTGTCTAGGCCAAATTTGACTATTTGTGAGGAAAAATCCACCTATTTGTGAGGGAAAATTTTCCTATTCGTGAAATTTTTTCCAAAAGAAACTTCTGAGGTCTATGGAGGATAGGTCCGCCCCAGGGAAAGGTCAGGTTCGCCTATGTAGGGCGAGTCTACCTATCTATTAGGTCAGGTCCGCCCAAATAGGTCGGGTCCGCCCCAGGAAGGTCAAATCTACCCCTATGTAGGTTGGGTCCACCCCTTTGTAACATGTACCTCAAAAAGTCAAAAAATAGAAAATGTGAAAGAAAGAGACCCATTTGTGGGTCCCACCGAGTGTGCCAGAAATGTGATAGGGCGAATTTAGGTGCTAGAAAACGAACAAGCAAAAGAGTGCAAAATAACACTAAAAACAACCTACACTTCAAGATTAGCCTAGTTGGATTCAATACAAAATAAAGACAACAAATATAACTTTTTACTTTATGTTGAATCGATCATTTGGTTGGCCCTTCGATCTTTGGTGTTGTATGCTCCTTGGATGGCACAAGATGCAAGCTAGATGATGATATGATAATGGATGCAAGTGGATGCAAGTGTAAAAATGGCTAAGTATGGATTCTAGGAAAATTTTACAAGAGTTTGGCTACAATGCATGATCTCTCTCAAAATGAGAGAAAAGAGGGAGTATTTATAGAGATTTTGGAATTCTCTAGGGAAATGGATGGTCAAGATTGAGCCACCAAGATCAAGATGTAGGGCTAAGGTGAGTTGATAACTCATAAGCCCTCACATCTTGACATGGGGCATGTGATATGGCTTAAAAAAGGGGATGTGTACATGATATGGATGGGGTACATAGTACCTTGGGATTGGGACAAGATCTCCTCATAAAGGAGGTACTTGTCCCCATGTGGGTGAGAGGACATATGGAGAATTAAAAATTCCTCAAATATTCTCATGGGGAAAAGAGAAGGAATTTTAAATTCCTTTAAATGCATTGGGGGATTAAATGTGAATTAAAAAATTCACATGGGGAATGGAGATGCCTTGTTCAAAAAGAGAAAGCTTTTAATGAATTTGACTAAGGACACATTCCATAAATGATATGGGGATTAGAGATGACCTAATTATGTGATTAAGGTTGTGCAAGTATTTGATTAGACTAATTAAGGACTCATTAGAGGCAAGTGGGAAATTATGGAGGATGGGACCCTAATGATGATTAGGGGTGTGCACATTTTAATCATAAATTAATTATGACTAAGAAAGAGGGTTAGATTGCTAAAAGGGATTAGAGTCCAACTTGCAAAAGTTGGAGGATGTGACAATGAGAGAGAAAATAGGAAATTTAAAAATAAATTTAAAATTTCAAAAGATAATGACTAAATTAAAAAAAGTGATGCATTTATTTAATTTAGAGAGGAAAGAGGGGAAAAGTATTTATTAAATTAAATACTTTGGGAAACCTTATGCAAGAAACACAATATTAATTAAATGAATGATTTAATTAATACCGGCAAAGAGGACGATTTTAAAAGAGCAAAGGGATGATCAAAAAGACGACTTTGACCATATGGAAGTGGTCAAATTTGGATGTCTACACCTAGAAATGATAACACAAGTTGAACTAGTAAAATCATTCTTGAATGCTACTTGTTGAAAATGATACAAATGGAAAGAGAGGAAGCAAAAATTATCATGAATGTATTTCCATGATTTTATACCATTCCAATTCAAAAGACTTTTTTATTTTTAATATTTTATTGGAGTGAATTACTTCTATATATACATTTTTGTGGCATAAGCATAGATATAGATCTCAAGAAATAAGAAATAATAAAATATATATATATATAGCAAAATAAAAAACAAAAAATATTGTGTATGGAATATTGATTACATAAAGCTAGGTGATGGTATCCATGAATAGGATGAACATTCTAATGATAAGATTAACACACCGAATAATATAAAAAATTCTATATAGGAATTATTGTCTCAAAGGGGACCTATTAATAATGTCAATTCAAATGAACTTGAAATGCTTGGTAAATATGATTTTTACAATGACTATATAGGGGTGAACCATAGTATTTTATAAATTAATATTCGATTATTGAAAAAACATAGGTCTCGATACAATATATATGTGACCAGGTTGGTCACATCATCTACCTAATCTCATCTAGGCTACAAAGCATGAGATGACAGTTTTAAAAAATTACATAGCACCCCAAAAATGTATTAGTCCGATAAAAGTTTTAAACATTAAATTTATCACTTGTCCTTACTAGGGATATTTTTACCCAACTTGTATGAATCAAAACTAGGTATATCTCTAATTGGTGGTGATATATGTGCCCACCTTGAAGTTTCAAAATTTTGATGAGTAATGTTTAGGTCTCTTACAACTGCATCCCTTTGAATCTCATACTGATGGAGCTTAGTGTACTTGTTCTAGAAGTTTATGTACTTATTGTAGAATTTGGGATTGATCTGCCTTCGGTCTTGAGGTAGGTAATCTACATCTTGTAGATCTCCTTTATATAATGGTGCTTCTCCATCCTCCAAAATATTTAGGAACCTGTATAAAGGAATTTACAGTGTTAAAGTTACATGTTCAATAATAAAAAGATATGTGCATCTATAATTAGACTTAGTAAGGGCCCTCTCTTTTCCTAGGTATAAATGTGAATTTCTTCTTTTCCACAAAACCCATAAAATTTCAATAGTTAATACAAACCACGACATCTTAGACTCAAAATTAAATCATTTGACATGATCAAACGATGTTTCAAAAAAGGTGATATTATTCCTACAATCCCACCACTACATATTCCCTAAGAATTTTGACCAATTAATAGAAGAAAACTAACATTTGAAAAAAATATGTTCAATATCTTTATCACGGTTACACACTAGATAGAACAATAGGTTAGATCTAATAACTAGTTTTTTTAACAACAACAACCACTTGACACAACATTTTTTGGGTTCAAATTTTCTAGACCAATGGACTTTAATAATTTTAGACCATTCTTTTTCCCCAGTTCTATATTCTAGGAATTATTAACATGTTCTAGTAGCTCTTGGGAAGGTGTAAGCATTTTGTATAGACCAATAGACTTGGCATCTAATAATGGGGTACGATCAATCTATTTGAAGTATCCATAGTTATTTTCCTCATTTTTTACTTCAACTGGAAATTGCATGGAACTCAAAGTTCTTTTAACAACAGATTATGTTCTCTTATTAACATTAGTTATATCAAATTCTTCATTTAGTCTTTCCCATTCCTTTAGTTTAGCATTGCTCAAAATATCATTAAAATAGAAAATTCATTTACCAAACCATTTCTTAGCAGATCAACCTTGCATTAGGCTTGTTATTATTATACAAATTCCACCATATAGATCTAAATCCCCATAGATAATTTTTGGTGTTAGAAATTGCCTCTCCACCAACAATCAAGTGTCTACATGACTCCTAGACCTTCCAAATGCTACCAAAAACTACAAACCCAGTAGGTTTAGAATTGAATTTACCAAAGTATTATGCAAATGTAAATCTTTCTAGGTATTTTCTTTTCTTGGAACCACTTCTTGGATGTTTTTTTTCTGATTAATACCTTCTAGGGTTCATTACCAGTTAAATCCTTCACAATCCACTTGGAAGCTAAGGCCATACCTTACATTTTTATGTCTTTTAGGCCCATAGCCCCATATTCTTTCCTCAAACAATACACAATTGCCATTTGATACATTTATATTTTTATTTCCCTTTCCATCCAACCATAAAAAGTTCCTTATATTTTTCTAAACAATATTTATTTGATAACAGGATAAAACCAAACTGAAGCATAGTAGATTTAATAGGAAGAAAAAAAATGATAGATTTGCACACTTTTAGCAAGGGAAAGATAATTATTATTCCAGCTCTTTGTTTTTTCTCATTTTTCATAAGCATCCGATTCCATGTGTTTTTGAGAGAGGGTCTCAAAAAGAAGGGAATACCTAGATACTTCACAATCTTATCAAGACCATACCATTATCATTCATATTTGGAGAACTAGCTAGAAGGGTCAACTTTTGAACTTAAGAGGACTGATTTAGTGTTGGATATTTTAGAGCCATATGTCTCATAAAAAATATTCAACCTATTGACAAGATTATCCATGTTAATTTTAGAAAATTCAAGGAATAAATAAACATATCATCAACAAATTGAATATTGATTAGATTGGGGCTATCAAGCGAAATCACACCTTTAACAGACTTCTCTAATCTATTTTTTCTCAATATATAAAATATTGCTTCAATAGAAATAACAAAAAGTGTTGGGGCTAACCTCGATACCCTTTCCTTATGGACCTACCTAGAAAGAAGGGATTTTTAAGTGCACCATTTACTTTAATTTTCTGAATTGGCATCTTTGAATAAGAATTTTACCATATTTCAAAACTCTATTGGAAAGCCAAAAGCTTTTAGCACAACAATCACAAACAACCATTCAATTTTTTCATAGGATTTTCCAAATTCTAGGAGTATCCTCACTTCTTGATTACTTCTTTTAGCCCAATCAAGAGCTTCGTAACTTGTAATCAAGTTTTCTAATATGTATCTACATTTAATAAAACCAATTTGTGTATGGTTCATTATCTTGGGTAGTGTAGAGAAGAGGGATTCACCACCCCGGGACTCTCAAGTCATAGAAGAGCCTAAGGAAGGAACAACCCTAAACTACCTCAAACTACATAATAAGTTAAAAAGGAAGGGACAAGTTGAAAAGGAAGGGAAAAAAAGACTTTGTTTCCCTTTTGCTTATGACAACTATTTTCTAGAATTGGGTGAGCCGACCACTGAGGTCTCAAACTTTAATCTAGATGGCTCTCTACTAGAGGATAGTAGTACAAGGGTCGAACTTCAATGTGCCACACTTGAGTCTCATAGATGCATTGGCATCCTATACGGATAGAGGATCAAGTAGTAACCAAAAGCACACAAGGTCTACTGACAACCCGAATATTTTGGTTTTACAGCTTGACAAAAATGTACGAAAATAAAAAGTACAACAAGAAGAATACTATGAAAGCTAATCTAATAGTGAAATGACAAAGAAAGAAGAAAAATCCCAACTTACTCAAGGTCCAATTCAATAGCTAGTGTCAAGCAATCGAATAACACCTACACACATAGTAACAAGAAAAATGTTGGGGTTGTGTTTTGGAACTTGCCTTAGTCAAGTCCTTGTTTTAGTTTTCCCACCTCCACAAACAACCAATAGACAACGAGATATAGAAAAGTAATAAAGAAGTAGATAGAAAAGATGTAAGGAAATCTAGGAGCACATCTTATGAAAACTCCAAATAGTAGTGCCTTCGGTAACTTTAATTTCAATTAGATTACCTCAAAGACACGTACAACTACATCCTAAAGTGGAAACAGACATAGTTATTTCCCACATTAATCCTTCTAAGAAAAACACATGTAAATTCAATAGCATGCATTAACAGATTCTTTAACAGAATCAATACAAACATGAAAGATGATACAAAATCAGAACACAAAGAGTTTACATGGGGAAAACCCTTTTGGGTGAAAAACCCCACTCTTGAAAGTTTGAGCCATTGTATTATTCAGCAACAGAAAGTTACAATACAGTTTCGGGCTCTTAGCCTTTTAGAGATTTCATCTTGTTCATTCTGGATACAACTAGTAGCAAACTATCCTTGAGAGATCACCCAAAGCAATCATGATTACGAGAGATTCCAGCAGCTCAACTCTGCCTCTCAATCCTCTGCATCGACCTCATGGCCTTGGCCTTTCAGCCAGCCACTCAGTCCTCTCTCTATCATTCTCTCTTTGGCTCTCGGCTCTTCAGATCCTTGGCTTATCAACCCTCTACAAAACATCCAATGCATACATATATGCATTCATTCCTTTCCAACTGTCACATCAGAACACCCGAATTATCCAGCCCAGCATCATTAGACGTTTCCACTTCCTCATGTTTTAGTTTTCCAACTTCCACACAGAAATAGCTCAGCAAATAGTTCACATTCTTCTTTCTCAGATTGGTCCACAACGCACCATGTTAGACAGTCTTCACTCGGTCAAAAGGTGCTCAACCTATGTCGCATGTCGGTGAGACACTAATTGTGTCTCCCCGATGCCACAGAGCCCATATCATCTTTATCACCAAGAGTATTCACTATCGGCAAGATGTTACACCGACTCCAGAAAGTTATCCCTCAGACTTCCCCTTGTTCGCCAAGACACCTTACCGAAGTTCCCAAGTCACATCGACCTCAGCATTCTCATTGGCGAGACAATTTCCATTCGATGAGACATCATACCAATGTTCCAAAGTCATATCGATGTGAGCAACAGTCGGCAAGACAACCATCTTTTGCTAAAACATCTCATCGAGCCTTCATGTCATTTCAAAGTGTTCACTAGTCGGCGAGACTTATCAATTTCACCAGGAGATCTTATCGAAGTCCAAAGGTCATACTGACATCAAGATTCCCATCCGCAAGACAAAGACTCTTCGCCAAGACATCATACCGATGCCTTCAAGTTACACTGCAATGCTCCACTATCAGTGAGAGAATCAACCTTCGGCAAGACTTCTTACTGAGGCTTGCATGTTATCCCGAACTCACTGTTTGCCAAGAGTCACACCGAAGAAGACCATCGGCCAGACTTTCCACATTTGGTAAGACAACATACCGAAACACATGTGTTACACCAAAGTCTCTTGTCAGCCAGACTTACCATTGTCGCCAAGAGGTTACACCGAAGTCACACAGCCATCAGCGAGACCAACACCTATCACCAAGACTTCACGTGAAAGTCTCCAGGTTATCTTGAGCCCACCTTTCACCAGGAGTCATGCCGAACACATCCCACACCATCAGTGAGACAAACACCCATCACCAAGAGTTCTTACTGAACTCTTTCATTACTCTGATGACTCCATGTGTATGACTATCGGTGAGACATCTCCCTGTCGCCAAGACTTCATGCCGATAGGAGCAAGTCATACTAATTACCACATTGGCCAAATAGACCAAAGGTCACACCGATATTGATAAGACTTCCTATCATTGCTGAGACATCATTCTGACACATATGAGTTACCCCAATGATCCAATCACCATGAGTCTCCCTGACATCCGCTAGACCAAACCATCGGCCAGAGGTCTCCACTCGATAGAAGGTTATAGCGAACGCCACAAGTCACAACAACATCATCAGTCAACAAGACAGAAGGAAAGTCTCAGCGACATGAGAAAAACAAAAGGTTACTAAACAGCCAGTCGGCCAAACAGCATGAATGTCACAATGACCATGCTTTCTCAAAGGTTTCAGCCTGTGTGATTGAGGCAACAATTCCAACAATCTCCCACTTGACGAAGATCACACAACCACCTCCAAAGCAACCAGGAACTAAGACCACACTAGTTGCACCAGTTCAAAACCTACAATACTCAAGACACCCAACCAACATGATTCCACAGATAATAGTCCATTTGACAATCTGTAACAAAGACCAAGCATCCAACTGCAACTCACTATCCAACAAAACAACCAATCACAACCTTTCAGCAAACCAAATAGACTTCAAACATGCTCTCATGCTCCATCAAGAATTTAGCACCAACATCCAAGATGTCCACCATTCAGGAAACAAACCTTGTCATCTTCCAACATACCACCTAAGGAAGAAAGATACAAGCCAAGGTGAATAAGCACCATTCCAATGAACATAAGAAAAAGATCCCAGTGATAACAACAACAAGATACTGCTACCACTTCACTATGCTCAAACACTATACGGAAGCAATATCAACTTCAAAGCTTCAAATAGAACACAATAGTGAAGTCAATCTCCAGAAACAAGACAAAATACATAAGCTAGAACAACAATCAAACTGACTGCTTCCATCCAACTGATAGACCCACACGACTTAAAATAGCACCCACAGCTCTTATTATTCCATCCAATCACACATACCTCAAAAGTATCAGCATTAGTAAACTCATGCTGCTCAAAACCAACCCATCAACAACGAATGCAAGCTCCAAGTGCCAACCAGTCAAAGAAGAAAAAACACATTAGGAACTCCCACTGTCCGAGTAATCCAGATCTGAAAGATCAAATGCATCGCAAGTCTACCAATACTAGCATATAGAAAATGTAACCATGTAATGCCAAGGAAATATCCACAATGATATGCACATCCTGCAACAAACCGCTACAAGAGACATTTCTCTCACCACAAACCTTCATTGCCACAGAGAGAAACTCTACACATCATCTTCTTGTAGAACATCCTTCTACATACACTTCTAATAGCCAGCTATGTCAAGAATGATCTTCTTCATAACCCAAAAGAGAAACCTTAACAACATCCATCCGTTCAATCACCAAGATCAAACCAATTTAACAAACAACATGGATGTAAGCATCTCTAAGAAGATCAAACTAGTTCATTCCCCATTTCAGGAAATCATCCCATACATCTCCTACCAATTCTCATTAGTAACAAGGAGATAAAAAAAATTTGTACAACTTCCACTATGAATCCTCCAGAACCATTAAACAACAATTCAAGATCCATATCATGAAAGTAAACATAAAACACATTTGAAAAATACAAAGGGCCAAATACCTCTCAGATAAACTACTGAGTAGACCAAGAGTGGGAACAAGAATACTCCTTCAAGATATACAAGCCATTATGACTAATCCAAGAGCTATCTCCTCATAGGTCTCTTATTGAACTCACGTTCAACCAAGGTGTAGGCTTCTTGGACTTTCTGCTGAAAAACTTTAACAAGAGTAACAAGCAGCAACACTTCTCTCATAAAAGAAAAACAGCCTCACCTTATTCTTCATGTATCCATGAGTACTAGCAACTGATCATCTCATGCTAAACTTCAACTGCATTACTGCACTATCATGAAGTATCAAGCAAGTAATCAAAGAACTCAATACATAAAGAATTACCAGATCACTGTCAAAGCTCCAATCATCTGAATTAGGAACTTATCATGATATCATGATCTACACATCCCCGTAGGAGATACCATGCTCCAAGTGACTTCACCATTTTCTCAAGTACAATGCACAAACAAGAGTATACCGTGACATAAAGAAAATAGACTTTAAAAACATCACCTGTCAAGCACCACCAACACCTTAGCCAGAGACTCTAAGCATCCTCCATGGTTCCAAGATGTTGTACATCTTCAAATAATGTTCATGCAAATGCGAAAAAACCCTTCTGCAGCAACAGGATCCCAAGAAACATCTACAACACTAAAGAAGACCATTCACCACCATGTGATGAACTCACAGTCATTGCTAGAGCTCCCACTGAAACATGACACACGAGCTCTCTAATCATCATGACCACCTACTACAGATTCCCATAACTGACTATTCAGGTACTCAATAGTATCCATCCTCTCATCTCAAAGCACCACACCAATGTACAAGTGACCACAAGCAAGGCTAGCTAACAAGTTTGTACCAACAATGAATCAACCTCGTGGATATAGATAGTCCACTTCCGAGTTGTCTCATAGAAAACATGTAGGTAAAGACAGCCCACAACATTGCACAACCTATAGATCCATTCAACATAAATGTGCAAAACCCATCATCACATTGGAAATGCAAAATTGAGATTTCAAAGAGAATAATCATGTAGACAACATGACTCAAGCACCAAATCAAGCTCAAGTCTGATTCGCCAATCACATCCACAACAAGTACCATAGTCAAGAAACCCACAAGCATCACCAAAGGAATGTTGAGTGACAAACCACGTACCAACACTCCCATGCAAAGGAGAAAACATACCTCCTCAAGCCATGCCCCAAGCATGCATACAGACCTACAACTATCTCATCCAGCAACACCCCAAAAGGCCAGTGTCTAGACAATAGCTTAACAACAACTCCACATGATCACAATTTTTTCTTAAACGTGTAAAACCTACAAAACCACAGAGCCATGCAAGTACAAATCATCCTTAGAAAGAAAACCAACAGTTCAGGAGAATCCAGGCCCCTTGCAGACCAACTCTAAAACCACCACCATGTACATGCATCCGAGAAAGAGAGAAAGGCTATTTCAAGAGCTTGCAAATCATCTAATGATTAACTCCATAGCCTTTTAATATCCGAGGTTAATAGGAAACAATGCCTTCTAACACCAGGAACCACCACCTAGCAAAAGCACTCTCTTCCATGGCTAAGAAACAACCTAGGCTTCTCCATATCACCCAGGAGCTTGACACAGAAACACCTAATATGAAAGCTTTACTACTACACAGCCACAAAGCAAAGAAATCCACTTCATACTCCAAGGTTATACCTCTACCAACCAGGAGACACAGATCACAACATGATCAACTCCCTTTTCCATCTTGACCATCCTTCAAGATGTATGCTATCTCAGAATACCACAAGGCTTCCACTCAACAAAGGATCAATACATCAGTCCATTCCTCCAGATTTCTTCTAGCCCATCAAGCTAAGAAATCTTCATAGGAGAAGTATCCAGAACCAACAACCAGAAGAAGGCTCTAATACCACTTGTAAGGAAATATAGGAGTGCATCTTATGAAAACTCTAAACAGTAGTGCCTTCGGTAACTTTAATTTCGATTAGATTACCTCAAAGACATGTACAACTATGTCCTAAAGCGAAAACATACACAGTTATTTCCAACATTAATCCTTCTGAGAAAAACACATGTAAATTCAACAGCACGCATTAACAGATTCTCTAACAGAATCAATACAAACATGAAAGATGAGACAAAAGCAGAACAAAAATATTTTATGTGGGGAAAACCCTTTCGGGTGGAAAACCCCACTCTCCAAAGCTTGAGCCATTGTATTATTCAACAACAAAAAGTTACAATATAGTTTCAGGCTCTTAGCCTTTTAGAGATTTCATCTTGTTCATTCTGGATACGACTGGTAGCAAACTATCCCAGAGAGATCACCCAAAGCAATCATGATTATGAGAGATTCCAGAAGCTCAACTCTGCCTCTCAATCCTCTACATTGACCTCATGGCCTCGGTCTTTCGGCTAGCCACTCAGTCCTCTCTCTATTGTTTTCTCTCTCGCTCTCAGCTCTTCAGCTCCTTGGCTTGTTAGCCCCTCTATAGAATGTCCAATGCATACATATATGCATTCATTCTTTTTCAACTCTCAGATCAGAACACCCAAATCATCCAGCCTAGCATCATTAGATGTTTCCATTTCCTCATGTTTTAGTTTTCCAACTTCCACACAGAAACAGTTCAGCAAATGGTTCACATTCTTCTTTCTCGGATTGGTCCACAACGCACCACGTCAGACAGTCTTCACTTAGTCAAAAGGTGTTCAACCTGTGTCACATGTCAGTGAGACACTAACAGTGTCTCCCTGATGCCATAGAGCCCATATTGTCTTTATCGCCAAGAGACTTCACTATTGGCAAGATGTTACACCGAGTCTAGAAAGCTATCGCTCAGACTTCCCCTTGTTTTCCAAGACACCTTACCAAAGTTCCCAAGCCACATTGACATCAACATTCTCATCGGTGAGAAAATCGCCATTCGATGAGACATCATACCGATGTTCCAAAGTCATATCGATATGAGCAACAGTCAGCAAGACAACCATCTTTTGCTAAGACATCTCACCGAGCCTTCATGTCCTTACGAAGTGTTCACCAGTCGGTGAGACTTATCGCTTTCGCCTGGAGATCTTATCATAGTCCAAATGTCATACCGACATCAGGATTCCCATCGGCAAGACAAAGACTTTTCGCCAAGACATCATACCGATGCCTTCAAGTTACACCGCAATGCTCCACTATCGGCAAGAGAATCAACCTTCGATAAGACTTCTTATCGAGGCTTCCATGTTATCCCGAACTCACTATTCGCCAAGAGTCACATCGAAGAAGACCATCGGCCAGAATTTCCACATTTGGTAAGACAACATATCGAAACACATGTGTTACATCGAAGTCTCCTGTCGGCTAGACTTACCACTGTCACCAAGAGGTTACACTGAAGTCACATAGCCATCGGCAATACCAACACCTATCTCCAAGACTTCACACCGAAGTCTCTAGATTATCCCAAGCCCACCTTTCACTAGGAGTCATGTCGAGCACATCCCACACCGTCGGTGAGACAAACACCCATTGCCAAGAGTTCTTACCAAACTCTTTCGTTACTCCGATGACTCCATGTGTATGACTATTGGTGAGACATCTCCCTATCACCAAGACTTCATGCCAATAGGAGCAAGTCATACTAATTACCACATCAGCCAAATAGACCAAAGGTCACGCTGATATCAGAAAGACTTCCTATCGTTGCTAAGACATCATTCCTATGAGATGGGGTTAGAAAATCAAATAGAATAGACAAAGTGACAGCCAACACTTCTAAACTATTAAACCACATCCAAACATGAGAATACAAACAAATGGAGATTTCAAAGTGAAAGAAAATAAAATAAAGTACTCCCCATATTGTATTTGATTCCTTCTCTTGCTCTCCTTCTTCTTGTTATGCAACTTTTCCCTCAGATTTGTTGAAATACTTGTGCAAGACCTGCAAATGGTAGCAAGAAAGTTGGAGAAGAATAGCTATTAAGCTGAAAATGGAGAAGGAAGGTTGCTTTTATAGACAACCATTCGAATGGACAGTTGAGATTAATCTTCTAGAAAGATTCCAAGATCAATGGATGGGAATTCATGAGAGGGATGTTACGAAATGGATGGTTGAGATTAAGTCTCAGAAAAGATGCCAAGATCAATGGTCCGGAATTGATGCACCAAAAATATGCCATGCATGGAAAATCTATGACGCCGACGACTATGACACCTGATGGCTATGACAGACATGCAAGACATGCAGGCTATGACAGGAAATGAATGTTATGACAGGGGATTATGATAGGGCATCTTTGACCAAGTGGTGCATAAATAATTTATTTTAAATTATTTATTCGAAAATGGAGGAAATGGACAAGTGGAAAATAAATTATTTATTTGAAAATAGAGGAAAGAGAGTGGAAAATAAATTATTTATTCAAATTATTTATTTGAAAATAGAGGAAATGGACAAGTGGAAAATAAATAATTTATTCA
This sequence comes from Sequoia sempervirens, assembly GCA_007258455.2. Taxonomy (NCBI): domain Eukaryota; kingdom Viridiplantae; phylum Streptophyta; class Pinopsida; order Cupressales; family Cupressaceae; genus Sequoia; species Sequoia sempervirens. The sequence continues at coordinate 878,211,946 of VDFB02271358.1, forward strand.
AATTATTTATTTGAAAAAAAAAAAGAGGAGCATTTAATTAAATTTATTAATTTAATTAAATGGAGAGATAGAAATTAGACCTTAAATAATTAATTTAGATTAATTATTTAATAGGGAAGGTGGCATGGGATAGTTAAATGATTTTAATAATTATTTAACTATGGAAGAATTAAAGGACCATGAATAGATAAATAATTAATGGTAACTATTTAACTATAGATGAAAGATGACAAAATAATTAAATAAATAATAATTTATTTAACTATTGAAGAAGACGAAGAAATTAGTGACACAATTAGTTTATTTAATTGGTCGGGATAGAATAAATATTAGAAAGTGAATTAATTAAATAACTATTAAAAATTATTTAATTAATAGAGGAATATAATCAAACATAATTGAATAACTAAAATTATTCAATTATCGAAGGATGAGGATGAAGAAAAATGACGCTCGAAGGCTTAGGACATTTTTATGTGTTTACATTTTGCCCCTCTTTGTCATAATGCAGCCTGTCGCATTGCGACAAAGAAAAATAAGTCAAAGTCATGCCCCAATCCAAAATAAGATGAGAAAGAATGACGAGGAGGGTTATGGTATGCCCCCTTGAGAGGACAGACGGGTTCCAAGAACATGGGTGTGCTCTTGAAAAGGATGAGAAGACTAGAAGATGAAAGATAGAAGAAATGTTAGCTTGGAAGGGGATGGATATTAGCGTGGAAGAGAAGGGAGGATGAAGATGGAAAGCTAGATGAAAAAAAAAGATAGGGGAACCAACTTTCATACTTACATTTTTATATTTATCATCATTGGGAAGATTATTGTAATGGCCAACAAACACCATGATATGATGTAGACCAAGGTGTGCAAGGTTGTACCATCACGTGAGATAAGCAGTCACAAAGAAGGATGATCATGACTCATATAAAAAGGCACATTTTCCCCAGTCTTTTTTCCATAACCAACCGCAAGCAAAAAAAGATAAGAAAGACAAATCATGAAACGTCGTTGCTTCTCTAAATCCTATTTCTAGGACATCCTCGAGAAACTAGCAACATCATTACCAAAAAGGACAAAATAAAGCCAAAACCATCATCATGATACATCGCTGCTTTTCTAAATCCCAAAGTCAGGACATCACTGAGAAACTAGTAACATGAGTGTCAAAAGACAAAACAAACCTCATGATACGTCGCTGCTTCTCTAAATCCTGTCGTCAAGATCTCGCTGAAAAACTAGTAACATGATGAAAAATCAACAGACAAGTGCCAAGTATTTTCCAAGTGTTTTAATGTCAAGATGTCTGGTTTGATGTCGAGATGCCAGGGTGTCAAGGTTTTGACGATGCCAAGATGACGAGTGTCGAAGATTGCCAAATTTAGGAAGGACACATCCTGAATAATGTTGATGTCAAGAGGAGAAACCCCCAAAAGTCGAGAGGATCCCTCAAAATTCTAGGTGACAGTGACGATGCCTAGGAAGGACACATCCTAAGGCATAAATGATGGGGGTTCTTCAGAAGGACACATCTGAAAGAACATTGATGTCAAGAGGAGTGGTTCTTAAATGTCAAGAGGATTGCTCAAAATGTCGAATGACGATGACGATGCCTAGGAAGGACGCATCCTAGGGAATGATTAAATGACGGGCTACCCTTCAGAAGGACACATCTGAAGAGTAAGCAAGATTTGACTAGCTTGACTAAGTTTGATTGAGATTGACTGATTTTGATATGCCAAGATGGTTGTCATGTTCCATTGACAGATTGTCGAAGTTCACTTGGGTAGATTGTTCATTCAAGTTTAAAGACTGTTTCATGTGTGTGCAAAAATTGTGCAATGAACCCTAATGGATTGACCTAGTGTGGCCTCGGGGGCTCATCGACAGATGGCCTTGCCTATGTCATGCACTCAAAGACGTCGTAGTTCGACACGACCAAAGAATTTTTCTTATTGACGAAAGATTGAGCCATGATTTATTTTGACAAACCTAATAGGACTGACCTAATGTCTCGGGGGCTTGAAGATGAGCCTTGCCTATGTAGCAAATGCGCAGAGACAACATAGTTCGACACGACCAAATACTTTGTCTTGTTGATGAAGGATTGAGTCATGATTTATTTTGACAAACCTAATAGGACTGACCTAATGTCTCGGGGGCTCGAAGATGAGCCTTGCCTATGTAGCAAATGCGCAGAGACAATGTAGTTCGACACGACCAAAGACTTTGTCTTATCGACGAAAGATTGAGCCATGATTTATTTTGACAAACCTAATAGGACTGACCTAATGTCTCGGGGGCTCGAAGATGAGCCTTGCCTACGTAGCAAATGCGCAGAGACAACATAGTTCGACACGACCAAAGACTGTCTTATCGACGAAAGATTGAGCCATGATTTATTTTGACAAACCTAATAGGACTGACCTAATGTCTCGGGGGCTTGAAGATGAGCCTTGCCTACGTAGCAAATGCACAGAGACAACGTAGTTCGACAATGACAAAGACTAATCAAGACTTAAATTGACGTGACTGTGTTGACTGACATGATTTCGTTTTGGAAGTTTGTGTTTTCTTCATGACATTTTTCAATTTTTAGGTCTTTTTTAGGACATTTTCTGATTTTTAGGTCTTTTTTCAAGACATTTTCTGATTTTTAGGTCTTTTTTCAGGACATTTTCTGATTTTCAGGTCTTTTTTCAGGACATTTTCTGATTTTTAGGTCTTTTTTTAGGACATTTTCTATTTTTAGGTCTTTTTTCAGGACATTTTTGATTTTAGGTCTTTTTAGGACATTTTCTAATTTTTAGGTCTTTTTGTCGTTTTATGATTTTTTTTTGGATTTTGACATTTAAGAGGATCATGACAAATGCAAATGACTGATGCCTACACATGAGAATCCAAAGACAAACATGATTGTGCCCCCTAGTCAAGCTGAATACCAATTGACATGTGATGACAACGTTGTTTGACATAGGAAGGACGCATCCCAAAACAACATGAGGATGATGATAATGTGATGAAAGTATCGTGATCTACAACCAAGCCAGGAACATAGTCAAGTAATGTTTTGGATAATGTGCTTGTATGGATTAGACTCGTTGCATTTGGAATGACCTGGTTGGGACGATGGAGTGATGGAGTATCCTTAGACCGTTTGAAAAGGGAAAGCCAAGATAGGTGACAGGCATGAAAGGATAGAGGGTGGCCTTGGTAAATGATGGGAGACATGAGACTAAGGGAATTGTCATATGATTTTTAAGGACTATGTCGTATAGGGATAATGATGGAAATGACAGAATAGTTTGTGACAAAAGGATCGACATGTCAAGAGTTTTCCCCAAAGCATGATTTATGTGTGCCAATTTTATGTCAAGACCAAGGTAGGTGGAAAAATGGGTGGGGGAATGATATGGATGAAATTGATGGGTGTAAATGTTATGAGGAAAGTATGGGAAAATGAGACGACTTGCCCCCAAGTGTAAAAGTCCATATAGATGATTTATTTTACACATAATGCCTGTTTTCCAGGTTTTCATCATGGTACTTATCCAGCCTATTTGCTAGGTTTTCACCATTGGATGAAATTTTTTCTTTCTATTTTTTGACTTTTTGGTGTCACCAAGACGCTTGTTTTCCAGGTTTTCACCAGGGCGACAATTTTTTTTTTTTTTTTCAATTCTTTTGTATTTTTTATTTTGCAGATAGCCTAGATACTTTAGATGACCACTGACTGTTCTGATTCCACTGATGGTGTCAATGTAGAGACTGGTGCCATGATATGCCAATAATGACCTTGCTGAAGAAGTTTTCTTGTCAGGATCATAGCGGTTGTATACAACTGATCGATGTCATTGTGATCCTTTCTGGTACTAGAGTTGGCCTTATCAAAATACGCACATCGCAATAGAGTGCCATGAGATTCCTTGTGATAAAGAGTTGCTACCATGATGTGACAGATTTGTGACATGGGATTTTTGGACTTTAGGCGAGATGTAGGATTATGACAAATTATGGTAGACGTGGAAAGGTTGTTTGGATGTTTGGGTGAATCATTTTTTATTTTCCAAACTTGGGATGGTGGATGAAGTATTTTAAAATTTTGATTGGGACGACGTTTGGAACCAGCACTCTTAAATGCCTTGCTTAATGACCATTTTGAAGGAGGTGGACATTTATGATATGTGGGAGTCCTCTTGTCTTCTGGCTCCATATTTTGATTAAGTTTTTCTTTTGTCATATTTTCTTTTCTTGATCCACTTTTCTTTGGGATCCATTTTAATTTCATTTGTCCACTTGTCTTTTTGTCTGATTTGATGGCCTTTGACATTTGATTTTTTACTTTGTAAGAATTTTGTTTTTGTTGGTTCCAAAGGGAAGGTTTAAGATGTTGAGAATGATGGCTTATGGTGTGGGTGGATGGGGTGTTGGCAACAATCTTATGACAAGGATTTCTCATGGACTCTATTTTGACGTTTGTATCTGACAAGGTTTCCCCCAGTATCGAGGAGGTTCCATTGACATCATTTAATTTTCCAACTGAAGAATAGCTAAGACCTTGATGTCTACAATTTTCCCGGAGCTGTATTGGTTCTTGAATGCCTTGCTCATGTATGCCTAGTCCTTTTCCTTGATAATGCATGCTTTGAAAGATTATGTTTGCGATGGGGTATTTATTGTTTTGAAAGCAAGATGCTAACCCATCATAATGTATGTGAACACTATCACTTGGAATATTTTCATCTACAAGAAAGCCTGCTCTGACAAGAGTAGATGACCCTAGTTGATAAAGTGTCTTAGCTTCATTGTCATGTTGGCCATATTTTTGACTGATATCTTTGGTCTGATCTTTTGACATGTCAAACTCAGATGATTTTGTTGGTGCATCCAAGGCAATGTTGAACCCATCTTTATGGTTATTGTCATAGAGTCTACCAGATTTAGCTATAGCTTGACCATCTACAAATATGTCCATAGAAGACTCTTTTTTTGGAGTAAGATCATCTATGTGTCCCATGGAGGCAAGTGTCTCATTTTTGGAAGTGGATGTACTTGGATTTTGAGTAGGATTAGTCTCAGATGTTTGTTCATGAATGGCATAAAGGTCGATGAGTGGATCATTTTGGATTTCTTGGTCAAAGATAGGGTCTTGGTTGAAGATGGGGTTGTCATGGATGATATAATCGGAAATGGAATTTTTGTTAAGGATAGGTGTGTTTTGGATGTCATGGTTATCTTGAAGGGTTTCTTGAATGGACTTTAAGATAAGGTCATGGGATGGACTACCTTGTTCTTGACATGAAGGTGACATTATAATGTCATGCTTTGAGCTTTCATTTTGACATGTATCGTCAAGTTTAGACAATGGGATTTGACTTTGTACAATGATAGAATTTTTATGACTAAATGCAGCTTGTGAGGGAGTGACTTGAAAAGGATTAATGGATGAAGAACTAGGATAGGACATCGGAACTTGGACTGGACTAGTATGTGAAGGACTAGGATATGGCATGGGGACTTGGATTGGATTAATAAGGTATGATGTGGAGACTTGACATGAGTTGGTATATGGTTCATAAGGCATGTAGACTTGGACGGGATTGGTAGGTGAAGGACTAGAATATGATGTGGAGACTTGTAATGGACTAGTGGACAGTTGGTTTCCCTTGTCAAGGTTAGGATAAGGGTGATAAGTGGATGTTTGTTGTGAATTAATGGCATGATTTATGTTAAGTGAATTTTGATGGTGAGGGTAGACGAATGGAGGTCCCAAAGTATTTATGTCAAAGCCCTGTGGTAACTTAGTCCCTTGGTCCAAAAGCATGGATAAATACCTTTGAGGGTCACGTAAGACTAATTTTTCTACAAAGGAGGCTATATCAGGATTTTTCATTGCAACTTTTAAGTCTTCTACATATGCTCGTCCATTTTGGTCTCTTTGTATGAATGGTTCAGAAGGATTTTGTGATGAAAATGGCATGTTCATGGAAGATTGTATGTTCATGTTGTGAAATGGGTCGGAAAAAGTCCAATGTTGGTTCATGTCATAAGTGTTATTATCAATGTTGGGATTGAAATTTTGTCCAAAGTTTTCCATTTGTTTTCTCTGTCTTTGAAGTCTTGTTTCTACCATCAAAGAAATTTCTCAAATGAAGATGATAAGAATGACAACTAAATGCAAGGATGACACTAGCCTATGTTTTTATCTTTTTGTGTGATAAAGGATGACAATGCAATGAAATGATAATGCAAGTATATTTTTTGGATTTTTTTAGATAAAGGATGGCAATGCAAGACTATGTTTTTGGATTTTTTGACAATAAGGGATGCAATATGAAAATGTTTTCTAAAGAAAATGACTAATGCCAAAGGATAATGAAGACTAAGATGACAAGTTATGACACTAATTTTTTAAAAAAAAAATTGTGTTTTTGGAGGATGTCAATGCAAGGTGATAATGACGTTTGCCTAAGGAAAATGACTAATGCAAGGTGATAAATTGTTAAGAAAGGATGTCAAATTCCAAGGTGACAGTGAGGACTAATGTGAAAATGTTGGTTAAGGAAATAACCAATGCAAAGTCTAGATGCCAAATGAGGATGATGATGACAATATTTTGGATTTTAAAGATATGCAAGGTAAGGACTAAAATGATTTGAATATCTAAGGTATGCAAATGCAAAGGTCTAAAATGATTTTGAAAAAAGGTTTCCTAACCACCCCATGCTTGATCTATGTCTCACTTTTGGAATATGAAAGGACTTGTTTGAAGGACTAAATGACAAGGACAAATGAAAAATGAGTCTTCCTAGCTAGACTTTTGAGTCAGAAGGATCTCACAAAAGGACAATGACTAAAGGAGATAATGATGTCTAAGTCCAATGATAACCTAATTTTGAAAATCAAGATTTTGCAAAGTGAGGTAAGGTTGTCCTAATCCAAAATATGCAAAATGAGATGAGGACCTAAGTTTTAGTTTATGACTGAAAATGCAAATGGTGAAACCTAAGGATGAAGCTAAATATTTGCAAAGATGACCCTATGGTAAGATGCAAGCTAAAGTGCATAAGAAATGAGAGATTTGAGAAATTTCATGATTTGGTTTTGACATAATACTTCTAGGTTAAGACTGTTGTTTTGATGTTTTATTGAAAAGTCTGAGTTGGCTGAGGTTTTGTGTCTAGATTTGTGAATATTGTGTATATTGTTTGAAGATTTAGAAAACACTTGACAAGCACAATGTTTTGGTGTATGCAAATACACATGAGACAAGCACAATCCTAATAGGCCAAGGGTTTGTATACTTGATATAGCCCACCGATATACCCCGGATTGGTGCTAAACACCTTTCCTTCTCGAGAGCGGATAGCTTAGAAGTTTGGTGGCACTAGCTCCCCTCCACGCCTCATTAACGTCATTCAGGCACACCAACTTCGGATTCTTGGGTCATCACCTCCCAAGAACTGCTATCTCTACTCAAGGGAGTCAGTAGTGAGTATCTTCGGGCATGATACTGTACCCTGCACTATACCAAGCAATGGCTGAAAATGGTTGGCCTCTAAAACAAAAGGTGTCTAGTTAGGGCATCCGTTTGAGTGGCCACACATGGGGCGAGAGATTAATCACCAATTAGGTGGCACTCCAACCTGAAGAGGTTACACTCAATAGGGTTTATGGGAGTACTACTCCGTCCGTGTGACACATCCACACTCGTGGTACTTGAACTTTCCTCAAGCACCCATTTTATATCCCGGCTGGAAGTGGCTTGGCTTTAGCCTGTTACTGGTCGAGTCGTCCCTTAAGGTGAGTACTTTTTCTCTTAAGGCAGGCTCATTTCTAGAAATAATAACCATTTCTCTTACACCCAGGATCACTCGAAAGCGCAAGGGGAGAGGATACTTCGATTATTAAGTCGTGAGGGTGACAAAAAATAAGGTGGGTCTGGTTTTTTGATCACCTAGTTTTCACAAGGTGAGAGCATAATCACCTACCACCTTCAAGCACAGTCAGACAAAATAAAACACATGTTCATTTTAATACACCAAAAGAAGTGTTCCTAAACTAAAAATCACAAACGCATTATTTCAAAAATGAGTCTTCAACTAACAAAGCTGTAAAACCACAAATTAGTAGTTTCAATATATGCCTTGGACCAACGAGAAAGCTGCAAAAAAAACTAAGTTAGAACAAAAGATTAAAAACCAAACTAAAAGTTAGTAAATAATTAAACTAGAAAATAAAAAGACTAAACTAAGAAAAAAGAATTAAAGAAAACTAAAAACTAAGAGCTTGATTTTTTTGTTGCTCCAAAAGAAGCAGTTTTGGGAGCCCATTCCAAAGCCTCACGCTACAAACAAAAGATTAGTAAACCAAAAAAAAACTTTAATAAAAACAACAAATTAAAAATAGTGATAACTTTCTCACAACTAAACAAAACTTAAAATTGTAGATATCTATGGAAAGCTAAGACATAGAGCTTCAAAACCCAAAAAACATTTTGCAAAATTCTACAAAACAAAAAAATTATAAACAAAAGAAAAATCGGATTTTAATAATTAAATCTTAAAAAACTGTGATCAGTAAAATGGCCATAACTTTCTCAAATATTAACGAAATTTCAAATTGTTTAATGTTTCAGAAAGTTGAAAATGAGACCCAAAAAACCCAGAATTTTTTTTAAAATATTCAATGTGTCCATTCTTTTGTGCTCAAATTAAGATGACGGGATTTCGTATGCATTCTTGGCTGTAATCTGCAAAACAATGAAAACAAACCAAGAAAACAAACCAATTTCTCTGCAAGAAAAAAAATGTCAGATTCACCAAATTAAAATGAAAGAAAATAAAATAAAGTACTCCCCATCCTCTAGTCGCAAAATTAAAAAGAAAAATAAAGTAAAAAATAATACATCTCTAGGTGAAAACCGAAAGGCACCTTATGATGACAAAATAGTAAAAATAAAGGACGTATCCAAGGGTGAAAACCTCCCTGAGGCACCTAAGGGTGGAGGATTGGACTTTCTCCCCATGGACAGAGAAAAATCAGCAATGCTTGTAGAAGACACCATACTAGTTAATATAGCTACTGTGGAAGACCCCAAAATGGTCCTCTTTGCGGCATCATTGACAGAGGCTGAACAACCAGTATTTCAAAAGTTCTTCTCAAAACGCAAGGTAAACTTTGCATGGTCTTATTCCGACATGCCAGGATTAGATCCTGAGTCAGTATTGCATCACTTGCCATTATTGCCAGATGCCAAGCCAGTAAAACAAAAGCTAAGAAAAATGCACCCGCAAGTGGCATTGTTGGTTAAAGTTGAACTCAAAAAGTTGTTGGATGTGGGTTTTATCAAATCAATTGACTATGCTGAGTGGATATCCAACCTCGTACGTGTCACTAAGTATACTGGATAGATTTGTGTATGCACAGACTTTCGAGACCTCAATAAAGCATGTCCTAAAGATGATTTTCCTCTACCGAACATTGACATCATTGTGGACCTTACAACTGGATATGAGATGTTGTCCCTTATGGATGGTTTCTCGGGTTATAATCAGATTCGTATTGCCCTTGAAGATCAACACAAAACTGCTTTCACATGCCCTTGGGGTACATACTGTTGGACTGTAATGCCGTTTGGTCTTAAAAATGCAGGTGCTACATATCAAAGGGCAATGACAACAATATTCCATGACATGATACACACATTAATGGAGGACTATGTAGATGACCTTTTGGCAAAGTCATTGACAAGAAAAAATCACCTTTCAGTATTAGACAAACTTTTCAGGAGATTGGAACAGTATAAGGTCCGGTTAAACCCAAAAAAGTGTTTTTGGTGTAGCATCAGGCAAGTTATTGGGATACATAGTCTCCTGTAGAGGAATTGAAGTTGATCCCGCTAAATTCAAAGATATATTGGATATGCCTCCTCCTAAGGGAATCAGTGACATAAGAATGCTACAAGGTAGACTTCAATCCATCAGATGATTTATTGCTCAACTCGCAGATAGGTGTCAACCATTCCAGTATCTTCTACGCAAAGGGATCCCCTTTGTGTGGACAGATAAGTGTCAAGAAGCATTCAACCAGATCAAACAGTATTTATTGTCACCTCCAGTTCTCATGCCTCCTATCCAAGGAAAACCATTAATTTTGTACATCTCTGCAACTACTTCAGCACTGGGGGCATTACTAGCACAAAATGACTATGAAGAAAAAGAGAGGGCCATATATTATATCAGTCGAACACTGGTGGTGTATGAGCTAAATTACACACCCATTGAACGTTCTTGTTTGGAAGTTGTATTTGCAGCCCAAAAATTAAGGCATTACATGTTAAACCATAAGACACATTTGGTAGCTAAGATTGATCCCTTGAAGTACCTCTTGAGTCGAGCAACATTGACTGGACGTTTAGCAAAATGGATTACAATCCTTAGTGAATATGATATTCAATATGTGGAACGAAAAGCCATCAAGGGACAGGTAATAGCAGACTAGCTCGCAAATGCACCAATACCAGATAACCATCCTCTTACAACAGAATTTCCAGATGAGTCTGTATGTCATGCAGAATCTAAACAAATTTGGCAATTATACTTTGATGGATCTCACACTAATCATGGATCAGGAGCTGGAATATTATTCATTACCCCACAAGGAGACTCCATCCCAAGGTCATTTCGCATAGCATTTCCATGCACTAATAACATGGCAGAGTATGAAGCATTAATTACAAGACTTCGAATGGCTATCAAGTGGAAAATTAGGAATTTACAGGTCCTCGGCGATTCTCAACTAGTTATAAACCAAGTCAATGATGAATATGAAACCAAAGATGAGAAGCTAATTCCTTATAAATGAATGGTTGACACTTTCCTAACATATTTTCACAGACTATTCTTTGAATTGATTCCAAGAACACAGAATAAGGCTGCTGATGCTATGGAAACTATTGCATCTTTGCTTGATATTCCCAGCAATGTCCCACAGTTTGAGTTTTTGGTTGAGCAGTTATTGGTTCTGGCTTATGATGTCCCTGAATTAGAAATGGTTCCAGTTCCCCCTGGTACAAGGACATTTTTGACTACCTTCATTCATAGATCCTTCCCCAAAACTTTTCTAATAACCAAAGGAAGTCCTTTATCCACAAAGCTGCACATTATACCATCATTAGCAACACCCTTTATTGTCGTAGCTTTGACAATACCCTTCTCTGTTGTCTCAACACTAATGAAGCAAAAGCGACCTTACAGGAAGTACATGAGGGTATATGTGGGTCCCATTCGAGTGGCCCAACCTTAGCTAAAAAGATTATGATACTTGGTTACTATTGGCCGACACTAGAAAAGGATGCACTAGAATTTGTAAGAACTTGTCGCCAATGTCAGATTCATAGTGATTTGATTCACGCTCCAGCACAAGAGTTGAGGCTGATCACTTCTCCTCGGCCTTTCACACAATGGGGACTTGATCTCGTGGGCAAGATTCACCCTACATCCTCCAATGGACACAAATTCATTATCACTTCCACTGAGTATTTTACTAAGTGGATCGAGGCCATTCCACTCACTTACATTACCGGCGAACAAATCTCCAAATTCATCCTCAATTATATCATTTGTCGGTATGGCATTCCACAATCCATCATCACAGATAATGGTCGTCCCTTCAAAAACCATGAAGTCTGTGAATTATGTCAACATTTCCATTTTAGCCACCACTTTTCCACGCCATATTACCCACAAGGAAACGGTCAAGTTGAGGCATCTAATAAAACCATTATCAAACTTCTTAAAAAGACTGTCAATGATGTTGGTCATGACTGGCACATCCAACTCAACCCTGCTTTGTGGGTATACCACATGAGCATTCGTACTCCCACCGGTGCCACTCCTTTTTCCCTTGTCTTTGGAGCTGAAGCCATCTTGCCCATAGAGGTCAAAATTCTATCTTTGCGAGTCTCCATCAAAGGCCTCATCACTGATGAAGAATACAGACAATCAAGACTACATGAGTTAGAAATGCTAGATGAACGCAGACACAATGCATTGAATCATTTACGAGCATACCAAAATCATCTTTGCAGAAGCTATAACAAAAGGGTGATGACTCAACAGTTCAACATTGGTGACTTAGTTCTCATGCAAAATCCCAAGAATCAATTAGATAGGGAGAAGCCAAGAGAATTTGAGCCCAATTGGCTGGGCCCTTACGTCATCATAGCATCATTTGGTTCTGGAGCATATTAGTTAGCTACTCCTGAAGGTGAACAGTTGGCAGAGCCAATCAACAGTCTGCATTTGCGCAAATTTTATGCATAGCATCAGAAAGCATGTCTGAAAACCAGTAAAAATACAAAAAAATTGGAAAATCAAAAAAATCGTCACCTTGATGAAAACCTAGCAAATAGGCATCTTGGTGACACCAAAAAAAAAAAAAAAAAAAGAATAAAATGACAAAAATAAAGAGAAATAATTCATCCAATAGTGAAAACCTGGTAAACAAGCGCTTTGGATAAGTACCATGGTGAAAACCTGGCAAACAAGCCATGTGTAGTCAGTCATTGCTGTGCCATCTACTGTCACTCTATCTACCTTTGTCCCTAATGAACATACTCTTTTTCGACATTCACCATAACACTTTGTCCTAATATCATGATATTTCTATCCATGGCTGACAATAGTTGAAATCAAGTCTTGCATATGGTCCTCTGTCCATGATAATCATGCCTTTTCTTTACATTTCATTTTTCCTTGGCTCATACTCAACTTGACTAGGGGCAAACTTTTATCATGAGACTGCAGTGGGTACCGCACGTGATCCTAAAAATCAGAAAATGTCCTGAAAAAAGACCTAAAAATTAGAAAATGTCTTGAAAAAAGACCTAAAATTAGAAAATGTCTTGAAAAAAGACCTAAAAATTAGAAAATGTCTTGAAAAAAGCCCTAAAAATCAGAAAATGTCTTGAAAAAAGCCCTAAAAATTAGAAAATGTCCTGAAAAAAGCCCTAAAAAATAGAAAATGTCCTAAAAAAAGACCTAAAATTAGAAAAGTGTCCGAAAAGAGACCTAAAATTAGAAAATGTCTTCAAAAAGCCCTAAAAATTAGAAAAATGTCTTGAAGAAAACACAAAAATTCCAAAAAACATAGTCATGTCAGTCAACCACAGTCACGTCAATTTAAGTCTTCATTAGTCTTTGTCATTGTCGAACTACGTTGTCTCTACGCATTTGCTACGTAGGCAAGGCTCATCTTCGAACCCCCGAGACATTACGTCAGTCCTATTAGGTTTGTCAAAATAAATCATGGCTCAATCTTTCGTCGATAAGACAAAGTCTTTGGTCGTGTCGAACTACGAGGTCTCTGAGTGCATGACGTAGGCAAGGCCATCTGTCGATGAGCCCCCGAGGCCGCACTAGGTCAGTCCATTAGGGTTCATTGCACAATTTTTGCACACACATGAAACAGTCTTTAAACTTGAATGAACAATCTATCCAAGTGAACTTTGACAATCTATCAATGGAACATGACAACCATCTTGGCATATCAAAATCAGTCAATCTCAATCAAACTTAGTCAAGCTAGTCAAATCTTGCTTACTCTTCAGATGTGTCCTTCTGAAGGGTAGCCCGTCATTTAATCATTCCCTAGGATGCGTCCTTCCTAGGCATCGTCATCGTCATTTGACATTTTGAGCAATCCTCTTGACATTTAAGAACCACTCCTCTTGACATCAATGTTCTTTCAGATGTGTCCTAAAGAACAACCCTAGCATCTTGACATTAAAACCTTGACACCCTAGCATCTTGACATTAAAACACTTGGAAAATACTTGGCACTTGTCTATTGATTTTTCATCATGTTACTAGTTTTTCAGCGAGATCTCGACAACAGGATTTAGAGAAGCAGCGACGTATCATGAGGTTTGTTTTGTCTTTTGACACTCATGTTACTAGTTTCTCAATGATGTCCTGACTCTGGGATTTAGAAAAGCAGCGATGTATCATGATGATGGTTTTGGCTTTATTTTGTGCTTTTTGGTAATGATGTTGCTAGTTTCTCGAGGATGTCCTGGAAATAGGATTTAGAGAAGCAACGACGTTTCATGATTTGTCTTTCTTATCTTTTTCTGCTTGTGGTTGGTTATGGAAAAAAGACTGGGGAAAATGTGCCTTTTTATATGAGTCATGATCATCCTTGTTTGCGACTGCTTATCTCACATGATGGTACAACCTTGCACACCTTGGTCTACGTCATATCATGGTGTTTGTTGGCCATTACAATAATCTGCCCAATGATGATAAATATAAAAATGTAAGTATGAAAGTTGGTTCCCCTATCTTTTTTTTTCATCTAGCTTTCCATCTTCATCCTCCCTTCTCTTCCACGCTAATATCCATCCCCTTCCAAGCTAACATTTCTTCTATCTTTCATCTTCTAGTCTTCTCATCCTTTTCGAGAGCACACCCATGTTCTTGGAACCTGTCTGTCCTCTTGAGGGGGCATACCATAACCCTCCTCGTCATTCTTTCTCATCTTATTTTGCATTGGGGCATGACTTTGACTTATTTTTCTTTGTCACAATGCGACAGGCTGCATTATGACAAAGAGGGAAAAAATGTAGACACATAAAAATGTCCTAAGCCTTCAAGCGTCATTTTTCTTCATCCTCATCCTTCGATAATTGAATAATTTTAGTTATTCAATTATGTTTGATTATATTCCTCTATTAATTAAATAATTTTTAATAATTATTTAATTAATTCACTTTCTAATATTTATTCTATCCCAAGCGGAGTTAAATAAACTAATTGGTCACTAATTTCTTTTGTTCAATAGTTAAATAAATTATTATTTATTTAATTATTTTGTCATCTTTCATCTATGGTTAAATGTTGCCATTAATTATTTATCTATTCATGGTCCTTTAATTCTTCCATAGTTAAATAATTATTAAAATCATTTAACTATCCTATACCTTCCTATTAAATATAATCTAAATTAATTATTTAAGGTCTTTTATCTCTCCATTTAATTAAATTAATAAATTTAATTAAATGCTCCTTTCTTTTTTTTTCAAATAAATAATTTGAATAAATAATTTATTTTCCACTTGTCCATTTCCTCTATTTTCAAATAAATAATTTGAATAAATTATTTATTTTCCACTGTCTATTTCCTCTATTTTCAAATAAATAATTTGAATAAATAATTTATTTTCCACTTGTCCATTTCCTCCATTTTCGAATAAATAATTTAAAATAAATTATTTATGCACCACTTGGTCAAAGATGCCCTGTCATAATCCCCTGTCATAACATTCATTTCCTGTCATAGCCTGCATGTCTTGCATGTCTGTCATAGCCGTCAGGTGTCATAGCCGTCGGCATCATAGATTTTCCATGCATGGCATATTTTTGGTGCATCAATTCCGGACCATTGATCTTGGCATCTTTTCTGAAACTTAATCTCAACCATCCATTTCGTAACATCCCTCTCATGAATTCCCATCCATTGATCTTGGAATCTTTCTAGAAGATTAATCTCAACCATCCATTCGAATGGTTGTCTATAAAAGCAACCTTCCTTCTCCATTTTCAGCTGAACAGCTATTTTTCTGAGTCATGTTGAGATTATGATTCCTCTAATACAAGCAAAAGAAACTTTTAGGGTTCCTCCAAATACAGTTTTCATAAAGTGGGGTGAAATGAGTCAAGAGGACACATATGATATACTATCCCGGATTTATAGAGAACCACAAGACTTAACTCCCTTGCCAATAACAATATATGGAAAAGGATATAGCATGATGAAAGCAAAAGGGAGTTGTTTGTATAGAGGAATAGAATAGGTAAAGTGACAGCCAACACTCCTAAACTATTAAACCACATCCAAACAAGAGAATACAAAAAAATGGAGATTTCAAAGTGAAAGCAAATAAAATAAAGTACTCCCCATATTGTAGTTGATTCCTTCTCTTGCTCTCCTTCTTCTTGTTATGCAACTTTGCCCTCAGATTTGTTGAAATACTTGTGCAAGACCTGCAAATGGTAGCAAGAAAGTTGGAGAAGAATAGCTGTTAAGCCGAAAATGGAGAAGAAAGGTTGCTTTTATAGACAACCATTCGAATGGACGGTTGAGATTAATCTTCTAAAAAGATTCCAAGATCAATGTATGGGAATTCATTAGAGGAACAAATGGAGATTTTAAAATGAAAGCAAATAAAATAAAGTACTCCCCATATTGTAGTTGATTCCTTCTCTTGCTTTCCTTCTTCTTGTTATGCAACTTTTCCCTCAGATTTGTTGAAATACTTGTGCAAGACCTGCAAATGGTAGCAAGAAAGTTGGAGAAGAATAGCTGTTAAGCTGAAAATGGAGAAGGAAGGTTGCTTTTATAGACAACCATTCGAATGGACGGTTGAGATTAATCTTCTAGAAAGATTCCAAGATCAATGGATGGGAAATCATGAGGGATGTTATGAAATGGATGGTTGAGATTAAGTCTCAGAAAAGATGCCAAGATCAATGGTCCAGAATTGATGCACCAAGAATATGCCATGCATGGAAAATCTATATGTGATGGCTATGACACACAGGACTATGACGGACATGCAAGACATGGGACTATGAGGAAATGAATGTTATAGCCAGGGGATTATATGGGGCATCTTTGACCAAGTGGTGCATAAATAATTTTATTTTAAATTATTTATTTGAAAATGGAGGAAATGGACAAGTGGAAAATAAATTATTTATTCAAATTATTTATTTGAAAATAGAGGAAATAGACAAGTGGAAAATAAATAATTTATTCAAATTATTTATTTGAAAATAGAGGAAATGGACAAGTGGAAAATAAATAATTTATTCAAATTATTTATTTGAAAAAAGGAAAAGAGAACATTTAATTAAATTTATTAATTTAATTAAATGGAGAGATAGAAATTAGACCTTAAATAATTAATTTAGATTAATTATTTAATAGGGAAGGTGGCATGGGATAGTTAAATGATTTTAATAATTATTTAACTATGGAAGAATTAAAGGACCGTGAATAGATAAATAATTAATGGTAACTATTTAACTATAGATGAAAGATGACAAAATAATTAAATAAATAATAGTTTATTTAACTATTGAAGAAGACGAAGAAATTAGTGACACAATTAGTTTATTTAATCGGCCGGGATAGAATAAATATTAGAAAGTGAATTAATTAAATAATTATTAAAAATTATTTAATTAATAGAGGAATATAATCAAACATAATTGAATAACTAAAATTATTCAATTATCGAAGGATGAGGATGAAGAAAAATGATGCTCGAAGGCTTAGGAAATTTTTATGTGTCTACAATTCCAACACATATGAGTTACCCTGATGATCTAGTTGCTATGAGTCTCCCTGACATCTGCTAGACCAAACTATCGGCCAGAGGTCTCCACTCGGCAAAAGGTTACAGCGAAGGCCACAAGTCATAGCGACATCATCAGTTGGCAAGATAGAAGCAAAGTCTCAGTGACATGAGCAAAACACAAGGTTACTAAACTACTAGTCGTCCAAACAACATGAATGTCATAGCGACCATGCTTTCTCAGAGGTTTCAGCCTATGAGATTGAGGAAATAATTCCAACAAAAGTTGCTACTCTACAAGAACAATAATGCAAATAATAAAATAGACATAATATCACCTTCCCTTCTACAAGCACTCAAGTTCGATAGAGGAGGAAGAAAAACAATATCACCACACCAAAGAGGTAGAGCTTTGTGAACCTACAATAGAAATGGTGTTGGAGAAGAGAGAGGTTGTAGATGCAAAGTATGGAGCTAGTAGCAACAAGAGAGAGTGAGAATTAGCTTGAGAATGAGAAAGTGAGAGCGCTTAGAGAATGAAAAAATGGAGTTAAAATGGACAAATTAGAGGAAAATAGTCATTCCTGATAGTCAAGATTTGGCAAGGAGATGTTACATTCGCAGGTGGCTAGGAAAATAGTCATTCTTGATGTAGGAATCTTGTCAGGATGCTAGTGTAGCATGCAGACGTCTACATGATGCATGCGCATCCCCAACAAAAATTCCCTCCATCGATGCTAGATGATAGGGACACATGGAAAAGTGGTGAAAAAATGGCAGATTTTTACATTATTGGACTTGTAAGGCTAAAATGAAGGTAAATTAATGGGAAATTGCATGGGGTGCAAATTTATGCCATTACATTTTTCCCTCACTTTAGCAAGCATGTGTGTCAATGTATATCAAAGCTAAAGTAGAAAGAGGTTCAAGAGAATATATTTCAATTTTTGAGGAAGTAGATCTTCGATCTAACATACCTTGGTGTGAAAGAGAGAGCTCCACCAAGATACAAAGATGACATGGATCTTTGATCCTACAAAGCTAGTTGTGATCTCAACACAAAAATGTTAGGCTATAGACAAACATGCTAGGTGAAAAATCTAATCATAAAAGACATACATTCATAAGACACAAGAAGACACAAGTCAGCATAATAAGACAATCTGATCAGATAACACACAGGACACACACTAATCAAATAGATAATCTTGTGATTGATGCAAACTACATTGTAGGATAGTCATAAAAAAGATGGGTCTAGTTAGGTTTCCCCCAAGCTAGATGCAAAGATATAAGATGTCTAACACCAAGAGACGTGGCATCAAATACCAAATAAAAGACACAAAGGAATCCTCCTCAAGACATCAAGAGACCAAGGAATCCCTTTTTTAGAAAGCAAATTTCAGAAAGGGGTTCTTTCAGCAGAGAACCCTTCAAGACATCAAGACACTAAGGGGCCCTTTTCAAGGAACATACCATTTGAAAGACACACAATTTTTTATAAGTGATTATGTCATCAATGAATCCTTTTGAAAGATACTTCATCAAGGAATCCATTGGAAATAATACTCCTTTTTCAAAGGAAAATTTTCACTCTTTTGCTTACAGGATCCTTTCCAAAAGAAGTTTTTTTCAAGGAGTCATTTTTTAAAGAAAACATCCTTTTGGAAAATGAGAGAATTTTAAAATTGAGGGATCCTTTTTTTCAAGGAATTCATTGTAAATAAATTTGACACCAAGGAATCCTTTTGAAATAATTTGCCATGTTGAAAAATAGAAAAGAATGGCAGCCCCCCCTTAGGATGATGTGTGTTGCGCAAAGGAGCACGTGACATCGTAAGGAGAGAAGAAAGAAAATATATGTTGTGGCACGCAATATATAGAGAGATGTATCTGTGGTATGTTGTCACACACGTGAGGGAAAACACATTGAAACCATAACATCAAGAAGCAAATTGACAAAGACGAAGAAATCAATAGATAGGGGGATCTGAGAATTTTAGGTCAAAATTGCTCATAGATATAAATAGATAGATATAATATAGTATATGTATGAACTATCATCAATCCTCAAATTTCTCAATACATGAAGAATGACATATGAAGACAAAGTAAAACAAAAATTGGGTCAACATGGAAGAAGGTTTAAGTGCCTTCAATTCTTTGTATCATCCCCAATATCAAAAAGTAATATTACGACACATAAAAGAATGATGACATAAATAGAAGAAATGTACTATAGATTTTTGTGCATGTATCCAAGTACCTAAAAGGGTAGCAAGAGTCCTCTATGACATATCACAAACATAAAAATACAAGCATGGGAGAACATAAACACACAAACAAATCTAATCTATAGATGTAGAAGAGGCACTACCCTAGTCCTCATCAATTAGCAAGTCATCCTGCTCCCAATCTAGATCATTATAAGGGGAGGGAGGATGAGCCTACAAGGGTAGGATAGCAAGGGTAGTACCCTATGAATCACCTACAACAAGAGCCAAGAAAGAAGGCCCCTCAAGTTCCTCTTCACCAAGTTCCTATGAAGAAAGGTCATCAATTTCAAAAAAATTGAGGACAAATTTTGGATATCATCCACTAAGTTGAACATGCACTTCTCAAGAGTTCTCTATGTCAACTTAGTAGGATAAAGATAAGACACCAGAGATTCACTGTCTACTTCAACAAAACATTTAGTGACAAACTCTAGGGAAGCGGGGGCTACCTCCATCACAAGGACAACATAAGCCAAGACAAAACTAGCCTCCAAAGGAGGCAAACCCCTCTTATGACCATTGTGTGTGGTGGGGTCATCCTCCAACTTACACTTCAATCTAAAGGATGTGAGATCCCCATACAAGAAGCAGAAGAGGACGAAAAAGATGAAGCCATAGGGGACACCACCTTTGTATGAGGCATGTTAATGAGCTACAAGAAAGGAGGGATGTCCAAGAGGGACATTAGAAGAGGAGGCTTCATGGAGGGAGTGATGAAGACCTACATCCTTTTGGGGTGAGCATGATCAGGGCTCATTGGAGGAGCATAAAGAAAAACTGAAGCAATGGAAACTGAAGTAGGAATAGTAGAAGGAAGCAAAGAAATAGAATAAGCTACAGAATTAGATGCAACTGGCTCCCCCTCTTTCTTCTATGAGGTGGTGTTCTCCATGGTTAGATCCTTCTACCTGTGCTTGCACTCATGCACAAGTTGGTTACATTGGTTGTGAGCACTGGAGGATGCAGTCTGGGAAGAGGTCAGAGGCTACTACTCAACTACAAGAGAATCCTTCACAACCATTTCTAGTGGAAGGGTGGTCCCCTAAGGAGGCATAGGAGAAGAAAAAACAATAGGAGGAGATATATACATTAGAGCCTCGATGATGGGCCTCTTCACATTTGCTGCTTGAGGGATAGGTGGAAGAATAGTTGGAGGTTGCAAAGGTCGGGACATGGGAACAACCCCATGGGAATGCTTCCCCTTTCCATAGACAATGGGTTGGGGAACCATGGGTAGAATAGGAAACTGAAAATCCTGATGCTTTTCCTTCCACCATGTGGGCACCATCACACTCCCCATGTGAGGAAAAGAAGCAAGAACTAAGGATTCCACCACAGGTTGGGAAGTAGAAGCAAGTAGAGTGAAAAATTTAGAAGGAGAAGGCTCTAGTGTGGGAGCAAGCTTCTCCTTCCCTTTTGATGGGGAAAAAGAAATATAACTTGTTGTTGCACTGTCATAGAGGCCTTCATAGAAATAGTATAGGGAGACACAAGGAAACTAGCCTTCAATGTCAATCCTCCAGTCTTATATTTAGCATAAGCTTGATATAACAAATCTCCTCTTGGAGGGATAGGTCTGATCAAGGCGGGCCAAAAGTGATCCAAAGAGAATCCCCCACGTGAAACTAGTGGTTTGTAGCTAGTATCATGAACCACGTGCACAACACCCTCATAGGGTAACTTAAAACATTTATGGACTATAGAGGCAACACCATTCATAGAGGCCAGCCATGGAATGCCTAGCCTAACTCTGAACAGGTCAGACTCAGGGATCACAACAAATGACACATCAGACTTTGAAAATAGAAATGGCACCCATAGGGGAAATAGAAAGTTCATCGTGAGTATGGAGAGTGGATTGCAACTCTTCATGTTTCTCCTTATGTAAACTATTTATGGACAAGGTTTCCTCCATTATCACATTCACCTGGCTTTTCAAATCAATTATGACACCAATCACTGTGTTTCCATTAATCCAAGAAGGAACATACAGTGAGGAATGCTCCTTGTTTAGTGGTAAATCATGCGAGGTAAAAGTTATATCAATCCTAGCACTTGTGTTCTCAATAGGAGGAATATGTGTGAATGAGACCATTTTCACATACTTAGATGGGACTAGCTTAGAAGATGTAGAAAACTATGTGACTAGATTTGTAGATAATGACCTACCAAGATTTTGTTCTCATATGTCGAGGACTCTTTCTAAATGTATGTCCAGATTTCAAGATTGGGTCATAAAGCTAAATTCCTTACAATGCACAAATATATGACACACCTAAGACACAAGAGAAAGATTCCCAACACAAATAAATGAAACAAAGGATGTTCAAGTTGGTTTCACCAAAATGTAGAGAAGGGGGATTCACCACCACCGAGACTTTTAGGTCATGGAAGAGCCTGGGGGAGCGAAATTCCCTAAACTACCTTGAACTACCTAATAAGTTGAAAAGGAAGGGACAAGCTAGAAAGGATGAGAAAATAGGACTCTATTTCCTTTCTACTTATGACAGGTATTTTTTGGAATTAGGTGAGCCAACAATATAGGTCTCAGACTACAAACTAGATGGCTCCCTAATAGAGGACATCAGCATGAGGGTCAAACTTCAATGCACCACTCTAGAGTCTTATAGACACGTTGGCATCCTTATGGATAGAGAGTCAAGTAGCAACTAGAAAGACATAGGGTATATTGACAACCCAAATGTTCTGGTTTTATAGTTTGACAACAATGTACAAAAATGCAAAGTACAACAAGAAGAAAACTATAAAAGCTACTCTAATAGCAAAATTACAAAGAAAGAAGAAGAATTCCAACTTACTCAAGGTCTAATTTGCTAGCTAGCGCCAAGTAATCAGATAGCACCTACACACATAGTAACAAGAAAAATGTTGGGGTTGTGTTTTGGAACTTTCCTTAGTCAAGTCCTTGTTTCGATGTTCCCACCTCCATGGATAGCCAATAGACAATGAGATATAGAAAAGAAACAATGAAGTAGATAGAAAAGACACAATCTAATAGAGAGCAATGACAACTTGGATGCTACTATATGCAAGAATGATAATGCACATTTAATCAAATAGATGCAATATCACCTTTCCTTCTACAAGCACTCAAGGTCGATAGAGGAAGAACAATATCACCATGCCAAGGAGGTAGAGCTTCATGAACCTACAATATCAATGGAATTGGAGAAAAGAGAGGTTGTAGAAGCAAAGTATGGAGCTAGTAGTAGCAAGAGAGAGTGAGAATTAGTTTGAGAGTGAGCAAGAAGTGATAGAGAGCTTGAGACAATGAAATAATGGAATTAAAATGGACAAATTGGAGGCAAATAGTTATTCCTAGCAGTCAAGATTCTGCAGGGGATGTTGCATTCATAGGTGGCCAAGAAATGTAACATTTTTGTAGCATCCTGACATAGGAATCTTGTCAATACACTAGTACGACATGTAGACATCAATGTGGTGTGTGCATGTCCCCGATGTAGAAATTCCCTTCACTGATGCTAGACAATAGGGACACATGGAAAAAGCAGAGAAAAATTTGTAGGTTTGTACATTATCATATTTGTAAGGCTAAAATAAAGGTAAATTAACGAGAAATTACACGGGGTGCAAATTTATGCCATTATAGGTAGGTTTTCATTCAGTCTCCTAGCCAACACTTTTTCCAATATTTTGTATGAGACATTAAGAGGGTAATGGGTCTCCAATTCCTAATATTTCTCTTGACTCCATCTTTTGGCAACAAATTTATTGTCCCCTTATTTATGTTTTCCCTAAAGGAACCCCTTTCAATTCCTTCTTGGTACATCCTAAATAGGTCCTCCATTATCCAATCCATATTTTCTTTGTAAAATTCAACTAGTAAACCATCTTCCCCATGTGATTTCCCATTTGGTAGGGAGATAATGGCATTACTAATCTCCTCCTTAGAGATCTTCATTTCCATCTTACCCTTCATTTCTTCACTAATTCATTTAGGGATGATCTACTTACAAAAATTTGGGCCTTGCTAACATGATCATTTTCATCCTCTACAATAAACAAATCCTTAAATTTTTTAAGGAATATTTCCCTTATTTCAAATCATTATTGTAAACACATACATAATCCTTCCTGAGAGAACTGGTGGATTCAATAGCCTATTTGGCTCTCAACATATTGAAAAATACTTAGTTCCCTTGTCACCATCTTTGACCCAATTTAAATTTTCCCTTACCATAGCACCTTGAGCTTCCTAATTTGGAACTTCCTAAGTTTATACCTTATTTTATATTTTCCCCCAAGTTTTCACAGTTCTTATTGTTTTACAATTTAGATTTAGTTTCCAAGAGCTCGTCTTGGAGTGAACACTCAATCCTTCTACTTTCTATAGCAATTTTTTTCCAAATGTCTTTAATAGTGTTCTCAAGTTAGATGTCAAGTCTACTTAGTATTTAATGGAAGAGTATTTTGGGTCCATTATCAATTTTATTATTCTTAGTGTTTTGATATCATATAAATAATCTTGGCTCTTAAGGATCTCAATGTTCAACTTATATAGGCCCTCTTTCCTCTTATATGCATTATAGCCACAAGAGTTGAAAATAATTTTTGCTTCAATTAGGTAATGATTAGATAGTTTTTTAGGTTCAACTTGAATATAGTTGTTGTATTTTTATTTTAATATTCATTCATTCACATAAAATTGGTCCAACCTACAATACGCTCTCTTATTAGTACTTTGGTTGAACTACACTAAGTGAACCAAATACCCTTTCTATCTTTCTTTCTCCCCTCCAAAAGGTCATATAACTTCAACATTTTCTTCATCTTGGACCAATAGAATTGCTCATTCCCTTTCCATCCCTAGGGGTACCCTCCTATTTTCCCTCTTTGTATTCCACCATATTGAAGTCCCCCCAATGATCTAGGGTACTTTAGGAAAATTTTCCATACACTATCTCCAAACCTCAATCCTATCTTTGTATTCATTAGGAGCATAAATTGAACATATACCAATTAATTGCTTGTTCTTTTTCCAATATTACCTAGATACATCTATTACAATTTGAAACACTATTTTTGGTAATATAAGCCTTCCATTTTTGACCAATTAGAATTTCCAATCCTCCTTCCCCTTTTGGTGTTTTGTGTGAAAAAACTCAACATTTCTCCACCCAAATCTTAAATCATTATGTAGTTGGAAGTCAATACCTTTAACTTCCTAAAGAATCAAATAATCTAAGTCCTTGGAGTTGCACATTTCTCTCAACACATACTTCCTATCAGGAGATTCTAGCCCTCTAATATTCCAACTTATGTGATTTATATTCATTTATGAAGAGGGGGAGCTAAGGGGTTCTTATGGTTCATATATAATCTATCAAAACAAGAAGGTAAACCTTCCCCTTTACCTTTTTCCCCAATTTTTGAGCACTATTGATTTTTCTCACCTCTTTCCTTTTTTTTATTTTCATCCTCTTTAGCTTCTCTTTTCCCTTTTATCTTCTTTTCATTTTGAGCCTCTTGGTATAAGGGGTTAAAGCAATTAATATCTTTGTTTTCCTTTTTATATTTGCATTCATATGGAATCCCATCTAAATCCAGAGATTTTGTAGCTTTGGAAGGTCTAGGGGTCTCTTAGTCTTTCTTCTATTGATTTTTTCTTTCAATTTGTCAAGCACAATTTAGATTGTGCATTCTTTTTATGTTTTACAATAATTTATTTTCCTTTCTCTTTTTTCTGGTAAACTAGCCTCTAAATCTTGTCTCAGTTCTTTGTCTCTCATTACCCACATTTGGATTCAATTCAATTGGGGGCACCACCATTGGAGATTCGTTTACCTCATAGGCTTCTGACGGCTCCACATTTGGGGCACCCTCTTTACCATTCTACACATTATCCTCTAGGCACTTGATTGAGGCTTGACTTCTTCATTATATTTCCCCTCTTCCATATCTTATTATCTTCCTCTAAGGATTTTTGTACAATATGGCTATTGAACTCAGCCCTCAAGGTTTTATTTCTTTTTCTATTCAAAATTTTGGGGTAATCTTTTTTATGCCCATTTGTTTTACAAAGAAAGCAAGAATTCAACCCTCCCAAAGCTTTAATTTCACACTTGAAATTCCTTCCTTCTATTTCAAATTCTATTATCTCGGGTATTTCAACCCTAGTATTAAAAGAAACCAACATTCTTGCATTCATGTGAGGTAGTGTAGATTTAGTGTGACCTTCCACTTTCAAGATTCTACCTATAGGTTTTAATAACTGAGGCAGAAAAACCCATATTTGTGGAGGTACATTTTTTACATTTATCCACTTTGGTGTTGAACAAAATAGAATTTTTTTTTGTGAGGCTCTGAGGGACCAACACCGCTCTAAAAAGGGTTTTTGTAATATTCTAGAAATCTTTTTCCAACACTTCTTTTGCATATTATGGTTTTTCAAAAATAAAACAAAAATCCCTCTATGAATCATTTTATGAAATGAAATATGAATACCCATTTTCTTACTCCAAACATTTTTTAACCAGTTATCAAAAAAATTGAGTAGGTAGATTGTTATTATCCATATATATATAAGAAAAATAGAAATGTTTTTAAGCCTATTTTCTTCTTTTTAATAGTATTTAGCATCTCTTTGTTAAGATTAATCCTTAAAAACCTAGGAATTAGAAAGTCCTTACCTATTTCACTTTTTCCTCCTGCTTCATCTCCTCCTACTCTAGTGGACCCTACACTATCTCCTTTGACTCCCACATTGAATTTTTCTTTGTCTAATGATACTTTTGGTTCCTCTACTTGCAACACTTCCTTGAATGATTTACAAGCTCCATCTTGTTTAGTACCCACCCCACTAGTAGATGCCAAGTCCTTTTCCATACACTCACTCATGTGCAATTAATGAATCTATGTGAGCACACACCCAAACAACCTTAAGGTACCTACCATACCCTTGCCCTAACTACAAATGCCAATTTACAAAAACACAGAAACCAACTTGCTCGACACCACAACATACAAGGACAAAAAATTACCACCATCAAAACATCAAACCAAAATAAGCAGGAAAAGCATGATGAACACCAAACCAAAAACAAGAGGGACTCACAGAGGCATACATGAGGAAAATTTATTTTCATCTCCTGTGCACATAGTCCAAAGCCCTCAAGATTCACATATTTCCCTCCTAACCTAATAAAATCATAGTATGCCCACATATTTATATAATTTATTGTAATTCAATTCATAAGTATAAAAAAAAGTCTTAACAAAAAGACCACACACTCTCACATTTGAATGAACAAAAGTATACATTGTCACCAAAATAATGGGAAACACTTACTATCATTACAAAATATTAGATATGGATTATGCTTCAAAGGAAACACTACATATGGTTATTTAATTAATTGTAGGCACAAAAAATGCTACCTAATTAATTGTATCAAAAATATAATTCAAATTTGAATATTTAAAAACTAAACCCACTCCTATAGGAATTATTGCATTCAACATACATGCCTCAATTATATGTGCAACTCTTAATATTCTAATTGAATAAATATAAAGATTATAGGGACAATCATTGACAATTTTTCAAGAA
This sequence comes from Sequoia sempervirens, assembly GCA_007258455.2. Lineage (NCBI taxonomy): Eukaryota > Viridiplantae > Streptophyta > Pinopsida > Cupressales > Cupressaceae > Sequoia > Sequoia sempervirens. The sequence continues at coordinate 878,239,172 of VDFB02271358.1, forward strand.
TACATGTAAAAGTATAGAATGCATCCTCATGAATGAGATGAGCTTCATAGGACTAAAGCTACTACTTGAAATAGATAGTAGATTGCATGAGGAATTTCCCTACCAACAACACCTCTAATTCAATAGAATAATTATAATTATTATAGGTGACCTTGCCTATTTTCCACCTATTATGGACAAACCTATATAAGCTTAACACTCAACTACACAAATTTTATAAAAAAAAATTAAAATTAAAATTAACATTGTTTTAAATTGGAAAAACTATTTTGACAACAAGGTAATAATCCAAGTGATCTCAATTCCATTATAAATGTTACAAAATATAATAAATTATTAGTTGACACAACAATGTTGGGAAGTATTAATAATTTTCACAAATAAAAATCTAACAACAATTAAGAAATAATATTTGTACCTCTCAATGCACTTTTTTTTAATAAGTGATCAAGTTAAAAATCACAAGAAAAATATGCTAAAACTACTAAATATTTCAATTGCACTTATTGTTGTAGTAAGCATGTAGCATAAATCAAGCATTGATAATAGTGATTGGTAACTCCTTGAAGAAGTCTAACACAAAGGCCAAAGCATAATGCTAGCAACCAAATTATGGATTCTAAATGACCTTGTCAATAGATCACTAAGATAAGTCAAATATATTGTTTGTGGAATTGGCTCTAAACCATTAGATTTGTCTATGTGTGTTGTCATAATATTGGAAAACTACAAATATTCAATGTGGGGCAAAGAAGATCTAGCTACTATAACAATAATACCAACATCACAAGGTAAATAGAGACAAGCACCACTATCCATGGCATGGACAATTACTCTACATAAATCTAAAGAACTTGCACTAAATATGGTTACAATCGATATCATTAAATTGAAAGATGGGGACTAGCATTTATAAATATATTGAAAGTTAAAACCATTAGATGACTCCTCATAGAACCAACATTCTCCTTCAATTGCTACTCTAGAATGCAAATGGATTCGTACAATATTATATTTTTTAAAAAAAGGATTGCCTACAATTAATCCCTTCAAAAAAAATGCAAACATTTAAGTATCTATCTTTGTCAATTCAATTATTCATGTCAATCTTCTATTGATCATTATGTTTATATAATACTTATTCATAACTAATTATTAAAATAACTACAATTTATAGTTGGATAGTCAACAATCAAAAATATTTCAAAACGTAAGATTTGTCCTCCTTATCAAAAATATAAATATTTTTCTTTAATTGAAATTTACTTCATAAAAGATAGAAAATTATTTTGTACAATATAATTTTAGGATAACAACTATTTATCTAATAACTTCTATGAAATTTCAAATGCAAAACTATAATACATTCAAATAATACAATATCAACATCAAATAAAATTAAAAATAATTATAAAATAACTAAAAACCAAACTTAATCTTTTACCAAATCACATATATATAGTCAATAGTGAAAAACAATATTGTAAATCTTAAAAGTAAAATAATATATCTTTCTAATCCATTTCACCATTCAAATAACCATTGCATCTCCATAATTTAAAAAAACACACAAATATATATATAGCAAATAGCCAAAGTAAAATAATATATCTTTCTAATCCTTTTCACTGTTCAAATAACCATTACATCTCCTTAAAGCGAGGTGTGAACATGCTGGCTGTACAACTGGTCATGCCTATACGTTCAAATGATGTACTACAACAAAACAAGGGAAAGAGAGGAACCATGTCGGAAATGCCAACGATGCTTCCATTCACAGAATGAATATATGCAGTGCCGCGGAAGTCATAACTTAATACTACATTTTAGGCGTGCATGGTCACGGGATGTTCATGCCGACCTCAACAATTATAAGTGTAGTTCAATGGTTTTTACTCTTCTCTTCCATTCATCTTTTATCACTAAATGCAGATAAATGCTTTCGCTCAGATCCTCAAAAATGTGGAAATCTGACAATTGCTTACCCCTTCCGATTGCCCACAACCACATGTGGTTTGCCTGGTTTTGAAATTACTTGCAAAGGGAAATCGAGTTCTGATCCTGGAATCCCCTACCTGCGAACCCTTTCGGGAGAAGTACAAGTCCTAAAAATCTCTTACGACCACTTGCACATTCTGGTCGACTCCACCCAGTTTTATGCTTTGACATGTGAGACTAAACACATAATATTCGAACTTTCTGATGGAGGGCCGTTCAGGATTTCTGAGCATAATGAATTCTTTGCAGTTGGCTGTAACACCTACGGCGAATTTCGAATGTCTCTTGACAGTGAACCATCTTATTCAGGGTCATGTGTGTCTTCGTGCCAGAGGAGTAATCAGACAAGATCTCGCAGAGAATTGGCCTGCAAAGAGAATGGGTGTTGCAGGATTGTGGTTCCTGGAGGTTAAACCAAAATTAACTTCACTACAAAATTCTACCATTCCGATGTAGAAGGAAATTGCAGCTATTCGGCCTCTGCTATAGTTGATCAAGATAGTTGGGATTTGATTTCCCAATCAAAGTTCCAACTCCAAGGTTCCCTTTATTCTATGCGACTAGACTGGGCCATTCAAAATGACACATGCTCCTCGGCTAAAGCTAACACTTCATACCAGTGTGCTACAAAGGCAGAATGCAAAGATAAGGAGTGGGGATATGTATGCAGGTGTAAGACTGGTTATAACGGAGATGGATACACCAACGGCACGAGATGCAGAGGTGCAAATTATTCTTGTATATTTCCAGCACTTTCTTTTATTTTTCTGTTAAGGTTTTATTCTGACGATTTTATCCCCTGCTCCAGAAATCAAAAAATGCACGGGTGTCAATTGCTTTCAAACTTTATCAATAATCACAGGTATCTATTTTTGAGCATTCAACAGTTGTATGCTATTACCCCATCTGGTTTACATTTCCTGCAATAATAGTTTTCTGTTTGTGGAATGTAGGGGTAGGTGGGACACTAATAGCTGTGCTGCTCGGCGGTGGGGGTCTCTTCTGGATTTTGAAGCTAAGAAAATCCAAGCGCAACAAGGAAAAGAACTTCCAGAGGAACGGAGGGGATCATTTGGAGAAATTAATTTCGTCACGAAGAGGAGTGGAAGGCATGAAGCTTTTCTCTTTGAAAGAGATCGAGAAAGCCACAAATAAGTTCTCTCAAAATTTGATCCTGGGATCTGGTGGGTACGGCACCGTTTACAAAGCCACTCTCACCAATGGACGTCTTGTGGCTGTCAAGAAGTCCAAGGAAGTCGATTCCAAAGAAATCGACCTGTTTATTAATGAAGTTTGTATTTTGAGCCAAATTAATCACAGAAACGTGATGAAATTACTGGGATGCTGCCTGGAAACCTCGGTTCCTCTGTTGGTTTATGAATACGTTGCTAATGGAACATTGTTCGATCATCTGCACGGTAACAAGCAGCATCAGCGGCAAATTCCATGGGAGCAGCGCCTGTTTATAGCCACTGAAACCGCAGAAGCTTTGTCATACTTGCACTCTGCAGCGTCAATTCCGATTGTCCACAGAGATGTCAAATCTTCCAACATTTTACTGGATAATGATTATAATCCAAAAGTTGCAGACTTCGGAGTGTCTCGTCTAGTGCCGATGGGGCAAAAGCACATTACTACAGCTGTGCAGGGAACTCTAGGTTACTTGGATCCTGAATATTTTCTAACAGTTCAGCTTACAGAGAAAAGCGATGTCTACAGCTTAGGGGCTGTCTTGGTGGAGCTTTTGACAGGGCTGAAACCTGTTTCGTATGAAAGGATGAAGAACGGTAACCTGGCCATATTTTTCCTCTCCACTGTAAACACGAGGGACCTCAGGAAAATCATAGATCCCCGTCTTGAGGTGGATGAAGGTAAAAACATGGAGTCTATGAGAAGAGTGGCGAAGCTAGCGGAAGAATGCCTTAGCCTTGAAGGGGAGAAGAGACCTTCAATCAAAGAGGTAGTTCAGGAACTGCTTTGGAGTAAAGTGGGCGAAAGACCGCATGCGTGGTTGACTAATGACGTAGCGGACAACCCGGAAGAAATGGTCGAGCTCACAGTTGATGAGGAAGAAAGACAAGGAATTAGGTTTAGCAACGAAGAGTTCGGAGATGGAGATGAAGACAGACAATACTTCTAGCGTTTGTCTTCTTGTTTGATTTTTGACACATCTCATATTTCTTAGTAAATATCTTGTGTCCTCTTATTTAACCAATAAAGATGTATTTTCAAATGGTTGAACAGATCTTTTCTTCTTTACGCGTACTGTTTATAGAATTAGTTTACTAAAAATGTATATTATAATTGTAATGCTTTCTAATTGCAATAGTGAAAATTGCACTTTTATGTCTTTTTTCCTTTCCGCCATATTCTCTTGTTGTTGAAGTGTTATTTATGTAATAAGAAGTTTTAGAAGTGTTATTGCATGATCTTTCTTTCATCACACCTTACCCACCGTTAGTTTGGCTCTTAAGATTTTATTTGATAATTTATTTTCAAATTTGATTTTTTTGTTGAATTTTTTAATTTTATATCAAATAAAGCATTCCTAGTGTATCATTTATCCTCTAGAGTTTTATGGTTTTGAGTGTTGTTTGTATTCTAAGGCTTCATGTACATCATCACTTTCCTTTAAGAAGAAGTTCTAATTTGAATCTTAGAATGAGACTTTTAAGGATGTTTCCATAAGTAATATTGTTGTTACTACTATTATGGCACCTAGAGTTAGGAATTTTAATCGGAGGGACATTTGTAACAATAATATGTGAATCATATTGCTAGTTTAATAAGGTATATTATTTAATTTGGCTCATTTTTTTCATGATTTATTATTGAGTCATTTAGTTTAGAACTACTTTAAGGAATCAATACTAAGGTTTCTCTTTCTAGTTCTTTGAATGGCAAACCCTCCTCATGATTTCCTACTTTTTTCTCTTAGTTTGGTATGCTTCCTCTTTCCACCTTTCTTACTACCAATGTGGATTTATTTTTTACCTTTTTTTGTTCCTTCTTCCTCCAAATCCACTTATATTTCACCTAGTTTCTATACTAACCCTACTAGTAATATGACTACATAATCTTAATATTTCTTCCACAATTTCTACCTCCACTACTAATATTACCTCTTATTCCCATCCACATAATACTATCCCTATCCCTCATTCTATATTTTTTATTTCCTAATTCTATATATCATTAGTACTTGTCTTCAATATTTTTTTTGTGATTAAAAAATTCTTAACTAGTTTTTATTATTTGTGCCTATGAAGAAATCATATGTTAGATTCCTCTATCTAAAGTAAATAATTATCTTTTGCAAAGTCAACATTAAATAATTCAAATACAAATATTCAAGAAAGTTTTGGTGTGAATAGGTTTATTTCCTAACCAATTTCTCTCTTGGCTTCTTTTCACACCCAGTTACTTAACTTTACATTAAAAACTTGTTTGTAATTATCAATTCATAATATTAAGACATGTGTCATAATCTTATGCTTTCTTATATTGAGAACCCTTGTCTATATATACAAGGGTTTCTCATTCAATCTCTAATAATTATGTATTTGTATCATTTGATAAAATAGAATTATTCTACCATTCTTGGTCTTTCTTGTGCTTTCATTGAAGCTCCTTGGTATTGGGTGGCTATTTGTACAGCTAAATTTTGCATGGTACGAAAACTTGTGTGATTGCTTCATGTTAACCTTTTTGAGAGATCTAGGTTACAATCTTGTATTTTCTTGAAAAGATGAATACAATAGATAGAGAATAAATTAAAATTTAATAAAAGTCCCATATTTAGATTGGATTCCTCTTTATGAATGTTTATTGTAGATATATTTTATAGATTGAAGAAGAAAATATAAGTAACCATTAACTTTATACTATTTGAGGAATTTAGTTTTCCTTTTGTTGCATCCAAATCAAACATAAGAGGTCAAATCTACAAGATTTTGAAGTTGGGAGATGCATGCTAGATCTAATGATTATCTAAACCTTTAAAGAATTTTGATTCACATATAACCTTGCTAGATTAAATTCATAAGACCCAAAAACCTTATAGATCAACTATCATTTTTTAAAATCAAATAGCCCTTAAAAAGTTTCTCCTTATGGGTTAGAATATTTTAATGCATCAGAGAATATGTTATTATTTCTAGAATTTTCGTTGTTGAAATTACCATATCATTACCCCCAAACCTACCCTTTCACTAAAAGATGTTTTATTTTTCGTGTTAAACTTCAAAGAATATATAATAGATCATATTAGCTCCCTTTTTTTAGCAATTTCTTTTATCTAGGATATTTTTTCGAGAGGTTCATAATGGTGTAGATGATTATTAATTTTGGTGTTTAAATATTTTAGAAATTGTGGATTCTCATAGGTGATGTTAATAAATCCTTATTTTGAAAACTTTTGAAGCTAATTTTAACCTCATACAATAATATTTTTTGGCATAACTTTTTAACGTGCATATTTTTTATGTACTTATAATTAGATAATCTTTAATTTATTTCACTTTATCATCAAATTATAATTTCAACTCTACAGCATAATTTTTCATTTGTGATAAATTAAAGTTAAGACCACTTTTCTAATTTGGCAACTTGTACTAACTATATTTTTAGGGGGTAATCTTGTGGTGGTTGATTTCTTTTAGTTATGTTCTTTGTGTTCATTTAATGACAAAAACTCAAGTCAAACTCCTAATTTCATATAACTAAACCTCATGGAAATAATTTGCATGGAGTTTTTTAAGAAAGAAATGTTGTACTAGATATGTAGATGAATATGTGCTTGAACATACTAATTGAAGTAGAAAGAGGAGTAGGAGAAATAGTGAAAAACTCTTTGTCACATTTGTTAATAGTGTATTTTAATTTACAATTTTATCTTGAATAATGTACAATGCTTAAGAAAGCATGGAATTCTCTTAAAAAATCATATGGTAAAACTAAAAATATTAAAGGGTATTAGATGGATAGTGATTTGATGAATCTTTATCCTAACAATTTTGACCACATATAAGACTACATCTCTACATATCCAAGGTTAACCAACTAAGAAACATAGCTAAATTATTGTAAGATTGGTAAGAGAATTTATAATTAACTATAAATTTTCTATCCAATATTGGTCTCAAGGATTAATTATTAATTTATTCTTTCACACCCATCATCTTTCCATGGTAGCTACATATGTTGTGCCTACTTTTGATGCATTTTAATATTATAAGTCTTTTAACACATAAGCATTGATAGATAATAAGCCTAAGGTACAAAAAGAATGAAAGAATATTGAAAAGAAAAAAAGAAAAAAAGAAAAAAAATAAAATATCCATAAATAGATAAAAATAAAATTATTTTTTGAAACCTCTCCCTCAAAAAGGGAATCATCCAAGAAGGATATTCCCAAATGTACATATTACAAGAAACTAGGGTATGATGAACAACTATGTTATAATTTAAAATAAAGTGATGATTTGAAGCATATTCTTTAGAATAACCTTATCAAATTACCTTCAACTATATTAGGGGTTAATCAAGTAATCTTGGGTGGTTATCTCCATAGCTAAATATTTCATAAATAAACTAAATTGATAATCTTATTAAATAAATAATTTTACCTCTTATTACAACTTCAAATTGTTTGAAGATAAGTAATAATTAAATTTTGAACAATTCTAACCAATTGATGTATATTTTAAAATATTGAAGGATGCATCATATAATAATTATATAGTTATTTAAATTAATATACTACAAAATATGATTGCATGCATAGTAAATGCCATTTTATGGGTCTTTTCCAATGATTTTTTCTTATGGCTCATTAAACCATACATATTTTTATGCATACATAATGATCATTTGTATTACAATTTATAACTTCATTATCAACCATAATTTATGTAGTCAACCTAAAATACCACTAGGTCAGCTCTAATTCAATTCAACCCCCTTAAATTAAAACATGTTTTACATGACTTGACCAAAAAAATTTTTTTGGTAATCACTACTAATAAATTAATATTTTACTAGCCTCTATATCCTATATACATTGGAGGGTTTAGTATATGTGGCAAGTCCTGCCTTGATTTTTTTTTATTATTATCATTTCTCTATTTGATTATTAGTATTTACAAAATAGTATATTCCCATTTGATATTCTTACGATATAATTTTTTAAGAGATTTTAAAATACGACTTTAGAATATCAATTAAATTTTATGTCTAAATTATAGATAACTATAATGCATCTTAGGACTTAGGATAGACAACAAACTTATCTTAAGATAGAATCCAGATAACATACCTCAACACTACACCATTGCTTAACCAATCACAACATATTAATGAATTATTAAGGCTTAGACCCATACTCACGAGATAGTCACCCTTGATATTGTGCAATGCAATAATTATCTAAAAAATATAAATATATTAATTGACTTCGATGAACACAACATAATATTATGTCATAATACATATTTGGTGAAATTTCATTCATGATCTAGTAGTTGAAGTAGTGTGCCAAGCTATTAGTGTAGCCAATTTAGAGAACTCCACACATAACATATCACCATCTAAAAAAAACATGTTATATATTACATGTGTATCTTCCTATAGAGAAAACTATAGAAATTTTTTTAATAAAGGCAATAGTTTTTGAACCTTTTCTATTTTTAAGTTACACAATTTTTATAATTTCCTAGTGGTTTCACTAAAGGAACTCAAATTATAGGAGGTGTAAGGTGCTTATTCATTGGTAAGGAGCTTGGAGTGTATTCTATAAGCCTGTAGTGCATGTGCACCATGCTATACAAAAATCTTGACAAGATATTTGATCCTCTTTAGCCATTTCTTTATTTTTATTAAGATGGACCTACAAATTAGATTTATTACTTTTAAATAGTCAATAGAAACACAACTTTCAGCTCAAAAAATGTTAATAATGCAATTAATTTTTTTAACAATCAAGTGTAACAAGAATATAATGATAATCTTAAATTATATAGTAAATATTAAAGTACATTAATATAATAAAAAAATAGAATGCTAAGATTCTATGTTAATTTTTTTGCATTTAGATTATATTTCACTATCATACATTTAAGTTATAAAATTATATAAACATTGACTACTCATACAAGTATTAGTTTTCCCTATCTATCAAAAAATCTTAAAATCAAAATTATTTAACTTTGTTGCATCTCTTCTTATTTTTTTCAAATCAGTTACTTCACTTAGAGCTTCTTCTTTCACTCGAATAGTACCTAGTAAAAAAATTATTTATAAGCTCAACCAAATTTTAATTAAAAGGGATTGACAATATCAAAATTTGTGTGATGCAACACAAATCAATTGTTGTGAATGTATGACATGTTTTTGCAATCAAAATGATGATAAGCACATTACCTAAGTTAGGTGTTTGTCATCTTAATGTTTCCTAGTAATATATGTAGATAATAATTTATTTCATATGTCCTTGTTTTCAATCAACAAAAAAATTGTGTCTCTATAGTGAATTTTCTCCCAAATGGGAGTTAGGCCTTTTTTCCATAATATAAGAAAGAGGGACTAGTTTTCTTCTATTTTAATTAAAAAAATCAACAAAATTTGGATCTCCAATTCTTGAAGGTAGTAATCTATAGGAATGGCATTAGCCTCCATGATGCCCTTATTGACTTCAGTGTGGACAACCTTGCTGCCTATTATGCACTATCAAGCATTCCTTAAAACCCACCAAGCAATATAAAGACAATACAATATGTGAATCAATCTACAATTCATAATAAATTCATTTCCTTTTACACATGTTTAGATGATTCTCTTTTGATATCATTTTTGGTCATATCTAAATTGACAAAAACCTCACATAGAAACTTTAGGTCCATGATCAACAAAGCAACCATAATAAAAATTAACTACAATATTTTTTAGGCAATTTTTTGAATATATTACAATTCTCATTTATAACAATAAATAACCAATCAACAAAGATATTCTAGAGGAATTATCTAATCATCAATAACCAACAATTCAATCATTATTACAAATGGCATTTACTATATTATACTAAAAAATAACTTAATTATTAATAACTACTCAATTCTTTTGACAAAACAAATTTTATTATTCCAATATTTTAAAATAAATACTACCCACTCTAACACACATTCTATAACACATTCCACTCGTTTCCCATAACCATATATATGTCTCATCACTCCATTTTTATCAACCTAGTTATATCCAACCTTTTGTATGTCATATCCATATAGCCACCATTCCCATTTCTACCTAGATGCGTATTTAATTCCCTCCTAACTGTTGATCACAACTATTTGTTTTGTCTGTCAATCCTAACTGTTGATCACAACTATTTGCTTTGTCTGTTAAAGGTGTGATGATCCTGCTTTATTTCCGTCTGGAAGTTTTCTCCCATCAATCTAGGGAAGTTTACTTCCATCAATCCAGGGCTCTACGAAGAAATCAGTTAAAGATTGGTTGTTCAGTATTGCTTCTCGATTCAATTTTATTGAATCTTTGATATGAAAAACATCCAACACAATCAACTTCAAAAACAATACTGAACAACAATATAAATTGTAAAAACTTAATATCATTAAAGATCAGTTTTCACATACTCCTGACTAACCGACCCATACTATCTCTAACGAAGGAGACTTTTATGTTGGGCTGGGACATCATTGCCTAAGCTTGTATTTGTCAGGCCAGCCGAAGAACTCGCTGGGGGAGTAGGGACAACCCCTTCATCACAATGGTTGTATCCTAAGGCACGGTAACTATTCTTAATCATCTGGTCCAGTCACTGTCTGAATCCATCACCACTTTCTGAGCTTTTGACCAAGAGGCATTTTAGCTGCAATGGCGAAGGCTCAACATATACGACGAAGGAGCAAGTAACGTTACTGACAGTAACTGGCCCAGTTCAATGTGACTTGAGTGGACAACGAAGAGAAGGGTAGGTAGAAATCAACTCGATTATTGCAGACTGGCTCGTAGCTTCCTTCTTCGTCTCTTGCTGCTTTATTTTTTGGTACAAATTACCTTCCTTTTCCACTTTTTCCGCCATGAAAATGCCAGTCAATTTTGTCATCTCGCGACGTTACCAAGTCCTTGAAATAAAGCTTAAACATTGTGGGTCCTCCACTATGGAAAAAGTTCACAAATTTTTGCTTATGATTCCCTTTAAATCTGTACTTATAGAAAATTTGCAGACAAATGTGAATAATAAACTCATGCTTCGACCTATAAGACCTTTTGTGTTTATTTTGAACTTTATCAATGGAAACAGGTCTTTTTAAAGTTCTGATATATTCTAGACTACAAATAGTCAATTGTGTGGAGAACATTAGGTTACTTAGATTTATAGAACTTTCAAACTCTTCAATTTATTGATAATTCTTTCATTTGACAACAATTTCTATAATAAGGTCTCATGTAATTCTAGTCATTCAATTTCCCAAGACATTTTTGTTAGGTTCATCAATTCTATGATTATTTTCTCTTTAATTTAACTAATTATTGAGTTATAATTTTTTATTATTATATTATAGAGATAAAAAATTTAAAAGAAGCAAAATAAAATATATAATCAAAGTAATTAATTTGTAATTAATTTTAATTATAATTTTATTCTTTTCATCTATAATTAACTTTTTAATGATGAGAAGATTATAAATTATGTATTATATTTCTTAGAAAAATAAATGAGACTACTTAACTTTACAAAATTAGTAATAAATAAGTGTATAGACTATGCTCTTGGTTTTTGTCTTAATGTTTAATTTTTTGACACATGTTCAATTAATGTTGAATTACTTAATACTAATATCTCATCTCCTCTTCTATAACCAATTAATCTATGTTCTAGATGACTCCATATATTATCATATTTCCTTGTGTTAGTTATAAATTAGTATATCAAAATAATGGGAAATGCATTATAATTATAGTGCAACAAGATGTTTTTAATGAATATTGTACTAATTAACTTAGATAGTCTAATTTAAATGATAAAGTAATTAATAATCATCATTTGAATTTGAATATTGAATTGAGATAGATAACTAGGAGGTTAGAAGTGTTGTTTAATTCATTTGTTTTACATGGAAGATGTGTAATGTGATTGAGGATTATATTTACAATTTTACTAAATTAGATTCCTACTATAAATTATGTCACCAACCAATCCCTACCATTTTATTTATATCAAGGTATAATCATGTACGATCCAATCTAGGAGGGGATAGTCGTATCCATGTGACTATGATTCTACTCTAGTTGTTGTATACTTTTAAAACCTAAAAACATATAAATGGTATCTACTTTACTACTAGGTGATGTCAAAGAACACCTTTTAGGGATAAAAAATAATAGAGTGGGTGATCCCACAATACTGGTTTACAATTTTTGGCCAAACTGGACATTGAACTGATTTTTTCTAACTAAATCTTCACTTTCGGGAACCTATAGTGGCTAAACCATGAGGAATTTGAAGATGATGCAAACTAGTGATTTGTAACATTTTTTCTATAGATTCTAAATATATTCTTTTCAAAAAATTTGGAATCAAATTGCACTTCTTTTTCCATCTCCTTCAAAAACTAGTTTTTATCAGTAAACACCATTTTTAAGGAGTGATGCTCACCATATACAACATAACTTTTTTTCTATGAAGGATAAAATTCTAACTTTTTTGAATTTAGATTTGTAATTATGATAGCTAATACTTTCATTTGGTTTCATAGTGTTTTATTGAGTATTTTCTCCTTAATCAAGTTTTGAAGTCAAACCAATTACAATTTAGACATCAATACCTATCCTGCACATATTTTTCAAAATTTTATTTTGATAATCTACTATTTTTCCACATGTGCAAAACAAAGAGCTTGATTTTTGGTGAAAAACCTACGTTTAATCAAACTAAAAAAATAAAAACATATTAAAATTATATTTGTTGGATAACTCATTCTGAGGACTACCATCATCCATTTGGGTCTGTGAAGTCTCCTCCATTTTCATCCTAAACTCGAGCTTCGAAGGAAAAAATTCTAGAGATTAAATTGGTGTTAGAGGGGGAGATGGGGGGAAAAGGGTGGTTCGAATGAACCCAGGTTCGAGCGAACCCCCCTTTCTACAAAGTTTCTCTTTGTTTTTATTTTGGGAAATGAGAAATATGTGGAACCCAACATTTAATAGGGTTCACTCAAAGGGGGGTTTGAGCAAACCCTTATTGGGTTCATTCAGACCCTAAGCTCATTTGAACTCCCCAAAACCTAATTTTTTTTCATGGGGGCATTTTTTGCAATTTTGCTTCCTCAACAAAATTGTAAACCAGTTTTGTGGGATCACCCAAGTAGAATTATAAAACATTCTTAACTCTAAAGATGGCTCCAAATTTGAGTCACCACTAATGTGCATAAATAAAAAATAGAAAATTCATGTGTTGCATATATGTTTCTTACATATAGAGAGATAACTCTTACTCACATGGAAAAATAATATAAAGTGAGGGAGCATATAGAGAACTACCTTCTTCACAAGGGAGAAGTACCTTATGGTGAGCAATGATTCCTCATCTCTATAGAGGCATAGTTGTGGCGATTGAAACACTAGGTTTGTTTTTTTATGGGACATATGGTGTTGAGTTACTAATGATATTTTTCTAGGAAGAGATTGAAATGAGAAGTTTCTACTTCAAATAACACCTAAATTTTTGCTAGTTCAATGACTAATTATTGATTATTTTCTTGTTGAGCTTATTAGATGACTTGGCGTGTTGTTCTTCAATGCATTCACGTGGAGGTGATTTTTCCCTTAATTCTATTGAGGCATTCTAACCTAAGACACATGAGTGTGAGATACTAAATAAAATTGAGGGAGATAGAATATGAATAATGATGTCCTTAGAATGGGGGCATAACTATTCTTGATTGATTTTGGTTTGTTGAAATTTTGTACTTGTTAATTATTGATTCACTAGATTATCACTTCCTTGTTTGTTGGATGTATGATATTCTTAAGACTAAGCTTCAAAGTATGCTTGCATGAAATAGGTCCTAGGTGTTGTCTTATCATTTTAATTTTTTTAATGAAATGATTACTTAAAAAATAAGAGTTTCAAACTAAACTTGGTACCAAAATAAAAATATCAAATTAAATAAAATGAACCTAATCTATATTTTATATTTTTATATTCTTTCAATATGCAAATAATTAAGAGTGTTTCTAACAATCAACATTGAAATCTACATGGAATTTTATGGATTGATGGCACTATTGGTCTGTTGTAGTGCAAGCTATGACAACCTAGTCAAGCCTTGTTTTTGGTTTTAGTGATGTTTCAATGTGTGTGGGGGGACAGTTGGTGAGGTTTCTTGCCTAGGGGGAGGTTCTTTTGTGTGGTGGAGTGTTTGCAAGGGTGTGGAGGTCATTTTCTTGTGCCCTCCTCTATTGTTTCACCTTTTCTTTGATCCTCCTTCAGCTGCATGGGAGGTTCCTGATCTTTTTCAATTAATTGATCTTTATCTTTTGGGTGTTGTTTGTTGCGATGATTGATGTTGGGGGTTTTGGTACCCTCATTTTTGGTTTTTTTCTTTTTGAGTGCTGTTTGTTGTGGTGATTGGTGTTGAGAGTTTTGGTACCCTCATTTTTGCTTTATTCTTTTTATCTCCTCTTGTTGGGAATGATGGAGAAATAGGGTGAATCCCCTAATGTGAAGCTTTCTAAATATTTGGATAAGGCAAATCCATATTCTTCATTGCATGCAAAGTCTAAGTAGCATTTGGATAAATGGTCAATGGGTTTGAGTTCTTCATCTGATATAGGTGTGCCCAAAATCAAGAAAGTTAATAGGTTTATGAAAAGAAGCCATGACCATCTAATATTAATGATTCAACTAGAATTTGTTTTGGATGATGTTGAATACTTGAGAAAGAATGCTTTGATATGTAAGTTAATGGGTCTTCATCTTTTTTTTTAAACTTTGGAATCCTGGACCAGTAGAATTTGGAACCTTGAAGGAGATATGGAATTAATGTTGGTTGCAAATAATAATTTTATGGTTGTGCTCATGTGAATGGTGGATAGGAATAGGGCTTTTGAAGGTGGTCTACATTTCTTTAATAAAGCTAGGCTCTTCATGAAACCCTAGAATTTTGGTTTCAATTCTACTAAGGATCTCCCTTTCAAGGTTCCCATTTGGGTTTTCCTTTTGAGGCTTCTTCAAGAGTTTTGGAGGAGTGACATTTTAGAGATGACTACTCTTTTACTTGGAAAATTAGTTGACTCATCCCAACAAACCTAGGATCGAAAGGCAATTTCATATGCTCGTATTTGTGTGGAAATTGATTTAAATAACCCTTTTCCAGACTCTATGGAAATCTTCCTTGGGTATTCTTCTTGGATTCAATAGGTTGACTATATGAAGCCCTCCCATTTAGATGTCAACTCTATCATGAGTATGGTCATCTACAAAGTAAATTCCCTTGATTCAACTAGGTTTCTACTACAGCTAATGCTAATTTAGGCTCTATTCCTAGAAATGATAAAGAGAAGGCTCCTATGGTTAATGGGGTTGTTGAAAATGAAGGTTTTATTCTTGTTAAGCCTCATAATAGAAGAGGTCAGAAGAGAACCCTTGGGGATAGACAATCTGAAGGAGTCTTTAATCATTTTGAGGTGTTGGAGGACTTGGTTCAAGAGGAGGAGATTCTGGTTGAGATTCCTTCTAGTGTTGGGCCTTTATGGGTGGCTTTGATAGAATCCAATGTGATTTTTTGTTAGAATTTTCCTCTAGCTAGAAAACAGGATGAGAAAATGGTCAATGTCTCCCAGGTTCTGGTTGCTCCTTATCCAGGTGAGGTTCTAGTCTTAAATGTTGTGGATGCATCAATTGAGCTAGTTCCCTCTTAGGTAAAGGTGAGTTTGGATTCAGGGAAAGGCAGCAGTGCTTTTCCTATTTTGGGTTTGCAAGAAAATTCCCTTAAAAAGGGGTCCTCAAAGAAATTGTCTAAAGTGGGATGCAAGAAGGACCATGAAAAGGTGAAACTTATTGGGGAGACTCTTGTAGACTCTTGGTTGGTGAAGACCATTGATTCTCATTTTTCCCAACCTCATAAATGATAGTAATTTCATGGAATGTAAGGGGTATGAATAGCATCCCTAGACAAAAGGCTTTTTGTGAGTTGATTGGTACTCATTCTCCTGACATTGTCTTTCTTTAGGAAACTAAGTTGATGGTGGATAGTATGATGAATAGAGTTCCCAATATTTGGGCTTGAGGTTTGTGTCAGTGTGTTGGGGCTTATGGTAATTCTAGAGGTGGGGCTTACTTTTGGAATCCAACGATGGTTGTTGCTCTTTGGTGGATTTCAATCCGCTCTTCTATTTCTATGGTTGTCTCTGGATTCTAGTGATATTTTTCTCTGTACTAATGTCAATGCTCCTATTGATCTCTTTGGAAAATCACAAATTTGGGCTCATGTGAAATATGTTAGGTCTCTTGCTCCCCTTCTTCCTTAGGTTTTGGTTGGAGAATTTAATGTTGTTACTTGCTTGGAGAAAAAAGAGGTGGCATTGGTTGACTTGATCCTTCCACTTTTCTTTTAAGGGACAATATTAATTTGTTAAATCTTATTGATTTGAGGTTGGTTAATGGAATATTTATGTGGAATAACAGAAGGGGTGATGATGGTGCTATTTCAAAAAGGCTTGACAGATTCCTTGTTTCAAGCTATTGGATTGGAGATAGATGGACTACCACCCTTGAGATCTTAGATTTGAAGGGTTCAGACCACTGGCTAATTAAATTTTCTGCAACTTCTTTTAGTGCTCCTAAGAATCCTTCTTTTAAGTACTAGTTCATGCGGCTAAGAGATCATTCTCTCTAGGACCTGATGGTTGTTTGTGGCATGATGGGAGGCCTACTCATGGTAAAGTTATGTATTCTTTTGCTAAAAGGCTACAATATGTGAAATATAGGCTTAAGAAGTGGAATAGGTAGTGCTTCAACAATTTTCATCACAATAAGGTGGTTGCTCGAGTTCATCTAGACATTTTTACTTGACAAATTCAAGATTGTGGTCTTGCTAACAATTTGGGAAAGGAGGATTCTATAGCTGTACTAAGGAATTGGAGGAATGGGAGTTGCAAGAGGAATTTTTTTGGAAGCAAAAATCTCTTATTGATTGGCTTCAGAAAGGAGACAAAAATACTGCCCTTTTTCACAACTCTATCAAAGCTATAAGGAATGGTAACCTTATCTCCTTTCTTGTGTCTCTAGAGGGAGCTCTGCTCTCTTCTTTGCATGAAATTTATAGAGAGGCTTCTAGATTCTTTTCAACCCTATTTATTGAAGATTCTCCCCCTACTAGAGAAGAAGAAAATTATATCCTTGACTATATTCTCTTATTGGATTCTAACGAGATGAATGAGGTCCTCATGTTTCCCATCTCTCTACGAGAACTAGGGATAGTGGTGTTCCAAATGAAGATAGGTAAAGCTCTGGGCCCTTATGGCTTCTAAATTAAATTCTTTCAAGAGTTTTGGGAAATTATCAAGATAGATCTCTTAGATGTGGTACAGGGGTCCCAAGGGAATAAAAAAATGTTAATGGACTTGAATTCTACTTTTTTAGCTCTCATTCTTAAGAAGGAGGTTGCTAATAGTCTTGACCAATTCAAACGCATTGCTCTATGTAATGTGATCTATAAAATCAATACCAAATTGATTGCAAAGAGGCTTATGTCATGGCTCAACTATTTGATTTCTAAGGAGCAAGGGGGTTTTGTTGTTGGTCAAAAAAATTTAGATGGGATTGTGATAGCTATTGAGGCCATTCATTATATGGAGATTTCTAGGGAGAAACCCATGTTTATCCAACTTGATATGGCTAAAGCCTATGATAAGGTTAAATGGGCCTTCCTACAAAAGGTTCTCCTAGCTTTTGGTTTTAGAAAGTAGTGGGTGGATTGGGTTATGACTTGTGTTACTTCTACTTCATTTTTTGTTCTTATCAATGGGAAGCCCTTTCAATTATTTGGGGCTTCAAGGGGCCTTCAACAAGGTGATCCACTATCTCCTTACTTTTTCATTATTATGGTAGAAGGGTTGGGTAGATTCATCAAGGTTCAAGTTAGTCAATGGTTGATTCAAGGGTGAAACTATAATAATTTCTTACCTCCACATTCCCATCTTCAATTCATGGATGATATTGTCTTGATAGGTATGGAAAAAATTAATGAAGGTATTAACCAAAGGAGAAATTTGGACACTTATTTGGTTGCCTCAGGGAAAATGATTAATGAGGTTATCTTCTATCTTATTTTTTAATACTCCTCAGCTTATTCAAAGTGGGATTTCTCATATTCTTCACTTCTAGATTGGTTCTCTTCCTTTGAGCTACCTGGGGATTCCCATTATTTTGGGATCTTGATGCAAGGAGATATGGCAAGATTTTTTGGATAAGTTTCATAGGAGGGTCAATCATTGGACTTGTATATGGGTCTTGTCGATTAGGAAAGTGACATTGTTGAAATTTGTTGTTCAGGCCCTTCCTATCTATAGATTCTATGCAAGTTGCTCTGCCAAGTTTCATTAAGAATTTTGATTCCCTAGCTCATCAATTTATTCAAGGGTGGATATTTTTCCTCTTCGAAATGGAGTTTGATTAAGTGGGTGTCTATTTACATACCAAAGTAGGAGGGAGGTATGGGGATCAAGCCTACTGGTTTGAATGGTCAGGTTCTAGCTGCTCATATATTGGAGATTGTGTACCTATTAGGATCAGGATTAGGCTAGAATTCTCACTTTTAAATACCTTTGGGGGTGAACCCTTTGGATGTGCCCTGGTACAGCCTTCTAAGGAAGGGGTTTATGATTTGGGAAACTCTCAAAAGAGGAGAAAATATTGTTAAGGAGGGACTTTTCTACTTCTGTCATGGAGGGTTTGAGGCTCTTTTTTGGTATGATTCTTGGGATGGTTATCCCCCTCTTCTTTTAGTGTTTCCTCATTTGTAAACCCTCTACAATTTTTTTCTTGATGTAGGTTGGTGCAAAGTGGAAAATTTCAAATCTTGTCAGGTCTTGGGTGTGGTCGAGGTGATGCACCAAAAGGAACCTCATGAGTGGCCGCCAAGTGGTACTAAGGAGGATCATTAAGAGATTGCTAATATTTTGGCTAGGAGACTATGTAACTATCTTAAAGGTAGGGATGTCGTTGCATGGAGTCTGAATTTGAAGGGAAATTTCTTGATTGCCTCGAGTTACCTAGAGTTGGATAGAAAAGTGCATGGGTAGGTTGGTGTTCCCTAGTGGAAGAAGGTTTGGAATAAATTTTTCTATCTTTGGAAGTCTCTTTGTTTGGTTGGTTGTCCAAAATAGGTGCCTTACTTAGGAGAACTTGATGAAGAGAGGCTTCTTGGACTCCTCTATGTGTGTGTTGTTCCATAACAGTGAGGAATTTTCTTCTCACCTTTTCTTCCAATCATCTTATTCTAGAGATCTTTAGCACCTTTAGTGGCACATTTGTAATCATGCTTGTTTTCATGCCACTTCTTTGGTGGAGTTTTCGAAAAGCTTAGGTAGACCTCCTGCCCAGACTTCTTTTCTCCAAATTGTTTTGACTATTGGTCCTACTTTTATTATTTGTCACCTTTGGTTGGAAAGAAATAGGAGGATTTTCTAGGATGTGAGGTTGGAGGTGGTTTAGTTATGGCAAAAGGTTTGCAACAGGATCTAGGAGATGGTTTCTGCAAAATGTTATTTTTCGATTGAGGTGGATTCTAATGATATGTCTATTATTAGTAACTTGAATTTGGTTGACTGAGGGTTGGGATTTTCTACTATTAGAAGGCCTCAGTAGGCCAAACAGAAGGTTCTGAGAGCTCAAGTCAGTGGCTACCACTACCTCATGTGGTGTTCTAAAGGTCAATACTGATGGTTCTTCAAGGGGAAATCCTAGGCATACTAGGATTGGGGGAGTTTGTCGCAATAGTGAAGGTGGTGTTGTGTTTCTTTTTCCACCTATAATGGGTTTCATACTAACAATTATATGGAGGATTTTTTTATTCTGTATGTCATTGAAAAGGCTTATTCTCTTAGATGGAAAAGGGTGATCTGTGAATCTAATTCATAGATTGTGGTGGATATATTGAGGGAGCAAAGGGTTGATGGTGCTAATTGCAACTTGCTATGGTAATTAGGTACATTTTGGATCTTTGCAGCTCTTTGGATTATGTTTATTTTGTCATATTCCTTAGGAGTGGAATAGAGTGGTAGATTGTCTGGCTAAGTGGGCTTCAGAGTATTTAGAGGGTTGGGATGTTAATGATTTGCATCTTTTTCCTCATGATTGTGTTCTTGATTTGGATAAGTTAGGTTTGGAGGACAAGAATAGGTAGTTGGTTTTTTTGTGGGGTCCCCTCAGGGGGATCCTTTTGTTTCTTAATGGGCTTGAGGCATTTTTCTTTGTATTCCTTCTATTGATCAATAAATTTTTACATAAATAAAAATAAATAAATAAATAAATAAACATTGAAATCTACGTGAATGCAAATAATATTTTTGTTCTTTTTTTTGGTTGATTACTTATATCCACTTACAATATTCAAATCAAACTAATGTGCAAGTTAGAATGAAAAATTAATCACTTCTATTTCTATCTGGCTTTAATTTTAACTCAACTTGAAACAATATTTCAATCAAAAATAAATCAAAGAATTAATTTGAATGCTTCTTCTAACTTTCTTTAGTTTAGAATATATTTTTATACAATAAAGTAAATGATACAACTTGCTAATTTTTGAATGAAATTGATAAATATTTTTTTCCTCCTTTTTTGTGATTGTGTGATTAAATCAATAGCTAATGCTTGGTGATGGATAATTAAATATTGTTGGAATGTATTTTATTTTGGTTTTCAAAAGGAGTATATTTCTACTAGTAAATAAGGATTTACAAAAATAAACTAATTTGAAGAAGAAAAATAACTATTTCCTAAGATCCAAGAAGCCATAATAGAGTTATTTCTACCCAAAGAAGGGTTTGAAGTTAATTAAATATAATTCTAATAATTCTACTTTAAAAATAACAAATTATTATCTTTAAATTAAATTTTTTTTAAATAATCTCTAAACTTGGAGATTGATAGTGTTGTGGCAATAGTTTTCTTAGAGCCCAAATTTTTTGTCTATTTCCTTATTATTTATTGGGAGTCTTTTATTAATGATAAGGAGATAATTAAAGAAGTGTAATGTGAAGGATATTAAAGATAAGAAGATATTATTGTAGGTGATATTTGAAGCTACTGGTGGTTAAAAGAAGATCCTAGATGCTATATAGTAAGGAAAAATTATTGTGGTGTTGTCATAGAGGTTGTTGCTAACTTGAAAATAAATTATACTTATCTTCTCAATAATTGCCAAAAAATCTATAATCAATGCTAAAATAGGAACTTGCATTGACAAAATTAAAATTGGCCTAGGAAGAAAATGTTGGAGTTCATAGTGAACCCCACAACTCCCAGAAATCACCTACAAACAAAACATCTATCACAAATGAAGAGATCAAACAATTATTATGCTCATGCAACCTTGAGAAGAGAATTGATCCACACAAGTATATGATATACTTTTTGTATTGAATTGAATGGGATTGGAATACCTAGATGTCACAAAGTGCAATTTAATAAATTATTATAAAAGAAAAAGTGCAAACCCTAGATTAGGATTTGATTAGATTTTGACAAGTGTCCTAACCCTATGCAACGAGACAAATTGGCATATAAATAACCCAATCTAATAATTAAAAAACACTCCTAAGTTTACCTTAATTGAATAAAGTAATAAAGGACTTAATAATTAATTAATGAATAATTAATCATTAATACCCCCCCTTAAGATCAACTTAGGGAGAAACTAAACAACTGATAATGGATGCAATGATGGGTTCATGGATGGATCTTGGCTACAAAGCTTGATGAGGTACCCATGTACAAATAAATGAATTTCTCATAACTAGAGAAAAGGAGAAAACCACATCTAGGAAAAAACTCATCTCCAAAAGAGAAAAATAATAATTACACTAATGAAAGAAGGATATGAGGACTCAATATGACCCCCAAGGACTAATTTTGTCACAAAAGTACAATAGTTGTCCCCCCAATAGGAGAGATAAAATGAGAATATGAACCCCCAATAAAGAAAGAGCTCATGTTCCAATGATGAATGCTCGGAGATAGAACATGATCCACTACCTACAAAGAACATTTCTCCCCTTAAGAAGAAATAGATCCACTATTGATTGAAGAAGTCATTACTAAAAGATGGAAGAATAAAGAATCCAGATCCAAATGATGTGTTCCTCTAAAAACTGCTCAAGTCTTCACATTTTGGAAAGAGATTATGTCAATCCAGAAAATAGTGAAGACTAATGTAGAAAAAGATCCAAAGATGATGAAGATGATGGACCAACAATAATGATGTGGTTTTCAATAAAGTGGAGATGAATGTCCTCAAATTAATACTCCAAATCTACAATATGAATCTCTACAAACAAGGATGATATGTTTGTAAGATACAAATCCCAAGTAGTTGTGTCTAGAAGATGATGGATGTCACGTTGCACTAAACCAATAGGGGCTAAGGATGTGGCAATTCCAAGCTGGTCAAGAATAACAAAATATGGATATTGAGTCTTGATCTAAAGAGTGGGAACATGAAGACAAGTCTTTGAACCATGAAATCATGCAAGACCTATGATATACTCAAGCTCCTTTAAAGTATCATCATCAAAAGGTGTGAAATTTACATCTAGAAGAGGAATGATACAATTTTCAATAAGATCCTGTAACTAAGGGTTAAATTTAGGTTAGATTAGATGTTAGAAAATCAACAAAGACTATAAACCCAAAGAACTATGAAGTAAAAACAAAATTAAAAGCAAGAAAAATTATACATGTTCCTCGAATCTTCCATGATTACCTCCATAGCACCTCCTAGCTTGCAGCATATGATTGATGCCCTCATATTGAGTGTGTGAGCATTTCGACTATGACATTGTCCTATGCAAGTTTTGAAGGATTTAAATATAAAACTATGCCTATGCCTATGACAAAATGACTCAAAGAACTCTAAATCTTGATATGCCAGAATAATGTCATCTATGTGTGTAATCCAAAAATGTGAGAAAAATAACATTTTATGGAAAATGCAATTTTGATTGGATAGATGAGATCGACTTTCGACAGAAGCCTAAAATCAGAGGACAAGATTAAATCTGATAATCCCTAATCAGGGTTAGGGAAAAATCCTTAAACGATTGGTCGAGATGCCATCTAAGAAGATCGAATCGGCGGTGGAGAATAAATGAGATAATTAATTAGAAAAATAAAGATTTTTGAAAATCAAGAAGATAAAGACTGCCCAATTTGTGAGATTCAAAAAATTAAGAAGATAAGAGTTGAACTGAAGATCATATTTGAAAAATCAATAATTTGCTTGATTACTTGATTTTTGGAGGAATATTACCATTTTGAATTAAATTAATTCAAAATATGTCCAGATTTTGTGAAATAATAAATAATCAATTTTTAGATTATTTACCAAAATGAACTGTTAGTTAAGAATGTGATATCATTTTAAATAATTTCATTTATTTAA
Source organism: Sequoia sempervirens (assembly GCA_007258455.2). Taxonomy (NCBI): domain Eukaryota; kingdom Viridiplantae; phylum Streptophyta; class Pinopsida; order Cupressales; family Cupressaceae; genus Sequoia; species Sequoia sempervirens. Next base: position 878,262,859 of record VDFB02271358.1, read on the forward strand.
AATGAGAGAAATATTAATTTTGACAATTAAATAATTAAATATAATTATTTAATTTAGAAGATATGATTAATAATTAAATAATTAAATAAATTAATAAATTTATTTAATTATGAGGATTAGTGACATATTAAATAGATAAATTAAATTCATTTATTTAATAATCAGGAAGAAATAAATGAAGAAGGGTAATTAAATAAATTAAGAAATTTATTTAATTAAGGGAAGACTTAGACAATTAATGACGTATTTAATAAATAAATAAAATTTATTTATTTAATAATCATGAAGAATAAATGACATGAATTAATTATATAATTATGAATTATTTAATCAATAGTCGAATGTGGACCAAGGACATAATTAAATGTCATAATTATGCTAGGACAAAAGTGGTAAAAATAGAGTTTGCAGGCCTAGGTCATTTTTAAGTGTCTACATTTTGCCCCTCTTTGTCATAATGTAGCATGTCACATTGTGACAAAGAAAAGAAGTCAAAGCCATGCCCCAGTGAAGGTAGAGTATCAATGCCCCCTAGGCAAATTTTTTAAATTTTGGGCTGGCGGCAAAAAAAAATGGAAAGGGTCCCGATAAGTCAATTTGATGGCTAGAAAAATGATGGCGCAGGCGGTTTCAGATTCTGATATATTTAAGGCAACTAACGAGGTGGTCAAAGTTGGTCAAAGAGCCTCTAGTAATAACCTAGTTGACAAATGCCATTTTGACTTTATAAATAGGTTGACAAAGGGGTAAAAGTCAATTCATTTCCACTATTCACTTTGCAAATTTTGATAGCTTAGAGCAAAAAGGACTGCAGCGAGGATGTGATTCTAGTGATAGAGCACCACAGCGAGATCATACAGACTTTTAGGCGGTCAGAGGGCTCAAAGCCAGCAGTATGTACCCCTAACCCCCTTTGTAATTTTCTCATTTTACGTGTTAAAATTAAGGTCTTAGGACGATCAACGAATGCGCCGTGACGCATATGTGTGCGCGTAAGCCACATTTGACTTCACGTTCAACGCATTCGATGCATCATGACACAAGTGCAAGTGGTTTTTAGGGTAGGGAAATGGTTTGCAACGCATTTGACAAAAACTGTGATGCATTGGCTTTTTTGAGCCACATTTGAAAGTTAGAATGTTGCATTCATCATTTTGCGATGCAATCGCCTGTTTGAGTGACGTATTTGAATGAAACGATGCAAGTTTCATATATCATGATGCAAGTGCTCTGATGTGATGCAATTGAGTGACAGAATGATGCAATCCACATGACGTGACACATCTGAAGTATAAAATGACGCAACTGTTGTGTCACGACGCAATTGCAGTCAACGCGATGCATTTGACTTTGACTTTGACAGGGCTGATTTTAATGTTTTTCAAATTTAAAATGCTTTTTGATCATACAGACAATTGTCTAGAAGGTACTAATGCATTGTTTGACTTTGTGTAGAGATAGCTGGCCCTATTTACATGTGAGAGAGCATACCGACAACCTTTCGGTTTGTTGATTAGTTGACTCCGCGGGAGCGATGACAATTGATGCGGCTAGGTTTGTTTTATGTCGCCTATATGCCTGCTAGTCGGGAAAATAGGGGACTACTAACTATGATATGGGAGCGATGGAATTCAGAGACATGCTCTTTCCACCTGCCAATGGGAGAGGCCACAGTTACCCTAGAGGACGTCTATTGCATTCTACGCATGCCGATCTGAGGAGAGCGGATCGTCTACGACCCTCACCATGGCCATCAAAATTTTATAACATACTATCAAGATGAGGGCATACGACTCGGCATCTAGGGTTACGAGATCCGCTGGAAGTTTATGGCAGAGCACTATGCTTGTTTCAATTCATTCTTGGCGAAACTGATTAGCAGGATATTGATTCCTGACCATTGCGGACATGGGTTCCCTTTTGGCTGGGGAGACATCCTAGTTGGGATGAGGTGGGACAAGACCATGTATGCCTAGGGCCCTTGTTTATTGGGCACACTCTACCACCAGTTGCACGAGGTTGTCTATAGGAGGGTAGAGAGTATCTCATGTGGCACCACACTACGGATGATTTGGGCTTGGGAGCACATAGCGATATTTCATCCACCTATTCAGAGACCACAGGTTGCCGAAGGGATGCCCTATGCTTACTACTATGCTAGTGCTCTTCAGCAGACACAGATGGGGGAGACGAGTTGGTGGTGGCATTAGGTTGATACTATGGTGTCCTTCATTTGGTGGTTGTACAGAGACTGCCAGCAATGGGATGATGAAGTGGACCATCTCAGCCTATACAGACAGTATCGTTACCTGATTGGAAAGACAGTGTAGAGATAGCTGATCATAGAGATGTATCTACCGTAGCATTTCCTTAGATAGTTTGGAGAGCAGTAGTGTGTACCTGTAGGCACAGCTAAGTATGCTCAGTCCTCTAGAGAGGCAGTGATTCTAATAGAATTCACCGAGCAATAGATCGATGGGCTAGGAGGCCAGCAATGGGGATGGAGAGGTGGGATTGCAAATCTCGGGACCACAGCCGACTATGACCTATGGTGGCAGGCACATAGACCAATGCCATTGACAAATCCAGATGGGCTAGCACTTGTGGATAGGAGGTCAGTTATACCACGTGTGTCAAGGGCCAAGCGAGGAGGCAGAGACGGTGATAGAGGCAGAGGCTGAGGGAGGGATGGAGGTTGGAATGGAGGTACGGGGAGGGATGGAGGCCAGGATGGAGGGAAAGATGGAGGCAGGGATAGAGGTCAGGGTGGAGATGATGGAGATGATGGGGATGATGGAGGAGATGATCGAAGATGGAGGAGAGATGGTCAGAGACAGGGAAGGAGGGTGCTCCCATGTGTGGCGAGAGTAGTACTAGATGCTATCCTTAAGGTGGCCGAGGAGGGAAAGGAGGAGCAGCCAAGGCAGGAGGGGGAGGAGGGGAGATAGGAGGAGGAGAGACAGGAGGAGGCTATGGCAGAGGATGATGATGATGATGATGATGCCATAGACGAGGCTGAGAAACTATCGAGATTTAGGATGGTAGAGGGAGATGAGGAGATACCATCCAGCTCGGCGCTGCCACATGATGCTATGATAGACCAGAGGGTGGCAGACCTTCAGAGGAGACTGGATGAGATTGTGGCAAAGGTCAGGGCACTGCGGGAAGAGCTAGAGGTAGCTCGGGTAGAGCAAGATCAAGTAGTGATCCGTCAGTAGGATTCAGCTTAGTGGTGTGTAGAGTTTGCAACACTATGTTTAGGGCCTTCTAGGGACATTGCTCACGAGCTTTCCAAAGTGAGCACTAGATATGGGCAGTATAGGACTCTATATGAGTAGGCAGTGCCTCTTGAGTGACGAGATCCTACACTATCACGCTCATAGACTAGGATAGGCAATGGTCACAGATCAGGGAGTGGGAGCGGCAGCATGAGTCATACCAGTGTAGGAGGATCCACCTCCTTAGGGAACACATCAAGGCACAGGTCCCACCACTCACATAGGAATTCCTTGAGTCATCATTTGAGCTACAGTCATGGGTCGACCAGTTCAGGGCAGAGATCGGTACAGAGGCAACCACCAATGATCAATCCTTCAGCATCACAGAGTTAGGCCACAGTGACATCACAGGTGTCTATTACTGTGGAGATGATGCCACCAGTGTCAGTTCCATTTATTGCATAGACAAAGACTGCTACAGGTCCACCCATTATCCCAGCCCCAGTCACAAATCCTTAGCTGCCACACTCTTCGCCACGAGGGGATGATGAGAGCCTATCCTAGGGGCATGTTTGTTATATTTGGTTATTTGTTATGACACATTATGTACGGATCATTGAGCCTGCGAGCTCCATTTTTGGGATATCTGCTGACTTTATCCTATGACATTGTATATTTTAAGATGATTTTATATGATGATTCAGTTTTGATGTGGCCTACATGTGTGTTATGCAATACCATTTGATTTATGCATTATGATATATGTGATGTGATGCTTTATGTATGATGTTGATTTATGATGTATGATGGTACTTATTTATATATCTTGTCATGTATGTCCTATGATGCTTACTTATGAGATGATGCCATGATGATGTAATGCTTATTTATATGTTATGTTGATTTTGTGATGATGGCAATAATGATATGCATAATGTATTTATTTGAATGGATGCCATGTTTATGATAATGTGAATGCAATATGCAATGAAATGTATATGATTTAATGCTATGGATGATGTATGTATGGACCTAATGCAATGTTTATATGATCATGTATGCACTTATGTTTTTGTATATCACAAGATATCATCGTGAGATGGATGAGAGAAGATTACCAGACCAAAGGAGATGCGTGTTAGTTCCTAGACCAAATCCTTCAAAACTTTACCATAGGACTTTAATATTTATTGCTCTTAATCATCATTAGGCAGACTATTGTAATGACCAACAAACACCATGATATGACATAGATCAAGGTGTGCACGGTCGTACCATCACATAAGACAAGCAGTCACAGACAAGGATGATCACAACTCATACTAAGAGCACAATTTCCCCAGTCTTTTTGTCATAATCAACCACAAGCAGAAAAATACAAGAAGGAAAATTCATGAAACATCATCGCTTCTCTAAATCCTATTTCTAGGACATCCTTGAGAAACTAGCGGCATGATTGGGGTATGTGTAGGATCATGATGGGCCAAAAAGTGGCAATATTATGGGTATTTGTAGGGTATGTGGCTGACAACTTTTTTTTTACCCAAAATTGATGAAATGAAAAGGGTTTTTAGAGGAGATTCTCAACTTTCCACCAATATAAATTATGCTTTAGTTTGAATATAATAAATAATTATTATTCATTTTCTATTAGAATTATGATTAAAGTCCTGATCAATAGGCTGATTGAAAAACATCTATAACTTTCAAATGGTATCACATTTTTTGAATCCAAAACATGCGTCACATTCTATGCTTCACATACTATAGGATTAAAAAAAGAAAATTAAATTTCATGAAGTTTTGACCAAGTTAAGGTGGTCGACATACGATTTTTATATTTTTAAAATTTGTAATAAAAATCATAATTAATTATTTACTTTGAAAAAAATTACAAAAAATATGCATCACATCCACATGAGTCCTCTACTTATATATGAAATCTTATAAGAAAATATTATCATTTTATTATGGTTAGTGGTCACAGACACCTACTTATTTTTTCCCCGAAATTTAAGTACCATCATTGAAATTTCAAATTTTCACTAAATAGATTTTATTTATTTTAAACAAACCTAGTAGTTTAGAAACTAAATTCAATTTTCTACAGATTCTATTCTTACATATTTTTGAAATAATATAGATAACTTATTCAAATTTTTACGTCAAGTTTCCTAACATTGATTTTTCTGAATTTTTTGCCACTTAAGGGCCTATTTTTTCCATGATGATCCTGCACATACCCATTGCCAAAATACAAAATAGAGCCCTTATCATGATACATCGTTGTTTTTCTAAATCTCAGAATCAGGACCTCGTTAAGAAACTAGTAATCATGTGTGTCAATCGTCATGATACGTCGCTGCTTCTCTAAATCCTATTATTGGGATCTCGCTGAAAAACTAATAACATGATAAAAAGCCAAAGACAAGTGCCAAGTGTTTGCCAAGTGCGTTTGGATACCCATTGTTCTAATGTCAAGATGTCAGGTTTGATGACAATGAGATGTTGGGGTGTCAAAGTTTTGATGATTCCAAGATGATGAATGTAGAAGATTGCCAAATTCAAGGACACATCCTAAATAATGTTGATGTCAAGAGGATTGATCACTAAAAAAGGATCCCTTAAAATGATGACGATGCCTAGGAATGACACATCCTAGGAAATAAATGACAGAGTTGGTTCTTTAGAAGGACACATCTGAAGAATACTGATGTCAAGAGGAGTGATCCTTAGATGTAAAGAGGATCCCTCAAAATGTCGAATGATAGTGACGATGCCTAGGAAGGACCCATCCTAAGGCATGAATGATAAAGGCTACTCTTCAGAAGGACACATCTGAAAGATAATCAAGAGTTGACCGTTTGACAGGTTATAATAATGTAACTTCTTTTGACCAAGTTTGACTGAAGATTGGCTGAATTTGACTTGTGTTGACTATATGTTGATTTTGTTTAACATGTTGATGTGTTTGTCATTTTTGAATGAATAATTTCCATACTTTTTTTTAATGAGTTGTTTTGTTTGGAACATGATTTTTCCTAACTTGAAGACATTTGACATGTGTGCTAGTGTAATGCCATGCACCCTAATGGACTAACCTAGCACAGCCTCGGGGGCTCATTGATAGATGGCCTTGCCTACATCATACACTCAGAGACCTCATAGTTTGACACAACCAATGACTTTGTCTTGATGACCAAATATTGCGTCATAATTTTATTTTGACAAACCTAAAAGGACTAACCTAATGTCTCGGGGACTCAAATATGAGTCTTGCCCATGTAGTGAATGCACAGAGACAACATAGTTCAGACGAATGATGAATATTGATTGATTGCCATGATGGACTTGACAAGAGATGACTCTGTATTCATGCTCTTCGAGCAGTTTGATGTTTTGTTGTGGTTTTCTTTAGGATGTTTTGCGATGTTTTTTATCTTTTCTTAGGACTTTTTGCTATGTTTTTGTCTTTTTTCAAGACTTTTTGTGATGTTTTTGTCTTTTTTTTAGGACTTTTTGCCATTTTTTTGTCTTTTTTAGGACTTTTTGTGATTTTTAGGTCTTTCTTTAGTACATTTTAGCAATTTCTGAAACCATGCGTGGCATCCACTACAATTACAAGATACAAATTTTTCCCCCAGTTAGGTCCAAGATGTAGCCAATTTTAAAGGATGTGAAAGGGATGTGCTTGCGGTGCCAGATGGACCGTAGTCAGGACTTGATGTCAACCATTTATCAACCATGAAAGGAAGGGTATGATGTGGTGGTGATGGAAAATGTATTTCATCCTAGGCCAAGACAGATAAAGTAACAATAGATGGTAGAGCAATGATTGATTACACATGGCGCCTGTTTGCCAAGTTTTCACCATGGTACTTATCCAAAGCGCCTGTTTTCCAGGTTTTCACTGTTGGATGAATTATTTTTCTTTACTATTTTTGTCATTTTTCTATTTTTTTGGTGCTACCAAGATGCTTGTTTTCTAGGTTTTCATCAAGGCCGTGATTTTTTTATCATTTTTCAATTTTTTTGTATTTTATGATTTTTCAGCCCGATCTCCTAATGCTATACATAGAAATTTAAGAGATGTAAACTATTGATAGGCTATGTCAGTTTTTCACCATCTGGAGTAGCTAGTTGATATGCTCCAGAACCAAAACAAGATACGATGACGTAAGGACCCAACCAATTTGGTTCAAATTTTCCCATCTTTTCTCTGTTAGCCTGGCTCTTAGGGTTCTGCATAAGAACTAAGTTGCCAATGTCAAATTTCTTGACCATAACCTTCTTGTTGTAACTACGACAAAGACGGTTCTAATATGCTTGTAGATGGTTCGGGGAATTTTTCCTTCTTTCCTCTAGCATCTCTAGCTCGTGCAAGCGCACCTGTCTATACTCCTCATCATCAGTTAAACCCTTCAAGGAGACTCGTAAAGAAGGAATTTCAACCTCAACGGGCAAGATGGCCTCAATTCCAAAGACCAGGGCGAAAGGAGTGGCTCTTGTAGGTGTACGAATGCTAGTGTAGTAAGCCCATAGAGCAGGGTTGAGTTGTATATGCCAGTCATGGCCAGTGTCATTAACAGTCTTTTTGAGGATTCTAACAATGGTTTTATTTGACTCATCTGCTTGACCATTTCCTTGCGGGTAATAGGTATGTGCAGGATCATGATGGGCCAAAAAGTGGCAATATGATGGGTATGTGGCTGATGACTTTTTTTTACCCAAAATTGATGAAACGAAAATAGTTTTTAAAGGATATTCTCAGCTTTCCACCAATATAAATTATGTCTTACTCTGAATTTAATAAGTAATTATTATTCATTTTCTACTCAAATTACGACTAAAGTCTTGATCTATAGGTTGATTGAAAAACATTTATATCTTTGAAAGGGTATCACATTTTTTGAATCCAAAACATGCATCACATTCTATGTTTCACATACTATAGGATTAAAAAAATAAAAATTGAATTTCATAAAGTTTTGACCAAGTTAAGGTGGTCAAACATACGCATTTTTATAATTTTTAAAAGTTTTAATAAAAAAATCATAATTAATTATCTACTTGGAAAAAAATTACAAAAAAATGTAACATTCCACATCTTAATACACAAGTAAACTCAAGAATTTACTAGAAGGTAAATAAACTTAGTAAACATGAGAGAAATTTTTTATTTTTTTAAATGAAGACATTTGCATAAGCACAAGAATAAAGTACAACTTTTCTAGATAAATAAATTCAAACTTGAATTCACATGTAATCATAACTAGAATCAAGCTAATTCCTTACAGAATTCATTTATATCACATAAAATAAATTTAGCATAAAGAATAGTCTTACCTCATAGGTATTGACTGTCGTAGCCAGAACATGGAGTTCACTGCATCTGGAATGTTGATCTCTGTCTTCGCAAGCCTCAGAGAGTCTACTGCTACAGAGGGAGAGCATCATCCGAGTGCTTTTCCTCCAACCACGGACTCAAGTGGTCCCCCGCGCACTTCCAAACTGGAAGTAACCCGGCCCTTCTCGAAGAGTATAGATATAAGGAACTGCCAGTTTCACCATCTAAGTCCTAGTGATGTGTACTACAAAACTCAATCGACCATACAACTCTAGATCCCTTCTAGCTAAGTATGATCACTCTGATTGGTCATGCCATCTAGACACCTACCTCTGACTCGTCTTAGAACTATCACAATATGAAGTTTTAATTACTCTATTGGTACTCTAGACACAACTAGTCTATTAAGAAAACCATTCTAGTCATTTTGACTTAGAACTAATCCTTAATCTAGGATATTCATTCAAAGTAAAAATTTAGGTATTTCAAACCTTTTAAAAGTCCCTTTATTGCATCCTTGCAATATCTAGGGTTAATGGTTTCCTGCCATTTTACTCTCAAGATTCAATACCCAACATCTTGATACGTTAAATCGAGTTTCGACATTATTGTAGAATCTCTTAAGGTATTATAAAGACTTCTTTCCTTGTTCTAATACCAGGGTTTAGCTTCTCTTAACCCATTACCAGGAAATAACAAACTACCTTGTTTCCCAAAGGTAACAACTTAAGTGTAACAAAACGTACGAACAAAATGCTTCAAGCCTTTCCTAGACCACTTGGCATAGCTCAAGTTCATATTTCGCGTAGCATAAATATGCATAGTATTCGAGGTATTTCCTTACTAATCTAATATATAAAAGAATACAATCATTCCATAATGCTCAAGGTTAGTTATTAGGAATCCTTTTTGTTAGCCATCTGAGTATCAGGTGGTGTGTCCTTCCTAATGTCTCATGGTCATGCAACTATAGATCCACTCTAACTATGCATGACACAATTGGAGACAGTAATTCCTCTAGAACATTGTGGACCGACAATGCATGCATACCGATGCATTACTTTGCCAAAGATTTACATACATATACTTTGCACAATGAACATTGTTGTATGTCCAACACGTTGACCCGATTTATAAGTTGTCATGTCCTACAGTAAATTCATATTGACCTTTCTCTCTAGGTCAAGTAAAAAAGTGAAATCAATTCGATTCATCGTCCATGTTTGGACACTCGAGTTCCATCCTAAGCTAGTTTATGATTCAATGGGTTACTTTCGTGACAAGGAACTAGTGACTCCACGTCACCTTGATCCATTATCAATTTATATATTAAAGTGAACCATATTCACCACCCTAGGTCTTTCATGGCTCACAACATCAAATTAATGTATCATGTAAGTTTAGAATCATATTCTAATTACTCACGGAATAACTTTCCTTAACCAAAAAGAATGGTTTCATAATGGTGAATAGCTCTAATTAACCTTATGAGCTTTGGGTGATAAACACTATCCCCATTAAGGTTATATTTGTTTTATAACCCTTATTTACCCACAATCTTTTTTTCATGCAAAATGAATCAACATTTGATTTGAGTGTTACAGCACAGTTTTGATTTAAGGCCGTATCGGTCATCCGCACAGTCATGATGGATATGTTAGCATATACAGGCCGTAACCACTAATAAGTAATAAACATTATAGTTCGGCACTTCTTATGTCTTGAATACCTCAAGCTCGACTCATTATATGAGTCTTAACCCCTTGTTTTTATCCCTGCCACATCGTTATTCGACGTATATAGACATTGGGGTTTATGAAGGGGCCCAACCATGATGGCCTCAAGCCATGGTTACAGTATGGGTTTCTATGTGTAAGGCTCGGCCTTTGTGGTCAAGAACCACAAACATAGCGCATCATACATTACAATATAGTTTGACTTTTGTGGTCGCGAGTTATAGCATGGGTGCAAGGAAAGTATTGAAGCTCGGTCTCAAGCCTCAAGCTTAAACACAGTAAATATGTGGCACTATGCGATTCAGCCTTATCAACCTCAGGCCTCTACAAATAAGAATGTTTCCATGAAACTTAATACGTAAACTAGCTACGAAAGGCTCGACGCGGTTGATACAAAATTAAAATGCAAACAAATGAAAGACAATATTCTTACAAACTTTCATTCTACCTGAATGAAGTCTTAGAATGCAATCTTACCCGTTCGGTTCCATGATTTTCCTTGCCCTGCATCTTCTTCCTAGCGTAGTGAGAGCACAACCTCCCATAACGTTTTTTTTTTAATGTCTTTCCCACCAGAGGCCACCTTCCTTTCTCACTTTTTATTCTCCTCTAATACTGTGGTAATATCTTTCACAACGCCCCATTCCCTTGACCTGCCACTTGAAATGCACACAGGAGATGGATCTCCTCCTCAAACGGGTGTCGTTTTCAATTCTTATTGTGCACTATCCTCCCTCTCACTCCAAGAGGAGTCACCTCTTAAGCTATGGTATTTTAGTGTAGACAGGAGACGGGTCCTAATATTTTGCCCCATTAACCTGTTGTCATCCTATCACCAGCATATTGATTTTAACTTATTTCTGCCATGAACAGACCAAGCACTCCCCTTCTGCCCTCTCCTACCCTGATAGTTAAGACTGTCCCTTCTCAAGACGCCTCCCCCTAATAACCGTTTCTTGATAGATAGCCAAGCCACTACTGGCAGTTGCAACAACACTCCGACATGCGTGGGTGACTCAGCGAGTGCCATCGACCAATCATTTAACATGCCATCAAGGGTACGAGTTGATAAGTGTTAAGATTACACTGAAATAATAAGCGATATCCTTCAGAGCATGGATAATATTCATTCTCCAACCTTTAGTGGTGAGGTATATACCTATTTCCTAAATCACAACTTCTAACATATAACACGAGGGTCGACCTTGCATGATTCGAATGAGTTTAGAGTTGAGATTCCACAAATGGTATTTCCGGCCAACCGACTTCAAAGGTTGCAAATATCATTTTAATATCTTGCACACAACAATTGTATATATATATATATATATATATATATATCTTAATCTTCATCACTAAGTCAGTTCTAATTACTATTTTCTTTAACTGAAACCATTCTTGCCAAGCCTAATATCTCCACCACATCGCGGATATATAGGAAAAGTTTTTACCTTAAAACAAGTTTTGCTCGCAAGCAAGAAGTGGGGTAGTTGGTCCTTTTGACCACTTCTCTATAATACTCCATTTTCTCTTATTAGATAAAAATAGCCTTATAGATCACGATAAACATGTAAATACATATGTCAATAAAATATTGCATTAACAATGCATACTAATGTCATTATACATTATTCGACAAGATGTGTGAATGGGGTCGAGGTATTCTCCCCCACACAATCTTGCGGAACATCCGAATCAAACATATAAATAGGTTAATATATTGGTATTTCGACCATGCAATACCTAAACTATAGCTAAAACCGCTAATATATATATACTCTCTTTCGAGTATATCCAATCAAACACATGAGAACTAATGACTATCGATTAATCCCTATCGACAGTCAAACTTTCCTTAACATAAATCAACAATTGCCGAATAGAAATATTGACTTACACCCAAGGTTGAGTACCACTTACTTGACTCAACTAGGTTCGCTAATTAACACCAACACAAGACTTAAGATGATGACAACCTGTTATATTCCTTGTATCTATTCTCTTCTCTCTGATGATGCTCTCCCTCTCTTTCCCGGAGGGTGAAAACCTATTTTTGAATGCAACTTGCAATCAACAACACAGGATTAGTGTTTCAGTAATCATTTTCATAATCCTCATGAGATCATCACATCTTGACAACTTTTAACCACATGTCGAATTTTAGTCAAATAAACATGACTCATGAAAACATTGATTTTTCTATCCATTTTAACTAAACGTCAAATCATTCAACATGCATAATCATCTACTAATTACTTCAAAGTAAAAAGTAAAACATAGTTAAAGTTAGGGGTGTAACAAAAAATATGCATCACATCAGGACATGATTTCTCTACTTATATGTAAAATATTATAAAAAAAATTATCATTTTATTGTGGTTAGGGTGGTCAAACAGACACCTACTTATTTTTTCCTTGAAATTTAAGTACTATTGCATTGAAATTTCAAATTTTCACCAAATAGATTTATTTTTTTAAAAACAAACCTAGTAGTTTAGAAACTACATTCAATTTTCTATTGATTCTATTCTTACATATTTTTGAAATAATATAGATAACTTATTCAAATTTTTTCATCAAGTTGCCGAACTCTAATTTTTCTAAATTTTTTGCCACTTAAGGGCCTATTTTTTCCATGATGATCCTACACATACTGAGAGATGAAAAATGGTGTTGGATGTGAAATCACTCACATAACTCAAGATCGTCTTGGTTTTTAAACAGACATCCGTTGTCAGTGATGATGGATTGCAGAAGGCCATACTGGAAAATGATGTAGTTAAGAATGAACTTGGATATTTGTTTGTCGGTTATGTATGTCAGCGGGATGGCTTCGATCCACTTCGTAAAATACTCCATGGCGGTGATGATAAATTTGTGGCCATTGGACAAGGTAGGATGGATCTTACCCATGAGGTCGAGTCCCCATTGAGCGAAGGGCCAAGGAGAGGTGATCAGCCAAAGTTCTTATGCTGGAGCGTGGATCAAATCACTGTGAATCTGGAATTGGTGACAAGTCCTGACATATTCTATTGCATCCTTTTCAATAGTTGGCCAATAGTACCCAAATCTCGTTACTTTCTTGGCTAGAGTAGGACCACTCGAATGAGACCCACATATACCATCATGTACTTCGCATAAGGTTGTACGTGCTTTGTTGGTGTCGAGACATCTATGGAGGGTGTCATCAAAGCTACGACGGTAAAGGGTGTCACTAACAATGGCATATCTTGCGGCTTTTCAGATGAAGGACTTCCTCTGGTTATTGGACAAGTTAGGTGGAAGGGTTTGAGACTTAAGGTAGTCATAAATATCCTAGTACCAGGGAGAGTCGGGACCAACAAGTTCATAGACCATCTCTGACTCTGGAATGTCATAGGCAGGGACCAACAATTGTTCTATTAGGAATTCTAGCTGAGGCATATTGCTTGGAATGTCCAGGAGAGAGCCTATTGTAGCCATGGAATCTGCCACTTTGTTCTGTGTTCTCAGAACTTGTTCAAAAGTTACCATATGAAAGTACGTTTGGAAACTATCAACCATCCATTTGTAGGGCATGATCAGCTTCTCATCTTTTATGTCATAGTTATCATTAACCTGGTTGATGACGAGCTGAGAATCCCCATAGACATGTAGTGCTCTAATTTTCCATTTTATTTTCATTCTAAGTCTTGTAACTAGTGCCTCATATTCCACCACATTGTTTGTGCATGGGAAAGCTATGCGGAAGGACTTAGGGATGGAGTCTCCTTGAGGGGTGATGAATAGGATCCCTGCCCCCGAGCCATGATTTGTGTGTGATCCGTCAAAGTAGAGTCACCAAGGTGACTTAGGTTCCATATGGAATATTGACTCATCTGGAAAAATCTACCACTAACGGGTGATCACTTTGTAAAGGTGCATCCGCCAGCTAGTTCGCTATGACTTTTCCTTTTATTGCCTTTCTTTCTACATATTGAATGCCATATTCGCTCAGAATCATGACCCATTTTGCCAGACATCCTGTTAATGCTGCCCAACTTAACAAATATTTGAGGGGGTTGATCTTGGCTACTAGTTGTGTTTGATGGCTTAACATATAATGTCTTAGCTTATGTGCTGCAAAGACCACAACTAGACAAGCCCGTTCAATTGATGTGTAGTTTAATTCATACCCAACCAATGTTCAACTGATATAATATATAGCTCTTTATTTTTCCTCTTGGTCGTTCTGCGCTAGTAATGCCCCCAGTATTGAATTAGTGGAAGAGATGTATAGGATCAATGGTTTTCCATGAATGGGAGGCATGAGGACTGGAGGTGATAGTAAGTAATCTTTTATTTGCTGAAAGGCTTCTTGGAATTTATCTGTCCACACAAAGGGGATACCCTTGTGCAATAGATATTGGAATGGGTGACACTTGTCAGCCAATTGGACTATGAAGCACTGAATAGATTGTACCCTGCCTTGTAGAGTTCTGAGTTCACTGATTCCTCTGGGTGGAGGAATGTCTATAATGGATTTTACTTTTGCTAGATCAACCTCAATACCTCTTTGAGAAACTATGTATCCCAAGAGTTTACCTAATGTTACAACAAAGACACATTTCTTAGGATTTAGCTAGACTTTGTATTTTTCCAATCTCTTTAAAATTGTGTCTAACACCTTTAGATGATCTTTCCTTGTTACTGACTTAGCTAATAGGTCATATACATAATATTCCATTATTTTATGCATCATGTCATGAAAGATTGTGGTCATAGCCCTCTGATATGTGGCGCCTTCATTTTTGAGACTGAATGGCATGATATTCCAACAATATGTACCCCAAGGGCAAGTAAATTATGTTTTGTGCTGGTCTTCTAGGGAAATGCGAATTTGATTATAGCTAGAGAAACCATCCATGAGGGATAGCATCTCATATCCTGCTGTGAGGTCAACTATGATATCAATATTCAGTAAAGGAAAGCATCTTTTGGGCATGCCTTATTTAGGTCTAAAATCTGTACAGACACAGATCATCCCATTTGGCTTTGTTACTGGCACTAGGTTAGATATCCATTCAAAATAATCGATAGATCGTATGAATCCAACGTCTAGAAGTTTCTTCAACTCAGCCTTGACCAATAGAGCGACCTAAGGATGCATTTTGTGTAACTTCTGTTTAACTGGATTGGCATTAGGCAATAGTGACAAATGGTGCAAAACCAGTTTTGGGTATAATCCTGGCATGTCAGCATAGGACCATGCGAAGTTGATTTTACATTCTACAAAGAATTTATGAAATTTCGGTCTCTCTTCCTCAGTCAAGGATGCAGCAAAGAGGACCATTTTGGGATCTTCTATAGTTGCTATGTTGTCTTCTATAAGCATAGTTGATTTCTCTTGTTGTACGGGAAGAAAGTATAGTCCTCCATATCTGGGCACCTTAGAGAGGTTTTCACCCACAGATACGTCCTTTTCTTTTACTTTTTTGTCATCAGAAGGTGCCTTTCGATTTTCACCTAAAGACATTTCATTTTTTATTTTATTTTTAATTTTAATTTTACAATTGGAAGATGGAGCAGTCTTGCCAAAGTAGGCCACACAATCTAAATCACTCATGAATCCTACCTTGTGATCACCACTGGGTATTCCCTCATGTAATCCTATAAACTCTACAATTGCCTCATCATTCTAAAAAGTGTCTAGGACTGGCGGGCCTTGTTGGTCCCAATCGACTAGTTGAGGATAAACTAGGGAAATTCCATCGTCAGTGTTGGTTAATTGAGGGGAGGATGTAGAAAGCATGCAGATGGATTCAATGATATTGTATATGAAGTTATCATCATCCAATTCCATACCAGACTCTATCCAATATTCCCCTTCACTTGTTTCATATTCGTTGTCAAAATAAGGGGTGAAGGACTCAGAGTCGTGATTGTCAGTGTCATTTGGTAACTCAGATGGGTTGGACTAATGGGATTCAGATTGTGGGTCTTCTATTGATGCCTGATCAATTTTAAATTTTTTCCAAAATCTTTGTTTAGAGGTTAGTTCCCCCATTTCAAAAAACAAATCATCGAGGCAACAGTCACTTAAGGATCGTTATGAGCCAAATTCCCACTCTTGGGAGTCAGTTTCGGTGAGGGTTTCCTTAGCGGTCTCAACACTTTCCAAAGCATGCACTAGCTCACTCAAGAATCCAATGGTACGTCAATCGTCATTATCAGGCGATCCAAACCCTAATCCAAGATACTTTGGTATTTTGAAAGGTTCTATGGGATCTCTTCGTCCAGTTTTATTTTTTCCTAGGCCACTAGTACCATCGTAGCCCTTAGCCTTCATTATGTCATATCCCTTGCCATATTTCTTAACTGGTAATGGGGGTAGTTCGACCATATCTTTATAGAGCCATCCTGTGATATCAGCAAGGTCCTCGTTACTCATGTCTCCCCATTTGATGAAAACTATTTTTGGTGGAGCTTTGAAAATTCTTTGGGTTCCATTCTAAAACATGGCCGACCATAGACCTTCGGAGACTTGGGTACTGTTGTGATGCTATATGTCATATGTAGTTTGAATTCTCCATAGCCAAGGTCCTAGATTTTGACAATGGTTTCAGCCTTATGGTTTGCAGAAGATGGTGGTGCGGTGGAAGATGTGGATGGAGTGGATGTGGAAGATGATGCAAGTGTGGATGGTCAATGTATTTGGAAGATGAGGGGCCAGAAGCCTCTCGATTGATAGCACTCAATTTTTAGAAATACCCCTGAGGTTGGTACAATATTGAAAAGGGTCAGGGTCACCATATATAGTGATTTATGTGCCATCAAATGGGAATTTTAAGCCTTGGTGATATGTGGATGGAATGGATTTTAAGGCATGAATCCATGGGAGACCGGGCAAGATGTTGTAAGGTAATTCTAGATCCAGGACCTAGCAAGTTGTGTCCACAATGACTAGTCCCACTCTAATAGGAATAGAAATAACGCCTCATGAAGAGCATTCTTCGTCATCATATGCTTTGATCACTATACTCTTTGTAGGGTCCACACATGCATCAGAAAATCCTAGAGCCTTAACCAATTTTAGGGAGCATATGTTCAATCATGCTCCGCCATCTACTAAAACTCTTCTAACCTTGTGCTTATGGATGAATGTTTCAATGTGTAATGCATCGTTATGGTTGGTCTTAGGTGATGAGTAGTGTTGATCAGAAAAGGTGACATGGTGAGGCGTAGTGAGGTATCCCACCATGGTCTCAAACTGATTGACATCAATATCCTTGGGGACTAACGACTCTTGCAGGGTTTTATCTAGTATAGCCTTATGCGTGGGAGAGATGTGAAGTAGCTTGAGTATAGAAATTTGCGCAAGAGTTTTTCCAAGCTAGTTGATAAGGTTGAACTGACTCTTTGGTTGCCACTATTTTGTGGTCGAGATGGGTTTTGACTATTTAGGAGATGGGCCATGTATGGTAATTTTGGGTTGCCTAGCGAGAGGTGGACCAGCTATGGTGACCTTGCCACTTCGAGTAGTAGCATTGCATTGAGGTGCTCTCTTGGCCGTAATGGTATTGATGTATTCATTGTCAGTTCAGACATTATTTATAATAGGTCCAATAGAATAGTTGTACTTGGTTCGGGTGAAATTGGCTTGATTATTGTTTATTTGTGGACCTAACATAGAAGCATTATTAGAACCATGATCCTACAGTGGGTTCTTATGAATGGTATGATCAGAATTAGAGGAAAATTGTTGTCCACCTACCTCAATGATACAACTCTCAATAAGGTCTTGTACCAAGTTTTCCAGTTGTCGACAGGTAGAAGTTTTATGTCCTTTTTCTCGATGATAATCACAAAATGCATTGTCGTCCCACCATGCTGGTTTGAATTGCCCTGGGTCATATGGTTTTGGTTCTTGAAGTGTGATGACATCGTTCTGGAGGCATTTCTTGAGGACCTCTTCAATGGGCTCACCCAAGGGAGTTTATGTGTGACCCCTGAGGAATTGTCTCATCTAACGGTATTGTCCTTGATTATTTTGGCCGCTTTGGTTGTTTGAGGGGACATTGGTAGGGGGTGTCGATATCATTGTTGATTTGTTTCGTGGTTGAACCCCTTTTAGGGCTATTACAAGACCCCTAGTGTTGGAAACCTTGGCGTCAACAACACCATCATTTGTAACATGTTTATTTTTGACCCAATATTTATTTTTTTCAGTGGGAGGATTGTTATTTGTGTTTTTAGGACCGTATCTTAGTTCCCCCTTTGTGATAAGGGATTTCTCAATATGGACACCTTTTTCGACTAGGTCTATGAAGGTTGTGCAACAATGCACTTGCAATGCATATTTTAGGAGGCCCAGAAGTGTTTGAACGAACATGTCCACCTTTTCCTTTTTAGGTATGTCGATGTGACACCGACTAGCTAGACTTCTCCATTTTTGAAAGAATGGGATGAATGTCTCACCAACACCCTCTTATGTGAGATTGCACAAGCTAGTAATAGAGGCGTCCATGTTGATGTTGTATGCATAATTTTTTATGAATTTTTGTTTAAGCTCATCCCATGTTTGGATATCCTTTTGAGTGGAAAACCACTCAAGGGCAGGACCTACAAGACTTTTAGAAAAGAGTCTCATCAAGTACATTTGTTCATAGGCAACATCCATACAGTTGGTTGTAAATTCGTAGACATGTTCGATGGGATTTTTCTTTCCTCTATATTTTGTAAAATTAGGGGACACATATGCTGGAGGAAATGGTGGTATGTATAAGTTCATGTAGAAGGGATAGACATTTAGGTCATATGACACTTCTAATTATTTTCTAGATATTTGTATGTTTTGTATGGTCTTCTCTAGACCCATCAATTTTACTTGTAAGGCATCTATAACAGGGTCATTTTTGGTCCTATACATTGGACTGATTGGTACACCATAGGTCCTTGTTTGTTGTGCATGGATATTGGTGTATTGTGGAGGGATGGATTGTTGTGACATGTATGATGTGTTCGGATTGGCATGCTATTGGTATTGAAAGTTTGGATTGGGGGTATGTTGGTGAGTATGAATGTGGGATGAGTATGTTGGGATGTGTCCCCCAACCATTTATGTCGATATTTGGGGAATATGGTGACCATGAACATTTTGATGTGTGAATGATTCCATGGGTTGTGTTTTTTGGCTACCTTGTCCAAATTGTTGGGTTTGTACAAGGGCAATGTTTGTATTTTGTCCTTGGGAGGTGATGACATTTGACTGTGTTGACGTGTTAACGTTTTGTTGTTGTCCTTGAATAAAGATATGTCTTTTTCCTCCGCTCAATGGATTTTGTGATATACCAATGAGAGGATATGACGAAGGTGTACTCATGGTAATAGATGTAGCTGTCAAGGGGGGATTGGTATGAATTGATGATGCCCCCATGGCATTTACCGTAGTGGTAAAGAGAGGGCTAGAATAACTTGCCCACATTTCCGAGGAGCCAAACGAGGTTCTAGCTAATTGTGATGGTGTTGTGGATATTGTGGGAAATGTGGCGGATTGTGTTCCTCCAATGGATGTAGCATTTATTGTATTGGAGGTGTTTGGGATGTTGGAGGTAGCATGCATGGTCATTGTAGTGTCAAAGAAAGTATTGCTCGTAGTGTTTGGAGGTTGACCACTTTGTGACATGTTATGCCCGTTGTTGACATTAGGGTCAGGAGATGTTGATCTCAACATGTTGATGTCAAATCCATGGGGTAACTTAGCTCCTTGACTTAAGAGTATGGACAAATATCTGTCTCTGTCATATAGAACCATTTGTTCCATAAATTGAGAGGCCTCTGGATCTTGTGCTGCTACCTCTAAGTTTTCCTCAAGTATTTGTCTGCATTCATCCTTATGTTAGAATGGTTCAAAGGGACTGTTTGATGAGGATGGTATGGTCATGAGAGGTTGATTATTCATGTTGGAAAATGGATCGTCAAATGTCCAATTTGGGTCATATGTATGATTGTTGACATTGGAAATGGAGTCTTGTCCAAAGTTTTCCATTTGTCGTTTCTATTTTTGGAGTCTAGTTCCCACCATAAAATGAGATTGCTCAAATGAAAATGACAACTAAATGTAATGATGACACTATGCAAGGTCTAAGTTCAAAATGACGACTAGGATGAATAATATTTTTGGATTTTTGGGAATAAAATATGCAATGTCTAAACTTAGAATGCAATTTGAGAAAAGGATACCTAAGCACTTCTAAGCTGAATCTTTGTTTTCTATCTCAGTTACTAAAGGACTTGTTGAAAATGACAAGATGACAAGGTCAAAATGACTAGTGAGTTTTCCTAACTAGACTTTTGAGTTGGAAAATCTCACAAAAGGGACAATGATTGAAAAAGGGAATGATGATTAAGTCCAAGATAACCTTATTTTGAAAGCAATGCTGTTGCAAATTATGCTGAGATTTTCCTAATCCAAAGTATGCAAGTATTAAAACCTAGGGTCAAGCTAATGCCTAATGTATACAACTAAAAAAAATGAAGGATGAAACCTATGGTCAAGAATGCAAACTAATGGTCAAAAATTTTGAGCAATTTCAACGTTGGTTTCTGACAAAATCCCTTTGGAAACAGTGTTTGACAAAAGATTGACAAAGTGTAGACTCATATTTGACTTTGTATCAGGGTTTTACTTTTGACAGGAAAATGCGTCATTTGAGGCCTCTAATGCATCACAATGTCTCGAATGCGGTTTGGTTTGAGCGACTGGGGATCTGGGAATGACAAATGCGACTTAGTTTTGTAGATGTGGCTCTGTGAGGTTTAGATGCGTCGTGACATAGACAAATGCGGTGTTTAAGAGATCAAATATGGTTTAACAATGCGATTGTGTCTTAGTATTTTTAGATGCATCTCAGAACATCGAATGTGGTTCCACAGATGTGATATATTTTGTTAAAATTGAGTTTCTTAATGTATTGTGTTATGAAATAACTTGCACAATAGAATAATATGATATAAAATATGCTGCAAATACTTGATAATAACTGAGAATAACAAGCCACTTTGAGGGGGAAAACCTCCAAATATCTCTAATGAGAACACACTTCACAACTTGATGATGAAATAAGACTCACAACCTCATATGTATACCTAATTATGCCAAGGATATCACTTAGGCTGACTTAGACACACCTATATAAGACTTAGGCCGACCTAAACAACTAAATAACAATATACTAATGTAATATGACTTAATAGAGAGTTAAGATAGCCACAAGCCCACTATTCATAACCTAATTTACAATAATATTAAGGGCGTAGCATGCCCCCCTTCTTCAAAGAAGCATTGTCCTCAATGCTAATCAAGTTTGGAAACTTTTGAATGAACTCCTCGTCTTCCCATTTGGCATCTTCAACTGGTAAATTCTTCCATTGGATGAGATACTCAGTGATAGTTCTATTCCTCCTTTGTGCATGTTTGACGAATGCACTCTGGTTCCAAAATGATTCTTCCTTCTTCATCCAGCTCTGGAAGTGTTGTTTGAGTGGGATATACCAATTACCTTCTTCAAATAGGAAACATGAAAACTGGATGTATCTTTGTTGTTGGTGGCAACTCAAGCTTGTAGGCAACACTACCAATCTTCTGCATGATTTGGTATGGACCATAATACTTTGGAGACAACTTATTATTCTTTCTTTGCTGCTTTAGTGAGATTTGCTTATAAGGCTGCAATCGCAAGAAGACCCAATCCCCAACTTCAAAACTTCTTTCACTACGATGTTGGTCTGCTTGTTTCATTCGATTTTGTGCCATGGATAAATTCTCCTTGAGTCCTGAAAGTACTTGTTTATGATGAAGTAAGTGGTCTTCTACTACCTGAACTCTTGGGGACATCTTAATTGATGATGTGATGGAAGGAGGATGATATCCATAAAGTGCCAAAAATGGAGACATTTTTGATGAGCTATGAAAAGAAGTGTTATACCACCATTCTGCAAGTGGTAGCCAATCTACCCACTGGGACTGTTTCTCTGAAGTGAAACAACGTAAATATCCTTCCAAACACTTATTAAAAACCTCTATTTGCCCATCTGATTGAGGGTGGTATGAAGAGCTAAGAGCCAATTGAGTACCCAAACATGAGAATAAATCTTTCCAAAAGTGACTAGTGAAGATAGGATCACGATCACTAACAATAACTTTAGGTGTACCATGTAGCTTTTGGATATTCTCCAAAAAATATTTAGCCACTACACTTGCTATAAAAGGATGTGCTAATGCAATGAAATGTGCATATTTAGTGAGCCGATCAACTACCACCATGATGACATTATGACCTTTAGATTTGGGAAGCCATGTGATGAAGTCCATGGATACCTCTTCCCAATGTTGGCTAGGAATAGATAAGGGTTGCAAGAGACCTGGTGTATTAATTGTCTCCCCTTTATGCCTTTGACACACCAAACATTCAGCTACAAATTTTTGAACATCACCCTTAAGCCCCTCCCAAAAGAAATCTTTCTTGACTCGATGATATGTCTTCAAAAATCCTGAATGACCACCCATTGGAGACTCATGCAACTCTGTGAGAATCTTGATTTTAAGGTTGGAATTCTTGCAAAGGTACAAATGCTCTTTATACCAAAGAGTATCCCCCTTCCAACAAAACTTATCTGAACTACTAGGATCACTTTTTAATTGCTCGATGAGATTACTTGTCCCAACATCATTTTGCCACTATGCTTTGGCTTCCTCCACCCAATTTGCTTGTAATATCAAAAGGGCACACAATAAGGCTTCTCTTTCTCATCCTTCCTTGACAGTGCATCTGCGACAATATTTTCTTTCCCTTTCTTATATACAATCTCAAAGTCATATCCTAACATCTTAGTGACCCATTTGTGTTGCTCTTCAGAAGATAGTCATTGTTCCAAAAAATATTGTAGGCTATCATGATCTGTCTTAACCTTGAAATGTCTACCCAATAGATAAGGCTGCCATTGTTTCACTGCATGGAGTATAGCTCGCATTTCCTTCTCATAAATAGGTTTTAGTTGATTCTTACCTTTTAATTGATGACTCTGTAAAGCAATTGGCCGACCTTCTTGCATGAGCACTACTCCTATCCCATTTCCAGAAGCATCACATTCCACAATGAATTCCTTGGTGAAGTCAGGAGTGGCAAGTACTGGAGTTGTACACATAGCCTCCTTCAATCTCTCAAATGTTGTATTGGTAGACTCGTTCCAATGAAAAGAATCCTTCTTCAATAGAGTGGTGAGAGGTGCTGCTATACTACCATAATTCTTCACAAATCTTCTATAGTACCCTGTCAATCCCAAGAATCCTCTCAGTTTCTTAATGGTTTTTGGAATAGGCCATTCCATGATAGCCTTAATTTTGTTAGGGTCCACCTTTACTCCTTCATGTGAAACTATGTGTCCCAAATACTCCACCTCCATAAGACCAAAAGCACACTTAGATGGCTTAGCATAGAGTTTATGATATTCAAGTATTTGTAATGCTTGGTCCACATGTTGCAAATGTTCTTCCCAAGACTTGCTATAAATTAATATATCATCAAAGAATACTAACACAAACTTTCTCAAGAACTTAAAAATGGAATTCATCAAACTTTGGAATGTAGATGGTGCATTGGTAAGACCAAATGGCATCACCAAAATTCATAATGACCCTCATGAGTCCTAAATGTTGTCTTACAAATATCTCCTCCTTAATCCTAATTTGGTGATAACCAGATCTAAGATCTAACTTGGTAAAAAACATAGCTCCATTTAATTCATCTAGCAAATCATCAATGACTGGAATTGGAAACTTATCTTTAATGGTGTACATGTTGAGCACTCTATAATCTGGACATATGCGCCAAGTATCATCCTTCTTACGTACCATCACCACAGGCGAGGAGTAAGCACTTTGGCTATGCCTAATGATTCCCACCTCTAGCATCTCTTCAACAATTTTTTCTATCTCACTCTTTTGTAAGTGTGGATACTTGTAAGGCCTGATGTTTGGTGGTTGGCTCCCTAGGACTAACTGTATGGCATGATCATGATCCCTCTTAGGAGGAAGTCCTTTAGGCATATCTCCAAGAACAACCGAGTGATGATCAATTATAGCTTGCAAATCCGGATGAGGAGGAGTATTAGATTGAGAGACTTCTAATGAACATAGTTGGGCCACAAATCCATCCACTCCTTTCTTAAGCAACTTTTGCATTTGATGAGAGCTTACCATTTTTGGAGATTTTTCCTTCAACCCCCTTAGCTCTACTAGCCTTCCTTCTGATTGAAATCTCATGAATAGTTCTTGGAAGTTCATCTCAATTGTTCCTAATGTAGTAAGCCATTGTACTCCCAAAACAATATTTGTTGCACCCATGGATATCGCATACATTGGGGTAACAAGTTGATAATCTCCCATGGATAATTTAATGCTATGAGACTTCCCTGAACAACTAACTGTACCACCATCTGCAATCAAAACTTGCAACTCTGGAGCTGTATATATGAAACAATTTAGATGAGCAGCTAACTTTTTGTTGATGAAATTATGAGTACTACTCGAGTCGATCAACACTGTTACCTTCTACTTCTTTAGGAACCCCACCACCTTGAGAGTTTGTGGAGCACTGAAACCTGAGATTTCATGACAAGAAATTATTGGTTGAGAATCATGTGATTCCTCATTTGACTCCCTTTCATCTTCTAGTATGGGTTCCTCCTCTTCTTCCTCATTGGGACCTTTAATATAAAACAATTTCTTTTCACTACATTTATGTCCTTGACTATATTTGCTATCACAATTGAAACACAAGCCTTTTGCTATTTTCTCCTCAATTTGTTGCGGAGTCAACTTAATAGGTTGTGTTGAATATCCTTTCTCTCTTGTCACATTAGCCCCTTGCTTCTTAGGAAACAAATACTTCTCCTCTACCCCGTGTGCTAAGATAAAAGACTCATTTATGGAACTAGGGCTAAACATGTGTACCTCATGTTGAATGTGATCCTTGAGACCACCCAAGAATAAGTCATTCAAGTTTTCCTCCGTAATTGTATCCACCCTTAGGGATAGATTTTGGAATTGCTGAATATAATCCTTAATTGATCCTGTTTGTTCAAGTTTAGCTAGCTGGCTGAAGAAGTTGTCTATGACGCTATTGCTATAATGTGCTTGGAGTTCCTCTATAAAAATTGACCAGGAGACGGTGAGCCCCTTTTTACTTTGATGAGTGCAAAGCCAACGATACCAAATGAATTGATCTGGCTCTAGATATAAGGAAGCCATCATGACCTTTTGTCCATTTGGGATTTGGTGTACTTCAAAAAAATTCTCCATTTGTTTTATCCATGTTAGAGGATCCTTACCATCGAACTTGCGCATATCCACCTTTGGAAATAAATTCCTAGATCCCATAGGAGTACTAAAGCTTGTGTCAGTAGTAGCTGACCTAGAATTTTCACCTTGGCCGCTTGAGAACTCCTTTCTTGTTTCAGCCCTGTAGGTGCTTAACATGTTTCGTATGTCAGATATATCTCCTCTTAAGTCACACATATCCATCTTAATTGAGGAAATGTCTTCCTTGAACTTATTGATTTCCTCATTATGAGTAATATCCTCGATTTTTTCACCATCCTTATCAGGAGTCTTCCCCGGAGTGACAACATTCTTTTTACCCCTTGTTGCAGGCCCCGTCATGATGGAAACCACTAATCTTGAAATAAATCACACAAATGAAACTTAAATTCTCTCAAATTTTTACTGTAATATCCTTTATTATGTCTTCAAAAACCCAATAAAAAGAAAACTCCAATTCAACAAGATGTGCGAGATATGTAGATTCCAAAAAAAAGTGTAGAAACCCTAATTCTGCAATAATTCGCTTAATTCTACTCCAATTCTTCTAAAATATGGACTGTATCTTCTTCAATATGTTCTTCAAAAACCCTTTAAAAATTAGAAAAAAATTCACCAAGATCTGAAAGATATGATCTTCCCAAAATCGCCTCCAAATTTGAGAAAAACCTTGCCTCTATGGTGCCAAGATCATGCTCTGATACCACTTGTTATGAAATAACTTGCACAATAGAAGAATATGATATGAAATATTCTGCAAATACTTGATAATAACTGAGAATAACAAGCCACTTTGAGGGGGAAAAC
This sequence comes from Sequoia sempervirens, assembly GCA_007258455.2. Classification (NCBI taxonomy): domain Eukaryota; kingdom Viridiplantae; phylum Streptophyta; class Pinopsida; order Cupressales; family Cupressaceae; genus Sequoia; species Sequoia sempervirens. The sequence goes on from VDFB02271358.1 coordinate 878,289,304, forward strand.
CTCCAAATATCTCTAATGAGAACACACTTCACAACTTGATGATGAAATAAGACTCACAACCTCCTATATATACCTAATTATGCCAAGGATATCACCTAGGCCGACTTAGACACACCTATATAATACTTAGGCTGACCTAAACAACTAAATAAAAATATACTAATGATAATATGACTTAATAGAGAGTTAAGATAGCCACAAGCTAACTATTCATAACCCGATTTACAATAATATTAAGGGCGTAGCATATTGAGGGAAAATTTGATCTGTCTAATGGTGAATGTTTTGTCCAAAAATGTAAATGTGGTGAATAATGTTTGAGAAATACAGAAAGCACTTGACAAGCACAATTTTTTTAGTGTGAGCAAGTGCACATAAGACAAGTACAATCTTAAAAGGCCAATAGGCCAATGGTTTGTATACTTGATATAGCCCACCAATATACCCCAGATCGGTGATAAACACCTTTCCTTCTCGAGAGTGGATAACTTAGAATTTTGGTGGCATTGGCTCCCCTCCATGACTCATTAACGTCATTTGAGCACACCAAATTCAGATTCTTGGGTAGTGACTTTTGAAGAATTTTTGTCTCTACTCAAGGGGATCAGTAGTGAGTGTCTTCAGGCATGATACTGTACCCTACACTATATCAAGCAATGGCCAAAAAAGGTTGGACTCTAACACAAAAGGTGTTTAGTACGGGCATTTCATTCATAGGGCATGATCCATATGGTGAGAGTCCCCTTTCGGATCCATCTTGTTGGAACCATAGGCATGATTCTTGAGCTTTCCCCAAGAATCCACTTTTATATACTAGCTAGAAGTCCCTCGGGTTCAGGCTGCTACCGGTCTGAGTCATCCTGGGGTGAGTACTTTTTCCCACCAAAACAGGTCCAAGTTCTAGAGTTAGTAACAATTTTTGTTACACCCAGGATCACTCGAAAGTGCAAGGGGAGAGGATACTTTGATTACTAAGTCGTGAGGGTAATAACACATAAAAATGGGTCTGATTTTCTGATCACCAAATTTTCACAAGGTGAGAGCATAATCACCTACCATTTTGCAAACACATTCAGACAAAGTAGAAACACAAGTTCGTTTTAATTTCTCTAAAAGGAAATGTGTACTAATATAAGAAAAAGATAGGCACAATTTTTTAGTGTTCTTTCTTTGACACTTGAACCTGCAAACCACAAGTTAGGAGTTTCTTATCCACCAGTATTGGACCCACGAAAAGTAACTGCCACACGCTGCAAATTAAAATTAGTAGCACAAAAACTTATGCTAGACAGAATGCAAAAGAAAACCAGAATGTCTAAGAAAACAAAAAGAACAGAAAAACATCAAAAATATGAATGCAAATAAAAAGAAAACATTACCAGGAAAATGCGTCACAATAGAGCAAATGCGTCACTTTGTGTTGCAAATGCAGCTTGGGAGTTCAAATGTGGCTTTCTAGACTTCGATTGTGGCACGTCAGAATGATTGCGGTGTTTGAGTCTGCGAATGTGTCGCGACGCATCAAATGCGTCACAATAAAAGATGAATGTGTCACTCTATACCTGTACTTGCAAAAATGATAGAGAACAAAAAAAACATACGGAAATAATAATAAAAAATACAGAGTCGGGTTTACCAATGTAACTAAGGGTTAAATTTAGGTTAGATTAGATGTTAGAAAATCAACAAAGACTATAAACCCAAAGAACTATGAAGTACAAAGGAAATTAAAAGCAAGAACGATTATACATGTTCCTTGAATCTTCCATGATTACCTCCATAGCACCTCCTAGCTTGCAGCATATGATTGATGCCCTCAGATTGAGTGTGTGAGCATTTCAACTATGACATTGTCCTATGCAAGTTTTGAAGAATTTAAATATAAAACTATGCCTATGCCTATGAAAAAATGACTCAAAGAACTCTAAATCTTGATATGCTAGAATAATGTAATCTATGTGCGTAATCCAAAAATGTGAGCAAAATAGCATTTTATAGAAAATGCAATTTTTATTGGATGGATGAGATCGACTTTTGACATAAGCCTAAAATCAGAGGACGAGATTAAATCTGATAATCCCTAATTAGGGCTAGGGAAAAATCCTTAAACGAGTGGATGAGATGCCATCTAAGAAGATCGAATCGACGATGGAGAATAAATGAGATAATTAATTAGAAAAATTAAGATTTTCAAAAATCAAGAAGATAAAGATTGCCTGATTTGTGAGATTCAAAAAATCAAAAAGATAAGAGTTGAACTGAAGATCAGATTTGAAAAATTAATAATTTGCTCGATTACTTGATTTTTGGAGGAATATTACCATTTTGAATTAAATTAATTCAAAATATGGAGTTTGTGAAATAATAAATAATCGATTTTCAGATTATTTACCAAAATGAACTATTAGTTAAGAATGTGATATCATTTTATATAATTTCATTTATTTAAAATGAGAGAAATATTAATTTTGACAATTAAATAATTAAATATAATTATTTAATTTAGAAGATATGATTAATAATTAAATAAATTAATAAATTTATTTAATTATGAGGATTAGTGACATATTAAATAGATAAATGAAATTCATTTATTTAATAATCAGGAAGAAATAAATGAAGAAGGGTAATTAAATAAATTAAGAAATTTATTTAATTAAGGGAAGACTTAGACAATTAATGATGTATTTAATAAATAAATAAATTTATTTATTTAATAATCATTAAGAATAAAGGACATGAATTAATTAAATAATTATGAATTATTTAATCAATAGTCGAATGTGGACCAAGGACATAATTAAATGTCATAATTAATGCTAGGACGAAAGTGGTAAAAATAGAGCTTGTAGGCCTAGGTCATTTTTAAGTGTCTACAGATCCTTTGGGTATGGAGAGATATGAGGGTCTCCATGGATCTCCCAAATTCTATTCCAAAGTGTGTGGGGACAATCAATGTTCTATCTACAACATTCGTAGCACATCAAGATCAAGTCTAGAACAAATCACTCCTACAACATGATCATTGACAATACCCCATGTTCAATGACTCCTTGGTGTGTCTAGTGTAGGTATGAGTCCATAAAGAAGGAAAATATCAAGCCACCTAAGATGTTTCAAGATGTTATTTTACCAAGAATCGTGATTATCCTTTTCTAGGATGGCTAAAGAAGGATGAACAAGAAAAACCTATGATACTTCCTTAAATGAAAAAACAAAGATTGATAACCTCAATGCATGTAAATTATATCAAATGAAGTCATATCACATAAATAGATCCTTTTTTGGTGCTAAGACATCCAAGTAATTGATAGAAATGTGAAATCACAAAAAGCTAAATAAAATATATATGGGGTGATTCTAGAAAAAGTGCATGAATAGATTTGAAGAGCTCTTAGAAAGTACCTTTCCAACACCACAAGAATCACAAAAAATCAAGATATATGTGGAAATATATGAGCTTGAAAGCATAAAATGAAGATTTGACTTTTACTGACAATAAAATGAACTATTAGAAAATCTAATGATGAGAAATATACCACTAGAAAGTACATAGAACCATATTTCCAACTATCTCATTTGTTTGATTTTGACACTGTATGCCCAAGTTATAGCCAAAAGAAAAAATACTCCTTTAGGGCACAAAGGGGGATAGGAGGAGGCAAGGTATAGTCTATATTGCTGACATAAATAAATATTCCTAAAATATTCTCTATTTTTCAAAAAAAAATCCCCTCTATGCAAATATTTCATTGTCACCAATCATTATGTACAGTTATCATGAAAGGTATATTCATCAGAGAAAGGTAGAATATTTCACTACTCATCAGAGATCTAGAAGTTCCTAGGTGGGAAATAGTTAGGGAATCAAAAAATTGAGATTTGTTGGGTATCTTAAAAGATTCTAACCAACAGGGGGTAACTGTGAACATTGTCGAGCTTTAGAAGGCTTTGATAGGAAGATGTTGGCCAAGAACTTTGTAAGGGCCACCAGTGGGATTTGGAAGCTACCAGTGGTATTTTATTTGACTGTTATTGTCTGCATTAGGGTGCAAAATGTACTTTATGTAGGTAGGAAGACCAACTTTTCTATTTTTCTTTGTTTCTTTTTTTTTTAAAATGTGCAAAGACCTTTTGATTTATTTTAATTGACTAGGAAAATAATTGAAAAAACTAGAAAAATATTGTAAAAAACCTATGTACCTATGACCAGAGGAAAATTAATTGCATCATGGGTCATATGAATTTATATGGCCATGCAGATTTTCATACGAAGGTCCCTACTGCTAAAAAAATTGCATTTTTTCAACTTTTTTAAATTTGACAAAATAATAGGCGATTCTTAAGTTTTTGGCTATTCTAGACTCAACAATGATGCCCATTTTTCTCCAAGATGAACCAATTTTCCCTCAAGATCACCTACAACCAAAACATATATAACAAATGAAGAGATCAAGCAATTATCATGCTCATGCAACCTTGAGAAGATAACTGATCCACACAAGGATGTGGTATTCCTTTTGTATTGAATTGAATGGGTATTCAATAATGAATGCTTATAAAAGAAAAAGTGAAAACCCTAGATGATGATTTGATTAGACTGTGACAAGTGTCCCAATCCTATGCAATGAGACAACTTGACCTATAAATAGCACAATCTAATAATAAAAATCACTCCTAAGTTTAGCTTAAGTGAATAAAGTAATAAGTGACCTAATAATTAATTAATGACTAATTAATCATTAGGTTATTTTTCGTAATTAATCCAACATAAAAGACCTCCAAAATGATAAAAATAATCTATTGATACCCTCAAATATTTGATTGTTGAAAGGGAAGGTCTAAAATCCACATATTCATCATCAAGTGTAAATTTAACATTACCATTCATATATGACAAAAAAATTGCATGTATATTTTTTATTTTTTCTAAATTACCTACTTGTGGAATTGACATTGCTAAATAGTCAAGATTTGAAGGGCTGAAAAATGTAGGATTAATACTATAGTTCCTTGGAATTTCATTAAATACTATGAACCCAAATTCTAGACCTGCACAAACATAGCAAACAAACACAATGTTAGATCCATATGCAAGTTAGAACTAAGATTCCCCATGAAATTCATCTACAATGCTCAAAATAGGAAATGAATGAAGAACACAACAAAGAAAGCAATTAAATCCTATTAAAGCATGCAAACACTCAATCCCATGGGGGAATTGGTTCCATTTTGATGTGGAAAATGGCCCTTTCCCAATCCCTTGTAAGCTTTGTGATGACTTGATGCAGATTGGATGCTTCCTTGACAAAATTCCTGCATAACATAGCTATGAAAATGGAGATTTGGATGAAAAGCTATGATAACTTGGATGAACTTGCATAAAATGATAACTTTTCCTCAATCTCCTCCTCTCCAAATGAGCATAATGATTTTACATTGATTATGGCTCCTTCAACAAAAAGAGAAGGCCTATATTTATAGAAAGAAGGATGGAGGATTTGAAAGATATGGAGGATGTGGGACAAAATATGATCCAATGATAAAGCGCCACTTGTCATCATGGTAATGGAAAAAGGTTGAGCACATTTCAGAGAATGTGCAAAGAGGGGGGAGATTCAAATTCAAAAGATGTCTTGAAGGATGAGGTGAAAGATGAAGTTAATGCCACATGGCTCAAGAAAAAGGACTTGTAAGATAATTTAATGCTTTTTTGGAGAGGACAAGTCCTTTGGGAGGGAGAATTCAAACTTGGAGAATATTCCCACTTTGATGCGTTTTTTAATGAAAAAGGAGATTTAATAAATCAATTAAAATGATTTTCATGACCAAGTTGCAAAATCTAGAGGATTTGATGGATTAGGATTTGATTAATTAAGATGGAGATTAGTTAATTTTTACTTTTGACTTAGATTTTAGGATTTAAATAAATCAAAATGAGAGGAAAAAGATTTAGACTTAACTAAATAAAGTTTTATTTATTTTATTAAAAGAGGATGGTGTTAGATTCAAATCAAATAAAGATTGATTTAATTTAATAGAATGACTTTAGAGATTTAATCATATAAAATGAATTATTTAATTAAAGAGAAACTATAGGGTAAATTAAATAACATTGATTTATTCAATTAATATGAGAGAATGACTTAATCAGATAAATAATGATTTATTTAATTAAGAGATGAAATATGATGATTAGCTAAGAAGATGATTCAAGATGAAATGGTATTAGTAAGATTAGAATCAGGCGTATAGGATCAATTAGTATATTTTATGTGTCTACATTTTTCCCCTCTTTGAAGCAAAATACTTGTTGCATTGGTTCAAAGAATAAACTATCTTGATCAGAATTCAAAAATTCTTTGATTTTTTCAGATGCCCCACTACTGCCCCATCGAATGAATAATTACGTTTGTATACTGCCCCGTTGACAGATCGAATGAAAAGGTTCGATTTTTGGGTGATCTCACGACAAAGAGGTTCGAGATTAGTTCAACTTGAATGTTTGATGTAGACAGATTTGATGATGTAGATAGTCATTGGCCATGGGTAGCCTCATATATACTTTGATACATTACACACACTTGATATTGATTTAGAAATGTTGGTAAGAAGAAATGAGATGATGACAAGAGGATTCAACAAGCCCATGATCTATGAGACTTTATTAGAGATGATGAGGATGATAATGATGATGATGATGCAAATCTTACTAAGGAGTTGGGATTTTAAAAAGGCCAATTAACTTATGTTTGATAACATACGTAGGTATGATGCACCAAGGTATAAAGAACCAGGATGGCGTTGCACCTAGTGTGATGTACTTTGACTCAACAATCAAATAGGAGTACTCTTGTTCACACCTGGCATACATAACCTTATTTAAAATGTAGTTTAGATATTCTAAACATCTTGGACCAAAACATAGAAAGGAAAGCCTGCCTATGTGGTCAACAAGATATCTTAAACACCCTCCCTACATCTAAACAAAGCACACATTACCAAGGTTATATTGTAATAATATCTAACAAGCACAACAGACAAAAGATAATGATCGTTGCCCCATTCCTTTCTCTCTAAATCGTATTGAGTAGACATCATCGAGAGGTCATCGGGATGAGTGCAATAAGATAAATCAAAAAGAAAAGATCAAGTACACAAAAACAGTAAATGATGTTCTTCATACCGCTAGCCAAAGGGATGTTTTTTTATTAGGATAAGAATCCAAAGTGATTTTTCCAAAAGATAATGCCCATTGTAGGAAGGATGCATCCTAGGACATGTCATTGGATGGTGGAAAGTTGATAGGTTTTTTGAAAGGATATTGATATAAGGTTGATTGACATGTTTGTGAATGATCAAGAGTTAGATTTTGCATTTAAAATTTTATCGTTTTGATTTTGATTTTGCGTTTGAAGCTTCCTTTTGCTAATTTTTGTGGTTGTTTCAAATATTTAGATGTTTTTGAATTTTTGAAATGTTTTCAGGCTGTTTTTGGATTTTTTGTTTTCAAATATTTTAATTTTCCAATTTTCCAATGTTTTTGGGTTTTTGTGTGATTTTATGAATGTTTTTGGATTTTGTGTCTCAGGGACTGATCAAAGATTAGCCTTTCCTATGTTTAAGCTCAGAGATGATGTAGTTCGGATAGCATGTTTTTGACATTTTTCTGACTTTTTGACCTATTTTGGGGATTTTGATATGTTTTGAATGTTTTTGGATTTTCTTGGTTTTTTAAATTTTTTTAGATTTTTCATATTATTTTGACGATTTGGATATGGATATGATATCAATGCTCTATTTGGGATTTTGTTGAAAACCAAGCTAAGGTTTGATTGATCAGATCGATGGAATGTTGATGATAACATTGTTGTGGATACATAACAATGCAAGGATAGTGTTTAAGCAACACAAGGATTGGGAAGGATATCCATGATGATGGATTGATTGGATTTGATTGATCAAGATTTTGAAGCTTGATTTTGGAACAAAATTGTTTTGAATGATTTGATATGACATTGATGTACAAATTAGATGCAACTGATATTGATCGTTTGGATTGATGTTCAATGAAAGATAAAGCTTGATAAGAAACATTTTCTCATCAAAATGTTCCATGGGCTAGTGATTTGGATTTTGGCTCACAAATGCTTGACCAATTTGATTTCACATTTTCCAATGTTTGGACCACCACATAAGTTGGAGGATATAGATCAATATTTATTCTCGAAGCAAGATGTAAATATCTTCCCCCACTGTCTAGCAATGCATGGAATACCATGGATGGATGCTTGGATAGGTGTATGGATGGAGGGATATGGATTATCTTGCGATAAGATAAGGTGTTTGAACAAAGGATGCTCATTGGATAATGATTCATGGCTCAGGTAACATTGGGTAGGATAGGATCAATGAAAATGAGTCATGTTAAGATGTTCATCATAAGCAAGTGTAAAGTGTGCACCAAACTTTCAGCAAGATCAGGATAATTCAGAAGATGGATGGAGATGGATGAAAATGGATTGGATAAATGGTTCATGGATAAATGGATTTATTATGGATAAGATGGATGGAATGCTAGATTTATTATGGATGAGATGAGATGCTTTCACTTGAACTGGTGCACGTAGATGCTCAATTCTACACATGACACATGTTTGCTAGTTTTTCATCATGGTACATGTCCAAAGTGCCACCAAAGTGGTTTTCACTAGAGGATGATTTTTTTATTTACTATTTTCAATTATTTTTTCTTTTCTTTTTTGGATTTTCATATTTTTTTATTATTTCATTTTTTTTTTTTGTGAAAGATTTTAAGCTCATGTTGAACCACCTAGTGGTGTTGATGTAGATGCTTCTATCATAATGTGTCATCGATATCCTGCTTGAAGAAGCTGCTTTGCCAAAATATGTGCACTTAAATACAACTTTTGAGATTCCTAATCTACGTTATTGATACCAGAGTTAACTTTGTCTTTGTGTGCACATCGCAATAGAGTGCCTTCTGAATCCTTATGATGAAGGGTTGTTTCCAATACACGGTCAATGTGAGAAATGTATATCATGTGTGGAGGCATGGATGGAGTGTGTTTAGGAATAGAAGATGGATTGGTTGATAGCTTGGAACCTTTGACTCTCCAAACTTGGGAAGATGAGCAATGATGAGTGGATATGAAAGTGTATGTGGAATTAGGAGCAACTGCTTGATATACTTTATACATCGCTTGAGAAGCCTTATTTTTCTTTTGTGGACATCTTTAATGGATACTTTTCTCTTTTTTCATTTTTCCCCATAGTTTCTTTGATTGATGGAGTTTGATAGGGATAATCGTTCTTTGTATTATTTGGTATCCATGTGTATTTGATTTGTCCATTATGCTTTACAGCTTCTTTTTCATTGATAACATTCTTTGTTCTTTGATTCAAATCTTTCTTTTAATGTTGGTCCCAATTCGTGGATGGGGTGATGGGTGGATGAAGATTCATGACATGGTTGTTTGTAGTATTGACATCGATTTCATCATAAGGGTTCTTTTTTCCCTCTATGCTGACATTTGCTTGAGACATAGTTTCTCCCAGTATGGTGGTAGTAGCACCTTTTTTGCTTGATTCTGCTTGTTTTGAGATGTCTTGTTCAATAAGCCTTCTCTAATAAATTTCTACTATAGATGATGTTATTTCACTTTGTTGCTCTGCTGACTCTAGAATATCCAATTCTGTTTTACCTGTTTCCTTGAGTGGATAATGTTGGATATCTCCATACATGATGTCTCCAATATGAATTTGGGATATATTTGATCCTGATGTCGACAACTCAATTTGACTATACATGTGTCAATTTTGAAGGATGGACTACTTATAAAGGGTTCTTGGATATCTTCATTAGGCATGGGAAGTGGCTCAATATCCTCTTGATCTTTGAGTGGACTTGGATCAAATGTTGAGTTGAGGATTCCTTTAGTATCTATAACCATGAGGTCAAAGGATGTCAACATGTCTTGGTAAGGACCATTGCTAGACTTTGGTGAAAGATGTTGATCATGCTTTGGAATAAATCCTTGAGATATGTCCTCTAACTCATTAGATAATGTAGAGACATTTTCAACATGATCATTGGTTGATGGTTCATGGATTATATCAATAGGATCAAATAACTCTAACACCCCTTGAAATAGATCACTAAAAAGTGGTTTTTGATGTATGTTGAGTTGATCATCGGATGGGGTAGAAACATCTTCAATGTGCTCATTAATGGAAAGATCTTGATCATTATTTCCAACAATTGTGGCAAAGAGATTTTCAATGCTATCACTAGTGGTTGAATCCTAATTATTGTCCCCAACAATTATTACTTTTTGATCAATTAGGTCTTGCATGATAATTTTGAGTTGAATACAATCTGATGTTGTGTGTCCCTTTATTTTGTGAAAATCACAAAGGTGATTTTCATTGTACCATGGTTGTTTCACTAAGGGCTCTTGATAGTTTTCATAGGTGGTAATTTTGATGAGTTTTTCCTACACCAACTATTGCATGATTGATTCGATTGGCTTCCCAAGTGGTGTGTATTCTTGTTTGTTACCTTGTGAAATTTTAAATTGACCTTGTGGTGATTGAATTTGGAAGTGTGGTGATTGATCTTTGAGATGTGGTGATTGGGTTTGTTGTAGATGTCGTTGATCTTGATATCCAACCTCTTGACATTGGAGATATTGTTCTTGATGTGGTTGTGGACACAACTCAATGCTTTTATGACATGGTTTAACCAATGGAAGAGTGTATTGATTTTGGAGTGAAGATGTCTCTTGGCTCAATAATTCAATTAGTTTGGCAAGTGAAGCAAGTTGATCTAGCGAAATTTGATTTTGATTTTGATTTTGACTCCCTTGATATAGTTGATTTAGCCTTTTTTCAAGTAGATTTGGAATGTACACTTGTGGTGTTTGTATGGGATCATGGAAAAATTGATTTTGGACAATGTTATGATTTGGGATGATGTTCAGATTTGGCATCATAGTTTGAAATTGATCATTGTTGTGATTGGGAATCACATTGCCTTGATTTAGGTAACTTTGATTTTGCATGGTGTTACCTTGACTTGGATCAATATATGGAGTCGTTATCATCTTGTTTGGGATTTGAACAAAATTTGTATGATTCACAAACATATTTACCCCAAAGTTTACCAAGTGTGGATTTGAAATGTTCATGTTTGAAAAACTTGTACTTGGTATATTCACGTTTGGCATGTATGGATTTGGTGGGATGATGTTGTTTTGTTGAAAACTCATGCATTGAGTGTTTGGTTGATAGATTTATAGTTTTGGACTTTGATTTAAATCTACCATAGGGAAAGGTGTTCCAAAATTTTGATTAGGCATACTCACATTTGTTGTACCATTGAGGTTTGTAAGGGATAATGATCCCATTTATGGATTGTATAAATGTGATTTTTGATAATCAATCGGCATTGTAAGGCTTTGAAAGTTCACTTGATTTAGATTAATCATGATGTATGGAGCAATTTTATATTCCATGTTCTTCTTGTTTTTTGACCTTGTTGACCTCTAAGGGATTTAGGACCAATGATGAGATGAAGGATGAAAGGGGTGAATGATATGGGTGTTAAACTTTTAGGAACTTTGGATCAATACTAGACTTTAGGATTTGATTTTGATTGGTTTGATTTGAATTGGATAATGGACTTGTAAACCCTAAGATGTTAGATGTGATTTTTAGGATAAACTTGTTTAAAGAGGTGATAATCTAACTAAGTGTGTGAGGGAGGATTCATCCAAACATACCTAACTAAACAAGTGATTTTGATTTGGTTTAAGGATGTACCCAAGTCTAGATAATGATGTTCCCAAAGCTCTAAAGTTGTTTGGTGGGATGGAGATGATAAATGTTTGGAATGTATGAAGCATTTAATTTGATCCTAAATGAACCTAAGGAGAACCTTGTTTAGAAGACCAATATATTGAAGAACATGCTTTTCCCAAAAAATAGTTCAAACCAAAAGACCAATGTTTGTATGAAAATCCATATGACCAAAAGATACCAAGCACATGTGTGGGGTTCAACTTGAGTTATCTTGGTTAATGAATTGATTTTTACCACATCCACACTTTCTTGCTTAGCTTTTCAAACTAAATGTTTGTCTCAACACCTTTTCATCCCACAATGTCCATTATATGAAAATCAAGGAATCAAAGGCACAGTTTTCCTTTGTTGACTTTAGTAGGAGAAAATTGAGATGAAATCCAAATGCTTAGAAACCTCTAAGGATGAGAATCCCAAGGGCAAGTAATAACACTTAAATTCCTCAAGGGTATTTACTCCTCCTAAACGGTTTGAAATTTGATACTCATGTTGAATGTTTGTTTTCCCAATGTTTTTGATCAAGCAAAGTGTTTTTATTTTAAGAACATGCACAAACCTGTGGATATTTGAGACAATATTTGTTGAATCCCCACTTGGAAAAATCTAGCTACACCTACCTTTAGCAGATGGTTAGATGCTTGACCACACAGGCTCCCCCTTATAGTGCACTCACTTCTCGAGTCAGACAAGTATCAGTACCCATGAATCTCCCATGGCATAATTTCCATCTCTAATAAAAGTTGTAAAAGTGTGGGGTGGCTTCAGAATGACTATTCTTGCACCAACAAATAGATTAAGGATTTTGGCCATTTTAAACAAGGAGTTTTAATGCAAGCATTCTGTTTGTGGGGGATCATCCATACGGTGAGAGACCATTGATTCCCTTATCGTCAGAACAATCCTCATGATACTTTCCTTTCCTCAAGTACCCACACTTATATCCCGGGTGGAAGTTACTTGGCTTTAGCGTGTTCCCGATTGGGTCATTCCCTTGTGTGATTTTGTTTTCCTATAAGGCAGGCCCTCTAAGATAACATAAAAGCAAGAAAACACATCCATAGTTTGATCAATCTTCATTGAGAAACAAAGAGAGAATACACACGATATGTTCCACTCACACTCGCAAGATTTGTCCAATTTTAGAATCCAAATTGAAATGTGGAGGCAATCACTTACACAACCCAATATCACCAAAAGCCTTTTGATTCTCAATATCGTCATGAGGCACGAGAGAAGTGCATACATCTTTTAGGTGATATTATTTTGGGTAATTGATTACAAAAAATAAGTGCACATGTTCATTTTAAACCTTCAAAGCAATGATTGGATTCTTTTTAAAGCATCAAAAGGAAAAGTGAAATTTGCTTGTTCAATTGTTAACCTTAAACAAAATCTAGTAAGTTTCCTAAGGTTCTTTTTAGAACCCAAATAAAAATTAGTGTGTCCCAAAGCTTGAAAGATAGCAAATCCTTAGAATGGAATTATAATCTCTTCCAAATTGTTTAAAAACACTCGTTACAATCATGTGATAATGCTTTTTCTTTCACTTACATGGTCCATGATCCTTTAAAACCTACAATCCAAGCTCCAAATGTTAGATGAAATCAAGAAACAAGAATATATAAGGGTTAGATAAATGATTAAGCATACAAACCCTAAAATTTAGACCAAGTTTCATGGTGATTTGACATTAGATGAAAATTTGAAAATTTTAACTCTATCAAAGTTGAGAAAACCTGCACCATTGGATAGCTTATGAAATTCTACCCCATTTCAAATAAAAAAGCTCTGAAAAAGACCAAAAAAATGACCAAGATACGACCATTTTAAGTTTGAGTGAAAAGGAAAGAAATCAAAGGCAGCGCCCTTCGAACTCAAGGAAGCAGTGTTGTTTGGGTCCAAACAATGACGCATATGCAAACAATGACGTTGTTTGAGGAATTGAACGATGCTCTGGTGAAACCAGCGACACTGTTTAGAAAACAGAGACCACAAATGCATCGCAATTTCTTCCAATGCCATTGTTTGACCTAGAAACACAAAAAGAGTAGAATTTGACCAAAAAATGTGTTAGATTCTTCAAGTTTTCCCTCTTTCTAGTGCCAAAATGTGAACCCCAATCCTAGACCTACACAAACATATCTCAAACAAACACAATGTTAGATCCATATGCAAGTTAGAACTAAAATTCCCCATGAAATTCATCTACAATGCTCAAAATAGGAAATGAATGAAGAACACAATAGAGAAAGCAATTAAATCCTATTAAAGCGTGCAAACACTCAATCCCATGGAGAAATTGGTGCCATTTTGATGTTCAAAATGGCCCTTTCCCAATCCCTTGTAAGCTTTGTGATGACTTGATGAATATTGGATGCTTCCTTGATGAAACTCATGTATAACCTAGCTATGAAAATGGAGATTTGGATGAAAAGCTATGATAACTTGGATGAACTTGCATAAAATGATAACTTTTCCTCAATCTCCTCCTCTCCAAATGAGCATAATTATTTTATATTTATTGTGGCTCCTTCAACAAATAGAGAAGACCTCTATTTATAGAAAGAAGGATGGAGGATTTGAAAGATATGGAGGATCTGGGACAAAAGATCATCCAATGATGAAGCGCCACTTGTTATCATACTAATGGAAAAAGGTTGAGCACATTTCAGAGAATGTGCAAAGAGGGGGGGATTCAAATTCAAAATATGGCTTGAAGGATGAGGAGAAAGATGAAGTTAATGCCACATGGCTCAAGAAAAATGAATTGTAAGAGACTTTAATGCTTTGTTGGAGAGGACAAGTCCTTTGGGAGGGAGAATTCAAAATTGGAGAATATTCCCACTTTGATGCCTTTTTTAATGAAAAAGTCCTGAGATTTAATAAATCAATTAAAATGATTTTCATGAGCAAGTTGCAAAAGCTAGAGGATTTGATGGATTAGGATTAGTATTAATTAGGATTTGATTAATTAAGATGGAGATTAGCTGATTTTGACTTTTGAATTAGATTTTAGGACTTAAATAAATCAAAATGAGAGGAAAATGATTTAGAATTCATTAAATAAAGTATGATTTATTTAATTAAAATAGGATGATGTTATATTCAAATCAAATAAAGATTGATTTAATTTAATAGAATGAATTTAGAGATTTAATCATATAAAATGAATTATTTAATTAAAGAGAAACTAGAGGGTAAATTAAATAACATTGATTTATTCAATTAACAAGAGAGAATGACTTAATCAGATAAATAATGATTTATTTAATTAAGAGATGAAATATGATGATTAGCTAAGAAGATGATTCAGGACGAAATTGTGTTAGTAAGATCAGGATCAGGCATATAGGATCAATCAGTATATTTTACATGTCTACAAATACAATTAATTACATTGAGTTTTATTCATAATAAATTAATATAGTCAATATTATATTTAAAAATAAAAAATTATAAATTATAAAACCTTATTAGAAATTTCCTATCAATCAATGTGAAAGGTGCTATGAAACAACTCATCTATCAATATGATATTATCTAATATGAATATATCATCCTCATGTCCCTGTCTATCATATGTTTGAAACTCTATAACATCCTCTATAGTTTGTGTATCCTCAACATCTTCAAACCCATAATCACATACAAATCCAAAACTATGAGGGTGTTGTCACAATAATGTGTCCACTTTGAGTGTCATCCTGATTTTGGCCTAAAATCACATACTTGATAGAAAATTTAATGCTCAAATCCTTGAGAGGTTCCATCTAAAGTTTTTTTTATTGAAGAGGGTTAGTTAAAACCCCCTTGGATAGAACCCCCTAGTCTTAAATCAAACCCTCAATGGAGTCTCCTCCATACCAACCACAACGCTAACAAAAAACCACTTTTGATTCACCTTTTGGGTGATCAAATTAAGTCATTTAGAAAATTGATTTTGTAAGTATGTAGCCCTTACTATAAGTTTCCAAAAATTTTAATTTTGAATATTTAATTTCATTATTATATTAATTTTCTATTTCTAGTGAATGTAGGTTTTTCACTAAACATCAAGGTATATGTTTCACACACACTAAAAAAATGGAAAAATAGAGAAAAAAATTTGTGCACTAAGTTTTTATATTTTTATTTCAACAAAAGAAAAAAAAATAGTTTAGATGAATAAAATAATAATAATGTGAACTACCAAAGTAACCTATGTCTAAATTATATTTAATATCACTTTAAAAAGTTATAAGAAAAAATTAAGCAACAAGAAATTATGAAAAAAAATATATGTGCAATAGATAATGATGTTAGGAGTCTATGTTTAAAAATTTATAATGTTATGCTTTCTACAAATAAACTTATATTTTACCAAAGTAACACAACTTCTTAAAAATGGTGTTCACTAGAATAAATAAGATATTAAAGCTTACATAAAAAAAAAATCACAAACCATATCTTAAATTTTATTAAAAAAATAATGTTCAGTCTGCATAAAAATTTCAAAAATCATTAGTTCACATCATCTTCAAATTATTAATGGTTTATTTTCTATAAGTGATAGAAATTTAAAATATAATTAAAAATGTTAATTTCAATGTCCCACTTTGGCCAAAAAGTGGACACATTATTGTGAGTTGACCCATGAAAAAGTTGAAGTGAGTATTGATGCCTAGAAGTTTCACCCTCATCACCTTGTGAAAATGCCTTGTTATGTTGTAATAAGGTTTTTGTGAAACATTGCATATATGTATGTATGTGTGTGTGTATGTATGTATAAGAATAAAATAATAAGGTCACAATATAATAGTGGACCATTAATAAATGTTTGTACAAAGGCATATATTCATCAATATTACCATTGGCATGTAATACATCCATTCAAAATTGTTAACTCATGTTTCCCCCTCCAAAGGAACTAGTGATTTTGGTAGTGAAAATGGTGGAATCTGAGGTGGTGGTGGCCCCATGCTCATAGACCCTAATTTCATAGACCCTGATTTTTCTGATCTACTACTCTTTAAAAAACTTAGTGCATTTTGATATGTCAATACTATCATCTCATAAAGAGAGAAAAAGTAGCAGGCCTCTCATGCTACTTGCACCATCTCTCTCATGGCCTATGCCATTGGTAGTATTTCTCTCTTGTCTCAACATTATCACCTCTTCCTCTATTCTTTACTAATGAATACAAGTTGCATCCTTCTTTATATGATTTGTATCCCTCTCTTCAAAAAACATGCACTATTAGATCTTGCCCCCTTTTCCATCCAGCTATATCTATAAGTCATCTACTTGGACACTATATGCATCTTGCTCTAAAATCACTAGGTATTTGTCTATCATCACCTAGGCCAATCTCCCATCACCATTTCCTCCCACCTATGCATGTAGGCTCTCACTTATCCTACATCATCACCAACAAGCCTTACACTCTATCTATCTCAATATGTAAGCTATTGCAATCTACACTATATGTATCCCTCTCCTCCCATGCCTCATCTCTCTTCTATTTTCACTATTTAGCTCCAAGATCACTCTACCCAATAGATTTTGAACATCATCATCATCTCCTATTACTTCATCCTCCCCATCACCTCCTACATCAACCTCCACATAATCCTCCTCCTCTTCCTTAGGATGTTCTCTCTATACTCATTACCTTACCTTCGTCCCCCACCCTCACCATATCTACAACACTTGGTTATTGTACTCATGTTATTACAGGCATCCTATGCTGGTCATCTTTGGCCACATACCCATCTATGGGCATGCTCCAATGCTTTATCTCTTCAGTAACTCATGAAAATATTTCCTCTTGTGTAGGAGGACCCTACAACATTCCAAACTACCACAACACTATAGTAGGTATATATTGCTCCACAACTTGGATAGTCCTCCTAATTAAATAGTGCATAGTCTAGGTATGCAACAACTACTCATCATCTCCTAGCCATGCCTCACAATCATGCCATTTTTACTAAGTAACAACATCAATATCATTGACCATCCAATTCCAATATAATAGATCTCCCATTTATGTGTAACTTAGTGCACCTCTCTGAAAATCCATATATGGCTACTCTATCTCACTAATCTACAACAAGCCTCAATGTTGCTATATGCTCCTAGGCCTAAATGTGTAATAGTTTCGTGTCATAGCTAAACTCCCCCCATCTTTATAAACTACAATGTGCATATACCTATACAACTATGCTAGCATGCATGATCCCAAATAATATACAACCCCCTCTAATAGCATGCACTCCAACACTTAGGCCCATCCTAGTGGAAATTCGTATGACCTATTTGGAACCAGCAACCCAATCAACCTTGTTACAAATACTAGTAGAGGTGATAGTATCTTCATCACTACTTGTAGATCTATCTCAATCCCATCCACTAGCAATCCCTCTGGCATAAAGACCCTCCATAGATAGAGCTACCTAGTCACAAGATCATACTCCCCAACTCACCTTAGATAGGAATTTGTATAATCCACCATATGTCCTCTAGGGTGATAGTGATATCACCTATCGATAGTAAGAAAATTCTCTTCTCACTTTTAAATTGCTTGATTAAGACTATCATCATTTAACGATGTGCCTTAATCTTAGGCATGTTTACAATCTCATAAATTATTTTTTCCTCGAAGAACTCCATGTCTATGTCATCTAACAATATACACATGGCCTCATGGTGAGAAGCTCCCTCTAACACAATTGAAGAGGAAGAAGATGCTCGTGAATTCATTCAAATGAATTCATCAACCTTTTTCAACAATCAACTAAGCCTACCCATTTGCATTGGTGCTTTTTTTACAAAATGGTAACTTTTCCTAGCACAGGCGAACATATTCATGAGTGTCACTTTATTCAGTGCAAGCACACTTTTGCACAATCTACTTTCATGCAAGTATCTCTATCCCCTATCAAAGTGACATTTATAAAAGTGCATCGTTCCCAAATGCAAGCAATTTTTTTCTCACAAGCATGATTTTTATCCACAAGCATTATTCCATCATGAAAGTGTCAATTTTTACAATGCAAGCACAAATCCTATAGCACAAGCAACCATTTCACAAATTTTTACTTATGCTTCTCCCTAATTCTACCTAGATTTGTTTCCCCCTACACTACCCTTAGGGTCCCAAGGTTAGATGCATACCAAAAGTCCTACATCCACTAGATACTATCGTACTCACTCTACATGCTGTTTGTAGCATGGTATGCTCACTATCATGTGGAAGCTTTGGTGTACATGCCATGTTGGTTCCTCCAAGAGATTATGTACTTGAATTCTCCTAAGAGGTTTCCACTTCTCTATCCACAAAGATCTCAAGGTGTTGACCAACTTTACAAGGGATTACCTCTGCTAAATAATCATCTACACTTTAGGCTCTACTAGACCTAGGTGGGTAACCCTATAACACAACTGCTTGATGACTGATGAAAACCAATAAGTAGTGTGACTACAAATGAAATCTCACACCATACGACAGGCTGTGCAAGGTTTGGTAGCAGTTAAGTAGCTCTTGTGGATTTTAGGCTTCAGTGGGATAGCATAGATAAAAGAATATATAAAAACTTAAGAAGAAGTGGATCTATATTTGATGTATTATTTTTGATGACTTAGTGATTGGGAATTTCTTCAAGATTGGGTAATACAATGGTAAGATTAGTGACTGCAACTGGGCTATAAAGTCACATATCATACACTAATATTCTAATGTTGTAACACAATACCTTCATGTAATCATTTACACCATTCCTTGAATAAATATAAAATAGATAAATATCTCAAAAAATAAATGTGCTTGAAGAACCTCCATAATCTTATTACTTTGATTAAAAAGGTATTACATCTCAAAGCTAAAGATAATAACATAGCAGTATGTATTCATATAATTTGCAATCAAGTTACGGGAGCATTACAATACTTTGACTTGCAAAATAAGGATCTTCACGTATTACAGAAAAACCAATAACTCCCCTTATGTTAAGGGACCAAAAGAACTACCAGAATCCTAAAATAGAAACGAGTCCCTCCCCAAACTAACTAACCATCAAAATAGCACCAGTTGAAATGAGTACAATACTTGCCTTTATAGTTCAGGCATAACTCAAATGATAAAACATCAAACCCTAATCAAATTAAGGTTAACAAAATGAATAAATTTGATCACCATGAAAATGATAAATGTGCATTTACATTATGTGGCTAGTGAAAAGAAACCTCCTTAAATCATGCATCAATGAACACATGCAAGGAACCATTAGTTAATTCTACTGCTTAGTAACCTTTGGAACATGGAAATACCATTGAGGGTGGTGAGAGTAGTTGAAATCATCCTTGATAGAGCCACCATCATAGCAACTTAAAAAAAATGAATGTCAATTTTTTATTAGACTTACCTTGTGCATAGGAATAACCCATGAAGAGTCATAACCAATTCCTTTTGTGCATACATTTCTAGCCACGCTGTCGAGATCAAACATATTTTGAGCAATTATGTTTTCACAAGCTGAAAAATAAATGTGCAAGTTGGTCCCACAATAAGACATTTGATTGCGACATAACCAAAGAGTACCATGTAGATTCTAAGTGGGAGAAAGGTGAAAAATGTCACAATACTGCATGCCCACACACTTGATGGGCAGGAAAAGAGTGAGCTTACAAGTTTGTGGTATTTTAACATTTGTCCAAGTGGGGCCCAAAGTGATTTGTCACTTGGGTTACCAATTTGCATGTGTGAGGAACCCACCAGGTCGTTAAGCTAGTCTTAGGGGCCGATTAAAGAATGAAGTGAGGGGGTCTTGAGTGAGGAACTAATTCACGAGTGAATAGACAAACAGTTCAATAAAGAAATGGAAATAAAGTACATGTAAGATCTTAGGGTTATCTAGGGTTTAAGCAATTTTGTAACTTTTCATTTTTGACAACTATTACACTTTCTCAAACAAAGACCTAAAAATTTATAGACATGTTAATAGTAGCTCTTGTTCAAGGAAATTATCTTCTATGAAGGCAAGTGAGTATCCAAAACTCTAGGGAATGTAGAGTATGCCCAAAAAAAATAGAAAAATGGAAAAAAGAATGCATAAAATTATTTATAGAGAATCTAGGGCTTGATAATTTACAAATTTCTTGGTGGCCTCGAGCAACCAAAAATATAGAACAAGATTTTTCATTTGTCAAATATCTTGTTCTCAAAATAATGTAGCTCTAGACCCAAATTGATAATTTTGGTGCATCAATTTTTTGCTCACTGGAGTTGCCACTATCATTGTTCATTAGACCTTTGTTCATGCTTCTTTCAAATTTTTCTAGGTCTGGTGAATTTGGAAATTTAGGCATTAACTAGAATTCCTTATGATGCATAACACAATGGATGTCATATTCTTCCACCCTACCAAAGTTAGAATTGTTGTGACATCCATCTTGAATTTTAGCATTTGACCTTTCCATACAAGGTTATGAAACTCTTATACCATCAACACAATATGAATTGATATGATTATTCAAATTACTACCAATACTTTAATAGGTCTTCATAATATATAACCATGTAATTGTGATCCTTCAAGAATATTATCATCATTATGACCATTTTGATCAATAAATGGATTAACAATTGTACATGCACTATTAGTTATCAACAATCTTGACCCATTCTTTTGAAAGTGTTCATAGTCAATAGGGCTACAAATAGAATTGTAGTCACCTTGATCAGCTAGACAATTTTTTTCCTCATTTAGCTAGAAACTTTCATTTGCACCACTAATATTATCATCATGAAGACTTGAAACTTTAGAATTAGTATAATCAATAAGGTGACCCAAAAATAAATCCTCAATTTCTAGTGCACTTTTAGATGATATTGATGCATTTGATTTAAAATATTTATCATAGCATAAGATTTTCTCATTAATGAGTGAGATAATGTCTTTAGTAGCATTTTCATCAATGCAATCTTCCTATGATATAGAGAGTTGGCTCTCTATTCTTGTATTTTCAAAACCAATATAAGGCATGACTTCACATATTTCATTCCTCTCATTGTACCTTACATCCTAGCTACTACAACCATAGTCTTCATATGCACATATTTTTCTATGGGTTGATCAAAAACATCATCTACACCACTGTATAATGCATTGTTATTATCATTTGTCACATTCTCTCCATGCTTTTGAACACATATTACAAGATAACTAGCACCATCATATTTGGTAGATGTGAACCTATTTGCATAATTTTTTTGATGTATTCAAGAATTGAAAGCCATTGGCATATCCCATTAAAATCAAGGAGGCTTCAACTCTTTTGATATAGTACTTAGACCTATCTCAAGATTTTCATAAAATAAATCAATACATAGTGATTCATCAGATCTCTTTGATTCTAGTACTGCAAATAATGATTTCATAAATCTTGTGGAAAATTGAGGTGTTTATGTAGCTTAATACTTTGTAAAACTATTATACTTTCTGATCTAAATATGTATTATTTGTTACATATTATTTGTGGCTGATTATTTGATTAATTCATTTTATAATTTGTAGAATGAAGATAGAAGGTTGTAGAAGAATTAGACAGGATATTAGAAGATACACAACATATACTGTGGAGAAACCCTTTCAGGAAAAAACTCCACCAAGAATCAATGTATTATTTAATATCTAAAGTAGATTACAATAACTCCAATTCTTCCTTGAGATGCTTCTTCTACCTTCAACAAATATTCTTCACAACCTATAATAAAACTGATACAAACTCTCTTCAACTTGCTTGAGATATATAGGCAATAAACAACTTTGTAAACTCCAAAAGAGTTACAATTACAAAGCTCAATCCCTATCTCCTAAAAGGTACGCCAATCTCTTCCAAGTAGAGTTTAACCATGAAGAACAATGCAAAATCATCATCTTCATCCATTTGGGCATCCCAAACTAAAGTAATAACTCAATCTTTATTTTGTAAATATCTTCAAGGATTTATCATCAAAGTAGGCGCCCAATAGTGGGCCCACTTAACTTAGCCTTTTGAAATACCTTAACATGCAAAGGAGTTAATTCCAAGAATCCAACTTGGGTGCCCAAAGTGGGTCCAAATCATTTTCTGTTAACTAAAACATCTCTCTCCACCATTCATGTAAGAATGGTCATCCCTTGTTAACTGAAGGAAGTCACCTACTATCTGTCATGCAACTCAAGTCATTAGTCATGCATTCCAAGTTAACTGAAGATAACTAAACCATAAGTGAACTAAACTGAATTGAACTGAACTAAACTAATTTTGAACTGAATTGAACTTCATGCATGTAAACATCAAACCCTAACTCCTAGGATCTTTGCATGCATTTAGAAGTGTTATATTTTACTCCAAATAGTTAACTAAACTCAAGGTGAGTTCCACCTTCCATGTGGGTGCCCCATGTGCTCCTATTATTTAGGAACTCATCTTGGGTGCCCTCACATGCTCCTATTATTTAGAATTAATTACAAATATCAATTAACATGATTATTTCATCCAAAATTAATCTCTCTCTAATCCTAGTCTTTGAGAACACTTTCCAAGGACTTAGGAGACACATGGAATAAATAATGTTTAGGATTTCAATTAAATGGCATCCTATTTCCAACATCCTCCCACTTGACATTATACATTGCAATTATTCTAAAAAAGGAATAATTATAAATCAAGTACAAAACTTAAGGCTAGTGGCCTTCGTGCACCAGCTAATCAGTCCATGCCAACTCCAAATGCAACCTTCATAATCATGAAGCTCCAAGAAAATGATTAAAACCAAGATAACTTATCTAAAGGAACTAGTATCATAAGATAATTTATAACATTAATTAAATTGTTGACTTTCTCAGTTAATACCTTCTCACTCTCAACCATTTCTCGCACAAAGTGATACTTAACATCAACATGCTTAGTATGAGCATGATACATAGGATTTTTGGCTAGACACATAGCACTTTGACTATCACATTCAAGTTTAACTTACTTGAAATTAAAACCAATACCTTTCCCATGTCTTTGTATCCAAACTGCCTCTTTGGAGGCATGTGAAACTGCTGAGTGTGTTGAACTCATGTTCAACCAAGGTGTAGGCTCCTCAGTCTTTTCTGTTGAAAATAGCTTTTCTTACTAGTAACTATTCCAACATATATATCTTACCATAAGAGAACTCAAGCCTCACCTATTTCTCCAAGTATCCATGAAGACTTGTAACCAACCAATCCATTCCAAACTCCAAATGAAACATAGCACTATCATGAAGTAATCAAGCAAATGATTAATGTACCCAATACCTAAGAGAACTACACAACATCAATGTCAAAGCTCTAATCTTGAACATAAACATGGCATCCATGATCTAACCATCTCCTCCTAGGAGATCACATGCACCATAACACACTTAATCATCCTAGTCTCAAGAGAACCATGCCAAACTCTAAATGCAACAAGAGTAAACCATGACATAATAGCAACCACTCTAAACCAAGAAAACATATCCCCACTCACCTGAAGATAACCTTACCAATGATGCATCCATGTCACTGCCAACAACTCCCACTGAATTGTGGTACTGAGTCACACATGGCATCATGACTACCATCATCTTCATGAAGATCACTATATCCTACCAAAGCTCCCACTGAACTGTGATACCGAGCTATATATGGAAACAAGATAAACATCAAACCATCATTGTTAAAATAAGATGGAATTAACAAAACCATCCTACAACCAAGAATCCACTTCATTGCCAAATGCTCCCACTGAATCGTCATACTGAGCAATCCCATAGCATCATGATGCAGACAATCAAAACCAAATTTTTTTCATAAGCTCACACCAAACCTGTGAATCCAAGCTCTCAATGACACATGATAAAAGTCCTCTAAAGAAAGAATATATACCTCTTGTAACTTATTTTCCAAAATTAGCAATAACATAAAATAGTAAAATCTCCCACTACAACCAAAAAACCTCCAATCTTTTAAGAGAAAGGCATCCCAATACTCTACCCAACCTGATACCAAATGTGGAAAATTGAGGTGTTTATGTAGCTTAATACTTTGTAAAACTATTATACTTGCTGATCTAAATATGTATTCTTTGTTATAGATTATTTGTGGGTGATTATCTAATTAATTCATTTTATCATTTGTAGAATGAAGATAGAAGGTTGTAGAAGAATTAAATAGGATATTAGAAGATACACAACATATACCACGGAGAAACCCTTTCGGGAAAAAACTCCACCAACAATCAATGTATTATTTAATCTTGGAAGTAGATTACAATAACTCCAATTCTTCCTTGAGATGCTTCTTCTACCTTCAACAAAGCTTCTTCACAACCTACAATAAAACAAATACAAACTCTCTTCAACTTGCTTGAGATATATAGGCAATAAACAAATTTGTAAACTCCAAAATAGTTACTATTACAAAGCTCAATCCCTATCTCCTAAAAGGTACGCCTATCTCTTCCAAGTAGAGAGTTTAACCATGAAAAATAATGCCAAATAATCATATTCATCCATTTAGGCATCCCAAACTGAAGTAGTAACTCAACCTTTATTCCGTAAATATCTTCAAGGCTTTATCCTCAAAGTAGGCACCCAAGAGTGGGCCCACCTAGCTTACCCTTTTGAAATATATTAACATGCAAAGGAGTTAATTCCAAGAAGCCAACTTGGGCACCCAAAGTGGTTCTAAGTCATTTTATGTTAACTAAAACATCTCTCTCCACCATTCATACAAGAATGGTCATCCCCTGTTAATTGAAGGAAGTCACCTATTATCTGTCATGCAACTCAAGTCATTAGTCATGCATTCCAAGTTAACTGAATTTGACTAGCATTCAACTAAAACTAACTAAAGATAACTGAACCATAACTGAAATAAACTAAACTAAACTAAATTAAACTAATTCTGAACTGAACTAAATTGAACTAAATTGATCTGAACTGAACTGAACTGAATTGAATTTATTTGAATTGAACTGAACTTAACTTCATGCATGTAAACATCAAACCCTAACTCCTAACATCTTTGCATGCATTCAAGAGTGTTATCTTTTACTCCAAATAGTTAACTAAACTCAAGGTGAGTTCCACCTTCCACGTGGGTGCCCCATGTGCTCCTATTATTCAGGAACTCATCTTGGATTCCCTCACAAGCTCCTATTATTTGAATTAATTACAAATGCCAGTTAACATGATTATTTCATCCAAAATTAATCTCTCTCTAATCCTAGAGTTTGAGAACACTTTCCAAGGACTTAGGAGACACATGAAATAAATAATGTTTAGGATTGCAATTGAATGGCATCCTATTTCCAACAAATTGATGCATGATGCAAGATTAAGCTATGATATGAAATAAGACTAAGATGATTGAAGTAAACATGATGCTATGATACTAGAATGCTAAATGAATTAAATGCATGAACTCTAATTAATTGCCTATTATCAATGCTTAGATTCACATAGGTATTTATAGAGTTTTTTGAAGGATTCTAATTGGCTATCTTGATTGACGGTTGTGATAATTCCTAGCAGATCGAATGGTTGAAGATGGATGAAACTGAAGAGAAAATAGAAGAAAACCTGAAAAGAAGATTTTTCTATTTTTATGAAAGAGAAAAAGATAAGAAGATAAGAAATCATCTTTCTTTAAAAGAATAAAAGAAAGATTTAAAAGCTGATAAATAATGAATTAAAAATTCAATTATTTATTTGTGGATGATATTCAGCTTTTTCGTAATTAAATGAAATATATAATTAAGCTTTTAAAGCAGAAGAAAGTTTGTGATAAGAAGAAAGCTTTAATCAGGATTTTTGAAAAAAGTAGAAGATCTCATATTTAAATAAAATATTTAATTATGATATGAGAAGAAAACAGAAGATTTCACAATTAAATAAAATATCTAATTATGATTTAGAAAGAAAGCATAAGATCTTTTAATTAAATAAGGTTTATTTAATTAAATCACTTTTATGAAATTAATTAAATGAAATATTTTAATTAATTAGAAGAAGAATTTAAGATAGAAGAAAGAGAAATATTTAAACTTAATTAAATCAAAAGACTTAATTTAAATTCAAACAGTGATAATTAATTTAAATAAATAATATGTATTTATTTAATTAATTAAGTGGACATATGAAAATAATTAAATAAAATAAATTTATTTAATTATGGAAGAAGAATAAGATGAATGAACAATATAATTAAATTAATTAAATTTAATCATATGTAGAGGATTTTTAGAAAAATTAATTAAATAATAAATATTTAATTAATTGTCAGGATTATAGACATGACCATTTTTATGTGTATACATTTTGCCCCTCTTTGAAGTGATGTGTGAAACGCATTGCTTCAAAGAAAATAATTTATTTTTTTTGCCCCTGATATGTTTCTGATTTTTGATGTCGATGATGCCCCCTCGGGAGGTAAATCATGGAAGATGATGTCGAGAATGATAGGGAAACAGTGATTTAGCTCCCGATAAATGATGTTTGTGATGGCCCAGTGAGAAATAAAATGGAAGGAATGAAAAATTTCATTAACTCCCACCCTAATAGACCCTTAAAAGGTAAAAAGGGGTAAAATGAAGTGTCATTTTCACCCTGCTGCTACAGTGAAAAGTGAGCTCTGATAGTGACTTGGCGAGATGGAGATACCATTGCACATGCATAGATTCGAGCGAGCGCGTTGATACCAAAGATCAGCTGCGTATGGACCACCGGTGAGTGATTCTAACCGTTTAGGATTTCAAATTTCGCATTTTGAATCGATTTTGCAAATGTTTTAGGTCGGTTTTGAGTTTTTCAGCACGTTTTAGCGCATTAGAAAAATTCTGTAGCGCATCTAGGAAATTTTGTAGCGCATCCAGGGGCGGGTTTAAAATGCATCTTTTAGCGCATTCGACAGATAGAGTAGCACATTTAGGTTAAAAACGGCTAGTTTGATCCTGTAGTGCATCTAGGGCATAGAATGGCGCATATAGGACTATAGATAAAGTTGTGCATTTGAGAGTTAAAGTGGTGCATCCACATGATAGAATAGTGCATACCAATTTTTAGCACATCCGGGAAAAACTTTAGTGCATACGAGTGAAACTGTAGCGCATCTGTGTTTTAGCGCATCTGGGCAACAGAATAGCACATTTGGGAAATTTTTCACAGAATGTTTATGTGATGAAAAATAATGATTTAAATTTCTTCCTTAGTCAATAGATAGATGAATTGTAGTACCATCATATTGATATGGGAAAAAAATGATAGAAAATCTAATAAAGAACTGATAACTTTGCTTCCAAAATAGAAAACAAAGAGTAGATAGCTGATAACTTTGTGGCGAACAACAAAGAGTAATCTAATTGATTGATTGATTTTGTGGTTGATAACTTTGCTTCTCGCGATTGAAAAATAAAGAGTAGATGTTTGATAAATTTTCTTTCTGCAATAGAAACCAAATAGTAAAATGAGGGTACAAATTTGCATTCATGACCGAAATAGAAATAGGAAATGATTTGTGTGTTGATAAATTTGCATTTTTGAAAAGAAAAATAAATAGTAAATGATGATAGAGTAGATTGATTTGATATTTAGATAAATTGATTTAGCACTTGATATGGGTCACGGATATGATTTGTTGATTGTGGATCATTGAGTGAATTTGTTGGATAGATAGATCACATGATATGAGTCTGGTTAATGTGTCTTTGTGATGATCAAAAATAGGAGGCTTTTAAAAGCCTCCAGACTAGAGAGCGGTTCCCACTATGTTGGGAGCGGATAGGAGAGCTTACCCCTGTAGAGTTACAGTTGATAGCAGATTGTGGACTAGGACCTTTGTTGACCACACCGTGAGGTATTCGGATCAACAGGGGACTGTTGACCGCTTTGGCAGAGAGATGGCACTCGAAGCATAACACCTTTCACTTGCCGACTGGTGAGATGAGTGTGATGCCCGAGGATGTGTACAGGATTCTTGGGATCCTAGTTGTTGGTGCCCTTATGGTTTATGACCACAAGGAGATTGGTGGGACTGAGGCGCTGCAGTGGATATGTGGCGATGCGAGCATTTGTGGTTACTGGATAGATTGGGAGGATTTAGTAGGTATCCAGCCTTAGTTGTTGTGTTGGTCGCATTTATTGGAGGCTTCCTTGGACCGAACCATCAGTCGAAGGGATTTGCAGTTGGTTGGGGTAGGATGTTAGAGTGGTTGGTGACACAGCCACAGAGGTTTTCTTGGGGGAGCTATGTATTAGCTGATATGTATCATGATCTTCATCAGGTTGTATATAGAGGATTCACTAGCTTAGTGAGTGGGGTGACGCTTCTACAAATCTGGGCATGGGAGCATATTACGATCATGAGACCACAGTGTACGAGATATAGGATAGCAAGGAGACCTTATGTGTATGCATATTCTAGTGCACTTGTCCAACAAAAGCTGGGCAAGGTAGAGTATTGGCGATGAGTACTGGATGATATTGATGCACTGATATGGAGAGTGTACACGGATTGCAAGGCATGGGGGAGTGATCACTTAGAGATGCCATTTGTCTGCAGACCACGATATCTGATAGGGTGGACCCCCTTTATTATTAAGAGATTTCTGGCATTACGGGTCCTGAGACAGTTTGGATTTACATAGGGGATTCCCTAGGGCATTGCTCATTATGGGTGGTGCAAGGGTGATCCAGGATGGGGACCGTGCATTCGATACCAGGTAGCATACATAGAGTATTCTACCTTATAGCTAGAGGTATGGACAGAAAGACTAGAGGTGCAGGATGCAGGGATGATAGATGATTATGCACAGTATTTCCATGCGCATCCATTTCCACGATTTACAGTGCTAGATGAGCCTTGGGTGATTGGGATACCGCCACAGCCAGGGGCAGGGAGACAAGAGGATGTGGCCAGTGGAGAGAAGGATATGGGCAAAGGAGAGGAGGAGGAGGGAGATGAGGAGGAGAGAAAGGAAGAGAAGGGAGATGAGGGTGAGGAGAGCGGAGATGGAGGAGATGAGGACGAGGACAGCTTGGATGACGGGGATGATGGGAGATGATGGTGGAGAGGAGAGGCAACAGAGATTGGATAGTCTGGGCAAAGCACAATTTTTTTAGTGAGCTAGATCCGATGGAAGACCACGGACAATGATTAGGGTGTCATCGTCCTCTCAGCAAGCACAGATAGCTACATTACAGGCTCAGGTTCAGACTTTTCAGAGACAGCATGCACAGCTACAGAGCGAGCTAGCTCAGGCTCAAAGTGTTATAATGTAGTTGCAGGCACAGCTTTCACAGGCCCAGATGCAGATACAGGCTCAGGCTCAGGCACAGGTTCAGGCTCAGGCATAGGTACAGGCTTAGGCACAAGTATAGGCTCAGGCACAAGCACAGGCTCCCACCCCAGATTCCCAGGTGACACAGTTGGTAGCGGAGAGGGATGCACTTAGATGACAGGCACTGGAGGCCGAGGGTGTGGCACAGAGACTCATGGGTACCATAGAGAGTACATCATTACGGGAGGCCGAGTACTACAGAGTCCGATATGAGGAGTTGTGTCCTCCCGAGCAGCGAGAGCCTTATCCCCGATCACATAGCAGGACGAGGACCCGACCACGGACATCAACACATGGCAGAGAGGTTACAGGGCCTTGACAGGATCCTGATGTAGGGGGTAGTAGTAGGTCACCTCCTTCCGGACCAACTCCTTCAGGGGCATCTACCAGCTAGTGTTTGGGACTGATATATTTTGCACATATGCAGGGCATGTATATTGAGTTTTTGATCATATCTCATGTATTATGTTTTGAACTTTTTAGTTTCATTTGGACATTGGACATTTGTATTATTTTGATGAGCGATGATATGCAGCGGCGATGTTTTTGATGATGATATGTTTGTGCATTTTTGATGTGATATGGATGCTGCTTTTATGCATGTATGATATGAGATGGATTTTGATATGTTTTTATTGGTTTTGTGGACTAATCTTATGATGCAGGATGATCTAATGATATGATGCAAATGGATAATCTAGGATGTAGATGCAATGATTTGTGATAATGTAGATATGAGTTGTTGATTTTTGAATTTTGTTGCAAATGCAGAAATGAATAGTATGTGTATGAAATGTATCGTGAAAGTATGATATGAAAAATGGTAGATAATGAATATTATACTGATAATGATAATGATGAAAAGATAAATGATATGTTTGGTAATGTTTATGTAATGAAAATGACAATGTGATGATAATAAAATAATTATGATGTGGAATGCAGTGATGTGAAACGAATGAGTGCAATGGTAATGATATGAGATGATGATGATAAATGGTAGTAAATGATAAATGATAAAATGACAATGGGATGATGAACAATAATGATATGGGAGAAAAGGTAATGATAATAGTAATTGAGAAATGATGATGTTATGAAAAATAATGATATGAAATGATAAAGGATAAGGATCAAAATGATAGAAAATAAAATAGAAATAATAATGATAATGATAATGGTAATGATAGAAAATGAAATAGAAATGATAACGATAATGATAATGAATGAAAAAATGATAGAAAATGAGAAAGAAATGATAATGATAATGATAATGATGATAATGATAATGAAAAATGATAGAAAATGAGAAAATAGAAATGATACTGATAATGATAATGATAATGATAATGATAATGAATGAGAAATGAAAATGATAATGATAATGATAAAAATGATAAATGAATTAGAAATGGTAATGATAATGATGATGATAATGATAATGATAAAATGAGAAGTGAATCAAATTTCCAAATGTCCTCCACAAAGAGTTCAAAACTACATGACAATCGTTAATGTTTTCATTCAGCCTTTCAGAACACTGATGTGAATCCGATATGCAGATTTATACAATGATCTAACGAACATGCAACTAAATGAAACTAACCAATTTGTTGAGCCTGTTATAAGCATTCTTGAATCATCATAGAGAATTTTAAAATGTTGGAAGTATGTACAAGCATTAGAGGGTAAATTAGTGCCAATGATGACCTGAGTACAACTTTCATGATTTTTGATATAGCAAGTGAACACAAGCATCGAGGTATAATTAAACCGAGATGACCTGAGCATTTCTTGCATAAACAGACAAAGATTAACCACCCTTCTGATGCAAATGTGGAACTGTCCTCAATGATATTGCTTTGGTAATCATGTCCTATGACATATTTGCACCAGATTGATCGTTAACCTCAAGACATCAGACAAAGAAAAATCATTCTCATTCCTTGCCACTCTAGTTCAGTACATCATCGAGTGTGCTCCAGAGTAATGATATCAAAAATCAAACAACCTTTGTTCAAAGTGTAATACTCTTATTTCATACATTATTCAGTTTTTGGATCATCCAATAGACAATGATATGGTATCTGCTGAAAATTATTCATGATATGGAGCGATGATCAGATAAAGTTTCACGTGAGTTGGTTGTTTGTTCGTATGATCATATTTTATGACATTGTCCAGCTGTCTTAGTATGTTCTGAAAGTTAAGTGCCCCTAGTTGAGTTTTTGCCCCATTTATTGACACAACTTGCGAAAAGGAATATGTACAACGATCAAGCCATGGTAAGACGTTTTATCACTCTAGGAAAATGACAACAGGATGATGCAATTATAACCCTAAGATGTGGAAAAAGATGCGGAAAAAAGAAAAGCTGAAAAGCCAAAGTGCAAAATAGGAACTAATAGATGGAGAGGTACAGATAGCGTCTATTTGCCAGATTTTCACTATCTGTGTTTATTGCATTTTTCTGATTTCTTTTTGATTTTTTTGTATTTTTCTGTCAATATACTGCCTGTTTGCTAGGTTTTCACCTTATGACATTTTTTTTATTTTTTTGTATTTTTCTGTCAATAGACTGCCTGTTTTCCAGGTTTTCACCCTATGACATTTTTTGCTGTTTTTTTTTTTTAGGACTTTTTCTGCTATTTTTGAATTTCTTCAGGACGTTTTCTAATTTTTTTGTATTTCTTCAAGACTTTTTCTGATTTTTTTGTATTTCTTCAGGACTTTTTCTGATTTTTTTGTATTTCTTCAGGACTTTTTCTGGATGATGTTGATGGGTTCGTCAAATAGGTCCCCTTCTGGCGTTGATAACTTGTATGCTCCTGAACCGTAGACTACGATAACCACATAAGGACCTAGCCAATTTGGTTCAAACTTTCCTTTCTTTTCTCTGTCTTGCTAATTTCATGGATTTTCTTTCAGAACTAGATCACCCACCTGAAGGGTACGTGGCTTTACTTTGTGATTATAGCTGCGAGACATCATCTATTGGTATGCTTTTAAATGGTCAGCTGCTCTTTGTCTCTTTTCATCTAGAAGTTCTAACTCTTGTAGTCAGGAAACTCTATATTCATCATCTGTTATGAGACCTTTCAATGATACTCTTAGTGATGGTATTTCAACCTCTAAGGGAAATATGGCTTCTACTCCATAGACCAGAGCATAGGGTGTTGCTCCTATTGGCATTCAGACACTAGTTCTGTAAGCCCACAAGGCGGGATTGAGTTGAACATGCCAATCTTTCCTTGTATCATTTACGGTATTCTTCAAAATCTTTAGTATAGTCTTGTTTGAGGCCTCTACTTGGCCATTCCCTTGTGGATAGTATGGCGTTGAATATCTATGCTGAATATGGAATCTTTCACAAAGTTCATCAACATCCTGATTCTTGAAAGGTTGACCATTATCTATAATAATGGCATTAGGAATACCATATCGACAAATAATGTAGTTGAGTATGAAGGATGAAATTTGTTTTCCGGTGACTTTAGAGAGAGGTACCGCCTCAATCCACTTAGTGAAATATTTTGTCGCTGTGATGATGAACTTATGCCCATTTGAAGATGAAGGATGAATTTTGCCTACTAGATCTAGCCCCCATTGAGAAAATGGCCAGGTTGGTGTGAACGAGTGAAGTTCTTGTGCAAGATCATGAATAAGATTCCCATGAATCTAACATTTTGAGCATGTTTTAACAAAAGTGAATGATTCCCTCTCCATTATAGGCTAGTAATAACCCATTCTAATCAATTTCTTGGATAAAGTTAGTCCACTCGAATGAGTACCACAAATTCCACCATGAACTTCTTGTAAAGCTTTGTCGGATTCGTCACATTCAAGACATCAAAGTAAAGTACCATCAAGACCATAGCGATAAAGGGTATCAGTGATAAGGGTATAGCGAGAGGATTGTCGGATAAAGTTTCATTTTTGGTTATGGGATAAGTCAAGTGGTAAAATGTTGTCTTTTAGGTAGGCATAAATTTTACCATACCAGGGGGAATCAGATCCTACCAAGTCGCAGATAATTTGGATGTCGGGTGTGTCATAAGCAGGTGTAAATAATTGTTCCACCAGAAATTCATAGCGAGTCTGTTTTGCTGGGAGTTGTACCAATGATGTGATCGTAGCCATAGCGTCAGCTACTTTGTTATCAAGCCTTGGAATTTGTGTGAACTGGATGTCCACAAAGTACTTCTTGAAGTCATCGACCATCTTTTTGTATGGCAACAATTTGTCATCTTTAGTCTGATAATCATCATTAATTTGGTTAATGACTAACTGTGAGTCACCATAACCTTGTAGCTCGGTAATCCTCCATTCCAAGGATGTCTTTAGTCCAGTGATTAGTGCTTCGTATTCGGCTATGTTATTGGTGCATGGAAACATTAGCCTATATGACCGAGGAATGGTATGTCCTTGAGGGGTGATAAAGAGAATACCTGCCCCCGATCCATGTTGAGTAAAGGAACCATCAAAGTATAAGGACCATAGTTGCTTGAATTCTACAATGAAAACATCAGCATCTAGAAATTCAATGTGCAAGGGGTGTTCTGCTTGTAGGGGAGCATCTGCTAGTTGATCAGTGATAACTTGTCCCTTGATTGCTTTGCGATCAACATAGTGGATGTCAAACTCACTCAAAATCATGACCCATTTTGCTAACCTTCCTGTTAGTGATGCTTTACTTAATAGATACTTGAGGGGATCAATTTTTGAAATAAGATTGATTGTATGAGTTAGCATGTAATGTCAAAATTTCTGCGAAGTAAAGACTACTACTAAACAAGCCTTCTCAATGAAAGTATAGTTAAGTTCATGACTTGTTAGTGTTCTACTGATGTAATAGATTGCAAGTTCTTTCCCTTCACGGTCTTCTTGTGCTAATAATGCCCCCAAAGATGTCTCAGTTGTGGCAATATGCAGGATCAATTGTTTGTCTGGATTTGGTGGTACTAGAACTGGTGGGTTCATCAGGTACTGCTTGATTTGTTGAAATTCCATTTCACATTTGTCATCCCATCTAAAAGGAATATTCCCATGCAGGAGATGTGTGAACGGTAGACTTTTGTCGGCTAATTGCATAACGAATCTTCTTATGGACTGAAGTCGCCCTTGTAATGATCTCAATTGACTGATGTTCTTTGGGGGAGGCATCTCCATGATTGCTTGAACTTTAGTAGGATCTACTTCAATTCCCTTTTCTGAGACAATATATCCTAAAAGTTTTCCCGATGTGACCCCAAAAACACATTTCTTGGGATTTAGGTGAACTTTGAATTTTTCCAATCTGGTAAATATTTTAGACAGTATCTCCAGGTGTCCTTCTCTAGTGTATGATTTTTCCAATATGTCATCCACATAATCTTTCATGAATGTATGCATCATGTCATGAAAGATCGTAGTCATAGCTCTTTGATAAGTAGCCCCAGCATTCTTTAGATCGAAAGGCATGACATTCCAATAGTACGTTCCCCATGGACAAGTGAAAGTTGTTTTCTCTTGGTCTTCTGGTGCAATCTTGATTTGGTTGTAACCAGAGAAGCCATCCATTAATGAATACATGGCATGGCCAGTTGTTAAATCAACTATAGTGTCAATGTTTGGAAGCAAAAAGTCATCTTTAGGGCAGGCCTTGTTAAGATCTCTGAAATCAGTGCACACTCTAATGCGTTTATCTGGCTTCGCTACTAGGACAATATTAGAGATCCATTCTGCATAGGAAATTGATCTTATAAATCCTGCATCTAGGAGTTTCTTGAGTTCTTCTTTAACCAGTAGTGCAACGTGAGGATGCATCTTTTTGAGTTTTTGTTTCACTGGTTTAGCTCCTGGTTTGATAGACAAATGATGCATTATGAGATTAGGATCAAGACCTGGCATGTCTACATATGACCAAGCAAAATTGACTTGATTTTCTTTGAGAAAGTTCATGAACCCTGAGATTTCATTATCTATCATTGATTCAGCTACCTGTAGAATCCTTGGATTATCTGTAGTTTCAATATTGATTTCCTTTGTAGGCTCGATCAAAATGGGTGATCGCTCATGATAGTGTTCCAGGAGAGTGTCAAGTTTCCCATCAGCTGGTGCCCTGAAAAGGTTTTCACCATCTGGTACGCTCTTTATTTTATCTTTTTTTTGATCTAGTACTACCAGATTATGGTTTTCACCACTAGATCATTTTTCTTTATTTTCATTTTTGCAGCTAGGAGACTTGACACTCTCCTGATTAAAGATTGTACCAAAAATCGCTAGTGGAACAATCATTTACATCATCCACGGAAAGAAAGTTTATGATAGCTTCGTCATTGGGAAAAATAGGTAAATCAATAGGTTCGGTTAGATCCCAATCAATGAGATCAGGATGGATCAAAGGTAACAAGTCATTTGGTCATGTAAAATTAGCGATGGTTAGAGTCAAAACAGAGTTATCAGTAGGATCCGAGGTATGAGGTAGATCAATGATGGTACTATTCTCATGATAGTCTTGTTCGTTAAAATCTGACTCAGTATCACTAGACTCATAGTTGCTTTGTAGTTCAGATTCTTGTGGTTGGGACCCTAAACTTTCTCCTTTGATTAAAATTGGTGTATACTTGTGTATGACATCTACCTCTTTGTCTCTCCAAAATTCATCATCATGGATGGTATCCCATTCATATTCAGCAGAATCTGTATCAGAGTTATTTTCTATGAAATTTAGGATTGATGCCAAACATGCCTCCTTTTTATCAGAACCTTCTTGCAATGTAAAGACATTACCCTGTGATTGGTTGGATAGGGTAGAGTCATAGCCTAGTCCAGTTTTATCATATGCGGCAAGCCCTGGAATATGGATAGGCTAAACTACACCTTCTTTTCTTTTTCCAATAGGGCCATTGTCATAGCCCATCTTTTGCATGATGGAATACCCTTTCCCATATCTATTAGTTGGTAAGGTGACATTTAGAATTGTTTCATCTTCATCCTTATAAAGCCAATTCAGAATTGTTGTATCCTCAAGATCCCCCATGGGGAATTTTTCTTTGATGAATTGTCCATTGAACTTGGTAGTTGGCTCTGTTTGTAGTTGTGCTGATGTTGATGCTACTGATATCTGTTGTTGTGTAATAGAAGGTTTTCCATGTGATCGAAGGATTCTGATTGGTTGTCTTGATTGACGGTTGTGATAATTCCTGGCAAATCGAATGGTTGAAGATGGATGAAACTGAAGAGAAAATAGAAGAAAACCTAAAAAGAAGATTTTTCTATTTTTATGAAAGAGAAAAAGATAAGAAGATAAGAAATCATCTTTCTTTAAAAGAATAAAAGAAAGATTTAAAAGCTGATAAATAATGAATTAAAACTTTAATTATTTATTTGTGGATGATATTCAGCTTTTTCGTAATTAAATGAAATATTTAATTAAGCTTTTAAAGCAGAAGAAAGTTTGTGATAAGAAGAAAGCTTTAATCAGGATTTTTGAAAAAAGAAGAAGATCTCATATTTAAATAAAATATTTAATTATGATATGAGAAGAAAACAGAAGATTTCACAATTAAATAAAATATCTAATTATGATTTAGAAAGAAAGCATAAGATCTTTTAATTAAATAAGGTTTATTTAATTAAATCACTTTTATGAAAGTAATTAAATGAAATATTTAATTAATTAGAAGAAGAATTTAAGATAGAAGAAAGAGAAATATTTAAACTTAATTAAATCAAAAGATTTAATTTAAATTCAAACAGTGATAATTAATTTAAATAAATAATATGTATTTATTTAATTAATTAAGTGGAAAAAATGAAAATAATTAAATAAAATAAATTTATTTAATTATGGAAGAAGAATAAGATGAATGAACAATATAATTAAATTAATTAAATTTAATCATATGTAGAGGATTTTTAGAAAAATTAATTAAATAATAAATATTTAATTAATTGTCAGGATTATAGACATGACCATTTTTATGTGTATACACAAATCTATCATAAAAATAATATTAGGATTCACACTCGTATTTTATTGTATCAAACAATTCATCAATAGGTGATATATACTCAACCTCATGTTTAAATTCATCTTCAAAATCTTCTTGAATATGGATATGCTTATTATCAAATGAGCATTCATTATTTATTCCTTCAAATTGATCAATGAATAGTATTCTAAGTTCTTTCCATGTAAATATGTAATGCATTGGAAAACTAGAAAACCAATCTTCGACATCATTTTCTAAAGAGCTTACAAAATTTTTATGATAACATCCTCTTCTTCTATATGGCAGTCTTCTATCAAATCATTGAAAACTTGTAAATGTTTGGATGCTAACCCTTCACAGTCTCCTATGAACTTTAGAAAGTATTCACTAATATCTCTAGGTGCAAGGTGTGGATAACCTTGGATTCTACTAAAATATAGAGGCCTATATCTTTCAGAGGAGAAATTTTTTCTTCAAGAATATGACTATTGTTCTATCAAGATACTATAGCTTGTAGAGGGAGAACTAAAATGGTTATACATATTTAAAAATGAAGACTAATCCCCTCTATAACTATCTGCTTCTGAATTTCTCTTTATCCCTTTCTTTTAGTGCTATTAACCACTAAATAAGGGAGCAAAAAAATTTCTAAGACATTTTTTAGCTAACCTTCATACACAATATTTTCTTCCTAAAGATAGTAATAGATAAATACGTGAAAAAAAATTTACAACCCAAAATCTTCTTTCTCTAATAATTATTTTTGTATATTTTACACCTCTTTAGGAGGATAAGATCTTCAAGAAGTTAGACGCTCCTCAAATATCAATTTCATTTTTTATTCACTCTACCAATAGAGTATCTTTACATATATGTTACAACAACTCCATTCTCAAGTGTCAAGGTCCTCAATTCCTATGACTTTCCAAACTTTAACTTGTTAGGATCTTCTTGAAATTATGATCTCTTGCAATCCTTATTGAGTAAATAATCTTCAACATAGTCTTGTCACTAGTTTTATTCTTTAGAGTCACCACCAACAAGGGGAGAAGGATCAAAGACCAAAAATCTACCTAACAAGTAACTTTCAACTCTTGAAAAATACTGCAACTAGGTTCTTCTAATTCAATAATACAATATGGCCCCCAACAGAGTCACCAATTTTTTTTTTTGCTAGACTTTGATGGCTAATTCCTCTATCACAATATTAATATTTGGGTTCTAAAGACTTAAAACTATTGGTTCATTCTCAAAAAAGTCACTAATTTGTTGGTTCCTCTAACTGATTATGACCTTGAATTCTCCTAAGAGGTTACCACTTCTCTATCTACAGAGATCTCAAGTTGTTGGCCAACTTGACAAGGGATTACCTCTAGTAAATAATCACCTTCTACACTTTAGGCTCTACTAGAACTAAGTGGGTAACCCTATAACACAATTACTTGATGACTAGTGAAAAACAACAAATAGTGTTACTATAGATGAAATCTCACACCATAATACAAGAGTGTGCAAGTTTTGGTAGCAGTTAAGTAGCTCTTGTGGATTTTAGGATTCAATGATATAGTATAGATAAAAAATATATAAAAAAACTTAAAGAAGAAGTGGATTTATATTTAATGTATTGTTTTTTATGAATTAATGATTGGTAATTGCTTCAAGAATGGGTAATACAATGGCAAGACCAATGCCTACAATTGGGCTAAGGAGTCACATATCATGCACTCATATTATAATGCTATAACATAGTATAACATAGTCTTGATAACCTATTAACATCTATCATCTTATGATAGAAAGCTCTTCTTTAGCTTGCTATGAAATTATTCTCTGTGATCCATCTAAAAATACAATACCTTCACTACATTTATGTAAGAATTTACACCACTCCTTGAATGGAAAAAAAAATAGATAAATAGCTCAAACAAGAAATGTGCTTTAAGAAACTCCATAACCTTATTAATTTGATTCAAAAGGTATTACATCTCAGAGTTGGAGGCAATAACATAGCATTATATGTTCATATAATCTATAATCAAGTTATCAGAGAGTAACAATACTTTGACTTATAGAATAAGTATCTTCACCTATTACAAAAAACTAGTATCTCCCCTTATGATAAGGGACCAAAAATGCTACCAAAACCCTAAAATATAAAATAGTCCCTCCCCAAACTAACTAACCATCAAAACAACAGCTATTGAAATGAGTACAATACTTGCCTTTATAGTTCAAGCATAACTCAAATGATCAAACATCAAACCCTACTCAAATTAGGGTTAACAAAAAGAAGAAATTCAATCACCCTAAAAATGACAAATGCACATTTACATTTTGTGGCTAGAGAAAAGGAACCTCCCTAAATGGTGCATCAAAGAATACTTGCATGGCACCATTAGTTAATTTTGTTGCTTAGTAAACTTAGGAACATGGAAATACCATTGAGGGTAGTGAGATTATTTTAAATTATCCTTGGTAGAGTCACCATCATAGCCACATGAAAAATTTTGAATATCGATTGTTGATAAATTTACCTTGTGCACAGACACCACCCATGAAGAGTCATAACAAATATAGGTTTTATGCATACATTTCTAGCCACACTATCAAGATCAAGCATATGTTGAGCTATCACATGTTCACAAGCTAGAAAGAAATGTATAAGTTGGGCCCATGATAAGCCATTTTACCATAACACAACTGAAGAGAAACATGTGGATTCCATGTGGGAGCGGGGTGAAAAATGTTACAATACTGTGTACTCGCACAATTGATGGGGCAGGTAGAGAGTGAACTTGTGGGATTGTAGGATTTTGAAATGTGTCCACGTAGATCCCAAAGGGAGTGATCACTTAGGCTACCAATTTGCATGTGCAGGGAACCTGCTAGGTCAATAAGCTAGGATTACAGGTTAGTTAAAATACGAAGTGAGGGGGGCTTGAGTGAGGAACTAATTCATGGGTGACTAGTCGAACAGGTCAACCAAGAAATAGCAATAAAGTACATGCAATACATTAGGGTTTATCTAAGGTTTAAGAAATTTTACAACTTTGCATTTTTGACAACTATTACACTTTCTCAAACAAAGGCCTAAAAGCTTGCAGACATGCTAACATGTCACTCTATATCCCCAAGAGGTGTGATTGCAAATGAGATCAAATGGGTCCCCCTAGTCCTATTTATAGGCCCCACTAGCTCCATTCAAAGGCTTAGGCCCTAACTATTTTTCTAACCTTCACCTTGTATCTGCCATTTCTCTATTATTCATCATTTTTTTCCTTTCTTTCATATCTATTAATCCTTATTTTTTGACCCATGTCCATTTCTAACATTTATTTCATCGTTTTGAGAGATCCCTCAAACACCTTTTTCCTGGGAAACCTCTCGAGAGGATATATTTTCTCATTCTTCGACACGATGCCACTTCTATTAGTCACAACATTGTGTCAAAGAGGAGAAAATGTAGACATCCCAAAATCAACATTCCATTTTATAATTAATTAAATAAATATATAATTAATTATTTCCCATAATCCACTTTCTTTCCATTATTAATTATCCATTACCATCATAATTAATCAAATTTTATTGAATTAATTATATTAACTTTTATTCTTGGGTTGTTTAATTTATTTAATTTAGACATAGTCTCCACTCCATAATACTTCTAATCCTAATTAATTAATTAATTAATCCATGATTAATGAATTATCTCTCTGTATTTCATCATTAGTATTTTCTCCAATTTAATATTCCTCTGAATCACAAACTTTCCATCATGTGTCATGTGTCCTTCCTCTTCACATGTGCAAGCTTTCACATTCCGCCAATAATTCTCCACCTCACCATTCATAAATCCACTAAAGACAAATGTCAATTTTAGGTTTGACTATGCATGGGGCAATCTCTTTCCTTCCAATAAATCTTATTTTTAAAGTTTTCACCTTTCTTAGAGTAGGAAAATATTCAAATCTTGCTTCTTTTAGGAATACTACCACAATATCTCATTTTCTTATCCAATCTCCATCATTAAGCCATCCTTTCCAATAAACCTTCTCATAACACTTGTCCATCTCTTTCTTGACACCTCATCTAATTTAAGTGTAATGTCCCTTTTGAAGGAGTAGTCAGAAGTGTCTATTTAACCTATTTTATTCTCGTAGGATAATTTCAAGACATCAATGAATAAATTAAATTAATTAATTAAAAGCTATCCAATAAAGTATATTTTATGGATAAATTTATTTTAATTAATTCAATATAGTGACTTAAGTGAAAATTAAAAGAAATATTAAAAATTCACTTTATTATTGAGCTTTAATGAAATATTTTAAGTGAGAATTTAAAAGACCATCCAGGGAAAATATAAAAGTGAATTTGGGAGCTCATTTTCTCATGCTTATTCTCTTCTCTCTATTGTGGATTTGGAAATTCTTGAAGGAGAAAAACTCTAGGAAAAAACCCTAAGGGAAATCATTTTTGGTGGTGTAATATCTTTCCTAGTTAACCATAGTGGAATCACATAGGTTTCACACTTGGTTTTAATGATTGGATATTTCCAAATTTTGTGAAGTCTTACAAGCAAGAAAAATTTATATGTTTGAAGATTTTCAAGGATTTTCAAGAAATAATATGGACGCCATTTATGGAAGATTGATTCAATTCTTGTTGGGCATGATCTTTTGTATGCATTGAATGCCATTTTTGAATATATCAGAGAGGTTGATTGATGAGTAATCAATCTTTGTAGATAGCTGACATAGTAAGGGAAATTTTGGATGCCATGTTTTATAATACATATGGAATATTATAGGACTTAAGGTTGGGCGATAATGGTTTTGGGCATGAGGATTGATTGTGTTGAAGGTATTTAAGTATTGCAATAATTGGAATCTTCTGTAAGGGTCATGGAATTTATACTCTATATGGAATGACAACATTGAAGGAGTTTGGAGCCATGGGAGGTATTTTGAAGTTCATTTCATCAAGTTCCATTTTGTATGTAGTTGTACAATAATTTGAAATCCTACAAGTTAACATGTGATTCTTGAATGAGCTAGAAAGTGGTTTCCAATAGGGTGTAGGGTTGTGATTGCTCATAGAGTGTCATTTATTTGTTTGAAGGATATTTTCATGAGTCTAAATATTAAAATGTTCATCATAGACTAG
This sequence comes from Sequoia sempervirens, assembly GCA_007258455.2. Classification (NCBI taxonomy): domain Eukaryota; kingdom Viridiplantae; phylum Streptophyta; class Pinopsida; order Cupressales; family Cupressaceae; genus Sequoia; species Sequoia sempervirens. The sequence continues at coordinate 878,332,707 of VDFB02271358.1, forward strand.
AATTTTGGTGATGAGGTTGTTGTGTACTCTCCTTTCAACTTCATAAGGTCAAGAAATTATGCATATGTTTCTCCATTTTTCTAATATATTGTACAATAGATTATAATGCTCATTAATTAAATATTCTACAAGCATTTAATGTCATCAAACTATTTATTATAATGCCTTACAAATTTGGTGAATGTTAAGTGATCAATTTGAAGGAAAACTTACTCAAACAATAGATAAAATTAAACCAACAACTTGACTCAAAAGTCTCTCATAAATCTTATGCACATCAACTGTTTGATAAAATTCTTGTATTTTATTAAGGTAAAAATTACAAAAAATTGGTTAAGGAATTTAGCCCAAGTTATTACATTGGTATCATAACCATTGACTTTGTCACCCTGAAGGGTTTTAAAACTTGTGCAATGACTAAAACTGATTTATGAATCTAGAAGATAGAGAATTTATCATATAAAGTAGAATACAACACTTCCTTGGTTCAAATTCTAAAGAAGAAGATAATATGGGCGATAGGAATGAACAACATAATCCTACTACCATGCATATTTTGAATGATTTGGAAAGAGGGCAGAAACGACTGGTATAATTAATGACCCAATGATGTGAATTATCAATACCAAAAACAAATAATATGGGTAACAATGGAAATGTTAATAATGGAAATATAAATAATGGCATCAATGAAAATAAAGGAGAAGCAAGTAACACTAATTTTATTGTAAAAAACTTTAGGGAAACTAATAGAACTACACATAGACCCTTAAAGCCTAACCTCATAGAGGCATCAACTAGAGGACAACCAAGACAACATGATGTTCATTAAGGGTTCACAAATTATTCGAGGGAATATCAATCATTGGGAGAGGAGTTCCATGCAACTATATCCATAGTTGATTTTTACTAGGTTAAGTACAAGAATAGGCCTTGAGGAGATAGGGTACGTGGTTCTAATTGGGATTTGTTGCATAAGGTAGGAAACTAACTATTCCTAGCTATGACAGTTTTAATAGATGCACTGTATGCGTTCATGGGTACATAAGTTGGATACTTATTTTAGCGTGACCCTATATTAGATACAAAGGCTATCAACTATGCTACTCTTCATCTAGATGGAGGGGCCCATGAGTGGTGGTACCATGGGTTATTTTCCTTGGTACATGCTACCATTACATCATATGCTAATTTTATGTAGAGGATAATTGAGAAATTTGATAAAAAATACCTTGAGTTGCATTTTAGAGATTTGGCATAGTATAGATAGGTGGGGTTAGTTGACTCATACATATCAAAGTTATAGAAACTCTCAGTTATGGTGATAGATATATCTGAGCATAGATTAATTATCTTTTTCATGGAGGGATTGTCAGAACCTCTTCGAGGTTGGTTCAAGGAATTTGACCCAATTATTTTATAGGATTCCATCAAGAAGGCTAATCATATAGAGATTTCAGCACCTAAAAAAAATTCCCACCCTAACCATTTCCACCAAAAAAAGATTAGAAACATTTTCATAAATAATGGTCAAAGAATACTTACACCGATGATGAGGTTAAAAAAAAAAATCGTAGGAAAAATCTATGCTTCCTTACAAAGAACCTTGGGATCCTGGTCATAGGTTTCTAGGAAAATGGAAGGTTCATTATATAGAAGTGGTTTTAGATATTGAATAGGAGAAGAAGGAGGAGCTATGGTAATGAATAGGATGATTCTAATGGAGAGACCACAAATGGATAGGGACATTCATTGGAGGAATATAAGGGAGGAACCATCACTACTCTTTTTGGCACTCCTAAATATAATTCATTTAGAGTTAGGGGATTTCTATAGGGGAAATGAGTTATAGTGTTGATTGATAATTTACCAACCCATGATTTTATAGATGAGGCTTTTGTGGCCAAGAGATATTTACAAATAGAGAACTTTGATGGTTTTTGTGTAATGGTTTTTGATGGTTTCATTATGACTTGAACTAAGCATAGCATTAGGTAACTACACATTGAATAATGAATTTTATGTAGGGAGTATTGGAAAGACCAATGTAGTCTTTTGGGTCTAATGGTTACACTCCTTTGGAAAGTACTCACCAAACCATGGAGCTTAAGTTTAGAGTGGACACAAAAAGAAGGTGGTTCTAAGGGGTGTGTTTGATGGTGAGCCCAAGGTTTTATATGCTAAGAGGATGGAGAGTATATTAAAACATGGTGATATTTCTTGGGAAGCATAGTATTTGATTTCTTTTAAAACCCCTTCTGATGGTAATGGACAGTGTCATGTGGATATCCAATTAGTGTTGGATAAACATAATCTAGTTTTTGGTGACCTTCCTACTGAAATACCTCTTGACATGGGTTTTGAGCATGTGATCAAGTTAGAGTAGGGTTGTAAACCATTAATTACTACTCCTTATTAGAATCCAAGGATATTCAAAGAGGACATAGAGAAAATGATAATGGAGATGTTAGATATGGGATAAATCAAGCCTCGCTTGAGTCCCTTTGCTTCTTTAGTTGTATTGGTGAAGAAGGATGGGACCATGTGGCATGTGCATTGACTATTGTGCACTAAATAAGAAGATAATAAAAACTAAGCATCCTATTTCCAAGATCGACGAGATTTTGGATGAGTTCCATGGTGTGTTGTATGTTTTGAAGATTGATCTTCATTTGGGATACCATCAAATTAGAGTGAGGAATCAAGATATACACAATATGAAATTCAAGTGTCACTATGAGCACCATGAGTTCCTAGCCATGCCCTTTGGGTTGACCAATTCTCTTGTGACCTTTCAGTCTTACATGAAACATATTTTTAATAAACTACAAATTTTCCTTCTAGTGGTCTTTTATGATACTAATATTTACAACAAGACTTGGGATAACCATCTTAGGCACTTGGATTAGGTATTGGGAATCATGGAGTCAATATTTTTTTTCCAAGGCTTCTAAGTATGAGTTTTGGTTTACATGAATCCTTTATTTGTGACATGTGATTGGTGCTAATGGAGTTTAGGTCCATCAAGAGAAAATATAGCCTATTTTGGATTGGCCCCCACCGAAGACACTCATAGAGTTTAGGGGATTTTATGGCCTATGCAATTATTATAGGAGGTTTTTTAATGTTTTTTCTTAGCTTGATGCACCTCTTAAAAACATCACTAAAAAGGGAGCTTCAAAACGGATAGCTCAACACACATTTAATAGACTCATGGAGGTAATGAGCACTTGTCCTATTTTGGCTTTACCAGATTTCTCTCAACCTTTTGTTTTGTATTGAGGTGCTCCAGGTGAGTGAATTTGAGTAGTTTTCATATAGAGCATATATCTCATTGCATATGACATTAGGAAGCTCCTTGATACAAAGAGATTATATTTCATCTATGATAAGGAGATGATTGTCATCATGCATGCATTGGTAAATTTTAGGTAGTATTTGGTAGGTGGAAAATTTGTTGTTAGAACATATCACAACAGTTTGAAATAATTCTTAGAGTTGAAGAATTTGAATGAGTGTCAACATAAGTGGCTCAATAAAATTCAGGAATATGATTTTGACAAAGTATGTGAAGGGAAACAAGAATATTGTTGTTGATGCTCTTTTTAGGAAACTCACTATTTTCTCCTTAGTAGAAATTTCAACTAATTGGAAGGCTCATCTTTTAGTTGAGTACTCCAAGAACACCTTTACAAAAAAATTGATGGATGAAAAATTTCAAGATGATAGGTATAGAGTGGGGTATGTGCAGGATCATCATGGGCCAAAAAGTGGCGATATTATGGGTATTTGTAGGGTATGTGGCTGACAACTTTTTTTTTACCCAAAATTGATGAAATGAAAAGGGTTTTTAAAGGAGATTCTAGCTTTCCACCAATATAAATTATACTTTACTTTGAATTTAATAAATTATTATTATTCATTTTCTATTTGAATTATGACTAAAGTCCCGATTGATAAGTTGATTGAAAAACATCTATAGGGTATCCTGCAAGATCATGATAGGCCAAAAAGTGGCAATATGATGGGTATGTGGCTAATGACATTTTTTTACCCAAAATTGATGAAACAAAAAGGGTTTTTAAAGGAGATTCTCACCTTTCCACCAATATAAATTATGTTTACTTTGAATTTAATAAGTAATTATTATTCATTTTCTATTCAAATTACAACTAAAGTCTTGATTGATAGATTGATTGAAAAACATCTATAGATTTCAAATGTATCAAATTTTTTGAATCCAAAATATGTTACATTCTATACTTATACTATAGGATTAAAAAAAAATTGAATTTCATGAAGTTTTGACCAATTAAGGTGGTGGACATACAAGTTTTTATATTTTTTAGAGTTGTAATAAAAATTCATATAATTATTTACTTGGAAAATAATTACAAAATATCATCACATGGGACATGATCATATCTTATATCTAAAATATTATAAAAAAATATTATCATTTTATTGTGGTTAGGTGGTCAAATAGACACCTACTTCTTATTTTTTCTTTGAAATTTAAGTACCATTGAAATTTCAAATTTTCGTTTCTTTTTTTAAACAAACCTAGTAGTTTAGAAACTACATTCAATTTTATATAGATTCTATTCTTACATATTTTTGAAATAATATAGATAACTTATTCAATTTTTTACAAGTTTTCTAACCTCGATTTTTCTAATTTTTTGCCACTTAAGGGCCTAATTTTTCCATGATGATCCTACACATACCCTTTCTATCACATTTTTGAATCCAAAATATGCATCACATTCTATGCTTATACTATAGGATTAAACAAAGAAAATTTGAATTTCATGAAGTTTTTGACCAAGTTACTTGGTTAGACATATGAGTTTTTATATTTTTAAAGTTGTAATAAAAAAATTCATAATTAATTATTTACTTGGAAAAAAATTACAAAAAAAATATGCATCACATCTAGACATGAGTCCTCTACTTATGTCTAAAATATTATCATTTTATTTTGGCTAGGGTGGTCAGACAGACACCTACTTATTTTTTCCTTGAAATTTAAGTACTACTGAATTGAAATTTCAAATTTTCACCAAATAGATTTTTTTATTTTTTTAATAAACCTAGTAGTTTAGAAATTACATTCAATTTTCTACATATTCTATTCTTACATATTTTTGAAATAATATAGATAACTTATTCAAATTTTTACATCAAGTTGCCTAACTCTGATTTTTCTAAATTTTTGGCCACTTAAGGGCCTATTTTTTCCATCATGATCCTGCACATACCCAGTGGTAGATGATGTCATCTACTACAAGGAAATGATTTATTTGGTGCCTAAATCAAAGCTGAAGGAGAATATTTTGAGATACATTCATGATACTCTACTTGTAGGACATCCAGGTTACTTGAAAGCCTACAGAAAAATCAAAGAGATATTCTCTAAGAAGGCTCTCAAGGATAAAGTCTTGCAACAAGTTTGTGAATGCGTGACTTGCTAGTAGAACAAGTTAGAGAACACTTTATCAATGGTTTTATTGCAGCCATTACCATTTTATTATAGTTCTTCCTAGAGTTCAAGGCAAATATTGCATCTACGTGGTAGTTGACAAGTTGACCAAATATACATGTTTATTTGCACAAGGCACCTTAGCTTACAGAATTGTTCTTCAGGGAGGTGTTTAGAATCCATTGGTTACCAAAGAATATTTTTAGTGATCAAGATAGTAGGTTTCTTAGTTTTTTCTAGTAGGAGCTATTTAGGTTGGCTAGCATAGATTTGACCCTAATCACCAGTTACCAACTATATTATAGAAAAATGTAATCCTTTACATTTTCTCACTTGTTTGGGCCCTTCTAATTTAAATTGGACTTAATAATGCCTTAATTTAGTGTTGTTAAATGTACCTTATTACATTTGCACACTTATTTGGGCCCCTTTTAATTAATTCAGCTTAAAATGCCTTAATTGGCCCTTTAATTCATTTTCCAAGCCTATTAATCACATTTTTCGAAGGGGAAACCCAACATTTATTAGTGCCTAAACATAGCACTTCACAATGAGCAATGTTTTTCATAGGTTTATGGACCTGGGACCCATTCACCCCCTAAACCTTAGGACCTAAATTTAAATTATGTTTTTGGTGGTATTTTAGTGATTTCAAATTTATAATTCAATGTTGACTTGTGATATTTGAATTTTGGGAAATTAAGGATACATAGCTATAAATACAAGGTTATTTCACTATGTTTCACCTAGCATTTTTTATCTAAGAAACCTATCAATTATAGGAGATTTCAAGAGAACTATCAAGAGCAATCAAAGGCATTCAAGAGCAGATATATCATAGTTTTATTGTAGTATTTAAGATCCATCCATCATGTCAAAGTTTTCCTGCATCATGCAAGCTTTTGGAGCTAGCATTATGATGTAGGTTTCATGATCTAATCAAGAATTCAAAGTATCATTCCAAACAAGACTCAAGTGTCATGATCCACATCCAATTCATCCATCTCATGCAATTTTTAGAGTTCCTAGGATTCCCATTTATCAAAGTTTCAATCAAGGGTTTGTTGAGTGGTAACATAGCTTTGTTAATTCTTCATTCCCTCTTTCATGTTTCATTTCATTTCAAGGTTTGATTACCAAAATGGGGTTTGACCAAGGTAAACCCCCATTCACCCCAAAAATAAAAAATCCTCTCTTGCATGTTTGATTGCGGACCTAGGTTGAAGAAAGCTTGAAGGCCTTTTGAAGAACATAATTTATAAAGTTGTCAAAGTTGCAAAAGTTGTCAAAATTGTTGTATTCTCATAGAAACTAAGATGCCAAAGCCATTTGCGACATTCTAACTATGAAGCCTCAGAAAATTGGAAGATTCAAATCTGTATCATAGGCTCTTGAAAGCTACACAAAATCCCTAAACTTGGATCCATTCGCCCATGGGCGAATGAGTCCCAAATTTTCTTTGAAAAAACAACTTTAGTAACTAGTAAACATCATGATGCCCTTCTCTTACCTGTAATTTAATTTTTGGTTCTATCAATATTGAGCTTAATATTGCTATTTCAAGTATTAGATTGCATTTTGGTGTTGATTTGTTATTTTTAGTTTTTCTCCCCAAAGTGTTGTTTGACCTTGACCCCTATCCTTCAAGCATAAGGAAATCTAAAGATTCCCACTTTGACTTGATTCACCTAAGGGTTGATAATAAATTCATTGTGATGATCTCATTTCCTAATGAAATAAAGGAAAATAGGTTTCTTATCATATCATATTTTATTAAACCTCCTCATTACACCCTTCCCCTATTTTTCTTTGTTTCATTTTGGTGAACCTGACTTTTGAGCATGCTACCTTTGTTGATTTGGAGTCCATTTTCAAAAGGTTTTTCATTCATTTCCATTTCATTGCATTAATTTTCATCTCATTTATGGCTCTTAACTTGCATTAGTTTGCATCTCATTTAGAGTTTTAGGTTTGCATTTTGCATCCTTTAAAATATGGAAAATTAAAAAAAATTATTCATCTTGCATAGTGTTTACATAGCATTGCATCATCATCCATTTACATTCAAAAATTGAATCAAAATTGCATCTCAAATTAGGTCTCCTAGTTTTTTATTTAGCACTATTTTTCATTTGCATTTAAACTTAATTTTATAGAAAATTGAAACTCTAACCACCTGAGAATCAACTTAGAAATCTGTAAAGTCATTTTTCAAAACCTTGAGCAAGAACCCATTCGCTCCTAGGAGAATGAGTCCCTGATTAGGGCTTTTTCCTACATTTCTAGGCATTAAAATCTATGTTTCTACATTTTGTTTTGTTGCTTTTAGTTTGCAAAATTTATATTATCTCAAATTGATCATATTAAACATAATTTATCAAAATTAGTACATTGTTGGAATTCAAAATTACATTTAAAAGTTATCATTTTTATGTTTTTGCATGTAGCATAATCAAAAATTTATCTTTCTTAAGATATGAAAATTTGTAATATCTTTGCATTTCAACTAATTCTTTTATAATGGACATGTGCATTGGTAATATATGGAAATATTTAACATCTTTAGTTGATGTCTCAAGTTGTGTTTTTGGTAATGATCCTAATGAAATAGAACCTAATCATGCTTAACCTACCCCTAATGAATGTCCTTGTGAATTTGAAATCTTAGGTGAAGATGATGAAAGCATGCATAATTTCATAGATAGTTTCCTTAACAACCTTGAGAGCAATGCATCATTTTACCCTTCCATGCAACAACCAACACCTTACTATTCCACCATTAGAAATGTTTTCTCTTTTACATCCTAAGATTGAATCACAAACCAAACCTAAACCTCCAATAATGAGTGAACCTAGTTCCTCTAACCAAGTGTATACCAATCCATCTTACATTAATAAATTCATTAACATACCCATCAACCTAGAAGAGACTTATGGCCAAGGCTTTAAGATCTTATCTAAACAAGGATGTGACACAGCAAATGAGCATGAGATTCATAAGTTGTTAGAACAAATCCCAATTGAAGATACTAAAGGTTTAGGATATCAAGATCCTTTCCCCTCCATATCTCCTATAGGAAAAAGTGTCCTCCCCCATAGTGATCACAAGGATGATAGGATAATTTTAGGTCCTCCTCCTTTAAATTCACCACAACAAGATCCTCAAACAAGTAAGAAATCTAAATCTTATAAATTCTCAAATTTGTCATTCCTACATACTAAAATAGAAATTGAACAACAAATGGAGGAACTTCTTCATTTAGGATGGATTACATTGCCACCTAAAAGTAGAAGCAGCAAGCCTAAGGAAATGAATTATTGTGCATATCATAGAACTCTCGAGCATCTTACTGATGAGTTTCATGCTTTAAAGAATATTTTTGATGAATATGGACTCATAAAGATAATCCCTTAAATCATGCACATTTCTTCTTGCCATGTAATAGTTGTAGAATAATATCATACTCACTATTACATGTTTACATTCATTGAAAATCATTCTCTATATTGCAAGGAGCTCATTCTCACCACTCATCTCAACTCATCCTTGTCCTACACTTAGTGGGGGCAGGGAGGTAGATAGCCTTGGCCTAGTTTGGCACTTGATGTTTTCCCTTTGGCTAGTTTTTTGCATTCCGCATATGATGAACAAGATTGGGATGTAGATGACCTGCTATAGGTTGACTCGAATGTGACTTACTATTTTTTATTTTATTTTTTTGGCATTTTCTTTTTGTGATTGCATGTGGATAATGTGATCCCCCGTACTATTTTGTTTGATGTATCTTCATGTCCATTCTTCTATTTGTACCTTCATCCTTCTCCGTGTCGTAACCCCTTTATCTTTTCTTTTGTCTTGTGTTTTCCTTTTGGGGATGACTCAAGGCATTGAGACATTTAGGTATCTTCCATGTTGACTCAAAAGGATTTTCTTTGTTTTTTTCTCTCTATATGTCATTCTTCTTGTTACATGAGTATTTCGGGAATGATGATATTTCTTAGCTCTATAATATCATTGTAGTAAAGACATACTGACCCTGAATCTGTGGATCCCTTATGTGATTTTGGGATTTCATTTTGTGGGAAACCCCTTCCATTTTCATGATGTAACTTCATTTGGAAACATATAACTTGGCATAGGGCTTTCCAAATAAGCTTTAATGTCTTCTTTATTGTTAGTATTCATCATTTTCTACTTTAAAGTAATTTCTCATAGTGAGGTGTTAGTGATTTCTTTAAAGTGGGAGCATACATTGGCATTATCATTTTTGGAGATCTTTGGAATTTTCTCATGTTTCATTATGTGGTCTTCTTACTTCTTGTGATATGTATTCTTCTTGGTGGTGTCATTGGGTTTGATGTCCTCCAAGAGTGTGGCATTTCTTAGCATACGACTTTCCTCTTAGTGGTGATGCTATGTTTTTCATACCCTAAGTTGTGAATCTTTTATCCTATACTTGTCCTCTTTTGGAGACATTAGGCACGATTTTCCATAGGAGGAGACCTTACATGAACTAAGCACAATCCATTTGAACATGTCTTATCCTATTTGCATTTTTTTCATAATTTTTCAACATAACACAACTTTTTAACCTTATGAAGCTCAAAGTTTCAACCCTTTTTCATGGCCACCAAGCATAACACACTTTGCTTTCTAGTTGAGCCTTCATTGTCTTTTCATAAGTGTTTTGCATAACAAAACTTGCTAAGCCTTATGGAGCTTGAAGTTCTTGTTTTGTGGTTCCTTATTAAAGTTATCGAAGGTATAACTTTGGTATGGTATGGGAGCCTAATAAGATTATCTCATTTTCCACCCTTGGGGGCTCACCTAGTGGATAGTCAAAGTTCCACTAGCTCATGTGAGTGTGTTGTTTGCATAGTGGATATCAAGGTTCCACTTTTAAATATTTTTGGAAAAATAGCTTAGGCATGTTCCACATTGTGTTGGGCATTCGAGGCTTGATCTTCCCTTTTTCTTTTTTCCTTTTTCTTTTCTCTTTGATTCTTTGGCATTGTATGATTGAGTGTCTTGTCATTGTTGCATACATATATGTGTTTAACATAGGCATGTGTATCCTTGTGCCTTTGTTGGTTTTTTCATGAGATCTTAGATCTTGGAGGTTTGATCACCTTCCTTGATCGTTGTGTCTTATCCTTCCAATGATTTTACAATTATACCTCTCTTGATTGCTTACTTTAGTGTGAGTTTGACGCAAGGTCATCCTCTAACTAAAGTGGGGGATAAATGTAGTGTAGAAGAATATAACCCTTTACATTTTCTCACTTGTTTGGGCCCTTCTAATTTAAATTGGACATAAGAATGCCTTATTTAGTGTTTTTGATAAAGGAAAAAATGGGTTTTACAAGGACCCGAAACCACCAAGTTTACAACAAAAGAAAGTAAAGGACAAAAAAGTCTAGCGAAATAAAAAGGCTGCAATAAAAGAAAAATCCAGAATAAACAACAACCATCCGACAAAAGCCAGGAAGGACAATCAAAGAACCAGCCGAAACGTAGGCCAAAAAACCAGCAACAACTAACCCCGAGTCTTCAAAATAGACTCAGTCTCGGCCTCCAGATCCTGCATATCCTGGACACCCTTCTTGAAAGTTTCAATCATGTACGGCATGGGGGGTGCCTTCCTTTTTAGATTAGCCTTGGTTCTCTTCGAAATCCAAATGTCCTCTTCCTGTTTTTTATCTTTCACCTCTTCCAAATCAACAAACAAGGACCCCTGTTGAGCTTTATCCAATTTTTCAGTCATAGCATTGATAATGATGGCATTATGTCTAGCCATCCTATTATTCTATTTTGTAATTATCTTCACAACATTTTTCATTTTTTCTAGGTCAATTTCTATCCTTTTGTCCTTGCCCGCATTTTCCTGGATCTCTATACCAACAATTTTCTCATTATGCTCAACATCCTTCTTGCATAACGTAGAAACCTTAGCACACATATCTTCCAATTTACTCTAGAGGGCCCAATTTTTTATTTTCAGGTCATTAATTTCATGAAAAACCCATTTTGACATTTTGAAATGGTCTACTGCATTACTCCTAGCTATGCCCAGAAAATTAGCAAAAGGTTCCCTATCAAGATTGAAGCAACTTTTAGTAGGGTTAGAGGCTCCAGGGGACCCAGTTCTAACATCTCTGTCCATCGATGGGACAACAGAGGAAGAGTTATTATTTGCACCAAAGTCCTCAGGATAAGGAGAATCTTCAAAATACGAAACAAGGTTTTTGATAGGGAGATTCTTTCTAGTGCCTTTGGCTTTAGGAGTAGAGCTCCCAGGCTCAGAGGCAGGGTAAACATTAACTGACTGGGGATTATGGATTTGGGTTTTCTTGCTAGTCTAGACTGAGGGAAGATCCAAGACCGTCCTTACCAGAGTCAAATTAGGTTTATTCCCCAAACAACTAGGTTCAGTATCATCCTCCTCAGACGTCGAAGAGGCATCCAGGTTAGCAGGGGCTGACATTTTTTGGAAATGTTCAAAAATTAACCTAATTAGACCAGTATGTAATATAGGATATCTTTTAGGGTTTTTCTTATGGTCTTCTAGACTCTTTCTTAAGGAATGGAGAAGATAGTAGGGGAGAGAAACCTTGAACTTATAGCGAAAATGATTGAGAAAGGAAAAATGATAGCTATAGACCCTAGTAAATTGACCATCCAGGGTGATATACTCCATAATGATGCGAAGAACTTTTCTCCATAGAGCTTTAATGGTGTCGGCCTCAAAGTAACTGTTGGAAACTTTCACAAGTTTCATTTTTTCCTTGTCTTTCTTTAGAAATATGATCACCACTTCATCAAATAAATTCATGTCCCGAAAGAATTTGTGTCCTTCAGTGGACATACCGGTCACTTCAGTAATAAGATTTTCATCGAGCTTAACTTTCCTACCAAAAAGGGTAATTTCCCCATTGTCCCAATTCTTCTCAAAAAGCTCAGTTGCTTCCTAATTAGGCCCATGGAGTTTTTCTAGAAATGAAAGTAAACCCCCACTTTAACTTTATTCCACGCTTTAGTGTTTCTAGTATGCATCTGAAAGTTGTTCTGCTCAACTTTTTTTCTATCTCCTCCCATTTTAGCAAGCACAGTAGTGTAGATAGAGATGAAATATTGAATCGAAATGGTCCTACCAAACCTATGAGCCCACAAAGCATGTCGAGCAAGCTTACAGGATAAGCTAATTAGCTCAGCCCCATGCAATCTAATGATAGTGATGTACTTACCTCATTCTATCATTATTAATGAGGTGACACACATCTTTCCCATGTGACACATCATATTTCAAGGCTTGAAAATTAACACCTAAATCACTAATATTCAACCATGTGCACTATCCTTTGCTTTTAACCCCTTCATTTGCAAAAAAGTTTTCCACTGCATTGGCTTCTCTATAGGCATGGGATATCTTTATATTATCAAACTTAGCTAAGGTTGAAATAGCATCATCAATGCAAGAATTTATGGTCCACAAGGGGGGGACCTACCTAGAAGACATTCAATAATATTTTTTGAGTCCCCTTCAAGCCAAATATTTTTAAAATTCAGACTATGAGCCAAATTTATGACATGAAAAGCTTCGGCAGCCTCAACTAAGTGATTGGTTTGTGATCCAAGGGGGGTAGCAATCGCCCCTAGAAAATTTACAAAAGAATCCCTTATGACTCCGCCGCATCCCACCACCCCAAGATTACCTTTAGTCACCCCATCAAACTTGGCTTTGATCCAACTGTTAGGCAGAAAATTCTAGTAGCCACCCTCCTTGTCCTTCTTAGCATGTTTAGGAGCACAGGAAATATCATAGCTAATATTCCATTCCTTAGCCATCATAAGATCATAGGAAGAACAAGCCACTTTCTCGGTGTTACAAACCTTCTGGGAGATAGCATTGAAATTTTCTTTCATTAATTTGATTATTTTATTAAACACTATGACCTCTGAAAAATTCCTTATCTCTGTAAATTCTATTGTTTCATTCTTTCCATAGACCCCAAGCAACATGAGGGAAGGAAAAATCCCACAGTTTCCAAAGTGTTGGGTTGTAAGTAGGGGCTTTCCATTGGATGAAGAAGTCTTCAATTGACGAGGGGAACACCCAAGATAATTTCCAATAACAAAGTAATTTTTCCCAGATTGAGGCAGCAAATGGACAATGAAGAAACAAATGACAAAATGACTCTGCATCCATCTTGCAAAGATAACATCTATTGGGAATTTAAAAACCTCACTTGCAAAGATTATCAACTGTGAGCACTTTTTTTTGAAGTAGGATCCAAAAGAATATGTAGACTTTAGGTACCAGGTGTTTGATCCATGCATTCAACTAGAAAGGGGGTGGAGCCTAGGCAGAAGACAACCTGGAAATAGCCAACAAAATAGAGTAGTTTCTCAAGGGTTCATCTTTCCATACAAGATAGTCTTCCATCTGATCATGGCATAGTCTGACAGCCAACAGGGATGATTGAACAGGAGCAAGACCCTGACTAATAAGACATAGATCCACCCATTTTCCATCCTTCCAATAATCTTTAACATACAAACCAAATAGAGCTTTAAAAATCTCAGCCCACCAACGAAAGGTTCAATTTTGGCAAGGGGCTCATTGAACAACCATCTATCATCCTAAAATCTTGTTTGGTTTCCACTCCTGACTTGCCAACCCACTCTTGTTTCAACAACTTTTCTACCAGTAATCAGGTTATTCCAATAGGTTGAGCCTTTGGGTAGAAGATGGGATTCCATCATGATTATAAGAGATCTGTTATTCTCCAAATATTTTCTTGTTAGGATATCAATCCATTCCCCTGAGGACGAAAATAGTCTCCAAATTTGTTTAGCAAGAAGAGTCTTGTTACCCATCCTAATTTTTCTAAGACCTAAACCACCAACCTTTTTAGGTCTACACACTAGATCCCAACCTATTAAAGGAAACATTTTTATTTCTTCAACACCTGACCAAAGAAATCTTTTTTGAATCTTTTCAATTGCATTTGCAAACTTGGCAGGGATTTTAAAAAGGCTTAAAGCTTAAATCGGCAGATTCTGAAGAGTAACTTTGAGGAGCTGTAATTTACCAGCTTGACTTAGCAAAGCTACTTTCCATCTAGCAAGCTTATTGCTAAACCTCTCAACCAACAAAATCCAAAAGTACTCTGGGGGTTTAAGGCTTAAAGGTAAGCCTAGATAGGTGGCAAGTAAAGACTCCACCCTGCAACCTAGGATTCTGGCAATTTTATTATGTTTATGCTCAGGAGTATTAAAAAAGAAGAGAGAGCCTTTTTTTTTATTAATCAACTGGCCAGACACCCTCCCATACACATCCAACAGAGTTTTCAAAGTCTTACCCTTTGAGATAGTAGATTTTCCCAAAAGCATTGTATCATCAACAAACTATTGATGAGAAAAGATCAAATTGCTAGAGGACAGTTTAAGACCAACAATGGATCTTTGATCTATTAGCCTTTTCAAATTTCTTCCAAGACTTTCAGCCATAATAGTAAATAAAATAGGAGAGATAGGATCTCCTTGTCTTGGACCTCTAGAGATTTGAAAGAAAATTGAGGGAGATCCATTAACCATTACAGAGATCAAAGCAGTAGACACAAGCTGTTCCACCAAATGAAGAACCCTGTTACTGAACCCAAATGCCTTTAAAATTTTAAACAGGAATTTCCAGTCAACTCTATCATAGGCTTTCGATATATCAAGCTTTAAGAGGAAACCTTCAATCTTTGATTCAACCAAGGAATGGATATTCTCATGCACTATGACTATTGAGTCAAGGATCTGTCTCTCAGGGACAAATCCATTCAATTGAGGTGAAATCAGAGTTGGCAATAGAATTAAAATTATAGAAGTCATAACCTTCGAGATGATTTTGTAGATAGAGTTACAAAGGTTGATGGGTCTGAAAGCATCAGAGTCCACTACTCCAGGCTTCTTAGGAATAAGAACTAAAAAATTAACATTCAACTCTTTTAGGAGACTTCTGGACCCAAATAATTCTTTTATAGCATTCACCACATCCTCTCCAACAATCTCCCAAAAGCATTGAAAGAAGAACATTGGGAACCCATCAGCACTGAAAGCTTTACTCCTTCAAAGGAAAAAATAGCCTTCCTAACTTCCTCACTAGTGGGAATAGTAGTCAGCATAGAGTTTTCTTCCTGATTGATCACATTAGGTATAGCCTCTATTAAATGATCCTGGTTATTTTGCTTATTTTCCACATTCTCAAAAAGAAGATTTTTGAAGAAGATAACAGCTTGCCTTCTGATATCCTCCTCCTCCTCATATTGGTTACCATCAACCTCAATAAGAGAGATTTTGTTAACCGCCCTATGTTTTGAAGCCGACAAGTGAAAGTACCTAGTATTTTTGTCACCTGCAGATAACCATAAAGCTCTAGATCTTTGTCTCCAGAACTCCTCTTCTTTAGAAATGATGCCATACATCTTACTAAGGAGCTCGTTCTCTTTTTCCTTAATATCATTCAAATATCCTTCCTTTTGGATTTTATTTTGGATCTCCCCCAACTCCATCTGAAGATTAGATTTAATCCTAAAAATGTTACCAAAGGACTTTTTTTTCCATTTTTTAAAATTGAATTTAACTTCTCTTAATTTTTTGGAAACTCTAAACATAGTTGTCCCAGAGATATTAATATTCCACCATTTCCTAATTTCCTCTTTAAAAAGAGGATGGGAAACCCACATTTTTTCAACTTTGAAAGGGATATTTTTCTTTATCTTTAAAGGATCTGCAACAAAACTTATGGGGAAATGGTCAAATCCAATCCTAGAAAGGGCTTTAAGAGAACAATAATAGTTTAAGAACCATTGATCAAAAATTAAAGTTCTATCTTATCTAACCTAGATTAGATCCATACCCTTTCTGTGATTTGACTAGGTATAGGAGGCACCCTGCAAATCCAGATCAATCAACGCCTGATTATTGATAAAGTTCTGAAGATCCTTCTTACTTTCTGTATTGATCTGGGATCCTCCAAATTTTTCTTCATTTAGTAAGGGAGTATTAAAGTCTCCCATGACAACCCAAGACTCACTGTTAAAAATCCTTCAGAAAGCAACCAGCTCCAACCAGAAAGATTTTATGATACCTTTTCCATTGGGAGCATAGATATTTGATTGAATCCAACAGAAGTTGTCCCTAATGTGGGTGAATCTTGTCGCAATGTGGTTCAAGCCTTCCAAAATCAGATCCCCTTTGATTATGTGACTATTCCAGAATGTGGCAATACCTCCTAAAGCACCATTTGAGTTATTGCCATGTAGACTACAATACTGAAACAATTTCATCTTTTCCACTTTTTCCTTTGACATTTTAGTTTCCTGAATAAGGAGAATATCTAGCTTATGATCTCTAACATAATTGCACAGCATATTGCTTATGGGGATTATTAAGTCCCCTGATATTCCATGACATGATCTTCATGATTTTCTAAAATCCATCTACAATATCTTGAAAAATGTTATGCTCTCTTGTCCATTTAGAAGATCTTTTTCCATGAGAGTTATTTGTTGCTCCATAGTCTACCTTGGCTTTTGACCTAGTAGAGATACCACTTGGAGTATTCCATTGTTTATCTTTTTTCTTCTTTTTCTTGGATAGAACCTCCTCTCTATCAGTATCTTCTTGACTTTCCATCTCTTTACTGGATTCCCATTCCTTATCAGTTAGAATTCTTTGCTCCTAGGGTAATGTGTCCATGAGGCCATTCAAATGAAAGGTTGAATAGTCACTATAAATTTCTATAACTTGATCCTGATTATCATAGGAGTCCTTTACTAATTTTGGGGAATTAAGATCCGTAAAGGGATCTACACCTAAAGGAAAATAACCTTCAGAGGAAGGGAGTAGAAGAGGGATATTCAATTCCAAGGATAGACCCTGGATATGTATGTCCTCCAAGCCCGGATTCCCTTCTATATTCTTTGTTGGGCTTGTCTCTTGAAATAAAGGACCTACATCCTGATTTAGCTTTTCTTCACCAACCACCTACCCTGCACTTGCTTCTTTTTCCTTAGTTGTCAAGGTGTCCTCAGAAACCCTATGATGGGGTTCCTAGGGAACCACACACTTATTTCCCATATCACAACCAACCTCTTTTAAGATACAATGAACATTAGACTCTTTATTCTCTAGGCTTTCCCCTTCTGATTTCTTTCTCCATACAGATTTCAAGGTTCCAACTGGCTTCTCCTTTACTTTGAAGGCATTTAAAGGACATTTCTTAACCTAGTGCCCATATTTTCTACATTTAAAACAAGCAAAATGAATAGTTTCAAACTCAATATCCTGCAACTTGGAACCCAACTTCGAAAGAATCTCAATTGATGAAGGAAGGTCAGCATTCTAAGAGACCCCCACACATATTCTTGCAAAAACCAACCTCTTTCTAGCAGTTGTCATAGATTCAATAGAAAGAAGCTCTCCAAAAGAGTTCTAAATTCCATAAAAGACATCTTCGTTCTAGTACTCCAAGGGGAGACCCAAGAGTTTGACCCACACTAGGACATTCTCAAAAATAGAATCCGATAAGTCTAGATTTGAAGACCATTTTTTAAGAGCCAGGGAGGATTTCCCTATTACCCATGGACCGCCACTTCTTACAGCCAAGATATCCTCCCTACATGTGAATCCAAAAGCAAAAAACCCCTTTGAGAGCACAGCCACTGAAACTTTTCCATAAGTTCTCCATTTTCTTTTGAAAAACTCCCTAACCACTTCAATGTTTGGTCTAGGGCCCATAAATTTACCCACTAGGGTTCTTTCCATTAAAGCAATATTATGATCAATTAATAGATCTACAATAGAGATTGCAAGCTTACCTTTCTCAGGGATAGAGATATTTTGAACTGGAAGGAAAGTAGACTTTCCATTTGGTTTAACCCCAAATAGAGAAGCCCAAGGTTTACGATTTCCTCCATTTTCACCAATGGTCCCCACCACGCCTTTAGGTTTCTCACTTTTTTGGTCGACAGGGGAACCTATAGATTTTGTAGCCAAAATATCCTTTCCTCTTGAGTCCACCAGAATTTTGTTTCCAAAATCTGCTTCTTCCGGATTAGCCTCACCTTGCTTCTTACTCGAAACAAGCACTAATTCCACCTGCGATTTCGCAGATCCTGCTTCGCCTCCATCTCCAATGCCTGATTTTTCAAAATCCTTCTTTTCCCACTTGTGCCCACGCTTTTTCCTGTGCCTACGCTCGTGCTCCACCATCATTATCTAGCCTACACAAAATGCCTTATTTAGTGTTGTTAAATGTACCTTATTACATTTACACACTTATTTGGTCCCCTTTTAATTAATTGAGCTTAACTATGCCTTAATTGGCCCTTTAATTCATTTTCCAAGCCTATTAATTACATTTTCCAAAGGGGAAACCTGACATTTATTAATTCCTAAACATAACAAGTTTCACAATGAGCAATGTGTGTCCTAGGTTTATGGACGTAGGACCCATTCACCCATGGATGAATGGATCCTCCCTAAACCTTAGGACCTAAATTTAAATTATGTTTTTTGTGGTATTTTAGTGATTTAAAATCCATAATTCAATGTCATCTTGTGATATTTTGAGAAATTAAGAATAAATACCTATAAATACAAGGTTATTTCACTATGTTTCATCTAGCATTTTTTATCTAAGAAACCTAGAAATTTATGAGATTTCCATAGAAATCAAAGGCATTCAAGAGTAGATATATCAAAGTTTTATTGTAACATTCAAGATCAATCCATCATGTCGAAGTCTTCTTGCATCATGCGCATTTTTGGATCTAGCATTGTGATGTAAGTTTTCTGATCAAATCAAGCATTCAACGTATCATTCCAAACAAGATCCAAGTGTCAAGATCCACATCCAATTCAACCATCTCATGAAAGTTGCAGACTTCCTAAGATCTCCATTTATCAAGGTTTCAATCAAGGGTTTGTTGAGTGGTAACATAAATTTGTTCATTCTTCATCACATCTTTCATGTTTCAATTCATTTCAAGGTTTGATTACCAAAATGGGGTTTGACCAAGGAAAATCCCCCCATTCTCCCCAAAACAAACATTTTTTCTCTCTTGCATGTGTGATTGCAGATCTAGGTTGAATAAAGTTTGAAGACCTTTTGAAGAACACAATTTACAAAGTTTCCAAAGTTGTAAAAGTTGTCAAAATTATTGTCTTCTCATGGAAACTAAGATCCCGAAGCCATTTCCAAAATTCTAACTATGAAACCTGGGAAAATTGGAAGATTCAGATTTGTATCAAAGGCTCCTGAAAGCTACAGAAAATCCCTAAACTTGGACCCATTTTCCCATGGGTGAATAAGTCCATATCTACTTCAAAAAAGCACCTTTGGTGACTAGTAAACATCATTCTACCCTTCTCTAATCTATAATTTAATTTTTGGTTCTATCAATATTGAGCTTAATATTTTTGTTTCAAGCGTTAGATTGCATTTTTTTGTTGATTTTCTATTTTTAGTTTTTCTCCCCAAAGTGTTTTTTGACCTTGACCCTTGTCCTTCAATCATAAGGAAATCTAAAGATTCCCACTTTAACTTGATTCACCTAAGGGTTGATAATCAATTTGTTGTGAGGATCTTATTTCCTAATGAAATAAAGGAAAATAGGTCTCTTATCATACCATATTTGATTAGACCTCCTCATTACACCCCTCCCCTATTTTTCTTCATTTCACCACCCCAAACTAATGGAGAGACAAAGATAGTAAACAAATGGGTGGAAGGATATTTACAAAATTATGTTACGAGGCAACAAAAGACTTGGATTAGGTGGTTGCACTTAGGTGAACATGGTTACAATACCACCTCTCATATGTCAATTGGGATGACTCCTTTTAGAGTGGTGTATGGACATGATGCCACTTCCTTCATAGATTTTCAATTTGGTGATAGTAGAGCTCTTAAAGTTAAGGATTAGGTTCGGAAGAGTCAAGAAATCCTTAAGTCACTTAAGGATAATCTATAGAGTTCCCAGAATCAATAGAATATTTATGAAAATAGGTATAAAGTTGAGAGAATTTTTGAGGTGGGTGACTTATTTTTCTTGCACCTTCAACTTTACAAGAAGTATCCTTGAAGAAAATTGGTACAAAGAAGAACTGAAGCCTTGCTTCTATGGCCCTTACAAGATTTCTAGGAGGGTTGGTGAAGTAGCATATGAATTGAAGCTACTAGAGAACAAAAAAATCATAATGTGTTCCACACCTCTTTCCTCAAAAGGGAACTTGGGTAGCACATCATGTCATCACCTGAGCTTCTACCATTGGATGAGGAGAGTAGATTGGTATTAATTCTTGATGTTGTTCTAGATGCCAAAGAGAGGAGGTTGAGGAGTAGATTAATTAAGGAGTATCTCATCAAATGGAGAGACTTTCCCATAGAGGATGTCACTTGTGAAGGTGAAATTTTTTATAGCATCCTAATCTACAATTGCTTGAGGGAAAGCAATTTCGAGAAGGGAGGACTGTAATATATCTTTCTGAGGAGTAGCTCGAAGTGTCTGTTTAGCCTATTTTACTCCCATAGGCTAATTTAAAGACATCAAGGAATAAGTTAAATTAATTAATTTAAAGTTGTCCAATAAAATATATTTTTTGGATAAATTTATTTTAATTAATTCAATAAAGTGACTTAAGTGAAAATTAAAAAAAATATTAAATAGTCACTTATAATTGAGCTTTAATGAAATATTTTAAGTGGGAATTTAAAAGTTTGTCAAAGGAAAGCATAAAAGTGAATTTAGGAGATCATTTTCTCATGCTTATTTTATTCTCTCTATTGTGGATTTGGAACTTATTGAAGGATCAAAGCCCTAGGACAAAACCCTTAAGGGAAATCAATTTTGGTGGTGCAATATCATCCCTAGTTGATCATAGTGGAATCATATAGGCTCCACACTTGGAATAACTATTAGATATTTATGAAATTTGTGAAGTCTTACAAGCAAGAAAAAATTGTGTTTAAATATTTCCAAGGATTTCTAGGAAAGAATGTAGATGTCATTTATGGAAGATTGATTCAGTTATTGTTGGGCATGATCTTTTGTATGCATTGAACACCATATTTGAATATATCAGAGGGGTTGATTGATGAGTAATCAATCACTGCATTTGGGTAACATAGTAAGGGTGATTTTGGATGGAATGTTTCAAAATACCTATGGAATGTTATAGGATTTAAGGCTAGGCAATAATGGTGTTGGGCATGTGGATTGACTATGTTGATGTATTTAACTATTGCACATCTACTTGGAATATTACTTGACGTTCGTAGCATTTATACTTTGTGTGGTGTGGCAACATTGCAGGAGTTTGGAGGCATGTGAGTCATTTTGAAGTTCATTTCATTAGGTGCCACTTTATATGCAATTGTGTAAGAGTTTGAAATCCTACAAGTTGATGTGAGATTCTTGAATGAGTTGGAAAGTGGTTTACAATAGGGACTAGGGTTGTGAATGCTCATAGAGTGTCATCCTTTTTTTATTAAGTCTATTTTCATGAGTCTCAACATTAAAATGTTCATCATATGATAGTGATTGGGTGATGAGGTTGTTGTGTACTCTTCTTTCAACGTCATAAGGTCAAGAAATTGTGCATCTATTTCTCCATTTTTTTGATATACTATTCAACAAATTATAATGCTCATTATTTATATATTCTACAAGAATTGAGTGTCAGCAAATTATTTGTTATAATGCCTTACAAATTTGATGAATGTTAAGTGATCAATTTGAAGGAAAAATTACTCAAAAAATAGATAAATCAGACCAACTTGACTCATAAGTCTCTCATAAATCTCATACACATCAATTGTTTGATAAAATGCTTGGATTTTATATATGGTAAAAATTGCAAAATTATGGGGGTTAATCCCATAGTGTGATGGTTAAGTGGTGGGAGTGTTAATGTTGCCACCAAGGTTCAAACCTTCATTGGGTTATTGTGATCGCATGTATTATGCCTCCATTGATCCAATGGGCTCATAGGTTTGAACCATAGAATTGAGGTTGTTGGGGATGAGGTCCCTTGTTTGTTGCCTCACCTGGTATAGACCAAGTTAAAAATCCATTATTATCGATAAAAAAAAATTCCAAAATTTTGGTTAAGGAATTTAGCCCAAGTTTTTACACTAAGCCATTGATCTTTTGGCAACATCTTGGCTCTCTATTCCTCACACCATGACTCTATAAATAGAAGTTTTCACCCTTAATTATGATAAAGTCTTTTGCAATTAAGCACATGTTATTTTTCCATCATAAATCCCTTATTATACCAAGATTATGCTAGTTTTACTATTAAGCAATCCACATCCATAAGCAATCATACAAATACTTAAGAGATAAAATCGAGTGGAGCTAGGGTACACTCTACTTCCACTCTATTTGAGGAGCAAGGTGAAACAAGTTAAAAATATCATATGTTAGCTTTATCTTTTGTGTTATTTTCCTTCTTTCATTTTCTTGTCTTTATTGGGACATTGAAATCAACATTTTTCACCAAATTTCTAGTTTTTGACACTTATAGCAACTAAACCATTCAAAATTTGAGGATGATGTAAACTAGTGATTTTTTAGATTTCATGTGTAGATATTAAATGTTTTTAAAAAAATTGAAAAACAATTTGTGAATATTTTTTGTAACTTTCAAGAATTTTTTTATAGTTAACAATATTTTTAAAAAGTGGCATTACTTCCATATAACAACTTTTTTATAGAGAGGATAAAATTATAATTTTTTAAACCTAGATTTGTGACACTAATATATAGTGCACATATATTTTGTCATAATTTTTTGTGCATATTATTTTTTATAAATTTTTTAAGTGAGATTAACTATAATTTAGACAGATTATTCCATACAACATAAAAAAAATTGTATGTATCTAAATTAACTTCTTCTTCTTTTAAAATAAGGACATCAATACCTACTGTGTAGATATTTTCAAAAAAATTTATCTATTATTGCTAAAAAACCTATGTTCACTAGAAAATAAAAAAATAAATATAATAATAAGATTTAATATATTCAATTTATTATACCTATTGGAAAACTTATTTTGAGTGCTACAACCTTGCAAATTATCTTAACTATTTGTTTCCATTTGAAGGTCCAATCGAAGGTTTGAAATTGAAAATTATATGGAAAATCTAAGTCCTTAAGTGTAAAGGTCATTTCTAGGACCTTCAAATGAAGGTGTATACCTTCCATGATTTTTTTAAAATACCTTTGAACAAAGGTAACTTTCATAAATGGAAAAAAAGGGACCTTCATTCAAAGGTCCCTTTTTTCATTTATGGAAATTCCCTTTGTTTGAAGAAATACTTTCAAACAGAGGTGTTTCCTACTTTTCTCACTCAAATGAATTGGAAAATATAATGTCCCAAGTTTGAGACTCACTATTATGGGTTTACCCAGTAATTTCCATAAGATTTTTCTTGCCCTTGTTTTATTATGTGTCAATTGAGGCCTCAACAACCTTTTTTATTTATATTTTGACGTTTCAAGGTATCCTACAAGGAACCCTCTTCTCTTCAATAATTTTTTCAACTATTACCAAAAATTCATACTTTATAGGGTTTGAAACCATATTGGACCTCTCTCATACATCTAAAGCATTAGAACCTTTCTCTTAAGCACTTATCTCAACTATAAGAATTTTTTGTTGGAACTATTGAATTGAAAATAACATATAATATAAAAATAAGTTTTAACACTTGAATTGTTGAAAAGCACATATTTTTTAAATGCGCATTGTAAAAAACTAGCACAATTTTTGTTTGATATTAATGTAATAAATATTTTTTATCAATTACCTTTAGGAGTGGCATATGTGTTGAAAAATAAGAATATTTCTATTTATCCTTTTTTTACTTTCACCATGTTCGATTACAAATGACATTTTAGTAACATTCCTCACATTGCCAACTATATTGAAACTTTTGATATCTTGAAAATGAAACATAGTTACTATTATCTAGAAGTAAGGGTAACTAATTTCTTTGCTAGAAAGAAATAATTTCTACGAATATTTTATTGAGGACAAATTCAACTAGTTTTTTCTTTATAAAAAGAAGTTATTTATCTTTTGATCCATGTCATATGATGAATTCCTTAAGGAATTTACCTTGGTCTTATATTCAACTCATTGTTTAAAAGAACCAAGCTTGGGAATTATATTTTCCTTCACCAATTGAAATGACAAAATAAATTACCACCCTATAAGCAAAATTTCCTTTAGGAACATCTAGGGAGGCACAAGGAAAATCATTTCAATGGAAATAAATCAATTTCATAAATTTCAATGATGATTCTAAAAATATGATAATCGAGATAAGTTTAAAAGATATAAGAATTAGGGAATTGTTTATTTGGGTCCCATGAAAGGAAATTTAGACCCATAATTAACTATTTTCACAAAAACCTAAGAGAGAAAATGAAATTTATAAGTATACAAAATCTACAGTATAAATAGCATACATACCATCAATATGGCACAATATGTACCATAGAAAAAATTCAAAAGGAAATACCCAACCTCTGAAAGTACTCAGACAATCAATGTATTATCTCATGAACAAAGATTACAATACACAGCTTGCAGAGCCTCTGTACAAGGCTTCTAGAACATCAATCCCCCTTGTTTTAATCCACGTGAACATGAAAATGAGAATCATGTAACCAAACTTCCTAATCCATGATCCCCCTCCTCACATATGTAACTTACAAAAGGTTCTCAATCAACCTTAACCATAAAGCCAACCTTAACAACTACTCATGTGTTTTCTTTTATAAAACAAACTTGCACAAAACTACCAAGTGGTATCACAAAAAGCATGTGCCTCTCAACCATGAGCTTACAAAACCTTGTCCCCCTCATTCATTTTTTGGTACTAGGTTTTCCCTTTAGGTACTAAGTTTTCCCAATATTGAATATTTTCCTAGTGTGCAACCCAAATTAAATATATATCTCAATGTTACATACATCATACAAAGTGGACCCACAAATGTCTAGCTCACCTTTTCTCAACATTCTCCAAATTTTTGTATATATTGCATAAGGGGTAAAAAGTAAACTTAATAGTCAAGTAAATAATCCCTAAAGCCAACATCTATCATAAATATATCCAAGTGCAACATACAAAGTGGACCCAAGAATGTCTAATGCACCTTTTCTCAACATTCTCCTAATTTTTGTATATATCTCATAAGGTGTTAAAAGTAAACTTAATCATCAAGGAAACATTAGTGTAGCGTTAAGTTTAACTTAGGGTTAATCATGTAGGTGGTTTTTTCCTGTATCGAGTAGTTTTTCATCTGTCCCATTTTTCACGCCTTTAAAAAGTTGTACATTATGTATTTTATCTCATCTCAATTTATTCATTCTTGGTGAAATAGTGTGTTACTTCTCTCATATTTGTGAGGGTGTTTGTTTTGCAGATTATGCTCCTGGGAGGTGAATTTTAACCAACATGGTATCAGAGCCGACTATCTGCAACTCCTTTCGTTTAGAGTTTTCATCGGAGTATGACATCATTTATTTGCTGAAGATTTTAAGTTGCCATTATTGTTGTTTTATGTTGTAAGAGGCCCGATTTTGTGTTGGATTTGAGGTGGTATTTCTCTAGTTTATAGTGCTTGATTCACCTGTTGGATCCATTTTGTCTACATGAGGTTTTTGGCGCACACAGATTTTGGTTTTTTTTGAGCCTCTGTTACCTGGCGTTATCAATCTTGGGGAGAATCTCTATGAGAAAGTTGTTTTTTAATCTGGGGTCTGATCCAAGGCATAGACCCGTGACATTCTGCCCACCATCAATAGACATACATGGAAATTTTAGGTGGACTGTAGGGTATAGGAGAAGGTACAAAAACCTATGTTGGAAGCAGAAAGGAGCGGTGAAAATTTGAAAGTTTCCCCTGCCGTGATTTTCCTACGTTGAAGTGTTTGACATCTACCCGCGTAGGATCTATATCAGACCTGCGAGTAGAAATTTGTCCATTGCTTGGTGAGATGATTTAAAACATTGGTGGTTGCGATATATTTTGGTGGGAGTGATTGAATTTTGGAAGGTGCGAATCCAAAATATCTGCGGGTATCTGCATCGAATAGGATTTTTTATCACCAGACATTGGCATTTTTTCTTGCCCTCAGGCGTTTGAAATTGTGGAGGCGCAATTTGCATTTCCTGAACTTGCAGAGCAGTGATAGTGCCCAAAAATTGGAGTAACCCTTGCGTAGTGTGCTCGTTGTATTGTGGATATCTTCAAGAGATGGTAACGATGAGAGAGGCGTTGTTTTTGTGAAGGTGTGTGTTGTAATCACACCACGCGCTCACCCTGAACCCATAGTAGAGGTGTCATAAGAGGCATGATTTTTTGTTGAAGAGGCCTGAAATCTTCCATTGGAGGCAGTTTTTTTTTTGCCCACATTTTGGGGCAGTTGAATCATCTACAAAGGTTGAATCTACAAAGGCCGATTTTCTCTACAATGACATTGGTTTTTCATGTTGAAAGGAGGGTGAATCAAATCTGTTGTTCGATTACAGTGCATTAAAGATATTGGGAAATAATGTTGCAATCTGGTTTTTGGTCCCACGTTTACATTGTAGGTCGTGGCATCAAGAGGCATGATTCATGTTCACAAAGGGGGAAAAACCAATTTCATCTTGGCACTGGAAATTGGGGCTTCCGATTTTTTTTTTTTTTTTTTTTTTGGCACTAAAGAGTTTTCTCAGGGCATGATCTTGTGGATTCTGTGTTTCATTCCCTGTGAAGAGGCACGATTTTTCTCTATACATTCATGGGTAGAGCATTTGATTGGAGGTTGAGCATGCAATAAGGGAGGAGGATGAGGCATTCTCATCTGAAGCCAAGCATAGAAGGAGCTTTTGGTGTTACCTTCTTTGATAAACCCTAACAAGAAGATTGGAAATTTATACTTGTGGACAATGATTTTGGATTGCCCAACTGTTTTAGCTCCTTCTAGGGTTTTTCACCTATAAGGAGAAAGGGATGGGGTCCAAAATGCAAATGTCTACACTCAAAATTAATGTAAATGAGATTTATTATGTCTAATTAAGATGTCCTAACCCATTGATCTGAAAATAAAATGATCTAATGATGCAAAACCTAAGAAATGTGAAATGCTAAAAAACACAATGTGATATGCAAAAATGCCTAAAAGTGCAAGTAAATGATGAAATAACAACATAGAATCAAAGAGCTGCACCTGGAATATGGAATCTAATGCTAGGAGATTCTAGAATCTTAAAAAATTGGCTGAAAATTCTAACTAGGACACTTACGCCAGGCTAGGTGACTTAGTCCCAATTTTGGGAATCTTTGTCGGAATAGGGATCTGCCAAATGGGTATCCAAAAATGTCAAAATCACTTTTCAAGCCCAAAAGCAGGACTAATCCACCAATAGTGGTGACTTAGTCCTCATGCAAATCTTGGGAGTCTTAGGACAAATTCTTGTAGCCTCAAGTCTGCACTTAATTTTGCAGAACACGGGGTAAAAAGTCTCTCCAAGCTTGAATTAGGGTTGTGATGAGTTGATTGACTTTGAAGAATTATTGACCACATTTTAACACCTATTTCTTGACAAATCTACATTTAAAGTCTGCAAACACACATGCAAAAGGGGGAAAATAGTTGAGGGTTAGAGTATAGGGGTTTGCCTTGGTCAAACCCTATAAAATGAAATGAAATGGAAAGAGAATGATAAATGAACAACATACAATGCCACAAACTTACCAATCCCTTGATGTAGTAATCTGAAGATATGCAATGAAATGCTCCAATGGATGACTTGATAATGCTTGATTGCTTGAGAATTATGATTGCTTGAATGATTAATGAACTAAGAGATTGTAGATGTAAAATGAGGAGAAAAACCATCATTATACTTGATTTTACTAAAATTTCTTGAAAATAACGCATCATAGGCTGACCTCAAGGGTTAGAGGACAAAATCTTGTTAGAAATTTAAAATTATTTTGAGTTTTGTGCCAAAAAGGACTAAGTCGCCCTTGTTGGCGACTTAATCCCACTGAAGAAAACTAAGTGGGTGTTGGGAATTATGGGGCATTAAATGTTGTCCAATGGGAGTATCCTCAAAAAATCACTTAAAAACAGTTGAAAAGTGTATTAAAGGGTCATTTATACATGAGAAAGGGTTGAATTAGTGATGACAAGTCTAGAAAAGTGTGAAAGTGAGTTACAACACTTTACAACACTTTGAAATAAGACTTGGTAAGTAATAAAAAGGAGTTATTTAGGTGAATTGTGATTAAAGGGTCCTAGAAAAGTGTGAAAGTGGGTTACAACACTTCACAACACATTTACAAGACAACCTAGAAGTCTTAATGATTCATGAAGATTCAAGACCTAATGTGAACGTGTTGGCCACATTACAACATTAGACCTAGGAAAAATCAAGCCAAAGTCCAAAATAGAGACTGAAGTGCATAAAAATGTCAACTATACATTTTTTGGCGACACAATACTTATAAAGTTTCAAGAAAATAAATATTTAGGGTTTCCTTTTTTTGCTGGCAGTGAGTTTTGGGGCTGTGTTTTTGCCTCAAAGGGGATAAATTATCCCACATTCTCCAAGAGCGGGAGTCCTTTTATTTTCATATGCAGTTCTTCACCTTTGGTTGATGTGAGCATGTGTGGTGATTGGTGGTTTGTATGTTGTTCTCTATAAACTCGATGGAGTTTACTTAGTGTTGTTATGGAGATCCGGTAATGGGCCTCACCATCCTTTGCATCAAATCATTTTTTTAACTTTCTAAGTCTTTTTTGGAAGTTTTTATACTTGTGAAAGCACTATCTTTGAAATTTTTGAATAATTATCAGCTATAATGGTTTCTTTGGAGAAAGGGAACTTTAGGCAATGGAGTTATTTTATTCTCACTCATCTTAGTGAACAAAATCTATTACCATATTTGTATAATGAAGTTCTTATTCGAGGCACACGTTGTGGGTGTATGATTTGGAAAGACGATATAGGGCTAGAGTCTTTAGAGTTATTTTTTAGCATATAAATGATGATGACCTTTTGGATTCTCTTGTTCATTTTGAGTGCCCTTATGCTCTTTGGAATTTCATTTGAGAATCATATGGAGATCATGATACTCCACCATCTCTAGATGATCCTCTTTCCAATACCAATGTGCCTCTTTAAATTCTTTAGAGAAGATAAACCATGCTTGTGATCCTTTGGATATTTTTGAGACTTCAAATGAGTTTGTAGTTGCTTCAAAGGTTCTTGATTCTTTGTTAGAGATAGTTGATCCACCTTTCATTAAGTACTTCCATCATTCCTGAGCAACAAGATTATCATTGTCTTCTTGATTGGGATTCGTATTTTGTGGACATCGGTTCATTGTTTATGGAATCTCACATTTCAAACTTGGAAGATACATTTGAAGGATTAATTTTCCTATTTGATGATAGTTGTGGTACAATTGTTTTCACTCCATCTCTATCTTTCGAGAATGTTCAAAATCAGTTTCCAATGGTACCTTGTTTGTCACCTTCTATTGTAATTGGGCATGTTCCTGGTTGGTTTGTGGCATCATCTTCCAAGGTCTTGGTGACATGTGAGTATATTTCAAAGGTATTATCATCCTGCATTTGGATTTCACTTGTTAATTTCTATCTAGAATGGGAAGCATACTTGCATTTGTACTTGGTTTTGTTTCTTCCAAAAGGGAGAAAAGTTGTTTGTCGACATTGGATCATGTTTTGTCTTTAGGAACTTAAGATTTTTACAAGTGATTACACATTGTGGGGGGGCTACATAGTCTCTCTTTTTTCCTCTAATGGGGGGATCATTGATTGTATATACATTCAACGTATGTAGTCCTTTGGGGGGTGTTATTGAGTCCTTCATCCATGCATCTTGTTTTTCTTTTCTCTCTTTTGGAGAGGGGTATTCTCCCACATGGTTTTTCTCCTTTTCTCCAATTGTGAGAGATTTATTTTTAGCATTTTTCATTTCATTTTGCATATAATTCTTTCTAATTTTTCACTTAAGGGGGGGTGTTAGTGTAGTGTTAAGTTTAACTTAGCGTTAATCACATAGGTGTTTTTTTCCATATCGAGTAGTTGTTCACTTGTCACATTTTTCATGCCTTTAAAAGGCTATACATTATGTATTTTATCTCATCTCAATTTATTCACTCTTAGTGAAATAGTGTGTTTCTTCTCTCGTATTTGTGAGGGTGTTCATTTTGCAAATTCTATTCCTGGGAGGTGAATTTTCACCAATAGGAAACAAACCCTAAATCCAACATCTACCATAAATACATCCAAGTGCTCCAAGTGCTCCATCAAGATACCAAAAATAATAATAACCAAGGTGACCATCATCTAAAACAAGAATTTCCTAATCCTCATCATATGCCAATGAACAAAGTATAAGATCCAATCCAAAGATAATCCATAGTAACCATCACATGAAAGCATTAATCCTAACATGATATCCAAACATAAACACCAAATATAATGATAACAAATAGGCATGAGTAGTTGTCAATAATTAATCATCATAGCTACAATAGCAACCACAACTAGTTGCTAACACATCCAACTAAATATACCTCCAATCCAAGGTATACTCATCATAATAGGTAAACCTTATACTATTAACATATTCAATCTAATGTAAATCTCAATCAAGAGTCCCTATATATACACTACCCTATATAAATAAGTCCATCAATGTCTAAAACATAAATATGCAATAAAAAATCTCAAGACCTTCAACACCATAATATATTGAGAACATCCAACAAAGAACACATATATAACCTAGAACTCCCACTGCATGGGTAATATTAAATCTTAAATCAATCAAAGAATAAAAAATTCTACCAATAGAACTCATGTAGAAGGTGTAGCCAATGTCATCAATACCATTTAATACTAACGAACATGAGCAATGACATGAAAACCTACAAACTAAACCACTACAACACAACTATTTTCACCACTGGTCTCCATAGCTCTCCCAAGTTTCCATTCTTAAAAAAATAAAAGAGATTAAATAGCCTCCATATTGTTAATAAAAAATAATTGAGTACAATAATAACACATGACCAAAAACATGGTGATTACAATAGCTTCATACAAACCTCAACTCTAATGTCATGTGAAAATGAAATTATAAAAAGAAACAAAGGACCATAAAGAGAACCTAAAAATAAAATGTTGTGTAGCATGTCCTACCAATTCCTCTAAGTACTCAAGTTGTGACAAGCAATATCTCCTTAGTAAAACCACAAATAGAAAAACCTTATCAACATCCAACTGTTCAACTCAAAAAATAATCATATAATGTGAATCAATGGACCAACTAAGATGTAAGACTCTCAAACTAAAGGAAGATAAAAAAAAACATCTATCCTAAATACCAAGAGAATAAGCCCAAAACCATCCTCTACATTCCTCCAATGATCCCTCTAGAACTATCATCCAAAGCTCAAGATTCATTCCCATGAGAAGACAAAGAAAAAACCCATTCCAAGAAATCCTCAAATAATCCATCTATAACTAACATCCATAGTTCAAGACTCGTTCCCATGAAGAAAAAAAGCATGAAACAAAATGCATTTAAAAACAAGGTAGGCAATACCTATTAGGTGATACACAGTAGTGAGAGGACCAATATTAGGGAATGAAATTTCTCCTTTAGGATACACCAAGACACCATGACTCTCTCTAAGTGCAATCTCCTCAATAGGTTCATGTTGAACTCATGCCCAACCTATGTGTAGGCTTCTTTGTCTTCTTGTTAAAAACTTATCAAAGAGTAACTATCTCAACATGAGATCTCCAAGAACAACAGATCTCTAGCCTCACCCAAATCTAAAATAGGTGTAAAAATGATCATCTCATGCTATTTAGACTATAATTCAATACCACAATAATTAGAAGCTCAAAAAAATGATCACACCACTCATCAATTAGATTATCACAAATCACTACCAAAGCTCCAACAATAGAATCAAGAAATGACCATGTGATAATGTGATCTACATCTCCTCAAAAGATAACATGTCTCTAATGAACACATTTTATCTTAAGAGGACCTATATCATGCCAACATTGTAAGTGATAATTAAGAATACACTCTGACACAGTAACATCCATCTTGTAAATAAGGATCATCTATCAAACTAACAAATCACAATAAAAGACTTCAAAAGTCCTCCATGGTACAAAGATGTCAACATCTCCAAATAAAATGAAGATAATGGTATCTTTCCAATAGAACTCAATATGTCAAAGAACTCTCATTTCATACAAGAAATAGGACCCAAGACCTCCTCCATGACACCAAAATTCACTACAAGATAACATTTATCACCAAGTGGTGAATCCATATCACTATTGAATTTTCTAATAAATCACAATACCAATATACACATACATTGTGATAACCATATCATAAATGAAGATCACACATGGCTTGTGCATAATTACACAACCACAACACTAATAGGTCCAAAGGATATAGTAGAACCAAGATCTCCAAACCAAAAAAGATAAATCACCCCCTACAATCTAGGAATTAATCCAATGTACCACAAAAAATTGCACATATAAACAACCATGTCATGCCCAATATCCAAGTATATAATGAACCCCCATGCCATAATGATCACCTCCTAGTAAATTTTCATAAATAATCATGTCATGCCAAAAATCCAAGCATACAGGGAACCAACCTAACACCATGACCACCACCCAATATTCCTTCATCAAACTTCCATTGATTCTCACCCATATCACACCATAGTCAACAACTATAGGTCCCTTAATAAAACTATATCATTTAACACAATATCTTTGCCTCATAATGCCAATAAAACCAATTAATCAACTAACTAAACTAGGCCAACCAAATAAAATCTACATCCACACTAAAATATTTGAGTATAGATGACCTACATTTGAGTTATCTATGCAACTTATAAGTATAGATATCCTACAAAATTGCATGACTTGTAAATCTCATAATGCAATATATAAATTCAACATCACATCAATAATAATGTTAAATATAGATAACTAGAGAAAAACATGCAATTTTTACCATGACTCAAACACCAAATCACCTCTATATTCAATTTGTCACAAATTCACAAAGTACCACAGTCAAAGGAATAAAAAAATAGCTCAAATAGAAATGGAAGTGAATAAATCACATATTAACATCTCCAAATTTGATTCACTCAAAGTGTCAAAAAAAATTTCTCCATCATGTATAAGAAGTCCAAAATTGGACACTATGGGCACAAGATATGACCTACCAAATTAGTGGCAACAAACCTAACCTCCAATTGATATTGTCTATCCAAAATAATATGTACAAAAACCATTGATATCACAACATTATACTTGCAAAGAGATTTATGTCAACTATAAGAATGTTAAAATTTGATTCCTTGGGTGAAGTTTATGCCCTCCCAAAAAAACTTCTCTATTAGCACATATCCAATCCTTGTGGCTCTTGGGTAGCTAGTAGGAAATTTCATTGGTTGAGTGGTGAGTGGGTAGTGCCTCAAGTGGTGGTGGTAGCTTGGAAGAGGAAATCTTGAGTGGTAAATAGGAAGAAAAAATGGCAACTAGTGATGGATCGCATTGCTATAGGTAGCACTATATTGGTGGTTGGGCCTTATCCTAGTTGACTACTTGTGACCAAGGCCCCAATCCTTACATGACCAAGGGCTAGAACCAATAGTGAAAAATATATAATGATATATATTTTTTAAAACAATATTCTTTGTACAAATATGATACCTACTGACATAGGTCAATGCCATCACTATACCTTTGGCTAGTTAAACCCTTTGTGCCAATCAATTGTACCCAATTTTCTATTATACTTAATGTTGATGTAGGGAATATGCTAATTTTTTTATGATTCTTGTGTGCATATGCGATACTATATGGTACAAGTCCATATGACCATATAGATTCTTTATGACTATAAAAAAATTGACTTTGAAGATCCTCCACACCCTTGAAAATGTCATCTTTTGCAAATCTATAGTGTTTTATATGGATCCATAGGTTCTTAGGCCTTTTAGACTCAATGATGAGGTCTATTTTTGTTTAGGAAGTCTCTAAAAAAATTTCCCCCAAAACCCTCATAGAAAGAGCCCAAACAAAAAACCCATTTGCCAAATATTTGTCAAACCCTATATTTCCAATAACCCAAGTCAATAAATACACATGGAACCTTGAAAATAACTTCATTATTTTCATGAAAGTTAATGGATTCAACTAGAATCTATTCATATCAAGGGTTAATAACTAGAGACTCCTCCCATAACCTAAAAATTAGGCTTTGATATCAAATGAAAGAAATTTTTTAACCATAATAAACTATTTCCACATAATCCTAAGAGAGAAAAATACACAAATGAGTATACATAATCTACTTGCAAAAAATAGATAAACATTAATCAAGATGACATAGGATTTACCCTAGAAAATCCCTCAGAATAAAAAACCTAGCCTCCAAAGGCATTCCCACACTTAACACATTATCTCATGAACAAATATTACAATGCACTTGTAGAGTCTCCATGCAATACTTATGAAACGTAATACTCTCTAATTGCACTCTATATGAACAAGAAAATGAGAACCATTTAACCACACATCATAATCCATGCTTCCTCTCCTCACATATGTAGCTTATAAGATATGCTCAATCAACCTTAGCCAACAAGCCAAAGGTTATACAAGTCAATCTCAATAACTTCTTATGTGCTTGATTTTTTTAGAAACAAGGTTGCACAAAACCACCGAGGGGTATTATAAAAAACCACATGCCTTTGTTGGAAATGTTGTCATTGATTCCAAAGCAATTGAATGAAGTTTGCATTGATTTCAAAGAGGTTGCAATTGTATGAATATGTAATGGCCAAAGGCTTTAGACACCTAGGACAAAGCATTTTAAAATGCTAGTTTATCATCTTTTTATATATGTTACAAGACTTATATACATAGAGGGATATGATGGGGCCCAAGTAAGAAGAACTAGTTTCAACTAAAATTTTCCATATCTTATTGAGAAAAGTGATTGATGAAGGATAGAAAATTATGATAGCTAACCCATGCTAGCTAACTATACCTTGGCGCCTATGTTAAACACATCTATAAATAAATATTAATCATCTATGGAAAGAAGTGAAGATTAATGAGCAACATGTGAAGATTAATAAGCAGTGTGTGAAGGATTGATAAAGAGCAGTGATGGATGATTATACAAAGGAAATGATTCATTAGGAGAAGCTAGTGATTCATTAAATAAACAGCAATGATTATACTTTATAATAACAAGTACAATGATTCCTTATTGAGAAGGAATTTATATGCAATGATTAATGTTGATATTAAAGAAGCAACGATTAAAAAGAAGAGGTGGTTGAATCCTTTGATTTAAAGTGATTATATTATGGAGGATATCAATATATGTAAAATTCACCTCCCTTTATGATGTGTAAGACTTTTCATGAAGTTTTCCCTTTATTGGACAATCACCTTCCTTCATAACGACATATGATGGGGTATAAAATAAGATGAAATGGTGAATGAAATGATATGAAGTGTAATGATAATTATTCCTATTTGAGTAGGAAAATATAAAAATAAATGAATATTTTAGTGTGAATATGATATGCTTTTATTTGTGAAGGGATGAATATATGGTGCATCATCTAAATGCAGTTATAAGGTAGTTTTACAAGTAGATGTAAGGAAATTTTACAAGTAGATTTAATGTAGATTTTCCAACTGACTTGAGGCATTTTATGAAGTGAAAATATGTGAAGAACAAATATTAAAGAGAATTTAATTAATATTATTGAAGATTTGGTTAAGAATAGTCAAAAGGTATGTGGAGAGATTGTGTCCTTTGAGAAAGACAAGATATATAAGAGTAGAAATTTTGATAAGAATTGAGTAGAAATGGTGTGAGAGATAAAAGAAAATATCATATATATATATATACCAAAAGGTGTGTAGTGCGAGATGTGAGAAGATTAAATAAAAAGAGGAGTAGAAAAGAGAAGTTTTTGTAAAGATAAAAAAAGTAATTAAATAAATAAAGATTTATTTTAACCAAGAGTCACAAGGGTACGATGAAGGGTTGTGTCTCATGGTGAGATAAGATATATAAGGGAAGTCATTTCGTGAGATGAAGAGTGGGTGGAATTTTTATCATTCAAGAGTGAGTGAGGAATAAAAGAGAGAAGGTTTTATCATTAAAAGAAGTGTGAAATGTGAAGATAAATAAGAGGAAGGTTTGTGAGGAATAAGAGTTTACATCATAATAACACTTGTAGATCAAAAAGCGAGAAGATAAAAGGAAGATCATTAAAAAAAGGTTGAAGGAGGATTTGTAAGAAGGATTCATGGAAGATTTTTAAGAAGAGTTTATGGCATAATTATAAGAATATATTTAGATATAAAAGATATGTATATGCAAAGATAATTGAGATGTGAAATATTAAAGAATATCATTAAAGGCTATTTATATAGAACATTTATTCTCAAGAAGACAAGATTTTATTGAAGAGTTTGGTGCCTCATATTGGAGAGGTTGGTGTCTAAAAATTCTTCAAGTGGGGATTGATGTCTCCTATAGGTTGGTGGCTACAAATATGGTAAAATATATTTATATAGAAGCAATATTTTGTTATGGTTTTCTCTCGTAAGGGTTTCCACATAAATCTTGGTGTTCTTGTGTTCTTATTTATCAAGATCTTACATGGTTATTATTATTGTTATGGATGATTAAGTTTAATTGAATTTTTTGTGTTATATTGCTTCACCCCCTCTCTTAGTATAATCATGTGCTCATCAATTGGTATTAGAGTGGGGTTCCTTCAAACAGTCTAAACACTAGAAGGTAGATCTTAAGAGCACACATGGAAAGAAGAAAAGGAAATAAGGGAAAAGGCAATACCAAGTAGGATATTGATCAACAAGCACCAAAAATATCCAATGCATGTAATGACACAGAAGAAATAAAAAATGATGGGGTGACAAATGGAACACAAATGGAAATAGAAACAAAATATGATATCTTCAAAAGAGAAAAAAATACCTTGCGAATGAAAGAAAAGAAGAGATGAAATTAGACAAAAAGGAGTTAAAATAATATGATGAGAATGTTGATATAAACTTAGAAGAAGAAAATGATGAAGGTTATAGTGCAGTAGACCTTGAGGAGAAACTCCATTATGCCTATAATAAGATCAAGAGGCTTAGAAAAGAGAACTAGAAACTAAAGCTACAACTTCAAGAGAACAATGAATCTAATGTAGAGTTAGTACGAAGTATTTAAGAATCTGAGAAGATAATTTTTGAGCTAAAATTTCAAATGAGAGTCCAATTAGAGAAAAAAGGAAGAATATTGTGAAATGTTAGAGTTCGAGATAGTTTCTTTAAGGAAGGAACTAGAAAAGACATCCTCCAAGTTGAACAAGAACCTCAAGTTTGATAAGATACCAGTATTTTGGATGATATATTAAATAAGCATAGGTCACCATTCAATAAGAAAGGACTTGGATATGGATAAAATCAAATGGACAATGAGGATGACTCCAAAGAGGCAACAAAGAATTCAAGTAAAGAAGAGCCCAAGAGCTATAAAGAAATTATTAAAAGTCTCATCAAAAGTGAAAGAAGCAAAGCTAAGGAAAGCCAAAAGTTAAACACTCCTCCAAAAGTTAAAAATGATATATTTAGAAAGTCCCTTCCATCAAAGCAAGCATATAAGATCAGGTTATAGAATCTATTTTATAGATATTTCTTTTATTGTAATAACTTTGGTCATAAGGCAAGAGATTGTACAGAAAATATGAGATATAATTATGGTTGGAACAAAATTTCTTATGGGTAGAGAAATAAGAACTATAACTCATTTTATCTATTAGTATATTATAATGTCATATGCTACAAATGCAATAACTATGGACATATAGCATGATATTGTAGTAGTTTTGTGAAATTACCTAGAAAACACAAGATAGAGGATACCATGACCAACCAAAAGGGAAAGCCTACTAAAGTATGGAGAAGGAAACAAAAGTGAGAAAAGGAGGAATTTTTACTTGTGCAAAATACACTTCATGCACAAGTGGTATCATTAAATTCATAAGGAGAATAATGAACTCAAGGGGAGCTAAGAATTGCATTATCTTTTATCTCCATAGAGAAGAAAACTCAAAGGATGAATTCTCACAAAACATTAGAGAAAGACAAGATATGGTTGGAGAGAAGAAAGAGAATGTTATTGTAGCAATAGTGGAAGATTTTTTTTGCCATTGATAAATGGGAAAAGTGAAACCCTAGAGACTTATTTTAGGATTTGGCACATTTCACTAATTTATTATTTAGAATTTGAGTTGGAAAGGGGAATTATAAAGGGAGATTGAATTTACTTTTGATGAAATGCAATGATATGAATAGCTAATAACGAAAATGCACTCTTCTGATATGAAAACAAAAAATCTAGGAAATGACAAACAAATTTGATTATCAGAAATAGACTAAGCAAACTTTTGTGCGCCTATGATTTGAATTTTGACTTAATTTTATTGAAAAGGCCTCCTAGGGTACCCTTGTTTGGATGACTAAAATTTAAATATTCTTTCATAGTCCTTAGGCATCTGATTAGAGGCTTCTTCCTTTCAAATCTTGTTGTCGCATCTTTGTTGATTGTCAATATAATTGATTTTTCATATCTTGTCAAGTTGTAGGGTTTCAATGCAACAATGATAAAATGGTCTTCAATATTCCTCCAAT
Source organism: Sequoia sempervirens (assembly GCA_007258455.2). NCBI lineage: Eukaryota > Viridiplantae > Streptophyta > Pinopsida > Cupressales > Cupressaceae > Sequoia > Sequoia sempervirens. Next base: position 878,372,088 of record VDFB02271358.1, read on the forward strand.
ATCATTCAAATACATGACTTATACATTCAAAGAGAGAGTAAGGGTTGCTCCATGTAGGGGCTTTCCTTAGTCAAACCCCATGTTGGTGTTTCCACCTCCAAAATGGAAAAAAATGATAAAAGGGAGCTTATCCTTTTGAGGGATATAGGCTAAATGATAAATGAATGATGAATAAAAAATTGGATGTATTCACCACTCAAATCTAATTCCTTGAAGGATTGAAGTCGTGGATATCTCCTCAAGGATTGATTGAAAATTGGCTTGAAGACCTACAAGTGTTAGTCCTCACAAATAAAATGTATGTGTAAACTGAAAAACTCATATAAAACTTAAGATGATGCTTTGACAATGAAATGTTGGAATATTCCTACTCTTGAATACTCTTGACTTGATAATTATTGCTTGATAATTCTCTTGATTCCAAAATTTTCTCACTTCTTGCTTCTTAGTTTTCAAATAATTAAATGACTAGGGATTTATATGCAATAATCTAATTTCCCACAAATTAAATCTTGATGGTCGACATTTAGAATTTGAAATTCAAATAATAAATTTCCATCCTCGATATACTAAGATTTGGAGCCAAATTAGGGGGACAACCCCACCTAGGGTGACCTTATCCATGCTCTATTTTGAGAGGTGTAAAGTTTCAGGAGAAAGTATTAAATTTTTACCTTGGTTTTATGCATTTGATTCCTTGATAAATAATTAAATGGGCCATGGAATACATAATTTAGGAAATTAGAAACAAAATTAGATCCATGCACATAGGAGGAAGGAAAATCTAGTGTGACATTGTCAAGGGTGACAATTTATGATGCTACATTTAGCCCCCACTTTAGTGAAAGTATGAACTTATGCTTAGAATCACACTAAAGTAGATATATGTAAAGAGGGGTTCAATTATCCAAATTTTGGAGAGATATGATGGAAATGAATCTAGGGGGAGTGCACAAGCCCCTAGGACTCAAGATCCGATGAAAAACCAACATAAGAACAAAGGAACACACATGTATGTAATGCAACATGTCAACACAAAAGATACATGACCAAAACACCATAAAAACAATGCCAACATAATGCAACACAATGAGAATAATTTCATACATAAGAAAACACATAAAAGACATAAACATAAACATAAGGTTAGTACTAAAAGGATTTGAGTCAGTAAGGCAAAGAGACCTCAGTCTTAAATTTGTCTCAAATACCAAACATCATATCTCAAATGTATGTTAGACAAAGAGTGATCTCATGAGGACTAGCAAGTGTTGTTATACCATATCACCCTTGAGCCATGTTAGCTCTCAAAAACATAGGTGAAAAGGCCTCAAGAGGTTGCCAATCTCTTGGTATGTTTCAGGGTAACAAACAAGGTCAAAATATTTAGACCTTCTACTATTCAGGTGCTGCTAAACCTAGGCGGGTGTACCTATATGAATGAAGCAGACTTAATGTGCTTATCTCTCTTGAAATGTTTTGCCCACAATGGCAGATGGGAGTGGACAAATAAAACTAAATTTGGTATAAAATGTATAGCAATATTCAAAGCTAAATCCTCATATGTTTAATTAACAGATGTAAGAAATGAATGAAACTAAATGATGAAAAGTGAAAAGACTAGTGCCTTATTGGGTATGCAGAGTCAAATGAAATCTAAATGGAAAAATTCTTTCTAGAAAACACTCAAATTGTTTGGCATATGTTTCTATTTATAACTTGTATAAACATGCAAGACTGTGACTACCAAGTTCTTCTTAATAATCTAGACGAACTCTCCTAATTACCATGGTCAATTAAAAGGATTTAATCTCTCCTTGAAAGAACTAGTTAATTAACCACATAGGTACAACAAATGTGCACTGATAAACTAAATATAAACTTGTTATACCAATTTAAATAACTAGAAAATGCCAACCCTGGAGACAACTTTAGTAATACTTTCAATGAACTTAACAAATAATTGACACGAGAAATATGATACCACATCAACTGATTCTCATTAATATCTCCATTTTGAAATCATACATCGTAGTCTCTGTTTTGTGAAAATTCCTTTCCTATCCTATCTACCTATTCTATCTAAAATATCATCCCCCTTTTACATTCAAAAATGGACATTTATACATTTGCATCTGAAAAGACACATCGTTTCGCATTCAAATGTCGTTGCTCAATTATATTCGGGCTTTTGTTAATATTTGTTGAACACTCACCAAGACATCCTGTAGTCATACCGAGATCCAATGTCTCACCGACCATCATCCCTTTGGTCTTTATGTATCACTGTGACAAACCTGAGTCTGGGAGACATCTCATAGATCGCTCTATCTTACCAAGAAATATCCCCTTCATCTCATTAGCATCACCATGACCCTTTAGAGACGGGGAGATATCCCACATATTATACTTTGTCTCACCGAAAAATATCCCTTTGATATTATCTGGTTGCTGAGACATAATCCTTCTCTCACCAATAAAACATACTTCAGCGTAACATACGGTTCGGCAAGATTGTATGACATTACCCCAATAATATTTGATAGAGTCCCTATGTGCTTTATTGGCAAGACTCAGCGCTTTCAATGAGACATTATTCCAATGCTTTAATTCTTACCGATATGTATATCCTTATCGGTGTGACATATGGGTCGCCATGACTTACTCCAATGAAAGATCTCTCGCTGATACATTCTTTTTGTTGCCAATCAGTAAGAGAATAATATTTCTCTAAGATCTTACTCCGATGACCTTTATCAAGCCAATAAACCTCCTCATGCATTGGTCAATGAGACATGACCCATTTGGTGAGACCTCACCGCGGTGATATCATTCTTGTTGATATGAATTTTCTTCTGTTGCTGAGATAATAGATAGTGTCCTGCCGATAGGCTGCAAAATATACATCAGTAAAAGAATGCATTATGGAATGGGAAGACCCTCACTATCTCATGCCGATAGGAAAATAAAAATGAAATACTCAATTCTTGATGGATTTTTTGGAACTACACGGCAAAGTATGAGCAAAATGTTATGAAGAGAGGCCCAGTGCTTATGGTGAGGACTCATTTGGAAACTTATGGGTATGAACAACTTTGTAAAATATTCAAAATTTTACAACTCCAATAGTGGCTCCATCTAGGGATGAATTGTTGTGAAATCATTGCAAGGATCTAGATTTTTGGGTGAGAAAACTAGGCTCAAGATGATGAATCAGTGAGCAAAATGGAAATGGACATGGAAATGGAAATGAATGTGAAATGGACATGAGAAAAACCCTAAACTATTGTGCATGGAAAATAATTTTAAGAGGATTATCAAGAGTTTTCCATGCACTGGCAAACCTTAATCCTCTGTGTTTTAACTTCATCTGTTCTGAGCTATTATGGTCTAAAATTCAAACCATAAATGATGGCTCAAGGCCATCCAAAAGAAAGGCCCATACTTTCCTCTGTCAAACACCTGACTTTGCTTTGAGTTCATAAGATTCTTCTTGAAGATATTCATGCAATCTTCCCTGTCACTGTTATTGAAAGTTTTTAGAGAATCATCATGCTCAGCTTGGCCCAGATTCCCTTCACCATTCTACAGTTCAAATTCTCCATCATCATCGGAAAAATCTATGTTATCTTCAACATACAAAGTACATGCATATTCAATGCAAAATTTCTCATTATCTTTCTCACTATTATGAATTATAAAACACTCTCCCAGCTATATTGAAAATTCACCATCTAAGTGCTTCTCTTGAGAAACAAGAAATTATGCCATATCAACATTGTTTGAGACAAACAAATTTGAAACCTTTTACACCTCTTCGGTATCACCATTTGGAGACAACACTAGATTATGACTCATATCTTCAATATCATGCATATATGAACCAATCAATGCTAGACTTCTATCATCCTTGGTATGCAAATAAATGTCTTCTTCACATGAGCTATAAATTTCAAAATCACATATCTCTTCTTGAATGAACACATATTTTTGATCAACTTCAAAGGTTTCTCCATCATTTTGAGAAATGCACTGGGAGTCACATGAATCATTGCACAAAGAACTTTCACTATCAAAACAAATGTAAGTTGGACACAGGACTTCAGAATCACCTTCAGAATCAAATGTATCTTCATGGTATTCAACTACAACTGGAGGAATTATCTGTTCACTGTCAAATGAACTTGCCTCTTCCATTGCTTCTTCCTCTTGATTACCACAACAACTGCAAGAATCTCCTTTCTGTAAATCAAAATCAATAGGTTCATCTTCACAATCAGAATATTCATTAGATCCCTCATAACATACACTTCTTTCCCTATCACAATATGTTATGCAAGAGAGATCTCTTGTATCTTCATCTTCCTCATGCAAACTATCATATGAGTCATTCTGACTTGCACTTGTCTCATCTTCAATTTGCCGAATCATCTAATCAATGTCTTCATCTTCATCAATGATGTCACCATTGTCTTCATACTTTTTCCTATCTACAATATCAGTTCATTCATCTAGTTGATCAAAAGAAGCTGGTATCCATGATTCAGGCCAATAAATTGGGTTTGGCTCATACACTTTCATGAACTGCTGAATAATCTTAGACCTACTAGGTGGGAAATTAATCAGTATTTTCCTACAAATATCTTTCATTCTACAGAGCAAAGAGCGCCCAGATTCTCCTCCATATCTCCTTATGTCAAGAAAGGCATCCAAAAGATTTTTGAAACATTCATCATGTTTAGATTGTTGGTTCCGATATGTAACTTGCTGTAGATTTTGACTGATATCTCCTAGTGGACTAGAATTGTGTTTCACTTGACATTGATCACATTGACAATCTTGATAACTTACCAATCTTTGTCCAAGAGGGACTGGTTAAGCATTTACTTGCTTTGATGGCTGTGATGAATAAATATCTTGTTGTGAATAAAGTGCATTACCTTCATTGTGAAAATCCCCAATTCTATTTTGAGGCACTTGAGGGGTCCAATGCCTTCCTACATTTGTGTATTCATTCTTATTGTAGAATTATCATAGTTGTTGGTCCAATTATAGTGTTTCTTTCTTAATTTGTAGTTGTTGATTTTTCAATTCTTCAATTCCTCTTATCAACTGTTGCCTTTCAAAATATTCTTTTGTCCCATACAAAAATTGTCTATCCATTCTTCATCAGGTTTTTACCAGAGTCACCACCTACTTTTCCAAAAGTAGGAAAATGTTCCTTTTAAAATTATTTCTATTTTTCCCCAGCGGAATCACTTTTTCTGAAACTTCTCAAATTATTACTTCTTCTTCAATGACTCTATATGATGGTATTCAACCAAATATTTTGAAATATCTCCCCAGTAGAGTCACCAATTTTTTAGCTCTCAGAAACGCAGGTGAAAAGGCCTCAAGAGGTTTCCAATCTCTTGGTACGTTTCAGGGTAATAGACAAGGTCGAAATATTTAGACCTTCTACTCTTCAGGTGTTGCTAAACCTAGGCGGGTGTACCTATATGAATGAAGTAGAATTAATGTGCTTATCTCTCTTCAAATGTTTTTCCCATAATGGTAGATGGGAGTGGACAAATAAAACTAAATTTGGTATAAAACGTATAGCAATATTCAAAGCTAAATCCTAATATGTTCAGTTAACAGATGTAAGAAATGAATGAAACTGAATGATGAAAAGTGCAAAGACTAGTGCCTTATTGGGTATGCGGAGTCAAATGAAATCTAAATGGGCTACTTCTTTCTAGAAAACACTCAAATTTTTTGGCATATGTTTCTGTTTATAACTTGTATAAACATGCAAGACTGTGACTACTAAGTTCTTCATAATAATCTAGATGAATTATCTTGATTACTATGGTCAATTAAAAGGATTTAATCTCTCCTTGAAAGAACCAGTTAATTAACCACACAGGTACATCGAATGTGCACTGATAAACTGAATATAAACTTGTTATACCAATTTAAATAACTAGAAAATTCCAACCCTGGAGATAACTTTAGTAATACTTTCAATGAACTTAACAAACAATTGACACTAGAAATATGCTACCATATCAACTGATTCTCATTAATATCTCCATTTTGAAATCATACATCGTAGTCTATGTTTTGTGAAAATTCCTTTCCTATCCTATCTACCTATTCTATCTAAAATGTCATCCCCCTTTTACAATAAAAATTGATATTTATACATTTGCATCTGAAAAGACACATCATTTCGCATTCAAACATCGGTGCTCAATTGTATTCGGGCTTTTGTTAATATTCATTGAACACTCACCAAGACATCCTGCAATCATATTGAGATCCAATGTCTCACTGACAGTCATCCCTTTGGTCTTTATGTATCGCTGTGACAAACCTGAGTCAGGGAGACGTCTCATAGATCGCTCTTTCTTATCAAGAAATATCCCCTTCATCTCATTAGCATCACCGTGACCCTTCAGAGTCAGGGAGATATCCTGCAGATTATACTTTGTCTCACCGAGAAACATCCCTTTGATATTATCTTGTCGCTGAGACAATCCTTCTCTCACCAATAAAACATACTTCGGCATAACATACGAGTCGGCAAGACTATATGACATTACCCCGATAATCTTTGATAGATTCCCTATGTGCTTTATCAGCAAGACCCAGTGCTTTCGATGAGATGCTATTCCGATGCTTTAATTCTTACCGATATGTATATCCTTATCAGTGTGACATATGGGTCACCATGACTTACTCCAATGAAAGATCTCTCACCGATACGTTCTTTCTATTGCTAGTTAGTAAGAGAATAAGATTTCACTAAGATCTTACTCCGATGACCTTTATCTGGCTGATAAACCTCCTCGTGCATTCTGGTGAGACCTCACCCTGGTGATATCATTCTTGCCGATATGAATTTTCTTCTGTCACCAAGATAATAGATAGTGTCCCACCGATAGGCTACAAAATATACATCAGTAAAAGAATGCATTATGGAATGGGAAGACCCTCACTATCTCATGCTGATAGAAAATAAATATGAAATACTCAAGTCTTGATGGATTTTTTTGAACTACATGGAAAAGTCTGAGAAAAAATTTATGAAGAGAGGCCCATGTGCTTATGGTGAGGACTCATTTGGAAACTTATGGGTATGAACAACTTTGTAAAATATTCAGAATTTTACAACTCCAACAAGCCACATGGATCTACTAGCTAGAAAGTTGGGTTATGCTTGGTGTCCACATAATATGATGGGTTCCAAAAGGATAGCAAGTGGAGCTATGCTAAGAAACTTGTAAAACACATAGCTCCACTGGAAAACAAGTTTTGTTATGTTAGGTGGCCATGTTAAAAAGGGTGCTCAATTTCATGAATCAACAAGCTGCATTATGCTAAATCCATGAAAAAACTTGCTTTAGGGAGTGCATAAAGCTTTGTTGGAATGTGATTCTATTGATTGTTGTCATTAATGGTTTTCATTGATGTCAAAATATCTTAGTTGATTTCTTTTTTATGCTTTGGTGATCCGGATTGGCATGCTCTAGGTGTTGTGTTATGATGATCTATCTTTGGTTGTGCTTTTATTTGTCCCATTCATTTTGCAACATTATGAGAAAAAATTTTATGGGTCTGAACCGATCTAGAAGATGGTTAATGTGCCCCAAAATATTGTTTGCATTGTAATGTGTATATTCTATTTATGGATATCATGGTAGTGTGTTGATTTGAGCGAGGAGGTTCTACTGGTCCACGTTTCATTCCTCTCTATCGTAGGAATGTTTTGTGGTGACCTAATTCAAATTATATTTGGTTGACTTAGGAGATTATGAAGGAATTAAAAGATATAAGTAAAATTTGATTATGTTCTATGAAAGCAAGTGTGATGAATGTGGAAATCTAGGAATTTTGAAGTATGCGAAAGTATATGACTAGAGGTAGTAGACAATGATATTCTATTTGGTGTCATTGTTGGTGATAGTTATTTTAGTGACAAATTCCCTTTGATCATTCTTTTGGCAGTGAGTCATTTTTTGTTGGAAGTGAGCCTTTCTCTTTTGGAAGTGAGCCTTTTCATCTTTGGTTGTAATAGCTAGGCAGTGAGCCTTACATACAGTGAGCAACTTGGCAGTGAGCCCTTTGTAAAAATCACCTTAACCAATGTTTTATAATTGAGAATTAGCATTCTTCATGGTTTTTTCCTTCTTGGGTTTCCATGTAAATTCTAGTGTTCATTGTGCTTGGTGTTGTTGTGTGAATTCATGCTCATATCTATTTGATTATTTTCTAATTGATATAAGCCTACTCCAAATTAATTAAAGAAAAGAAAATTGTTTTAAGATAACTGATTCACCCCCCTCTCAATTATCTGGACTATTCAACAATTGGTATCAAATCTTTGGTTCCTCAAAGAAGATCTTAATCACTTGGGGTAGAATTGATGGTACACAAACTAACAATTCCTATATTTGAAGGATCTAACTACAGTTTATGGAAAGTGCAAATGAGTGGTTATCTGATCTCTCTAGGCTATAAGACTTGGAAAGTTGTTGAGAAGAAATATGTTGAGCCAAAAGTTGGTCCTAGTTTTGCAAATGAGATTTATGCCTATGAAGAGAATGAAAAGGAAAGGTATGCAATATTTAGTGATTTTTCTAAGACTAAGTTAACAAAATTTATTTCATTGAACACTACTTATGAAGTTTGGGAGAAGTTGAAATAAATATATGAAGGAAATGATACAGTCAAATTATCAAAGAAGTTGATAGCTAAGTGCGGATATGAAAACTTGAGGATGGAAGAAAGTGAGGACATAGAAAGCTACTTTTAGAGAGTTGATAGTGCAATAAATGAAGTCAAAAATCAAGGAGACACTTTGACAGATGAAGATGTTATGGAGAAGATTATGATGACCCTACCAAAGAGCTATAGTGACAAGATCTCAGCTATTGAAGAAGTTTATGATCCAAAGAAATTCACCAGAGAGAAACTATTTGGCACCTTGACTATGTTTGAGATGAGGAAATTTGGAAAAGAAAAGGAGAAATCTGAAATAGCCTTCAGAGCCACAAAGATAGAAGAAGATTTGGATGATGAAAGTTTAGATGAGTTGGAAGTGAACTTCACAATGAAACTAAAGAGAGGTACCGGCAAGTACAAAGGTATGTTACCTCTTAAATTTTTTAGATGTGGAAAGATTGGTCATATAACAACTAAGTGTCTAGAAAAAGGAACAAGGAAATTTTTTAAAAAGATCAATAAGAAGGCCTATTATGTTAATGATAATGTCAAAATTCTAGATGATGAATTGGATCATGAGGATTGTTTGTTTTTAGTGGAAAAGGATCAATCTATATTTGATATCTCTAATATTTATCTAAAATATAATGATACCACTGAAGCTTCTTTATTTGCTAAAAGAAACAAAGATAAATGGTTGATTGATAGTGGATGTTCGAATCATATGACCAGTGATAAAAGTAAGTTTGTGAAGCTTGAGAAATATGATGGAGGTTTTGTTAGATTTGGAGATGATAAAACAATACAAATTGTTGGAATTGGTTCTATTACCTTTGATGGAAAATATAACACTAACAATATTTACTATGTGAAGGGTTTATATCATAATCTTCTAAGTTTTGGACACATGTATGAAAATGGCTACAATGTTGTTTCAAGACGATGGTTGTGAGATCTGGAAGAGATCCAAAACTGTTATTGCAGCTGGAAAAAGAACAAGTGGGAATATGTATCAACTGGAAGGAGCTACAAAGTGATGCTTATTTTCTCAGTCCAATGATAGTTGGCTCTAGCACCAGAGGATGTTTCACATCAACTTCGACAATTTGGTAAGGATAAGTTCAACAAGAGTAGTTAGAGATTTTCCTTGACTAACCAAACCAGACAACACTATTTACAAAGGATTTCAAGAAGGAAAGCAGACTAGAGAAACATTCCAAAGAAAAGAAGAATCATCTACCAATTTGTTGGACCTTGTACACACTAACCTATGTGGTCCTACCAAAACAAGAAGCTTACAAGGTGAGATATTTCATGCTTTTAATAGATGATTATTCCAAATTAACCTGGGTTGCATTTTTAAGAGAAAAATCAAAGGCTTTAGAAAAATTCAATATTTTCAAGGCAAGAGTTGAGAATGAAGTTGACAAAAGAATCAAGTGTTTAAGATCTAATAGAGGAGGAGAGTTTACTTCTGATGAATTCAACAAATTCTATGAAAAACATGGCATTAAAAGACAAATATATGCCCCTAGAACACCTCAGCAAAATGGTGTACTGGAAAGAATGAACTAGATAGTTCAAGAAGCAACTAGAACAATTATTAGTGAAGCTGGTTTACCACAGGTCTACTGGAGAGAAGTGATACACACAATAGTATACACTCTTAACAGAGTATTGTTTCAAAGGAAATATGGATAGACATCATATGAGCTATGGCATGGAAGAGCTCCCATAGTAAAGTACTTCAAAAAAATTGGAAGAAAATGCTACATCCAGAGAGATGAGGACAATCTTGGAAAGTTCAATAATAGAGTAGATGAAGGCATATTTTTTGGTTACTCTACAAGAAGCAAAGTGTACTGATGTTACAACAAGAGACTGAACAAGATGGTTGAAAGTGCAAATGTGAAAGTAGATGAAGATATTTAGAGAAATTCTGAGAGGCATATTAAGTATGAATTAGATGACCCAAATGACAAAGAAAAGAAGGATAAGAAAGAAGAAGAGACAGAGGAGGCTCCAAAAACTAAAACTAAAACTCCAAAGTATGTACAAAAAAACCACTTAGAAAACAAAATTACTGGAGATAAAAATAAGGGAATCATCACAAGAAGCAAAGTAGCTCAAGATCAAGTATTATTGTGTCTACTCTCAAAAATTGAGCCAAAGACTATGGAAGAAGCATGCAATGATCAGAATTGGGTGAAGTAAATGGAAGAAGAGCTTGATCAAATAGAGAAAAATTAGACTTGGGAACTTTTACCCAGACCAGCAAACAAAAATGTAATTGGAACAAAGTGGGTATTCCAGAATAAGCTGGACAGAAACAAAAAGGTAATGAGAAATAAGGCAAGATTGGTTTGCAAAAGTTACACTCAGGTCAAAGGTATTGAATTTGAAGAAACATATGCCCTTTTTCCAGGATGGAAGTGATCCATATATTCTTAGCTTTTTGCAGCTTTTAAGGATTTTAAAGTCTATCAAATGGATGCAAAATCTACATTCTTGAATGGAGAATTCAAGAAAGAAGTCTACATTGAGAAACTGAAAGGATTCAAGTTCGGAAGTGACCTAGATTTTGTTTGTAGGTTGAAGAAAGATCTATGCAGATTGAAGCAAGCACCTAGAGCCTGGTATGGTAGATTAGACAAGTACTTGGTTGGACAAGGATTTCAAAAGGGATTTTCTGACAGTAATCTATACTACAAAATTCACTTAGATCAAATGTTGATTGTTGTGGTTTATCTTGATGATAGGTGAGTTAATTTTCTTCCTTGAAGTACAATTAAATTAGAATGATGCAGTGCTAGAGGAAGAAACAATCACACTTGAACACAATTTTCTCAATTAGGGATTCAATCCCACAAACTCTTCAAAATTCATAAGAAAATTTTCATAAAACAATGGCATTGTATTAGATATCCACCTTCTCAAACTTAAACATGGCCTCAATTTTTTTTCCATCATTTATGAACCTTAACTAAATAAAAAAAAACCAACTTCAAGGTCTTCCTTTTGATATACTGATCAATTCTTCATGGCTGTCCTAAAACATCAATTAGGCCTCTTAAGACCACATAAACTATCATCACTAAATTTCCAAGCCCAAATATCTCTACCAATACCTCAAGCAAGTGTAATTATGTCTATTCAAGCATAACATTCCATCTCCCACCTTTTATTCATGATATTTTTTCAAACCCTCATACTAAACCTTTATTTTAGACTCCAAAACATGATTATGACATCTCTATCCAAACAAGACAGTCTTTTAAATAGATTCAAAATATTTTTCCTCTACCAATAATCTATCATAAAATGAATTCAAAATCACTTTATCACCATTTAAAATCATTATCATTCTTGAAGGACTCAAATCTCATTAACAAAACTTATTTAAACATCTCTGAATACTAGTTTTACTAGTCATATTCCTTTTTCCCAGACCTAGGGCATCATGGTTTTGGACCAAAAACTTTATCAACGACTTTGCTACTTTGTAATCTTTTCAAATATGACTAAAAATCCTTATAAACCTAATTTGAGGAGATTTCCACGTTTAGAAAATGAGAAACATAATTTTGTTTACCCTAAGGCGGGGTTTTAGCAGTTTTCTGAAAAAAAATCAATATCTCACTTAATTTTACACCAATTTGCATGAAAAAAAATGGAAATGGAAGGTGAATTAGCACTCCATAACTTTAAAGCATTTAAACCTGCATAGGATCTCGTACAAATCCATACAATACCAAAAAACAAGAATTTCTATAGAAATACATAAAAACATAATTATTTCATTGATCAAAATCTTGTATTCAATCACCCACAAGTACAAATGTATTTACAAGGAATTTTTAAAGGCATTCAAACTTGACTCATCACATTCCAACTGTTTTCTAACTTCTTCCCATCGTTTAGACCCACTTGACCTTTCAGATTCTTGTTTACACCTTTTTTGTGCAATTTTACATTTTTTTGTAATTTTGCCAATTTGTGACAACTTTTACACAAATATTAAATATTGGCCTCTAAACATATGAAAATACCAATAAGACCTTGAGACACCAAAATAGAATCAAAAATAAAAAAATTTCCACATGGAGGCACAATTGTGTCAAGGTGCTCCTGTACCATACTCTCGGCCAAGAAAATTTCCAAGTCCACTTGGAATTGAAAATGTCCACATAATTGCACCCTTGATATGCTCTTCTACTGTCTCACCTTGAAACTACTCCAAATCACCTTTATTTTTACCTTGGGCTTGAATTTTTCCATGCAAATTAGCATTCTATCTTGACTACCCTCTGAAATCAAATTCATCATGCTTTGATTCATCTCAATACCTTGTTTATCCTTCTGTCCTTTAACCTTCAACTTGTTCCTTGTCCAAAAGATTAGTAACACAATGAAATGAAACATGATTTCTAGCACAATACCTCCATCATTCTTCAATTCTTGGAAAATATCCATAAGCAATTCATCTTTGATCATTTCTAACTCCATATTCCTTTCCTCTGAAATCGGATCCTTTGTCTTTGCTGCATCTTTTACCTTTTCCTTCTTCTAACAATCTTCTTTATGGGCCATGTAACTTTATTTTTCACTATCAAATTCCAACTTTTTGATTGCTTAATCATCTTCTCCATATTCATTAGAGCTTCTTGGAACTCCTTTTCCAACCTTCTTATGTCTTGCTTCAATTTTGCAACTTCTTTGTCAAACTTTGCTTCTCTTTCTCTTCTTCCTCTCTTCCTCTTCCTGCAAATTCCTTCTCAGTATCTCCATCTCTCCTAGATGGCCTCTACAAGTCTCTCCTTGCTTCAACTCAACCTTTCTCAAATTTCTCAGCCTCAACCTAGTCTTTTGGCCACCAACCAAGTTCTTCTTAACCTACACAAACACAACACAAAACCACAAAACTCTTTTCCCAGATCCTTCTAGCTCTGATACCAATTTTATGTAGTATTAGAGGAAGAAACAATCACACTTGAACACTATTTTCTCAATTATGGATTCAATCCCACAAACTGTTCAAAATTCACAAGAAAAATTTCATAAAACAATGGCACAGTATTAGATATCCACCTTCTCAAACTTAAACATGGACTCAATTATGTTTTCCATCATTTATGAACCTTAACTAAATCAAAACAAACCAACTTTGAAAGGTCTTCCTTTTGATATACTGATCAATTCTTCATGATTATCCTAAAACATTAATTAGGCCTCTTAAGACCACATAAACTATCATCACTAAATTTTCAAGCCCAAATCTCTCTACCAATACCTCAAGAAAGTGTAATTATGTATATTCAAACATAAAATTCCATCTCCCACCTTTTATTCATGATATTTTTAAAAACCCTCATGTACTGAACCTTTATTTCAAACTCCAAAACATGATTATGACATCTCTGTCCAAACAGGACAATCATTTAAATAGATTCAAAATATTTTTCCGCTACCAATAATCTATCATAAAATGAATTCAAAATCACTCTATCACCATTTAAAATCATTATCATTCTTGAAGGACTCAAATCCCATTAACAAAACTTATTTAAACATCTCTGAATACTAGTTTTACCAGTCATATTCCTTTTTTCCCAGACCTAGGGCATCATGGTTTTGGCCCAAAAACTTTACCAATGACTTTGATACTTTTGAATCTTTTAAATTATGACTAAAACTTCTTATACACCTAACTTGAGGAAATTTCCATGTTTAGAAAATAAGAAACATATTTTTCTTTAATTTTATTTACCCTAAGGCAAGGTTTTAGTAGTTTTCTGAAAAAATTCAATATCTCACTCAATTTATATCAATTTGCATGAAAAAAACTGGAAAGGGAAGGTGATTGAGTAATCCAGCACTTAAAAACATTTAAACCTGCATGGGAGCCCGTAAAAATCCATACAATACCAAAAAATAGAGAATTTATGTAGAAATGAATAAAAACAAAATTATTTCATTGATCAAAATCTTGTATTCAATCACCCGCGAGCACAAATGTGTTTACAAGGCCTTTTTAAAGGAATTCAAACTTGACTCATCACATTCCAACTCTTTTATAACTTCTTCCCATTGTTTAGACCCACTTGACCTTTCACATTTTTGTTTACACCTTTTTTGTGCAATTTTACATTTTTTGCAATTTTGCCAATTTGTGACAAATTTTACACAAACATTAAATATTGGCCTCTAAACATATGAAAAAGACCAATAAGACCTTGAGACACCAAAATAGAATCAAAAATCAAAATTTCCACATGGAGGCACAATTGTGTCAAGGTGCTCCTGCACCACAGAACATCAAAGGAATTTTCATTTCTCAGTCCAAGTATACAAAAGAATTATTGAAGAAGTTTAGGTTGGAGAATTCCAAACCAGTTTGTACACCATTTGTTACTGGATGCAAGTTTAAAAAAGAAGATAATTCACCTAAATCTAATGCAAGTATGTGCAGGTCAATGATTGGAGGATTGTTATATTTGACTGCTACCAAACCAGACATTATGTATGTCATTTTTTTAGCAACTAGATTTCAGCAAGAACCAAAGGAACCACATGTTGTTGCAGTAAAAAAAATCTTTAAATATTTGAAGGGTACAAAAGATATGGGTTTATGGTATCCAAAGGACTCATATTTCACTTTGACAACTTATATTGATGTTGATTAGGCCGGATGTGTTGATAACAAGTGGAGCACAAGTGGTGGAGCTTATTTTATTGGCTCCCGGTTGGTTGCTTAGTTAAGTAAGAAAAAATATTCTGTATCTCTATCTACTGTTGAAGTTGAATACATTGCAACATCCTCATGTTGCACTAACGTACTCTAGATGAAACAAACACTGAAGGACATTATCATATCATTTGATGAATCAATCTCAATTATGTATGATAATACCAGTGCAATAAACATTTCCAAGAATCTGGTACAACACTCAAAAATGAAACATATATCCATTAGATACCATTTCTTGAGGGAGAAGGTATTGGACAATGATGTTAGACTTGCATATGTACCTACAAAAGAGAATATTGTAGACATTTTCACAAAACCATTGAGCAAATATATTTTTTAGTATCTCCAGCAAAAGTTAGGGGTTCTTCCCCCTCCTAATTTACAATAATGTGCACCAGGGTGTGCATTGGTCCAAGATATTACACATTCACTCTTATCTGGATCAATGTTGGGAGGCTTCCTCATAGGGGGAGCGGAGTATTTTTTCAGGGGTATTTTTTTTCCCTTTGTCCTTGATGTCAAAGGGGGAGAAGAAAAGAAGACAAGAAGATGTTGATATTTGAGTTGTCTGGTTTGTTGTTGATGGATATTGTCATCAATGACAAAGGGGGAGATTGTTGGAATGTGATGATGTTGATTGTTGTCATTAATGGTTTTCATTGATTCCAACATATCTTAGTTGATTGGTTTTGATGCTTTGGTGATCTGGATTGGTGTGCCCTAGATGTGTTGTGATGATCTATCTTTGGTTATGCTTGTCTTGGTCCCATTCATTTTGCAACATAATGAGACGCAGTCTTATGGGTCCAAACTAATCTAGAAGATGGTTAATGTGCCCCAAAACATTGTTTTCATTGTAACATGTATATTCTATTTTTGGATGTCATGGTAGCATGTTGATTTGAGCGAGGAGGTTATGATTGGTTCACATTTCATTCCTCTCCACCACGGGAATGTTTTGTGGTGACCTAATTCAAATTATGTTTGGTTGAATTAGGAGATTATGAAGGCATGGAATGGTATAAGTAAAATTTGATTATGTTCAATGAAAGCAAGTGTGATGAATGTGAAAATCCAAACATTTTGAAGTATGCAAAAGTATATGACCAAAGGCAGTAAACAGTGATATTTTATCTGGTGTCATTGTTGGTGACAATTATTTCAGCAATGAATTCCCTTTGGTCATTCTTATGGAAGTGAGCCATTTTATATTGGAAATGAGCCTTTCTCTTTTGGTATTGAGCCTTTTCATCTTTGGCTGTAATAGCTAGATAGTGAGCCTACCGGCAGTGAGCCTTACCTACAATGAGCAACTTGGCAGTGAGCCCTTTGTAAAAATTACCTTAACCGGTGTCACCTTAACTGGTGTTTTATTATTGAGAATTAGCATTCTCTATGGTTTTTCCCTTCTTGGGTTTCCATGTAAATTTCGGCATTCATTATGCTTTGTGTTGTTGTGTGCATTCATGTTCATATCTGTTTGATTTTTTTTGATTGATGTAAGCATGCTCTGGATTAATTAAAGAAAATAAAATGTCTTATGATAACTGACTCACCCCCCCTCTTAGTTATCCAGACTATTCAACAAGCTAAACATCACAAGGGATGGAAAAAAATCACCTTAGAGGGTGAATAAAATTTAAAATCCAAGGGGATGAACACAACTCACCTCAAGGGGTGCATAAAATTAAACTTCCAAGGGGATGAACAAAAAACACCTCAGGGGGTGCATAAAATTTAACATCACAGGGAATGAATATCATAAAGCCACACCTCAAGGGGTGTTATAAACAACACCATTGCAAAGGAATTTTCACAAATATCAATGGTGCACCACTTAACACATGGGAGGTCACACCTTAGGAAGTATCACATATGACACCACCATTAAGAGAGGATGAATCATGGAATGAAGTGTTACACCTTATGGAATACTAGCCATAGTATTACCACCAAAGGGAACATAACATGCCATGAAAAGTTTCTCTTTTAGGGGATACCACCATAAAGGAGACACTAACATAGATTTAGAAGGACACACTATTCATATGATATTATTGTTAACAATATCAAACTTTCTAGGAGATGTATTATATCATCACCAAAAAGGGACCATTTCTTATGCAAACAATATGTAGGGTACTATATGCCCCCCTTAAAATGTTAGTGCACTTGCTAGACTAATATTTCAAGGAGATATAAATGGATTCATTTTAGTAAGGAATGTGCCTAACATAAGGCTACCTAACACTTTCCCCCTAAGTGTAGAGACAAAGGTGAGCCACAATGAACGATAATGATTTGACCCTTGTAAAAATGAAATATGATTGCATAAAACCAAATTTATACCCCCATGCATGGTAATGAGCATCATATGACACTACCACTACCACATGGTAAGGAGCAAAATGAATGCAATTTCATCTATTATCCTTTCAAATTTATCATTATAAGTGTCTAACTCTTCCAATTTCTTCTTCAAAACATGACCATCAATAATGTCTCCAAGTGTTTTGTGATATGCACAATAGGATGTGTTATTATTTTTTAAGTATCTATTCTTTCCTATACAGGTGGTAGTTTAATGAATCCTAATTGTAAAAGTGTGCCTAAAGTACACTCAGTCTTAGACAAATGATGTGGAGCAGGTATCAAACCTTTTCTAAAAGAACCATGTATCTTGTGTGTTTTGGATGATGGAGAAAATATTTTACATAAAGGTGGAGGACCTTGATAACCTATGCATTTTGCATCTTTAAATGGTATATGTTCCAAAAGGGATTGGATTTCATGTTCATTTGTTATATCACACCCTTGTTTTGTCAAGTTCCTAAAGCCTTGGCCATAGCATTGCTCCAAGCTAATAGGTTTATTAGTAACTTTGTTTTCATAGGTTGGAGGATCAGTAGGTGGTAAGGGATTGTAATGGTTGTTATTAATAAGTTCTTCCATGTGCCTAGGTTGAGGTATGAATTGTAAATCACTTTCCCTATGTGTTGTGTAAAACATTTCAAGTGGTGGTATGGTGGGTCTTGTTGACTGTATATATGGGTGAGTAGGCCAATTTATTGAAGGATAAAGCACCACATTATTTTCAAGATTAGGAAAGGTATTATTTATGAATTGGTTCATGATTTCCTCTTCTTGCCTCAAGATATCTTCGTTAAGGAGATATACATTGGGAGATGAAGGAATATGAATGTTATCATCTAAGGTAGGGCCATTTCCAAAAACACAACATAAAACATCCACCAAGGATTTCAAAGAAGTCCACATTTTACCAAAACATTAGCCATTATGATAATATGATATGTGTGATTAATGTTCAAATTGTTATACCACACTAATCTAAAAGTTGAAAGTAGATCTGGATAGAAGGGCCTAAGAGGGTTCTATCACAAAAATTTGAGCCAAAACTAGCTAGACAGGGCCACCTAGGGTGCCCTTTTCTCACAATTTTTTTGCTAATTTCAAAGTTTGAGTGTTTCTAATACTATTTAATTTTTCTATTTTATGAATGTGCAAGTCTAAAAGTGAATAATTTTCCAGAATTTTTCCAATTTTTTATTATCAAATGCAAAATGCAAGTGTGCAAAAAACTTCAAAATATTCAAGCTATAAAATGTAATTCCAAATGCAATTTTCAGATGTAAAATGTAGCGATTGACTAATCCAAATGTGCAAAAACCTAAAAAATGATGATCTTGATATCTTTTTGCAACAACACAATGCAAATTTTCACCTTTTGACTTAATGCAAAGTGCCTAAATGAACACTTTCAGATTTTATTTCAGCTCTAAAATGACCTAATGCAAATTTGTAAAAATTAAGATATAGATTTGACCTATGATGGCTAAAATTAACCCTATTGCAACCTATGATACAATATGTTGTGCAATTTTTTGGACTTTTTTTTTTATGCAACAAATGATGCCTAAATGATGAATGCAAAAAAATGTAATGTTAACCCTAGATCTAGGATGATATGCTTCAAATTTTAGAAGGTTTATAATTTTAATGTCTCAGGTTCACCAAAATGATAAATAGGAAAAGTGAAACCCTAGAGATTTACTTTAAGATTTGGCACCTTTCACTAATTTATCATTTAAAATTTGCGTTGGCAAGGGCACAAGATTAAATTTTAACCTGAAAGATGAGTCAATTAGCCCTTGGATTTGAATTCTAAAGGGGAATTGAAATATAATTTTGATGAAATGAAACCATATGACTAGCTAACAATGAAAATGCATTCCTCTAATATGAAAACAATAAATCTAGGAAATGACAAACAAATTTGATTATCAGAAACAAACTGAGTAGATTTGTGTGCACTTGTGATTTGAATTTTTACTAAATTTGACTAGACAAGAATACCTAGGGCACCCTTGTTTGGATGTCTAAAACTAAAATCTTCTTTCATAGTCCTCAAGTGTTAGATCAGAGGCTTCTTCTTTTCAAATATTTTTGTCGAATCTTCATCGGTTGTTAAGATAATTGAGTTTTTGTATCTTTTCAAGTTGTAAGGTTTCAATACAACAATGATCAAATGGTATTCACTCTTCCTCCAATATTCTTCAGATATATAACTTGCACATTCAAAGAGAGAGGAAGGGTTGTTTCATATAGGGTCTTGCCTCATTCAAACATCGTGTTGGTGTTTCCACCTCCACAATGGAAAATTGATAAAAGAGAGCTTATCCTTTTGAGGGATATATGCTAAATGATAAATGAATGATGATTCAACAATTGGATGCAACTCACTACTCAAATCTAATTCCTTGAAGGACTGAATTCATGCACATCTCCTCAAGGCTTGATTGCAATTTGGCTTGAAGACCTACAAGTGTTAGTCCTCACAAACAAAATGTATGCATAAACATAAAGAAACTCACATAAAACTTGACATGATGCTTTGACAATGAAATGTTGCAATATTATTGCTCTTGAATGCTCTTGACTTGATAATGCTCTTTCTTCCAAAATGTTCTCACTTCTTGCTTCTTAGTTTTCAAATGATTAAATGACTAGGTATTTATATGCAATTAATCTAATTTCCCATAAATTGATTCTCGATGGCTAAAATTTAGAATGAAATTCAAATAATAAATTTCCATCCTTGAAATACTAAAATTTGGAACCAAATTAGGGGACAAGGCCACCTAGGGCACCCTTGTCCAGGCCCTATTTTGTGGGGTGTAAAGTGTTGGGATCAAAATATTAAATGTTTTCCTTGGTTTTATGCATTTTATTCCTTGATAAATAATTAAATGGGCCATGGAATACATAATTTAGGAAATTAGGAGCACAATTAGGTCCATGCACATAGGAGGGACCAAAATCTAGTGTGAAATTGTTAAGGGTGAAAATTTACGTTGCTACAACCATAAAGACAAGAAAAGGGAATGATATGGTTGTAGTAGACTACATATTATAAAGTTACCATATAATAAAGTGAAGGAGAATTAATGGAAAGATGATAAAGAGACTAGAAGGCTTAAAAAAATAAGAAAATGAAGAAATCATGATATAGATGTTTATGAGATGTAACTTGATGAGAAAAATTTCCAAGAACCTGACAGAAGGATGAAAAAGATCCAAAGAATTCTTATCCTAAAGAGTATGCTCACATATTTTCATTTGAAATTTTTTCTAGAACATGTGTTGGAAAAAGAAAAATAAAGTGAGAGTGGAAAGTTGGATGATTGTCTTGATGCTTATGTTCAACCTTACATTAATGGAGTTCTTATTGATGTAATAATAGAAGATGTGGATGGAAGTCCATTTACCATTAATTTTAAAAGGGGAAAAGTTATAGAAAGAGGGAAAGTTAAAACAAGGGAGAGTTATAGGAAAAGGAAAATAATACCATTGATGCCAAAAGGATGACATTCTTTATTTACTAGCCATGGATAGAGAAGGAAGACTTGAAGATGTATAGAGAAAAATGAGAGTTAAAAAAAATCTTGATTTGTTAAATTTAATAAGATGATCCAAATTTTTCACCCAAACAATATAGAGACAAAGGATAAAGTACTAGAAGGGGGAGCATAAGTGAATCTTCGATATGGGGAGAGGTATATTATTATTGTGGTAGATGTAAGTATTGGACACAAAGAATATGAATGGATGTTTTCATGACCTATTTATGTTACATCCCTTTACCATTGATGTCAAAGGGGGAGAGTTAGAGAAAGGGGGAGGATTATGTTACCATCAATGAAAATGGGGGAGATTGTTGGAAATGTTATCATTGATGTAAAAGAAAATGAACGAGTTTGTCATTGATGTCAAATGAGATCCATGTTAAAGGAGGATTATCATCTCAATTGAAGTCTAAGATTGTCATTGATGTCAAAGAGGTTGCAATTATATAAATATGTAATGGAAAAAGGATTTAGAAACCCAAGACAAGGCATTTTAAAATGCTAGTTGACCATATTTTTATATGTTACAAGACTTATATACATAGAGAGATATGATGGAACCTAAGTAATAAGAACTAGTTTTGACTTAAATTTCCCATGTCTTATTGAGAAAAGTGATTGATGAAGGATAGTGAATGATGATAGCCAACACATTCTAGCCAACTATACCTTGGTTCCTATGTTATAGATGTCTATAAATAAATATTTTAATTGTCTATGGTAAAAATTGAAATATTAATGAGCAACATGTGACGATTAATAAGCAATGTGTGAAGGATTGATAAGGAGCAATAATAAATAATTATACAAGTAGTAATTTACAAAGGAAACAATTCATTATGAGAATGTAGTGATTCATTAACTAAAGAGAAATTATTATAATTTATAATAACAAGTGTAACGATTCCTTATTAAGAAAGAATTTATATGTAGCAATTAATGTTGATATTAAAGAAGCAATAATTAAAAAGAAAATTTGGTTGAATCCTTTGATTTCAAGCGCTTATATTAAGGAGAATATAGTATGTGTAAAAATCACCTCCCTTTATGATGTACAAGACTTTTCCTGAAGTCATCCCTTTATTGGACAGTCACCTTCCTTCATAAATACATACAATGGGGTATAAAAGAATATTAAATGGTTAATGGAACGATATGCAATGTAATGATAATCATTCCAATTTGAGTAGACAAAGAGCAATAAATTTGAAGGAAGATTTTAGTGTGAAGATTATATATTTTTATATGTGAAGGAATGAATATATGGTGCATCTCTAAATGATGTAGATCAGGGTGGAGTATGTCCACACAATCACAATTAACAAACTTTGCAAGTTTCAAAACCCTAACTTTGGTGGTTTCTCACACAAACCTTCATCATGCCTTGTAGCACTCCAAACCTAGTTTATTGGGCATATCTTTAGAGAAGGCCTAAAACCCCTAAAAGGAATACCTTTTAGAATAACCTTTATGTTCTTGAACATACCAAATTTGTTCATAGACTTGTTTCACAACATTCCCTCCTAAAATGGATTGTTACATTGCCCTTAAGCCCAATTAGGCCTCTTTTACAAAGCAAGTATTTGTTTTACCTTCTCCCAATCACCAATCTTCACTCCAAAGCCTTGTATAGGTCACATGGGATCTAAAACAACAGATTTTATCACTTGAAATATTTACGAACTCACCAAATGTCAAAATCCTACCTCTACCTATCTATTCTAGCCTAATACATTGAGATATTAGGCTAGGGCTTGCACAAACAGGGCCCTAACTCCATCCCCTGCATCTACAATTAATATAAAACTAAAAAAAAGCCTAACTAGATCCATTCCACTAATTTTTAAAGAAATCCACCAGTGGAATGGTCCTTTATTCCATTTTCTTATTCAAAACCCTCTCAACCTAGGGTTTATAGACCTCTTTCAGTAATTTTCCTATAAAATCCTTCAAAATTGATGAAATCAAATCAAATAAAAACCAAAAAATCTTAGTTCATGCCACCATCAATTCCAATTTGCATTACATCATTTAGTGATTGTATAGAGCTGTACCAACGCCTGTTGCAACAAATTTACACAAGAATTTACAAAAAAATAGAGAACTTATTATTGTTTGCACTTCAAAACAACTTCAGAACCATTCCTTGAAGTTTTTGAGGTATATTTAAACTTTTTCAACACCAACCCAATGGTTCATAACTAATTTTTGAACCACATGACCGTTCATCTCCCAAACAAGACAAAAATTGCAAAGTTGCAAAGCAACTTTTGCAACAAATTACAAAACTTGACAACTCGTATTCAAACTGACCCCACATGACCCATTACATTGAAAATGGTCTAATTAGACCTTATTACACCACATAAGACTCAAAACACCAAAAATATAACATGTGACCATATATACAAAAGTTGACTTGGTGTCCCTGGACCATACACCTGGGGAGAAAAGAATCTTAGGCTCCACTTGAGATGAGATCTTGAACTAAGGTGTCATGCTTCTCAATTTCCTCCTCTATCATCCATGTTGCATCTTCATGAGGGATACCTTTCCATTTCATCAAATATTCATTATCCACCTTGTGCCTTGTCCTCTTTGCTTCCTTTGTGTCCAAAATGCTTTCAAGCTTCAAAGGTTGAGTTGGTGGTAGGTCCTTGACCCAATCTTCATCTAGAACTTTAGATGTACCTGCTTCTTCACCTACAAACATAGATACTTTGAAAGGATAAAGGTTAAAAACATTAAATATTGGAGAGATAGCAACTCCAGGAGGGAGTTCTATCTTATAGGAATTTTCACCAAATTTGTGGACCACCTTGCATGCCCAATATTTTTCATATTTATCTTTGTGTATTTTACCTTGGGTATCCTTTCTTTCCTCAAATGTGCAAGTACTAAATCTCCTATCTTGAATTGAACATTTCTTCTCTTCAAATCTGCATGTTTCTTGTATTTTTCAACACTTTTTTTGAAGGTTCCCTCTAACCTTCCAATGTATTTCCCTCATGGCCTCTGCAAATTCTTCTCCCCCGGCACTCCTCTTCTCCATTTCACTCAAATCCCTGAGCTCAAACACACCTCTAGGTTTCCATCCATATACCACCTCAAATGGGCTTCTCCCAATGCTTCTATTGATAGAGTCATTATAGACATACTCAGCTTGTGGAAGAACCAAGTCCCATTGCTATCCATGTTCCTTTGTGAGGAAACTAAGTATATTTCTAAGTGACCTATTGATTACTTCGGTCTACCCATCTATTTGTGGATGATAGGAAGAACTAAATGTCAATTTGATTCCCAATTTCTTCCAAAGAGTCCTCTAGAAGTGACCTACAAACTTACTATCTCTGTCAAACACAATTGTTAATGGTAGACCATGAATTATAACTATCTCTTTGAAAAATAAGCCTGCAATGTGTGAGGCATCATTGGTTCTTCTACATGCTATGAAATGTGCCATCTTACTGAACCAGTTCACCACAACAAACACACTACCATAACCCCTCTAAGTTTTTGGAAAATGTAACACAAAATCCATACTGAGAGACTCCCATGGTCTATTAGGTACTAGTAAGGGCTGGTAAAGACCTAAATTTGAACTAGAACCCTTGGCTCTTTGGAAAATTACACAAATTTCCACAAATTTTTTGATATCCGCATGCATCTTTGGCCAATAGTAAAATATCCTTGTTCCAATGTTTTATCCACCCCAAAATGACCTCCTAAGCTACCACAATTTTTCTCTTTTATTAAGTTAGTTCTCATGGAGCACTTTGGAATACAAAATTGAGCACCCTTGAACAATAATCCATCTTGTAACAGAAAATCAAAATATTCATCATGAAAATCACCCTTAAAATGATCACAAACAACATATACCTCTTTAAAGTCCTCATCTCCTTCATACATACCTTTCAAGGCATCTATTCCCACACTTTGAAGTTGAATTTCTTGCACCAACATTGACCTTCTACTCAAGGCATATGCTACCTTTTTGAAAAAACCCTTTTTGTGCTTTATACTAAAAGTATAGCTTTGTAGGTACTCCACCCACTTCACATGTTTGAGGCTCAATTTTTCTTGGTTGTTCAAGAAAATCAAAGCATGATTGTTAGTAAAAACAATAAATTCTTTTAGAAGAAGATAGTGTCTCCACTTTTTCAATGCTTGAACCATTGCATACAATTCCAAATCATAAGAAGAGTAATTTTTCTTGGCCTCATTAAATTTCTCACTAAAAAATGCTACTAGTCTACCCTCTTGACTCAATACTGCACCAATTGCATACCCACTTGCATCACATTCTATAGTGAACACCTTGTTGAAATTAGGCAATGCTAGGATAGGTTGTTGAGCTATCTTTTTTTTTAGAATTTGAAAGATTCTTTCTACATCATCAAACCACATAAACCTCTTCCTTTTATCTCCTTTTATGGTATCAATAATGGGTGAGAAAGTATGACTAAAATTTCTTACAAATTTTCTATAGAAACTAGCAAGACCGTGGAAGCTTCTTACCTCACTAACTAATTTTGGAGTGGGCCAGTTCAAAATGGCTTCTAACTTGTTGGGGTCCATCTTCAAGGTTCCTTTTGAAATCACAAAACCAAGATAGATCAATTCCTCCTTCATAAATTCACACTTTTTCAAGTTAATCATCGACTTCTCTTCATTCAACCTCTTCAACACCATTTCCAAATGTTGCAAGTGTTCTTCCTTGGTCTTACTGAACACAAGAATGTCATCCAAGTACACAACAACAAATTTTCCTATGAAAGGCTTCAAAACTTCATTCATCAGTCTCATAAATGTGCTTGGAGAATTTGAAAGCCAAAAAGGAATTACCATCCATTCATAGAGCCCCTCATTGGTTTTAAAACTATTTTTCCACTCATCCCCTTCTCTTATCCTAATCTTATGATAGCCACTTTTAAGGTCAATTTTTGAAAAGTAACAAGCTCCTCCTAAACAGTCCATCAAATCCTCCATTCTAGGTATTATAAACCTATACCTTATAGTGATTTTGTTTATTTCCCTTGAAATGGTGCATATTCTCCAATCTCCTCCTTTTTTAGGTGCCAATACAATGGGGACAACACATGGACTTAAACTTTCCCTTATGAGACCCTTATCTAGCTATTCTTGTATTTGTTTCCTTATCTCTTCATTTTGTTGAGGATTCATGTTGTATGCAACCTTATTGGGTAAATTTTCTCCTAGTATAAAGTCCATGTGGTGGCTCACATTCCTTATAGGTGGAAAAGGACTATGGAGCTCATCAACAACTATGTCTCGATACTTGTTCAACAAATTTTGTACTTCCTTGGGCACATTTTCCATGGTTGTTGTTGCCAAAATAGATTTGGGTCTGATTATGATTGCATACCCCTGACCACCTTCCTCTTTCATGGTTTTCAAGAATTATTTCTCCCCAACCAACATGACACTTGACCCAACTTGTGTATCTACATTTTCATCTTGCAAAGGGGTGAGGTTAAAAGAGACTCCATCTTTTTCAATAACATATGTATTTTTCTACCCATCATGTTTTACTTTTTTTTCATACTTTCAGGGTCTTCCTAGCAGCAAGTGACAAACATCCATTGGGATTATGTCACATAACATCTTGTCTTTGTAACCCCCAATGTTAAACTCAACCCATGTTTGTTCATTGACCAAGACTTGTTGACCCTTATTCAACCAAGAAACCTTATAGGGTGTGGAGTGTGGAAACCTTTTCATCTTTAGTTTTTCAACCATCCCTAAAGAAACTAAATTATCAGTTGAACTAGAATCCACAACAACCTTACATACTTTGCCTTGTGATTTGCAAGTGGTTCTGAATAAATACTTTCTTTGTGGAGGCTCCTTCACCACATGAACCTTGAGGAGTGTTCTTCTCATCATCATATTTTCTCCAACCTCTAGAGCATCATGTTAAGAAGGAGAGTTAACACTCTCACAATCTTCCTCTTACACCAACTGTGTTCTCCTTTCACCACCATGAGATGAAGAAGGTTGTTTCTTAGGGAAATTCCATGCTTGATGGCCAAATTGGTTACACTAATAGCATCTCCCTGAAAAGGTGTTGGAACCTCTACCTTTTCCTCCAAATTTTCCTCTACCATTAGGTCATCTACCTCTAAATCCACCTCTTGACTCCAAGCCTTGATCTTGATTGCCACTTGACTCTCCTTGTGCCCTTTTTGATTGTCCTCTTCAACCAAAGGACCCTCTACCCCTGAAATTCTTTCCTTTGCCTCTACTTTGTTTTTCCTACCTTCTTTTCAATTTCTCTTCTACCCTAATAGCCAACTGGAAGCACTCTTCCACCATTCTAGGGGTGGCAAGACTCAATTCATCTTGAATATTGAACCTTAGTCCATTCATATAACTTGCTATCTTCTCAACTCCATCTTCAACATGACTTGCTCTAAAGCTCAATTTGTGAAACTCCTCTGTATAGGCCATGAAATCCATTTCCTTTTGCTTCAAGTTTTTCAAATTCCTGAATGTTTGAATTGCATGGTTACTAAGAAAGAATTGACTCTTCACCTTAGACACCATCCTATCCTATGAATTAATTTTTTCTTTTCCCTTTTTTCACTCTCTCTTCCTATACATAGTTCCACTAGGTTAGGGCAGGGCCTTTCAATTTAGTCTTAGAAAACTTCACCTTTTGTTCTTCTACTACCTCCTTGTACTCAAAGTAGTTGTCTAGTGCATCAACCCAATCTAACACTTATTTTGCATCCAACTTTCCACTATAGATTGGAAATTCCATTTTCACGTTAGAAACATCTCCTTTGACAACCTTCAGCATCTTAACCATCCTTCTTTCATCAGGATCCAACTCTTGCTCATGGGATCCTCTTGGAGGGTTTTCATTCTCACCCTCTTCCTCTTCCTCTCAGTCACTCTCATCTTCAGTGGCCTTACCTCTTCTTTGGTTTATTCCAATGCTACAAGTCTAGATAAAAGAGCTTCTTGAGACTCCATCATCCTTATTTCTCTAGCAATGACTCCACTTCCTTTAGGAGGCATCTTATCCCTTCAATTTGCGACTTTTCCCTCTTCAAACTTCAACTTTTTTCCTTCAAAATATCAAAACCTATACTTTGATACCAATTGATGTAGAGAAGGGTGGAGTATGTCCACACAATCACAATTAACAAACTTTGAAAGTTTCAAAACCCTAACTTTGGTGGTTTCTCACACAAACCTTCATCATGCCTTGTAGCACTCTAAACCTCATTTCTTGAGCATATCTTTTAGAGAAGGCCTCAAAACCATGAAAGGAATACCTTTTAGAATACCCTTTATTCTCTTCTTGAACATACCAAATTTTTTCATAGACTTGTTTCAAAACATTCCCTCCTAAAATGGACTACTGCACTGCCCTTAAGCCCAATTAGGCCTCTTTTACAAAGCAAGTGCGTGTTTTACCTTCTCCCAATCACCAATATTCACTTCAAAGCCTTGGACAGGTCACATGGGGTCTGAAACAATAGATTATATCACTTGAAACATCCACCACCTCACCAAATGTCAAAACCCTACCTCTACCTATCTATTCTAGCCTAATACATTGAGATATTAGGCTAGGTCTTGCATAAAAATGGCCCCAACTCCATCCCCTACATCTACAATCACTAAAAAACTGAAAAAAAATCTTAAATAGAGCCATTCCACTGATTTTCAAAGAAATACACCAGTGGAATGGTCTTTTATTCCATTTTCTTATTCAAAACCCTCTCAACCTAGGGTTTACAAACCTCTTTCAATAATTTTCCTATAAAATCCTTCAAACGTGATGAAATTAAATCAAATAAATATCAAAACACTCTTATTTCATGCCACCAATTCCAATTCACATTATGTCATTTAGTGATTGTACGAAGCCGTACCAATGCCTATAGTAGCAGATTTACACAAGAATTTGCAAAAAAACAAAGCACTTATTATTTTTTGCACTTCAAAACAACTTCAGAACCATGCCTCAAATTTTTTGAGGCATATTTATTCTTATTCAACACGAACCCAATGGTTCATAACTACTTTTTGAACCACAAGATTTCTCATCTCCCAAACAAGACAAAAATTGCAAAGTTGCAAAGAAACTTTTGCATCAAATTACAAAACTTGACAACTTGTATTCAAACCGACCCCACATGACCCATTACATTGAAAATAGTTTAAATAGACCTTAGTGCACCACATAATACTTGAAACACCCAAAAACCTAACATGTGACCATATTTACAAAAGTTGACTAGGTGCCCCTGAACCACTAAATATAGTTAGAAGGAAATTTTACAAGTAGATTTAATGTAGATTTTCCAATAGACTTGAGGAGTTTTATGAACTGAAAATGTGTCAAGAATAAATATTAAGTTGATTAGTATTATTTAATATTTGGTTAAAAATATTCAAAATATATGTGTAGAGATTGTGTCCTTTGGGAAAGGAAAGATATATATGAGTAGAACATTTAATAACAATTTCAGTAAAAAGGGTGTGAGAAATAAAAGAAAATATCATATATATATACAAAGAGGCATGTAGTGTGAGATGTGGGAAGATTAAATAAAAAGTGGAGTAGAAAAGAGTGTTGGAAGTTTGTGGATTTTTTTATTGGTATGTCTATTAGCAACATGAGTATGAGCATGAGTTGTCACTGATGGAAAAATTGTGTTGTGGCATGAAGATCATGGTGTAGACCATTTTGTATAGCCTAACCATGCATGAAGATGGTAATCCATTGCTTGGTTGCAAGAAGGTTTGATCTGGTGTAGACAGTTGAAGTGGAAAATTGGTTGTGTTGGAACAAGTTTTCAATGTATAGGACATCTGGTATTTTGGTCCGCATTATCATGATTTTATCAAGACTTGTGAAACCACTAAGCCATATGTTGTACTCAAATCTGCAATGATGATTTGGTATTTTGGTATGCATTATATTGCTTAATGAAGACCTTTTGAATTTTCTTCTTCTTGATCTTCCAATTCCTTTACACTTTGTCCTTTCTTCCTTTTCTTCTTCTTATGCCTTCTCCTATCAATCATCCTTGTAGCTTAGAGGTTCCAAAACTCCATCATATCATCATACACTTCTCCTTGTCCTTCATGACCTGCACATACATAGTTCAAAGAAAAATTAGAAACAAATTATTGAGACCTTGAGGTCTCCTCCTTGTCTTCTTGTACTTCAAACTCCTCTTCACCCATGACCAACTTATCCAATCTTGACACCAACTCAATATCATTTACCTCCAAAAAAAATTCACTTGCAACCTCAATGTCCTTGTCTTCTTCTACCTTGATGAGTTCCTCTTCCTCTTGTTTGACTTGTCCATCACCAACTTTACTATCCTATTTTTCTTCAATGGCTGCATATTGTGCTCATAAGTCTTCTTCTTCTTCATCTTTGACTGAATTTTCTGCCCTCTTCTATTTTCTTTGCTTCTTTATAGTCTTCTTTAGATGCCATCTTAACTTCTTTGACATTGGTATATGCCAACTCCTTTGTGCTTTCTCAAGAAGTGTATTTCCTTTGCTAATATTTCCAATTTTTTTCTTAGCTCTTCCATGATTTTCTCAAAATATATTTTTCTTTCCTTCTTTCTTTCCTTCTTTCTCATTTCCCTTTCCCCTCTTTTCTTCTTCCTTTGTGAATCCTCAGCCTGCCAACATCTTCTCAAAAAATCCATCTTCACAAGAAAGTCTCTTCTTGCTTCCACTTCACTTTACCACACCTGGGAAATTAGGTTCCTTCCTCAATTTGCACAATGCAACACACAACCACAACCACAAACACAAACTCTTCCTCTACCCAAAACTTACTGGGCTCTGATACTAATTTGATGCAGTGCTAGGAGGATCACAATTCAACTCAACCAATCATTCAAAGCAATGATACAAAATTCTTTCTCTTAGGAATTATTGGATTAATTTTCAATAACACAACTGAGAAATCATCGAAAATGAAAATCATGAAAAAAAATTGATTCACTTGACAACTTTCATAAGCCAATTCATCTCAAACAATGATTAAGTGCATTCTAGATCATATTGGAAACATTGCCATAGCAGCCCACAATTTAATGCAACGAACTATCACTAATAAATTTCAAAAACAAATAATGAGGAAAAAATATTTGGTGATATTCAAGAAAACATAATTATAGACTTTTCCTCCATTTTTTATGAATATCCAATGGTGGAAAAGAGAGTTATTGCATTTTTCCCAAAACTGCAAACCCTAGGTAGGGTTTCGACCTGCCCTCACAAAAATGGTCATAACTTATTCAAATATTAATGAAATTTGATGAGACTTGAAGCAAATGAAATTAGATTCACATGTAAAACAAATAATATTAGTTTTAGATGCAAAATATAGACTGTACAATCCATACCATTACATTTTTCAAACTGCAAATTCTGCACAATATTGTTAGAATTGGGCAGTCTCACCAAAATAGTCATATCTCCCACAAAACTCAATAAAATTCAATGAGACAAAAATAATTGTAAACTAGAAACAAATATATTTCCATCCATATATTATACTCCATCATATGAGTCCATACCAGGCCGTACAATGCACAACTTCAGCCTGAAAACAATGTAAGAATTAAAAAATGCACATAAAATTTGAGGTTTCCATTCATCAAACTTCAAAATAATGTCTCCAACCCCCAATTCGAGTTTTGGAGGGTGTCTTTATACATTTCCAACCAAAACCAACTATTTTCAACCACCTTTTGATTAGTTTGTTGACAAAACACCTTAATGACACTTCATCTACCTAATTTTGCACTTTTGACAATTTTTACAATATGAAACAAATTTAAACATTATTTGACAAATGACTTAAAATGTGACTTCCTAAGACTCAAAAACCTCAAAAATGGTTTGATAAACCTTATTACAAGACCCAATACACAAAATATAGAAAATATTTACAAATGGCCTCATGGAGGCAAGAAATCAAATAGGTGCTCCTGCACCATTTATAGAGAGGTGTGTGTTGATACATTTTTATGATGAAGAAGAACAGATAGAATAGAGGGGTGGATCACTACCAAAATGAAATATTACAAATGCATCTACAACATGCTGGAATACAGTTCCACTGAAGCTCAATATACAGAGTCAACACACTTCATATCACTTTGCTTTATTTGATATGGAGAATTTAAATTTTTTGCTTGATTCATTTAAGGAGTACTCTAGTGGGCTGAAAGAAAAATTGGAAAAAGAGATAGACAAAAAGGTGAATGATAAGAGGTTAATGGAAATAATAGAAAGGTGTGCCACCACACACACTAAATTTGAAGATAATCTCAAGGATGTACAATATTGTGTTGTGGAAGAAAAAATATTGTTTTAAATTTTTATGAAGTGGCCCAACTCCACCAGAATCATAGAGGATGAGATGGAATCCATTGAGTGTTAAATTGATAAGGTATCCATTGCCTATGATCCCTCACAATACATTGATGGGAGCACAAGGTATGTGATTGAGAATATGCACAAGCAATTCTTCCAACTACAAGTCCAAAAAGAGAAGATAATTGTGTAGTTTGGTAATCTCAAGGATTTGGTAAATGCCAAATTCATACCTATCTCCAGTGTCCTAATGAGTGTAGACAAAGCTATACAATTGAATCTGGTACCCAACACTTTGGATGATGGTGAAGAACCTCTTATGGAATTCTAGACACTTAGAGTCATATGCTTGGCCTAGCCAAGAAAGGTTGGGAAGAAGAGAAGAAGGATTGGAAAGAACACCTTGAGAAGTTGCAGGTGTCAAATGCCTCTTTTGGTTAATAATATTTCTTTCTTATTATGAATTTTGGTTTCTAAGTCAAATTTCATTGTATATATGTGGATGGTAGAGATAGGGGGAGTTGGTCAAAAAAAATTACTCTCATTCCCACATGTATATATCAGTTAGGGGGAGTATGTATGTGATCCGGTAAAGATTTTGTGAGTGATGTCTAAGGGGGAACAAAGAACATAACTTATGTATGTTCCCTTTTCCCTTGATGTCAAAGGGGGAGAGTAGTTTGGATTTTTGAAGAATAGTTTATGCATGTTGCAATAAATGACAAAGGGGGAGATTGTTGGAAATTTGTAGAGTTTTTCATTGGTATGTCTACTAGCATGTCTACTAGAAACATGAGTATGAGCATGATTTGTCATTGATGTCAATATTATGTTGTGACATGAAGATCATGGTGCAAACCATTTTGTATAGCTTGACCATGCATAAAGATGGTAATCCAGTGCTTAGTTGCAAGAAGGTTTGATCTAGTGCAGATAGTTGAAGTGGAAAATTGGCTAAGTGTCAGAACAAGTTTTCGGTGTATAGGACATCTGGTATGTTGGTCTGCATTGGTCAACCTTGAATAATCTTTCTTTGTAGTTCTAAGGAATTTTTTTTGGATGTTCGAGGAGTCTAAATCCAATTTTTCACATTATTTTACCTTCTAGTGTAGAAGTTATGAATGACATAATATTGGGTCTGCTAGTGATAGTGATTACCAGTACAAGGTGTATGCTTTGGTGAGTCGACACTTCATCGCTGATTGCTATCTAGTCTTTTAGATTTATGAGAATGTTGATGGGTGTCAAGTGCACTTATGTTCTAAGTTTCATGAATTTTGTAGGTTTGTGTGTCCATTTTTGGTTGATCAATTGGTGGATTTTGATGTTAGGTTACTATCGGTGCTTACCTAATATGATATGAGTATTGTGGAGGTTATATAATTGTTGATCTATCATAAAGATGTTAGTATAGATCCACCCCAAACCATCTTATGTATTACAAGTTTGAATAAAGGCGTGTGGTGTGTGGGTTTAGCCGAAAAGTTATATTTTGTACGATACATCTAATTAGGGGGATCTAATTGATGTTTTAGATTGATATGGATATATATGTGAGTTATTTTTTGGTGTTTCATAAAGAGGTGTGTCATGATAAGCATTTTTTATGTGAATTGTGTGAAGGTGATGCAAATGCAGAGCAAAGTAGAGTGTTAGGGAAGAGTGATATGAAGTGTGTTGACTCTATATATTGAGCTTCAGTGGAATTGTATTCCATCATGTTGTAGATGCATTTGTAACAATTCATTTTAGTAGTGAGCTACCCATCTTTTCTATATTTTCTTCTTTCTATGGGTAGTGATTCCACTAGGACAATGATTCCACTTGTAGTGAGGAATTTTGTAATATGTTGTAATTGATTATAATATATTGTGAGCCTATCCTCACTGTGTTTTTTCCCTCTTTAG
Source organism: Sequoia sempervirens (assembly GCA_007258455.2). NCBI lineage: Eukaryota > Viridiplantae > Streptophyta > Pinopsida > Cupressales > Cupressaceae > Sequoia > Sequoia sempervirens. The sequence continues at coordinate 878,406,770 of VDFB02271358.1, forward strand.
GTTTTCCATGTAAAAATATAGTGTTCATACATTATGTGATGTTGATGGTTGATTTCATGCTTCGCTTTCTTACTGCAAATTAAATATGCTATGTGTATTGAATGTTTAAATGTTTAGTGGTTTCAAAGAATATTGATTCACCCCCCTTCTATGTATTTTGGGTGATCAACAAAGAGAAGTGTGTAAAGATAAAGAAATTAATTAAATTAATTAATTAATTTTAACAAGGAGTCACAAGGGTGTGATGAAGGGGTGTGTCTCATGATGAGACAATATATATAAGGGAATTCATTCCATGATATGAAGAGTTTGTGAAAGTTTTATCATTCAAGAGTGAGTGAGGGATAAAAGAGAGAAAGTTTTATCATTCAAAGAAGAAGTGTGAAATGTGAAGATAAATAAGAGGAAGGTGTTTGAGGAATAATATTTTACATCAGAATAACACTTGCAAATTAAAAAATGAGAAGGGGTATGTGTAGGATCATCATGGAAAAAATAGCCCCTTAAGTGGCAAAAAATTTAGAAAAATCAGAGTTAGGCAACTTGACGTAAAAATTTGAATAAGTTATCTATATTATTTCAAAAATATATAAGAATAGAATCTGTAGCAAATTGAATGTAGTTTCTAAACTACTAGGTTTATTTTTAAAATCTATCGTGAAAATTTGAAATTTCAATGCAAGAGTACTTAAATTTTAGGAAAAATAAGTAGGTGGTCTTCACCACCCTAACCACAATAAAATGATAATATTTTTTATAAGATTTTAGACATAAGTAGAGGAATCATGTACATATGTGATGCATATTTTTTTGTAATTTTTTCCTAAGTAAATAATTAATTATGATTTTTTTACAACTTTTAAAAATATAAAAACTTGTGTCGACCACCTTAACTTGGTCAAAACTTCATGAAATTCATTTTATTCTTTTAATCCTATAGTATGTAAAGCATAGAATGTATTCATGTTTTTGGATTCAAAAATGTGATACCATTTGAGAGGCTATAGATGTTTTTGACCAACCTATCAATCAACACTTTGTCGTAATTCAAATAGAAAATGAATAATAATTATTTATTAAATTCAAAGTAAAGCATAATTTATACTGGTGGAAAGCTGAGAATCTCCTTTAAAAACCCTTTTCATTTCATCAATTTTGGGTGAAAAAAAAATCATCAGCCACATACCCTACAAATACCCATCATATTGCCACTTTTTGGCCCATCATGATCCTGCACATACCCGAAGATAAAAGGAAGATCATTAAAGACAGGTTGAAGGAAGATTTGTAAGAAGGATTCATGGAAGATTTGTAAGAAGAGTTTACGGCATAATTATAAGAAGATTATATGTATATGTAAAAGAGATGTATCTACAGATATAATTGAGGAGGAAAATTTAAAGAATATCATTAAATGCTATTTATATAGAAGGTTTATTCTCAAGAAGAAAATATTTTATTGAAGAGGTCAGTACCTCATATTGAAGAGGTTGGTGCCTACATTTTTACAAGTGGCAATTGGTGTCTCCAATGGGTTGTTTCTCACAAATTTAATTTGAGGGGATTGATGTCTCATGTAGGTTGGTGCCTACAAATATTGTAAAATATATTTATATAAAAGCAATATTTTTCCATGGTTTTCTCCCGTAATGGTTTCCACATAAATCTTGGTGTTCTTATGTTCTTAATTGTCAAGATATTGCATGGTTATTATTATTGTTATGGATGATTAATTTAAAATTGAAAAAGTTTGTATTATACTAATTCACCCCCCTCTCAATATAATTGTGTGCTCATAAGCATCTAAACCATGAGCTTACAAAATAATGTCCTCATTTACCTTTTCAATACTAAGTTTCTTCAATATTAAATATTTTATCAATATGTGCAATGCACATTAAATTTAAAATTGGACCCAAGAATGCATAACCCATGTGGTATCCATATTTTTAAGATATACCACAAATAAATATTAATTTTACAGTATAAACATTATGCAAGGTGAACAATACACCTTTTTTAAACATCCCATAATGTAGAGTTTGGTTTCAACACTTTTCAATTTGATTCTAGTAGTTTCAATAATTGTATAAAATTCATAAAGGTTTTTAATGGCCTTATCAGTTTAGGCTATAGTGTTTTTTCATATTTCTATTTCAAATTTTCAAGTTCCAACTATAGTTTTTATTTGACTCATGCTCATATGTGTGACCAATGGATTATTATGGGCCAACTACACTTGATCCATGAGGATTCAAAGTACAATTATGCCACTAAACATCATTCAAATAAGATCAATCAATGAAAACTAGACTAAGAATCCAATAAAACTTAACATATTAAACTATGAAAGTTTTAAAAACACCTATTCTAATCCATTGAAACTTATCCTATTGGGGGAGTGGTGTCACATTGATGTGGAATGGAAACCCTTTCCCAATCCCATGGAAAATGATCTTGTTTTGATAAATTCTATTAAAGAGAATCAAAGAAACAGATGAAATATGTGTGATAAAACATGATTAAATTCTAAATTAACATGATGAATGCTAAGATGATCGATATGGGTATATGCAAATCTATTCTAAATGGAGTTTGAGCTAAAAATATTAAAACCATAATTACAAGATATGTTAAATGTATGCATCTATGTTATCATGGAAACCATTAATGGAAGCTAATCTAATATGCAAGTATATTAAGCTAAAAGGATGCTAAATAAGTGTTAAATGTGAGTGCAAGTGAAAGTGATTTTAGCAGCATAAGTTTTCTCTTAAAAGATGGATCCATTTGTATCCAAATAGTGGTCTATTTATAGGAGGAAAAATGAGAAATGAAGGGTTAAGATGATGTAAGAAAGGTGGTTGAAACCCTTCCTAAAACACAAAATGACCCAACACAAAATAGGAAACCTACCCTTAAACATAGAACTCTCAGCTTGTCTCAAATCCTCATCAAAAGGCTTCTAGCCCTCAAACCATAATAGTTGGACTTATCTTTTGGAGAAGGTCATACAAAGGCCTGAAAAAAACCTTCAAAGGCTCACAAAAAAATACCACACAACATCCCAATAGGTTCTACAAGTTTCCCTTGACACAAACTAGTAAACTAATAGGCTGCCCTGCCTTAGGGCTACTCAATTAACCCACTTTTTTCAAAGGAGGTCCCTCCTAAATACTTGGTTCTAACCCAAACTCATTTGATAGAGTTAAGTTGTGTTACAAAACACCAAAATCTACAATCCTTTGTCCATGCCATGACTGCTATAGTGTTGTATTGCAAAACCCTCAATTTGCATGCAACCCATAAGGGTTTATTGAAACTCACAACTATAGGACTTTTCCAACTAAACCAATGCATCCAAAAAATTTCTTATAATCTACACAAACTCAAAAAAACCATCACAAGACCATTTCTATCAATATTTTGTCAAAACCCTACTTTGGTTCCTCATTTTCACAGGGAAAATACATTTGCCAACCCTAGGGATTCACCCCACATCAAAATCTCAATTCTATAGAATACCAAACCATTTAGACATCTAATCTACCATTAGATGCATCATCCCACTAAGGCATAGGTTTATACAGTAGGTGGGATGACTAATTTATCATTTTATCTTCAAAACATGGCCCTCACTAGATTTCAATAGGTAGTTACAGAAAATGTAAGAGATCTTCCTCTAAAATTAATGCTAGACTCTCAAAATGATTTCAAATGAAATTTAAAACATAATTCAACAGATTACCATGAGTTTTTGTTGGTGTAATTAATTATTTAATTACACTTTGCATAAGTTTACTTAGGTAATTATTTAATTCCTAAGTTTTAGGTTTTCTTTATCTTATGAGCTATCTTGTTGCTCAAGATAAGATTAGGTTTACATCTTTGCTTTTTAAAGCAAATTATCTTTGTAATTAATTGGTCTTTTGAATATCAAATTGCATCCATCTTTCTTATTGGTGACAACTCGATATTTGTTAGAATAGCCAAGATCTGATTGCAAACCAGAAAATACCTTCCATGAAGAGAAAACGAAAAAGCAGATTTGCATAAAAACATGCAATTTGATATATTCGAAAAAGACCAATTAATTAAAAGATAATTTTCTTTATAAAAGCAAAGATGCAAACCTAATCTTATCTTGAGCAACAAGATATGGCTCGATAAGATAATTAAGGGGTTCTTGCATCCATCTTCGTATTGGTGACAACTCGCATGAGTTTGTCTGGTTTCCTGTGTCTCCTTTTAGCTTCTTTCTTGCTTAGTGGATACATCTTTGGTTTGCTTTGGTTCACACTTCACATTGGGATTTTATGTTTCTTGATCCTCATTGGTTCAGATTCTTCTCGGTTTGAGGGCCATGTTTTTTGGTTATTGTTAGTCTATTTTGGTACTCCTTCCCATGGAAGAGTTTCATCACGCTTGGCATCGGGAGATACAGTTTCAGATTATGTCATCATCTCATCTCCTGTTGCTTCCAATTCCAGGGTTGTTCCAGTTGTGAGTTTTTGGTGTTTTGTGGCCGTCTGTTGTCACATTATCATGATTCCGCTTTGGTTTAGTTGTAGACAGGTATCTTTCCTTGCTTGTCCAGAATTCCAATTCTCTTGCAGTCATCTCATTGTAGGGGTTTTGTCCCACTGGGTTTCCTTCTCTACTCCATTATTGCATTTGTACTTGGGTACTTGATCAGGCCTTGTTGTCGGGACCCATTCATGCTTTCTTGCATTCATCTTAGTTTTAAGGTGCATGCTTTTTTGCTTCTCCCTAAGTTGCACTTATGGGGGGTGTTGGTGTAATTAATATTTAATTACACTTTGCATAAGTTTACTTAGGTAATTATTTAATTCCTAAGTTTTAGGATTTCATCTTTATCTTATCAAGCTATCTTGTTGCTCAAGATAAGATTAGGTTTGCATCTTTGCTTTTATAAAGCAAATCATATCTTGTAATTTATTGAATTCTCGAATATTATGTTGCACATCTTTCTTGCAACCTCTCGTTTTTGATTTTCTCTTATGTGGAAGGTTATTTCGGTTTTGCAAATCTGATCATGGGTTTCTAACAGTTTCAAAGCATAACAAAGTCTGTACGGGCCATACAAAACTTGCAAAGTTCATAAATATAGAGTAAACACATAAATAGCATTGTATTCTTATTGGGAATCTTTAATACTTTCTTCAACAACCTGTCTTTGAGACTTTGAGAGGATTTTATACACTTTCAAATTAAAAAAAAACCTTCCCAACATCTATAACTACCCTTTGAAATTCTAGACTCTTGATACTCCTAACCAGTTGCCATTTTTGATAATTTGCTGCTTAACAACATTTACAATTTTTTGCAACTTTTCCATCTTGACACCTATCACTCCTAAATCACCCAGTTACATTGAAAATGGTCTTTTTAGACCTTATTTAACAAAAAATACTTCAAACACCCCTAAACTACCCTTGACTCTTCCTATCAACCTTCAAGAGATCACTTTTTGTCAATAAGGTGTAGGTGCTCCTACACCATACACCCCCACAGGAAAAAAACTCATGCCACATGAGTTGCATCTGATTCCAATTTCTCCAAGCTTCATAAATGTTCCCCTGGTCTGCAAATCCTCTCCATTGGTTCATACACACTAAACTTGTAATCTGCCCTACACCTTTAACATTCTTGACTATGTTTACACATGTATTTGTCTTTATCTTTGCCTTCTGACTTTCCATTTGTCTTCCAAAATCTGATTACTTTCTTTGACCTGCAATTGCAAAAAAACAATTGTTAACAATTTCATGAATTGTCTTCATATTTTTCTCATCCTCATGCTTGCTTCTTCCTTTAACCTCTTGTCCATTTTTTTTTCCACAACTGTCATCAGACTTTCTATCTTATCAACATCTTGAACCCATGTACTATCATCATATCTCACTGCTCTCTTTGTACCATCAAATACCTCTTGTCCTCTTACCTTACTTTCAGTAAAAGGGCATACAATGGATCCTACCAAGACATTCTCATTCAAATTCACTGTCAAATTCTTCCTTGCTACTGTATCAACCTTCAAACCTACACTGACTTTTACACCTACTATCAAAAAAATTTCAGACCTTAAACTAACTATGGCACTCACATTTATGTCTTCCTTCACTTCTTTTACCAATTATTTTTTTCCACACATTATCACTTTGGCCTTACCTTTCTTGTATGTGTCATACTGTTGAGGCCTACCTAGGAGTAAATGACAACAATCCATAGGAAGAATATCACAAACTACCTAATATTTATTACCTCCAATTTGAAATTCTACCACAACTTGTTCATTGACCAACAAAGAGTGCCCATCACTCAACCAAGACACTTTATATGGCAACTGACGAGGAACTTTTTGCAAATTCGACTTACTCACCATCTCACTTGACACCATATTTTTAGTAGATCCAAAATCAATTACAATCTTGCATACCTTGTTTTTGCACTTACATGTAGTCTTGAAAAGGCTCTTTCTTTGCAATGGTTCTACCTCTTTTGCTGCCTTCAATACTATCTTTCTCATCATCAACATTTCCCTTGTCTTAGGAGTAGTTCTTAAAGTTGCAGAATGATTGCTTTCACACTCCTCTTCTTGAATGATTTATGCCCTCCTATCAATCCTCCTTTCTCTAGTTGATGAGCTACCAACCCTTTCAAGACACATCCAATATGGATGACCATATTCATTACAAGTATAGCATCTCCCTGCAAAATCATTAATGTTTCTACCACCACTAAAGCTTCCTCTACCTCTAAAACCTCCTCTAGCATCAACACCTTGCTCCTTACATCTATTTGCTCCTTCTTGTTCTTCACTTGACTTTTTTGGTGTAGGGATCTTTCCTCTCCCTCTTCCATAGTACCTCTTCCTCTCACTGATTTCTCCTACCCTCTTTTAAGCTTTTCCTCCACCTTGATTGCTAATTGAAAACATTCCTCAGCAGACTTTAGGTTAGCAACAAGTTCATCTTGTATATTAAATCTCAAACCACCTAGGTATCTATCCACCTTTTCAGCCTCATCCTCATCCATTCTTGAGCTTATACTTAATTTTTAAGATTCATCAGTATAAGACTTGACATCTAGATCCTTTTGTTTCAAACCTTGCAACTTCTTATACAATTGAACTTCATAATACTTTAGAAGAAACTTACCTTTCAGTTTTTGCACCATCTTGTCCCATGAAGTAATCCTTCATTTTCCTTTTTTTCTCCTCTCTGATTGTTCATAGTCCCACCATAGAAGAGCATGACCTTTGAGTTTTGTTTTTCCCACCTTCACCATATATTCTTCTAAAATATCTTCACTCTCAAAATGGTTATCCATATCAACTATCCAATCAAGCAATTCCTCTTCATTTAAATTACCACCATACATAGGAAGATCAACTTTTACCTTCATTGAATCACCTTTCACTAATTTGAGCATCTTCACCATCCTCTAATCATCAGGGTCTAGTTCTTCATCAACATCCTCATATTCTTCATCGTCTTCTTTTGTTTCACTTTCCTCATTCTTATCTCTCCTTTTCTTTGTCTCCAAGGCAGCAAGTCATGCCAACATTACATTATGTGACTCCAAAAGCTTAGCATGCTTCTCTTTCAGATCCTGCAACTCTCTAGCTGCACCAACACCCTTTGGAGGCATCCTCACCAATTTGTCTTTTCACCTTCCAATCACTTTTCTTCAAACCTGCAAAATGCAATTCAAATCACCAATGAAAGATCTTTTCCCTAAGCTTTGATACCACCTAATGTAAGCAAGGTGGTTGAAAACCTTCCTACAACACAAAATGACCCAACACAAACTAGGAAACCTGCCCTTAAACACAAAACTCTCAACTTGTCTCAAATCCTCACCAAAAGGCTTTTAGCCCTCAAACCACAACAGCTAGAATTATCTTTTGGAGAAGGCCATACAAAGGCCTAAAAAACACGTTAAAAGGATCACAACATAATCCAACACAACATCCCAATAGGTTCCACAAGTTTCCCTTAACAAAAAGTAGTAAACCAATAGGCTACCCTGCCTTAGGGCTACTCAGTTAGCCCACTTTTTCAAAGGAGGTCCCTCCTCAACACTTGGTTCTCACCCAAACTCATTTGAAAGAGTTAAGTTGTGTTAAAAAACACCAAAATCTACAATCCTTTGTCCACGCCATGTATGCTATAGTGCTATATTGCAAAACCCTCAATTTGCATGCAACCCACAAGGGTTTATTGAAACTCGCAACTGTGAGACTTTCCCAACTGAACCAATGCATCCAACACTTTTATTATAATATACACAAACTCAAAAACCATCACAAGACCATTTATATCAATATTTTTTCAAAACCCTACTTTGGTTCCTCATTTTCATAAGGAAAATACATTTGCCAACCCTAGGGCTTCACCCCACATCAAATATATCAACTCCACAGCCTACCAAACCATTTAGACATCTAATCTATCATTATATGTGTCATCCCACTAAGGCACATGTTTATACAGTAGGTGGGATGACTAATTTTTCATTTTGTCTTCAAAACAGGGCCCTCACTGGATTTCAACAGGCAGATATAGAAAATGTAAGAGGTCTTCCTCTAAAATTAATCCTAGACTCAAAATGATTTCAAATCAAAGTTAAAACATAATTCAACAGATTACCATGAGTTTCAAAGCATAACAAATTTTGTACAAGTCGTATAGAACTTGAAAAGTTCAGAAATATAGAGTAAACATAGAAATAACGTTGTATTCTTATTGGGAATCTTTAATACTTTCTTCAACAACCTTTCTTTGAGCCTTTGAGAGGATTTTATACACTTTGAAATATAAAAACAACCTTCCCAATGTCTATAACTACCCTTTGAAATTCTAGACTCTTGATTTTCCTAAAAAGTTGCAATTTTTGATAATTTGTTGCTTAACATTTACAATTTTGTGCAACTTTTACATCTTGACACCTATCACTCCTAAATCACCCAATTACATTGAAAATGGTCTTTTTAGACCTTATTTAACAAAAAATACTTCAAACACCCCTAAACTACCCTTAACTATTCCTATCAACCTTCAAGAGATAAATTTTTCATCAATAAGGTGTAGGTGCTCATGCACCATAAGATTAAAAAGGTTAATCAATGGTCAAAATTGGAGGAAAGATGAAACAGGGATCATGGATTCTCATCAATGGATGAGAATCAATGATCACATGGATCAAGAGAAGAATCAAGGGTTCATATTCTTCCAAACAAACACACTTTCAAAACTTGTACAAGAAGTCATGTAAGTTAACTTGCACAAGAAGTCTTGTAAATTTGTTATGAGGAAGAATATTCCTTTTTTCAAATGAGTGAGGAGAGAGAATATTATTTTGAATATTCTCATGGGTGAGGGGAAATTAGATATTTAGCAAATTAAAACAATTTTTTTTTTTGATACGTAAGAGTTTGATATTTTTATTAATATTAAAATGAGTCATACAAAACGTATGCTAAATTAGGAAGAACCTTCACCAAACCAATCACCAAAAATACTGACAAGAAACCACTACAACTAGACTGAAAGGGACACTAGAATCGACCAAATTTGGCTTAAACTAAGCCATAACCCTTAACCCCATAAACTAAACTTCCAGTCGAATAGCATAATTTACCAAAACAAAAGAAAGTTGAGCCTTAAAGAAACCCATTCAATTTAGCAAAGGTATCAAAATCAACCACCCAATCCAAGCCATCCTCCACCACTAGCCCTATCTTCCTTTTAAGAAACTTCACCACCATAGCTAAAATCATCTAATGCCTCATAAGCTCAACCCCTTTCAAATCCAAAAGAAAAGGGAAAACTTTCATTGCCTCGTCCATTTTCCAAAGTAGCTCCAATTCAGTTGGTCATGGGATCCCTTTGCCAATGATTTTCACCTTTAATGTCTCCTCTAAACCGCCCACCAAATCCTCTTGAAATAGTCGCACAAGAAATTCCTTAGCCTCCACCTTGGGAACGTCAACATCCAACAACAAGGCCAAGAAGCATGAGTAGATATAGGCATTATCCCTCGTATACTCCTTCCTCTCTAAATGACCTTTCCCTAATAGCATTTTTACCGCTACCAAAACCAGAGGATCTTTATCAAGTAAAATATGCTTAAGTTGTTGGTTGGTAATTTATCTAAAAGTAGCTTGTCTCTCTGTCGCCACCAAAGAAATGGGTTTGTCTACAACAAATGATTCCAACCCCTCCACAGAAATAGAAATTATAAACTTCGAGCAACCATACTTTTCCATCTTCAAAGCCTCTAGAAGCCGAGCACCATCAACCAAATTTCCATCAACGAAATCACCACCTAGACACTACAAACCACACTCTACCAACCCACCGCCAACTGCACCCATAAATATTACCCATGACAACAAATCCAAACACCATCACATGAGCGAGGAATTATTATGATGCAAGGAAATTTCATGTCCTTGCATGATCATCTATCCTCTGCCATCATCCTTTAACTCAAGGCCAACCTTGAAATGATAGAAAATCGCCAACTAACATCAATGCATGTACTCGTTGCATACAAATTACACCAAAATGAATGCCACTTGTTTCTTCCACTCACTCTACCCACGTAGGAGCCAGGTCATACCCCTACAATATCCCTCTTCCCACATGGAGGGTCGCGCACCCAACCATCCAAAATTAAACCAAAGTTTTAATGTGCAAAAGGGGAAGAAATATTCCATGGTAATATTCCTTTTGGAGGAATGTGCAAAGGAGGAATATTCCCTTACAAGTGGGAAAATTAGTAATTGGATAATTAAACAATGTTAATTATGCAATTTTAGAAGAATTACATGATATTCAATAAATAAATGATATAATGAAAAGGGGAGATATGATATGGCATTTAATTAAATAACTTAGGGTTATTTAATTAAATAAGAGGACTTTACGGATTAAATGATTTGATTTATTCAATTTAATAGGACAAAATGGTAGTGCAAGAGGGGGGTGAATTATTCCTAATAGGTCAATTAGATTAATAGATGAAAATGACATAATTAATTAAATAGCAATGCAAATTTAATCAATTAAGTGAAAATAGGATGGGTTTCAAGATGAAATCATGTTAGTATACCTAATTTGAGTGCATTATATCATTCAAGATATTTTTAAGTGTCCACATTTTTCCCCTCTTTGAAGCGAGGTACCTGTTACATCAGTTCAAAAATTGATGCCTTTTAGATTAAAACTGTCGCTTAAATCAAAAAATAAAAAATAAAAATATCTGATTTTTGGATTTCCCACTGTTGCCCCAGTGGATGGAATAAGTTGGTTCCCTGCCCCCTCGAGAGATTGGGCATAAATTTTGAATTTTGGGTTGATTTCTCGACAAAGATAAAATATAGGCTCGAGTGCCCAAACAGGTCCTGAAATGCCAAAAATAGCCTCAGAAGTGCAAAAAATGGCTCAAAATAATTTGCACAAGGTGGAAATAGGTAAACTAGGTCAAAACCCTAGCTTTGGCTCAAATTAGGAAAAAAAACCCCTAAGTTTTAGGCTTAAATAGGTGAGAAGGGTGACATTTCCAATTCATTTGTGCATTTAGCCCTTAGAGATATTTGCGGTTTTAGCTTTGATACCTCAACAAAATGACTCATTGTGCACTCCCTCTTCATCTTTCAAATCGAGTTCAAGAGTACTAGCGACATGCAGATGCAGGACCCCAGGTATGTGATTCGAAACTTGTCTCAATTTTCACTTTTAGGTGCATTTAATAAGGGGTAAAAGTTAGGTCTTTCGGCGTGTCACTATATAGCAATGATTTTGAAGCATCGGAAGCGTCACTATTGATTTATAGTGACGCACCCTTTGTTTAGCTGTACACCCCAATTTTTTGGTTCAGCAACGCATTTGATTAGTGGGTCATGGGGGTAATATAGTGGTGCATGGGATTTTTTAGTTCAACATCACCCAAAAGTGATGGGCGACATACCTTTCAAATAGCAACACACCCCAATATTTAGATATAGTGATGCACTATAATGTCGATTCACTATTGAGCATAGTGACACACATCGCCAAAATGGTAACACACCCTTGAAAGAACAATGCTATTGATTTAAATGATGCTTTTGATTTTTGGGATGCAAAGTCCCAAAGTTTGATCATTTTTTTTTTAATTTTTAGCAAATTGATGTCTATGTGATGTGTGCAGGAGGATCCTCCACTGTTGATGTCATGAGAGCATCGATACAATGTTTTGGCTATAGTTAGAGACTGCGATGATGATGATGTGGAGCAGCTAGGGAGACTAGGGTTAGGCTTCATCACTTTCTTTCTTGAGATCCAAACCCATTTAGCAATGATGATGACACTAGTTGAGAGGTGGCACAATGAGACCTCTTCATTTCACTTTCCCACTAGGGAGGCAACCATCACACTGGAGGATATGTGGCACATTTTGTGATTGAATATCCATGGAGAGAATGTTATTTATGACAAAAATGTCGATAGAGATGCATGCCTCTCTCTTCTACACAAATGATAGATTGTTTTGATCATCTCCCAAATTGATCTTGATTTTTACCATGGTCAAGTGGATACATTCAAATTGTTCATTATAGCCTTGATTTGTGGCATCATTGCTCTAGATCGATGGGGTAGAGGTTTTAGTCCTATATGGGGTTTGGCATGGGAGGGTATGATCCGAAGGGACATTATGTATGCCTAGGGTTCATTTCTCCTTGCATCATTGTACCATGATATGCATGAGGCCATCTACCAAGAGGGGAGGAGCATCAGAGCAGGTGTGACTTTGCTTCATATATGGGCATACGAGCATATTGCAGTGTTGAGGCCCTTGGTGGTTCTTGCATATATCCATGAGGATGAGCTTGTCATTTTTTGATACAAGGTGTTGATGACATTACAACACATGGGCCTCACAAGTTTTCCATATTGGCATCATGTCATTGATGACATGGTGGTGTTCATATGGAGGCCATGGCTACAACATCTAGCATGGTACAAGGATCAAAAATAGTTAGATTTTGATTGAAAAACCTGGTACATGTAGGGCAGAGAGCACATGATCATTGAGCGATACCTCCAAGACCATGTTCCTTGGCAGTTTGGGGAGGTGCAGGATGTGTTAGCTAATGACTACACTGCCATTTTTTCCAGAGCTCAAAGAGAGGGACAATGGGGATCCCCCATTGATCCCATTGTGGCAATCAATGATTTTACATAGCTCATCCCACATCCATGGGCATATGATTAGGGCCTTCTAGATGCAAAGACTACCCCAGTGCATGATGTGTGGTTCATTCCACCTAACCATCTAATGGATCTAGTAAGGTCATACCCCAAAGATAGAGGCATAGGTAGAGGAAAAGGCCAGGGTTTAGATGGTAGCCAAGATAGAGGTAGGGATGGGGATCAAGACTGGGGACAGGATCAAGCATAGGTGCCAAGTGATGGGCACCAGGAGCAACAACAGGATCAGGGTCATTAGGACCCAAGGAATCAACCAGGGCAACATGATGGATAGGTTCTAGGGGCACCACTGCCTCCTCCACCTATACATCTAGATGCCTAATTACAGGCATAGATATGGGCCATTACAACTGAGAGATATTGGCTATAGGTAGAGTGAGATTGGTTGTAGCAATAGCTTCATGCCATGACTAAACAATGAGATCATGAGTTCCAATTGCAGTAGCAATTGGACATACAACTAGCCTAGGAGATTGGGTGGAGACAACACTTGGAGGCAATGATAGCTGCTTCACAAGGACAGACAGTTTTAGACTGACTGTATAGAGAGGCAGTTATCGAGGCAACATATTACTGCATGCACTATCATCGTGATGTTCCCTGGGCAATGAGACAACCCAATTTTTCATAGTGGAGTGGAGCACCACCTAGAGTTGAGGAACCATCAGTTAGGGGTGAGTCAAGCAGCCACCAAAGCTAGCTTGCTTATGTAGACACTTTTTGATTGTTTTCCTGATTATTTATACAGATACACATTCATGGGCTCCTTTTTGATAGCCTCATGGATATTGTATTTTTTATTGATATACATACACTGATTCAAATATTGTATTGTGATAGTCACCATTTTTTGATATATATATATATATGAGATGATTCAAATCTGATATGTGATGTTCTCTTTATTTCATTCTTTATGAATGTATGGATGCATATGATGTGATATTATGTGATATGATTTGATATGATTCTTTTATTTATGCTTATGCGATATGTGATGATGATCTATGATGTGATGTATATGAGATGCAATGATATGGGATTGATGCAATGTAATTCAATGGATATGCTATATTCTTTTTCAGTATCTTTTTATGGTATATTATCGGATGGATGTTTATGATATGATATGCAGGATATAGATGATATGGATGCATTTCTTTTTGCGTAATTTTCTGTGAGATTATGATGTATTCATGTGAATGTATGTATGGATATGGATGCAAATGTTAATGCTCATGATATGATAATGCAAGATGTATGCTAATGATTTATGGTTGTAGGATGGATGCATGTTGATTTTTTTTACTGTCATGATAATAGGTTAGCATGGAAAGAAGATAAAAGAAACAATATGGTGATTGACCATTGATTTTGAAGATTGATAAAAAAATTCCAACAAGTCTATAATCCACCAAGACTTTATTAGAGATGGTGATGAGAGATGGATAAATGATTTTTCTCAATCTTGGGATCAAGATTTTCCATTATTCCTTACGTTTGATATAACACATAGACACAATGCATCAAGGTATTGATAACCAAGATGGTGTTGTATCTAGCGTAATGGACTTTGACTCTACAAATAAATAAGATATTTCTTGTTCACACCTTGACATATGGAAACCTCGTCGGAATGTATTTTAGTAGTTCAGAATATCTTGGACCAAAGCATACACAATAGTCAACAATCTACTCTAAATTACTTCCCTACACAGAACTAAGCAAGTATGCACCAATATTATTTTACAACAATACCCACAAGCACAAAAAATGAAAGATAATGATCGATTCCCCCATTCCTTTCTCTCTAACTCATTTTGGTAGACATCATCGATAGGTCCTCATAATGGGTCAATAAGATAAATCAGAAGAAAAGATCAAAGACAAACAGTTAGTGCTATCAATATCTCTTGCCAGTTTAGTTTAGCTAAGTTGATGTCTGATGTTGACATCCATCATAGGAATGATGCATCCTAGGACATGTTATCAAATGGTTTGATTAGGATGAGGTTTTTGATAAGCCATTGATACAAAATTCACTAACTCATTTACCTATGATCTAGACTTTAGATTTTGATACCTTAGGTTCTCACTTTATGACTTGTGATACTTTTTTTCTACTTGTTTTTTCCAAAGGTTGAAGATGACGATTGATTTATCATGGATGAAGTTTTATTGCAGGTGAAATTGAGATGGGATGGGTGGTTTTGGAGTTTTTTGGAATATTTTAATGTTTTTGGTATTTTGAAAATATTTTGAGGTTGTTTTTTTGTCTTTTAAAAGTTTATATGAATTTTTTGGTCTTTTTTATTATTTGAGGTTGTTTAGGGTTTTATTCTAAGATATTCCATTTTTTAGGATTTTTCTAAGTTTTCCAATTTTTGGGGGTTTCTCTGATATTTGAATGTTTTTGGATTTTTTGATATTTGAATGTTTAGGGTTTTTTTGATATTTGGATGTTTAAGGGTTTTCCAAGTTTCGACCAAGAACCTAACCTAAAAAACCTATCCTAGGGGCCTCAGGAGCTTATCAAAGATGAGCCTTGCTTATGTTATACATGCAAAGACCACATAGTTTGACCGACTCAACTTATTTGAAGATGAAGATGAACAGTTAATGGATTTCTAGTTTATTATGACAAAATCCTAAAGGACTGACCTAGGGTGTCTCAAGGGAACATCAATGATAGCCTTGCCTACGTTCAAACTCAAAGACCCATAGTTTGACATGGTTTTTTTTTTAGATTTTCAATATTTGACCTTTTTAAGGATTTTGATTTTTTTGGATTTTTTGATGAACATTTTCTGAATGTTTTTGGTGTTTTCTATGAGATTTCAATTAACCTTAAGATATACAAGAACCTGATCCAATCCCGAATAAATTTCCCCTAGTGTGATGCAATATATTACCTTGATATAGGAAGGACAAGCTGACCTTTGGAATATGCCAAGTAGTTCTAAAGGGGATATGGTACTTCACAATATCAAGCCATGATGCAAATACGGATGGGTGATTGAATAAATAGGATGAATGAAGAGATAGATGGATGTGATGCCAAGAATGATAAGATAAAGAGACAAAGGTAGATGGAGGTGTTTTATTTATGCAACACACCTATTTTCTAGGTTTTCACCAAGGTACTTGCCCAAAGTGCCACCAAAGTGGTTTTCACTAGAGGATGATTTTTTTTCTTTACTTTTTCAATCCTTTTTCTTTTTTGTTGGATTTTTTATTTTTTTACATTTTTGTATTTTTAGATTTACACCCTTCAAGCCTAGGCATGTAAAAAATTTTAATATGAAAACTATTGGTTGGTTCCTACAAGGGTTCACCTTCAGGCATTGACAATTGATATGCTCTTGATCCATAGCTTGTTGTGATGACAAAGGGACCTAGCTGGTTAGGATCAAACTTTCCTTTACTGTCCTAATCTAGAAGATTTTTTTTATCCTATTTTAAGACAAGATCCCCTACTTGGAAAGACCAAAACTTGATCTTCTTGTTATAGCTCTGTTTCAATTGGTTTTTATATACTTGCAAGTGATTAAGGGCGTCAAGGTGACGCTCATCCAAGAATTCTAGTTCATTTAGCTGAGATATTTGTATTCTTCATCAGTGATTAGATTCTACAGTGAGACTCGCAGTGATGGAAGCTTGACCTCAATAGGAAAGATGGATTCTGACCCCTAGACCAAGGAGAATGGAGTTGCACTTGTAGGCATGCAAATACTAGTTTGATAGGCCCAAAGGGTAGGATTTAACTACAAATTCTAGTCATGACTAGCTTCATTGACCATTTTCTTTAGGACCTTTAGAATGGTCTTGTTTGTAGCCTCAACTTGACCATTTCCTTGGAGGTAATACGAGGTAGAGAATCGGTGATGGATGTTGAATTTTTGACATAGCTCCTTCACATCCTGATTCGTGAAGGGTTTTTCGTTGTCTAAGATAAGGGCTTGTGGAACACCATAACAGTAGATAAGATAATTCAGGATGAACTTAGCAATTTGTTTCCTCATTATGTAGCTCATAAGAATGGCTTCAACCCACTTGGTAAAATACTCAATGGCTATTATATTGAACTTGTGGCCATTAGACGAGGTTGGAGTAATTTTCCTTGTGTGGTCAATCCCCCACTATGAGAAAGGCCAAGGTGTGATCATTAGTTGCAACTCCTAAGTGATAGAATGAATAAGATCTCCATGTTGTTGACACTAGACACACTTTTGCACATACTAATGGGCTTCTCTTTCCATGGTTGGCTAGTAGTACCCCATCCTCAATAGTTTCTTAGCTAACGTCATACCACTAGAATGGGAACCAAATATTCCATCATGTACCTCTATTAAAGCAATCAAGGATTTCTCTTGGTTGAGACATCATAGTAATGTCCCCTCGATGCTTCAACGGTAAAGGGTATCACCTAGGATCATGAATCAGGATGCCTTTTTAACAAAGGCCTTCTTAAGGTTGGAGGTGATATTAGATGGGAGGGTTCCTCTACTTAGGTAGGTGAATATGTCATGATACCATGGGGATCCAAGACCACCAACAATGACACATGCAAATTTAGATTTAGGAATTTTTAAATTTGGTACGAGAAGTTGTTCTACCAAAAATTCACATTGAAGGACATTGTGTGGCAAACAATGATTCAATTGTTTCCATAGCATCTATTGCTAAGTTGTTCATGTGAGGAATCTACTCAAAAGTTATATCAATGAAAAGGTCCTTGATATTTTCTACCATCTTCTTATAAGGAGTAAGCTTATCATCCTTAGTTTGGTAGTCATCATTGACTTGGTTGATAACCAGTTGTGAGTCTTCATAGACTTTCAACTCTTGTATTTTCCATTGAACTACTATCCTTAGACCTATGATTGGGGCTTCGTACTCCACAATGTTGTTAGTACACATAAATGATAGCTTGTATGACTTTGGAATGCAATCACCTTGAGGGGTGATAAAGAGAATACCTACCCCTGATCCATGCTAGGTAAATGATCCATCAAAGTACATCTTCCACTGATTTTTTGTATTGATAAGGAACACTGATTCATCAAGAATACATATATCAAAGGATTTTATGCATAGATAGGTACATTTTCTAGTTGGTCTATGATCACTTTTCCTTTGATTTCCTTGCGCTCAACGTACTCTATGTAAAATTTGGTCAAGATCATTACCCATTTGGCTATTCACCCAGTAAGAGTTGCTTTGGATATCAGATATTTCAATGGGTCAATCTTTGCAATAAGCTTGATTTGATGTGATAGCATGTAATTTCTGAAATTTTTTGAAGCAAAAACTGCTACTAAGCATGCTTTCTCAATGGATGAATAGTTCATTTCATAGCCCACCAAGGTCTTGTTGATGTAATAAATGGCTCTTTTATTTTTTGGTTTGATCATGTTGTGCTAGAAGAGCACCTAGTGCTACCAATGTTGCTGAGATATACAAGATCAATGGTTTGTTCGCTATTGGTGGCATGAGCACTAGAGATATCAATATATAGTCCTTGATTTGTTGGAAAGCTTTTTCATACTTCTCATCCCACTTGTAAGTTATTCCTTTATGGAGAAGGTGTGAGAAAGGGTGGATTTTGTCTGATAGTTGTGTTATGAACCTTCTGATGGACTACAACCTTCTTGTAACCCTCTCATCTACTTCATCATTTGTGGTGGTTCCATGTCTAGGATGGCTTTTACTTTTGTTGGATCAATTTATACCCATTTGCAATTTGATATAGCCAAGAAGCTTCCCTGATGTAACCCCAAAGACACATTTTTTTGGGTTTAGCCACACCTTATACTCTTCAAGTCTACCAAATATGGGTCCTAAGACTTCTTCATGCTCATTTCTTTTCTTTGAATTTTCCAAGATATCATCCTCATAGTATTTGACTGTTTTATCGATCATGCCATGAAAGATGAAGGTCATTGCTCTTTGATAGGTTGCTCCTGCATTCTTTAGCCCAAATGGCATCGCATTCCCCATGGACAAGTGAATGTAGTTTTGTGTTGATCCTCCTTGGTGATCATGATTTGATTATATCCTAAAAAACCATCCATAAGTGATAGCATTTCATGCCCAACTATTAGATCCATGATGATGTCGATGTTAGGAAGAGGAAAATCATCCTTCAGGCATGCTTTGTTTATATCTCTAAAATTAGTGTAGACTCTGATGCCCTCGATGGGTTTGGAGACTAGTACCATGTTTGAAACACACTCAAGGTAATCTATCAGTTGGATGAATCCAACGTCAAGAAGTTTTTGTAACTCAAGTTTCACCAAGAGTGCTATCTGAGGGTGCTTTTTCCTTAACTTTTGCTTCACTAGTTTGGTTGCAGGATAGACTGCTAGATGATGCACAACTACTTATGTATTGAGCCCTAGCATATTTTTTTATGACCATGCAAAGTTATCCCTTCTCTCTTTTAGGAATTCTGCTAGGTTTTTCTATTCTTCATCCAATAAGGATTCGACATAGAAAGTGATCTTGGGTGCTTCTAATGTTCCCACATTGGCTAGGGTTTCTTTTTCTGCTACTGATGACTTTTTTGAATGCATTGAACTAAGGGAGAGATTGAATCCCTCATCCTTGGGTGCCTCAGAGAGGTTTTCACCCCCGAATACATATTTTCTTTTTACTATTTTAGGATTAGAGTGCCACAGTGTGGTTTTCACTCAAAGATCTACATGTTAGTGGGATGTCATCATTTTTGCGACTAAAGGATTCAATTGTCTCTTCGTAGTATGCCCTTGTGTCTAGCTCTATATAAAAACTAGCCCTGTGATTTTCCCATGTTAAGTTGTCATGGAGTCCCATGAATTTTGAGATCACTTCATTATTTTTAAATAAATCTAGAATCGGTGATGCTTGTTGGTCCCAATCAATAATTTTTTGGTATACTAGGCTTACTTCATTCGGTTGATTGTTTGGGGTGAAATATGTTGTGGATATCATGAAGAGGGAGTTATTCTCAAATAGGTTAGCAACATCAAGGGGGAATTCATTGAGGGTAGTATCACATGATGTTGGTAACCAAGAGGAAGCCTCAACCTGTTTAGCTAAAGTACCTTTCCCAATAAGGGTAACCTTGCTAGTAGTACATCCTAAGCCTAGATTCTTTGGGCATCTCTCAGGAACAATAGGTTCTAGAAAACTATTGTCATTTTTTCATAGTTTCTTGTTCTTGTTGTATCCCCAATTATTCATTAGCTATAAGTATTTATTGTCCTCTTCCATGGAAAGAGCAGAGATGGGTCATTCATCTTGATATACCAGTTTAGATATGTCTTCCTCATCAATATCTTATTTTTTCAGGTCCCCCCAATTGGTGAAGGTAGTAGCTACTATCTTTATTGTTGGTAGGTGTGGGTTTCCTGTGAGATTTGGGAGAAAGAGGTAGCTCCCCCAACACAAAAGTATAATTTGTTAGCTTATAATTTCCACAACCATCACCCTTGATCACTACTTTGATTTCGGGTATGTTCTCCACAATGGGTGTTTTTGTTTCTGAAGTAGATGCAAGGGAGGATGGGTCAACAAATGAGGTAGATAGTGTAGGACCTTCATCATTTTTGGGTATTTTAGGCATCTTATAGAACTTGGCCTCAATATTTTTGTAGTAGTAAAAAGGCTCAAGATCTCCATGGATGGTAACTTCTCTACCCTCGAAAGGAAACTTTACACATTGGTGATAGGTTGAAGCTATAGCTTTTAGGGAATGGATCCAAGGTTGACCAAGAAGGATGTTGTTGGTAATATCAAGGTATAACACTTTGCATGTGGTTTCTGCAATGACGGGTCCCACTTGAATGGGTAGTGTGATGATTCCTTGTGATACCCACTCTTGATCATCATATGCTTTGAAGGTGGTACTCTTTGCTTTCTCAATAGCATCTTCTAAATATCTTAGGTTCTTGATCAGTTGAAGGGTGAAAATGTTCAAACCAACACCTCCATCTACTAAGACTCTTTTAACCTTGTTCTTATGAATAATGACCTCAAGGTGTAAAGCATAGTTATGAGATGGTTGCAATAGTAGTTCTTGTGTTGAAAAGGTGAGGAGATGATTAGTGATATGCCCTACCATAGCTTGAAACTTCTCTATATCAATATCCTTAGGGATGGATGATGCAAACAAAGCTTTCTCTAAGATTTCCCTATGTACGGTGGATAGCCTTAATAGTTCTAAGATAGAAATCTATGTGGGTGTCTTCTTAAGCTAATCTAGGAGATTGTACTTACTAGGATTTGATGTTGGAAAAGTAGGTTGTGCCCTAGATTGAGATGGGACTCCTTGGATGGTGATTTTTCCACGTCGTATTGTGACTCCACACTCCACTCTCGGACCTTTGATGGTGAAAACGATGATGAAACTATCACAGGAAGTGACCACATTGGAATAGGTATGTTCCACATTTGTGTAATCTTTAGTTTTCACATTGTTGTTCCCTTTGCCATGATCCAACATTGGGGTTCTTATATATCTTGAGATCCTAGTTACCAGCTGGTACTTCAATAGATATGTCTCCATTCTTGATAAGATCTTGGATAACGTTCTTGAATCTCATGCAATTTGTTGTCTTGTGTCCCTTGATTTTTTGAAAGTCATAAAGATCTTTTTCATTGTACCATGGTGGTTTGTCTTGGGGTTCCTGGTATTTTTTGAAATTGGGAAGTGCTATCAAGTTTGACTCTACCAAATTCTTCATGATGGTCTCAATAGGTTCTGACAACTGTGTGTATTTGTGTTTTAGATAGTTGTTCATGTTGGGAGTTTGTCTCTATTGAGTTTTAGTGTTGTTGATCTGATTGTTTTGTAGAGATGTTGTTTGTTGCATAGTTGGTTGAGTGTTATCTATTTGATTGGTGTTTTTCCTAGGAGCACTTAGGATCATCTTAGCATCTATGACTCCATCATTAGTCACCTTCTTTTTCTTAGCCCAAACACGAAGCTTATCGTTTGAGCTGGTTGATGGGTGGTTGTCTTTGTAGGCTTGAGTATTTCCCTATGAGATTAGAGATCTCTCAATGTTAAGGGATCTAGGGACAAGCTCGTCATAATAGGTAATGCACTACAACTTCATGTGGAAGGATAGATTTGGATCTAGGTTTGCTATGATAATGCACACTTGTTGTTCATCGGGAATTGGCCACTTTCTCTTACTAGTTCTTTGTCTCCACCATTGCTAGAAATTAGTGAAAGATTCTCCCTTGTTTTGTTTGAGAGTGTACAACTCTTCTAGGCTTATGTCCATGTCAAGATTAAAGGAGAAATGATTTATTAATTTATCAATGATTTCCTAAAGGTTTTGATACCCGAAGGAAACTGAGAAAACCAATCGATGGCTAGCACTGTCAAGCTTTACGAAAAGAGGCATATCAAATAGGACTCATTGTAGGTGACCTCCATACACATGATGTTAAACTCTTTGAAATGGTCTACAAGGCTTCCTCTCCCTTTGTATTTTTCAAATTTGGGTACTTCAAAACTGGGAGGGAATGGTACCATTGTCATCTTTCAATCAAATGGATATAGGCATAGGTTTTGTCTATGGGGTTTCTTCATTTTTCCCATTTGGATATCATGCATTTCTTGTGTTAATTCCTTGAGTTGTGATGCCATATCATCTTGTGGGTTTGGTGGAGGAACATATGTTGTGTATTGTGGGGTGGTGGATGAAGTGTATGTGGGATTATGCTATGATGAGGTGTTGTATGGTGTGTATGGTGGTTTAGGATAAGGTGATGATGGTGTAGGCGTATATGTTCCAATAAGATCAATCAATGAAAACTAGACTAAGAATCCATTAAAACTTAACATATTAAAATAAAAAAGCTTTAAAAACACCTATTCTAAACCATTGAAACTTATCCTATTGGGAGAGTGGTGTCGTATTGATGTGGAATGGTGACCCTTTCCCAATCCCATCGATAATGAGCTTGTTTCAATTGATTCTATTGAAGAGAATCGACAAAACCAATGAAAGATGTGTGATAAAACATGATTTAAATGCTAAATTAACATGTTGAATGCAAAGATAATTGATATTGGTGTATGAAAATCTATTCTAAATGGAGTTTGATGGAATCCATTAATGGAAGCTAAGCTAATAGGAAAGTAAATTAAGCTAAAAGGATGTTAAATAAGTGTTAAATATGAGTGCAAGTGAAAGTGATTTTAACAACATAAGTTTTCTCTTAAAAGATGGATCCATTTGTCTCCAAATAGTGATCTATTTATAGGAGTACAAATAAGAAATGAATGGTTAAGATTAAAAAGGTTAATAAATGGTCAAAATTGGAGGAAAGATGAAATAGGGATCATGAATTCTCATCAATGGATGAGAATCAATAATGACATGGATCAAGAGAAGAATCAAGGGTTCATATTATTCCAAACAAACACACTTTCAAAACTTGCATAAGAATTTATCTAAGTTAACTTGCACAAGAATTCTTGTAAGTTTTCTATAAGGAAAAATATTCCTTTCTTCAAATGAACTGTGAGGAGAGAGAATATTCTTTGGAATATTCTCATGGGTGAGGAGAAATTATATATTTAGCAAAAGGGGAAGGAATATTCCATGGGAATATTCCTTTTGGAGGAATGTGCAAAGGAGGAATATTCCCATGGAATATTCCCTTGCAAGTGGGAGGATTAGTAATTGGATAATTAAACAATGTTAATTATGCAATTTTAGAAGAATTGCATGATATTCAATAAATAAATGATTTAATGAAAAGAGAGATATGATATGAAATTTAATTAAAGAACTTAGGGTTATTTAATTAAACAAGAGGAATTTAGGGATTAAATTAAATAATTTGATTTATTTAATTTAATAGGATGAAATGTTAGTGCAAGAGTGGGGTGAATTAACCCTAATTAGGTCAATTAGATTAATAGATGAAAATGACAATTAATTAAATAGCAATGAAAATTTAATCATTTAAGAAAAAAGAGGATTGGTTTCAAGATAAAAATGATGTTAGTATACTTGATTTGAGTGCATGATTTCATTTAGGACATTTTTAAGTGTCTACAATATGTATCTCCAACAACTAGTTCAGTCATATCTCAAGTGATTTCAGTTTCTCTTATATTCATGTACTTGATTAAATAAGCATGGAAATTTGTCACAAAATAATGTGCATAAAATAAATAGGGTATAAGCCACTCACATTGGGAAAATGACATACGTTATGGATAGAGATAAGAAAACAACTGTAATTTCTTTATGATTTAGAACGTTGTTTTAAAGAACAAGGCTAATATTCCTTAATTTTAGAAATATGACTAGTCATTATAGAAGTAGCCTTTATAATTAGGGCATAATGACAACAAGTAGATTCAATAATTTATAATGTGAACTTGCTTATTTATGCATTTATTAAGATGAAAAAGTTACTAATTGAAATGTTTTTTTCCAAATCAATTTGTCATGTTGTATACTCACTAAATTTAGTTGTGCTTCTTTTAGAAATAAATAAATAGGCCATAAGTTGGAAACTTGTATTCTCATCCATCTCCACATGTTGGTTCTGAAGATGAATATATGCATTGCTGTGGAAATGAATTAGGTGGTGGAAGATGATCATGTAAACAACAAAAAATAGAAGGAATATTAGGACATTCATCTTCTAATGGCCCTTCACATTGTTTTAGTAGGAAAAAAAATAGTTTATTAGGTTTCATAGTTCTTGCAAGGCATGATATGGGTATTATATCAATTTTTTCCACTCCTCCAAGGATACTTACTAGTGTTCAACATTGGGGAGGTCCAGACATGCATAAGCCTTCTCAACATGCAAACTTTCTATCTATTGTCAGCATGAATTTTTTTATTCATAAATCGAGGGGCCTATTGAGGCCCTCACCCTTATTAAAGATGACCAAACATGGTCAAAATTACAATATGGGAAGAGAGAATTACAACATGATAAGAGAGAATTACAACATGAGAATAATAACTAACTAAAGAAAATGAAAACAATACAATACAAGTTACTCAAGCATAAATGTTGAGGACAAGTTGCACCAAAGCAAAAAAAAGAAGGAAATACATCACTAACTAATGAGCCACAGTCAAGGATTTTTTGACATCACCTTCTTCTTGAGGGATCTAATTACCATGTGGTAGGAGGTATTCTTAGAAAAATAAGCCTTCTTGTTTGAGACAATGATCCAACCTTCTAGATTGGGTGAGTTTAGTAGAAAGCAAAGCTTTACAAGATCTCAAGATATAGGTATGTAGATCCATAAATGACAACCAAAATTCACAAACTTTATGTTCAACGTGGTATTCTTCTTCCTCTAAAACATCTTACCTAAGATCAAAAGTAGGGATCAATCTTGACTTTTGAATAATAACATATCTCAAAGAGTAGGGAGGACTAGCAGGAAGGGAAGAAAATCGAGAAAGGAATCAATCATCAAATAGGATAGTTGAAAAGGAATGTGACCCAAGTCATTGAAAGGGAAGAACATGTGTAGTACCCCTCCATTCTCACCTGGGATGTGCAGGTAGTGCTAGCTAAGGCGGAAGAAGAAGATGGGACAAGAGCTTCTAATGGTATTTTTGTGAGTATGATATTACATTATGATTGCATTTAATTGGTGATGTTTTTATATAGATGCTGTATTAGGTGGTGATGCAGTGAATTAGTAATTGTTCATGATGATATGATATGATTTGTTAGTTTAGAAATGATTAATTTATCGGTTATATTATATTGTTTGGATAGATGTGATGAAGGACAGTGTAGCACCACTCGTTCGCGGGTGCCCTGCTACGCTGCGATTCCTTCTCACAATACAATGCTTTGATTTTATATACGTATGCACATGTACACGACTTCGTTTGTATGCAGGGATTGTAGGTACATAGTCTCGATTCCACCTGCTTCGGCAGGACAGGGCGAGCACCAATAACCCAACGGCATAATGTTGAAACAGAGATGACTTGGAAGTCATCCCGTCCCATGATGTCAGACCGTCTTGTTTGATTGGTATTGTATGTTTTTGTAGTTGTCCTTATTGTGGTTTGTGGTTGTGTTATGTCATATTTTATTAATGTTGGTATTTTATAAGCTGTGATTTATTTTATTTAAATGATGGAAATGATTGTTTATTTTAATGTTAGATTAAATTGTATTTAAATTTTTAAATGTTTTATTTATTTTTAAAAGTCATGAGTTTATTAAATGATAATTAAAATATTAAATTGTGTTTTATTATTATAATTAATTATCTTGTTGAGGATAATTGTTAGAATAAATTATTTAAATTAATTAGATAATGTGCTTTGCAAGTAAAGTTGTAAAAACGAAAATTAAAAAAAAAAAGTATTGAAAATAGAAAAATAAATAAATAAAAGAATGAAAAGTTGTGAAGGAGTTGAACTGACTCAAAAAGCTTGCTTTTAAAATTAATTTCTTTTATTCTGGATTTTTGAGAGCTTTTGGGAAAATGGTATTATCTTTTATTTAATTGAAATTTTTGGGAGTCTTGAGGATAGAGGATTATGAGACGAAGTTGAAAATAATTGTTATGCATTTTTGCATCTTCTGAAGTTTTCGGAAAGGATATTTCCATTCTTTGTTTGAAATATTTTGAGAAGAGTCTTGGGAATAAGTATTTGGATTCGAAATTTGAGTACGGTTACTAAGAGGAGATTCGAAGCAGGAAGGAGCGAAGCTCAGAAAACAGTCATCTTTCTCGAGAGCGCAGGACTCCAGGTTCCACTCTCTTCTCTTAATTGTTTTAAATCTGTAAAAGGAATAAAGAGGTGTTTTAGAATCAATCTCTGTTTGAAAAAGAAAATCTTTCTGTGAATTAGATTAAAATGATTTCTTTGAGATAAGAAAATGAATAAAAAAATAGTTCTTCTTTGAAAGGAAAATTCTTGTTGAATTTGGAAATCATGTTTTGCAAACAAACTGAAAAGAAACTCTTCAAATTCCGTTTGGATATGCCCTATTTCTCTCTATTATTTTCTGTGGAAAATGAAATCAATCTTCGTATTTGGATGGTTTTGAAATATTATTTTGATAATCATTAATATATATATTGTAAATATATGTTGTTCTGTATTTTACACAAAAAATTGTGTTCTCTGTGTTTGTGTGTAGTTATTTATAATTATATATATATATATAATATGTATTTAAAAATAAATTGATTTTTGTGCAATGCTAAAAGGGCCGAATAGGACCGTCGAAATCCATACCAGGATGGAGTTATTATTGTTTTTTTTAACAATGGAAATTTTCTAAAATAAATAAAAAAAAAGAAAAAAAAACATATATCTATTTGTTATGGGGGGGAAGGGCCGTACCCTTTCCCTGCCCCCTACCCACTGTGGGGGCCCACAGCAGTCTGCGAACTGTTGTGCGCGGCACATAGGAGTCACGAGGACTGCTGTGCGCAGTCCTCTATGTACTGCGTACCTTGCCTGATTTCGATTTATTTAATTTAATTTAATTTAATTTAATTTTTGTTTTATATAATATTTATTTGATGGTCGATTTTATTCAATTCATTTTCAATGTATTTTAATTTATATATATATATGTATGTATATTTATTCTATGTAAATGCACTGATTGGCAGTAAACTAATTTGATCAGAGTATCGTTTGTGTTGTATAATAAATAAAATAAAATAAATCTGGATGGTTAAATATAAATATTTAAGAGTTTATATATATATACACGAAATAAATGTTAACAATTGTTGATTTTGATTCTATTGGTTAATTATGAAAATTAATATATATTTGAGTAATTAAAAGAAGTAAATTATGAAAATTGTGGAAATTATTATTGTGCGAGGAAAATGGGGACTACTTTTAAATATAATTAAAACCATGGATTATTTTATTAAATATAGAACTCTGGAAGTAATTGAATGACAAATGAAATTGACTTATTATGAGAGAATTAGTGTGTCTCTTTTTATAACCTTGCATCAAGTTAAATTGATATGGTGTCTCGAGATCATGATTTGTGTGTTATTGATATTCTGTTATTGTTTTGTCTTTTATTTCAATGTGAGAATTCCGTTGTAAAGTGTGAGTTCAATTTTAATCATTGTGAAACCTTGCTTTCTAGAGGCATGTTTAAATCTTGAATGTTATCCTTGTCTTGATTACACTTTTGGAGTTGAAACTTATTGGTTTTATGATGGAAGGGTTGTGCGGGTTGTTGAATTTTGTTATGAATTATCGCGAGATGAGTTATGCCTCACGTGGCTTGGTTTTGAGTTATGTGCAAGTTATCTGTTGAGTACAACCCTTTCCTGGATTTGTTTTATGTTAGGGGTCTTAGGGAGAGTGGCTTTTTGTGGGGGCTGGCGCCCCAGTTGGAGGAAGGGCCAGTAGATCCCATGAGAGCTATGCGATGACACTCTCCACTAGACACCCTTGTACTTGGTTTTTGGTTGCCTCTGGAATAGTAAACTTTATGTTGTATCTGATTCTTGTGAATTTGATTTATGGTTGTTATTTAGTTACTTGTTTAATTGATAATGCTTTACTTAATTGTGGTGAGTTTCATAGCTTTATCTTGTTATTGATTCGTGAACGTTGATGGTTATTTTATTGTATACCTTGAGTTTGTATTTGTACTATGTTGTTCTTGGAGTCGGTTTGACATTCATGGTCGGGTTCTCTTCCTTGTCACCTCTGAGCACGGGGGGTGAGTTATTTATAATTCACATGGTTGGGTGGAACGTGCTCCTCACCCGTTGGGTTCCCCATCAGCAGTCTATCTTCTCAGCATTTCTGCAGTTGGTGTTGCACCAGTGTTCCTTTGTAATTCAGATTTCATTGTATTTATATTATCCCACACGTTTGGGAAATTTGATGTAATTATTAATCAAGAGCTTGTAATGTAATATTAAAATGATGATGTAATAGTTAGGATCAATTGTAACTTGTTAAAAGAGATTCATTATGATTGTATTATGTGATGTATTAATATTCTCGCTCTTGGTTATTGGATGTATTCTTATTCATGGTTTATAATATTAATAGTTATGTTGTTATCTTTTACTTTCGTTGTTAGTTGTTTGTGAAGTAACCTCGCGTGCCCCAGAGAGCTAAGCGTAATAGTGTAATGTAATGTGTTATGTGATTATGGTTAATGTTTCTTGCATGTTTAATTGTATTGTTTTTAAAAAAATTATTTGCTATGTGTGTGTTCTCTGGGGTTTGCACGATGGGCTTATAACATGAATAGGAAATTGAACAACATGAGTAGGAATGCAAGGGGTAATTGAGGTTGCAAGGGGAGAAGAAGGGAATTGACAAACAAGGGAAGGGAAACTCTAAGGGTAGGAGGATGGTGCACAAGGGTGGATAAAATTGGAAGCACTGCCACCATTGAAACTACCAACACCTTAATTGTTGATAACATTGGAACCTTGAACATCAACAAACTTTAGATGACAATAGATATAATTCTCAACAACAAACTTCATAGACATGCATTCCTTTAAGAGACAAAATTCTTCAACATGAAGCAACAATTGGTGATCACTTAGATCCTTCTTGACTCCATCAAGTGCAATAAGTCCATAGCCTTTTTGTGCATTAAAGTATTGTATTTTCCCAATCAGTTTCTCTTCCATGACAACAATAGATGCATTTGCATGTAACCTATGTTTTTTACACAACATAGACACCTTAATTTTTTTCAAGTATGTTTTTGACTAGATAAGCAAGGTTTTGAAAGGTCCCAAAAACTTTTACAAAGAGAAAGGCAGAGAACAAGGCACAATTAGACACAAGATAACAACCAATCGGAAAAAATAAGAGACTACACAAGAAAAAAACATTATTGAACTTGAAAGAAACCAACCAACCAACCCAAAGTCAAGGTGGTTTAAAAATATTCCAAATATTTTTTCTTTATCGTAGTACAAGGATCCTTCTCCCCAAATATTTTTTCTTGAGACAAGGAGAAATCACAAGACCATTGGCATATCCATCTTCCAACCCCAAAGCTTTAAAAGAGGTATCCATCATCAAACAATATATAAGGGTTGTCTCTTTATTATCTTCTTTCTGAATCTCCTCAAAGGAAGAAATGGACTCCACATATGATGAATTTTTTTCCTTTTTCTTCCAAACAAAGTGTCGTTTCTTATTTCTCAAGAAAGAAGTGAAGGCATGGCCTACATTGCTACAAGAAGGGAAAATAACTAGAGAGTATTCATATTCAATCTGTTGCACCCAATCTCAAAATTTTGAAGATAAGGTGATCTGAGTGGGGAGCACCTAATTATTCTCCACAAATACATAAAATCTAGAGAATAAAAAACACTTCATGAATTTGGTGATCTTATTAGTAACATAAAATTACCCAAAATAATTGGTGCAATAACTAGTATTAAAATATTTTCATTCCAATACTCTAGAGGTATCCCCGAAAAATGATCCCAAATAGGAAACTTGAATGTATCTTTCATTGGGTTGAAACCAAGAGACTACTAGTCAGTTGGCTTCACCTTGTTCTTATAGTTGAAGAGATGAGAACAATAAATTAGAATTGAAGAAATTTATGCAAATGAAAATAAAAATTTTGCAATTCCTACCCAATTTATTGATCTACTTTTGTTTCATAAGAATATTCTATTTGGTCATTTGTGTCTTTTTGTATTTGATTAGTAGAACCCAAATATCATTGTGTTTCCTATACCTTATGACATCATTGGTGTGATTGAAAGCTAAGTTACCATGTTTATATTTGCATTTCATCACTCCATGTAGAAGAAGGTGAAATCCATAGTTTTAAATGCACTTGTCACTTGCACTGTGTGTCTAACCTAGGTTGCCCAATTTTTCAATAAACTGGGAAAAACTAGGCCAAAGTAGGAAAAACACATTTTTTCTAAACTAGATTTTACTTTCCCCTAAATATTTAAAAATTAAATTAAAAATATATATGTTTCCTTTGTTTCTATACCTCATGATATATGAAGAAAGAAAAATAGAAGGAAAATCATAAATTTTTTAGAGTTGTTTTAAAAAATTAAATTAAATTTTTACATAAATACTAACTATTGAATAAAATAACTTAATGTTAAATGGGATTATCCTTATGTGAATCCTCTGCACATAGAAGAAAATTCCTTGTCTGTGTGGCACCAAAATTTCATCTACCTATGTAGTTTATTTGTTGCCATTGACTTTCGAGCCAAAAACATTGTTCACAAACTATTTTTCCTAATGTTCCACTAAAATTTACAATATTTCTTAATATACCCATCTTCTACTCTTTGTAACTATTTGATCATGATCATAGTACATTTCCTCCAACGATGACTCAAATTCCTCATGATTCACTTACAAATGAGAGTAGAGAGCTATTTTTAATGGTTGAACCAATTAAGTTTTAAACTTCAAGGTGTTGTTACTTGAGATGTATGTTTAATCATTATATTCCACTATCTTTTCATTGGATCATAATAATTATACCATATACAATTTAAATTGGTATTTATTGTTAAATTTATTAAAGAATCAAAATGGGTATTATGGATACAATAAAAATTTTAATTTTTAATATTTTTATTTGAAATTCTGAAAAATATTTTTGAAACAAATGTTGCTAGGTTTTCTAGTGTTTGTCTAAAATTATATATTTTGTTACAATTAAATATTTGATTTTGTGTGATGAGTCAATATTATGACTGAGAAAGGAGTCTATTTGTGGCTGTGGCTAATGCTACTTGCTACAGGCTAATATGTTGGTGGTATTTTATGTGTACTTGGAGGAATTAAACCTAGCCACAACTTTGAGTTGGTTGAACATACAAAATGGAGAGTTTGGTGTGAAAATTGGGCATAATTCATTTTAATGTTATACTTTTCTTGTCTTGAAGATTGCAAAATCTTGTTGAAATCATGTTTGAATATCATCTCTATCTATAGTTGCTATCTAGATGCTTTCACCAATGAGATTCCCTATTTTTAGTTTAACCATATTTGTTATTAGTTTCAAGTTGAATATGTAATTATAATTAATTTTTAATAATATTTTCCATTCTTGAAATGTGGTTGATTGTACATATTTGTTATTGATATGTAGACAACATATGGAACATGTTATTCAAGAGCCACAACTTGGAATTAAGATTACAGGATTGTTTAATTAGAATATTCATAGAATATTGATGATTGATGAATCTTCTTTACATTTATTCTTGATATTATTTTATATTGTGTAAAATAAAATATGAATTTATAATTCTCCTTTATATCTGATTTAAGTAATTTTGCATTAAAAATGTTGAAAGAATCCCAAAATATAAAACTATATACACTCCATTTCATTTAAAATATGAAAATGTACTTTATCGTATTTCTTAAATTTGCAAGGCACATTTTAAACTCTATTAACTAGTGTTATGTGAATGCATTTCAACACATCATTAAAAAATTTACCTCAAAGTCTTTCAAAATTTAAGTTACCAAAGGACAAATCTTTCAAGAAAGATTGATGATATAATTGATAAAATAAGGTTTAGATCATAATTATGTTAAAACTTTTGAATGCTCTATCATTTGACCATTTTGTAAGACATTATTTGTTTGTAATCCTAAATCAAGATTAAAACCCCACTCCTCTATATAATGAATCTGATTGATCATGCCATAAATGCATTTATGATCAATATTGTGAAGGCATTTTTTTATCAATCCTAACCATTGGTACAAAGGCCTCTACAATTCATTTTTACTATCAAAATTTCCCTTTCACTTAAGCATAACATTCATTGAAATGTCAAAAGAGAATAACTTTGAATTTAGTGTTGTCACCATTAGATGATTTCCAAAAAAGATTATTAGAAAGATATATTAATATCATTTTTTCTTAATTGGAGTAATGAAAATAGAACATTGCTAAATGTTAAATTTCTATTTTTTTGATATTTTATTTTATTTTTAAAAATATTTCAAGCTGCATTATCTAATATTATATGCTTATAGTTTTATTGTTTCATGTTAAATATTGGAATTTTTGTTTTTTCAAGATATAAAGTTATCACATTGAATAGAATCTATAATTATTCTTCATATTATTTCATGGGATATAGATGTATACTTTTCTTTAGATCGTATTATCTTTATTGAGTAATTTTGTATCACAAATTCTAAAAGAATCATAAAACTTGAAATCTTTGTAACATTTAAAATATAAAAAACTTCATATTATATTTCCTTAATTTATAGGACAAAATAAGAAATCTGTTGATTGGAGTTCAACTGATCCAAAGTGTATACAATTATAGTGCAAAATCTTGAGTTAATATTGATCATGTATACTAACTAGTTTGAATAAAATAGGTTTCAATTGAAAGTAATACTACTATAGGTTTTGAATATTTTGTAAGAAATAATTTATTTAGAATCTTAGATTTAGATTAAAATATTGTAACTTACATCTTGTTTTGTTTTTCATTATATCTAATATTATATAAGATTACCTTCTTTTTCTTGCATCGAAGCTTCACAAAATTCAATACTATCTATTTAAAAATCTCTAACCATGGATAATGCCCAAACTATCCTTATGAATGGAATGCATATATTTATATATAATTAACTTAAAATTTTCAAAAACCTTTTTCTTATTATTGACAATTCAATACAATCCTTAATATTCTTTATTTGAATTAATATTTGTTATATTTGCTACTAGGGTCTATGAATACAATGACTTTTTAGTACTTAATGTTAGGAATTTTTAGTACTTTTAGCTAGGTAATACTATTGCAACAAGTACTATTAAATTAGTTATTAATAATTGTCTTTTAGTTAGTTTTTTTGTTGAAGATATATTTATTTTTTCTAAAGTTAACATGTAAGATTTATAATTATCAATATTTTTGAAACTATTTTTCATGAATGTGATTGGCTAAAATATTTTAGTGTTAAATGGCAATTATTATGGGATGGTGGAAGTAAGTCATTTTTTACATTTTTTATGACATCTTTCGCCATGAACAATTCTACATTAAATATTATTTTAACAACACGGTTGAGAGAGGTGATAGTTTTAAAAAATGTTATTTTATCATCTTCAAAATCACTTTCAAAAACTTGGGTTGTATCATTGTTGGAAGACAATCTTGTTATCCTCTACAACTCGCTAGGGTAGAGTGTTGTGGAGTTGTAGGTGGTTTTTTTGGGTAGTAGTTTCCTCCATGATCATTTCAAATCCTATGGAAGCATTTCATTTGAATCTAAAAAATGTGGCTTATCTTTTCTATAACATTTATGCATTTAAACTCAACCTCAAAGATAGACCAATATGTAAATTTAGTCATTTTATTTTATTTTACTAATAGATAAAATGGATTTGGTAAGGAAAAGTCCAAATTTGAATTCTTGCCTTAAATTTGATAATAAAAAAAATTAATGAGTGTGTTAGGAAATAGTAGAATATATTATTGTATTATCACTAGCATATCGATCTT
Organism: Sequoia sempervirens; assembly: GCA_007258455.2. Classification (NCBI taxonomy): domain Eukaryota; kingdom Viridiplantae; phylum Streptophyta; class Pinopsida; order Cupressales; family Cupressaceae; genus Sequoia; species Sequoia sempervirens. The sequence goes on from VDFB02271358.1 coordinate 878,441,555, forward strand.
ATTAAATAACATATATAAATAATGTTAAGATATATCATTTTCAAGGAGTGAATTTTTTATTACTTTGTTTAACATATTTATATTACATTTGTATTATTTTTAAAATTATAATATATTATGCTTATTATTACTGAAAATATTTTTTTTTATAAATTTAATTATTTTTAAAGTTACATTAAATTAAATAATATTTTAATATTATCTCAACACAAAATAATAGAAATCTAATCAAAAAATTATAATACTTATTATTATATATATTTAATAATTTTCAACCTCATTGTCCCAATAATTATTATATAAATTTAATAATGTAACTATTTTTAGCATAATATTACATATAATCCCTTTTCCCCCCACCCTATCTCTATCTCTCTACCTCCCCCCATCTACTGCTTTTCTCTATCACCACTTGTATCTTTCACTCGTGTCCCCTCCATATATTCCTCTTTATCTCTCTCTCTATCACTTCCTATATCTTTATCTTTCTATCTCTCCATCTCCCCCTCTCTCATCATCTCTCTCTTTCTATCTCTATTTATCCCTCTTCCTATTTCTCTCTCATTCCATTGCTCCCTCTCTGGGTATGTGCAGGATCACCATGGAAAAAATAGGCCCTTAAGTGGCAAAAAATTTAGAAAAATCAAAGTTAGGCAACTTGACGTATAAATTTGAATAAGTTATCTATATTATTTAAAAAAATATGTAAGAATAGAATCTATAGAAAATTGAATGTAGTTTCTAAACTACTAGGTTTTTTTAACAAAAATCTGTTTGGTGAATTTGAAATTTCAATGCGATTGGTACTGCCAAATTTGGGAAAAAAATAAGTAGGTGTCTATCTGACCACCCTAACCACAATAAGATGATAATTTTTTTAATAAGATTTTAGATTTAAGTAGAGGACTCGTGCTTCAATGTGATGCATATTTTTTTGTAATTTTTTTTCAAGTAAATAATTAATTATGATTTTTTTTATTACAACTTTTTTAAAAAATAAAAACTTGTATGTCTGACCACCTTAACTTGGTCAAAACTTCATGAAACTCAAATTTTCTTTTTTAATCCTATAGTATGTGAAGCATAGAATGTGATACATGTTTTGGATTCAAAAAATATGATACCATTTGAAAGCTATAGATGTTTTTTAATCAACCTATCAATTAGGACTTTAGTCGTAATTTGAATAGAAAATGAATAATAATTACTTATTAAATTCAAAGTAAAGCATAATTTATATCGATGGAAAGATGAGAATATCCTTTAAAAACCCTTTTTGTTTCATCAATTTTGTGTAAAAAAAAGTTGTCAGCCACATACCCATCATATTGACACTTTTTGGCCCATCATGATCCTGCACATACCCTTTATATGTTTATCTATCTTTCTCACACCGCATCTATATTTACCAAGTTATATCTATCTCTATCCCTATCTCTCCCTCCCTCCTTATATTCCCTCTTTCTATTTCTCTCTACTTCTCTCTCCTATCTCTATTTCTCTCCCTCCTCTCCCTCTCTCTCTATCTATTTGTAAATATATATCTCTCCATATCTCTCTCACTCATATTCACAAAATCCCTCTTTTTCCTTCCCTACCTCTATCTATATCTCTTTATTTTTTTACCTATCTATACCTCTCTATTACTTATCTCTATCACCTTCTTTCTCTATCACGAGCTTTCCCCCTCTATCTATATCTCTCTATCTATCCCTCCCCATCTCTAACTATACTTCTTAACATCTACCTCTATCTCTCTCTCTCTCATACTCCTCTCTCTCTCTTTCTATTTATATCTCTCTACATCTATTTCTCTATCTCTATCCCTATATATATATCCTTTCCCTCTCTCCCCAGGTTCTTCATTCTCTATCTTATTCACTCCATCTCTCCCCCCATCTCTTCTACTATATATCTTTATCTTTATTTCTCAATCGATCTCCATGTCACTCATCTCTCTATCTCTTTCTATTCACATTCTTCTCTATAAATATCTCCCTATCTCTTTATCTCTTTTCCTATCCCTCTCTATCTCTCTATATCACCCTCTATTTATTACTCTCCCTCTCTCCCCCCCCTCTTCCCCATCTTCTCTCTCTCCCTCCTCTACCTATCTCTCTCCCTTTCTCTCCCTCCCTCTATATCTTGCCATCTCTCCCTCTCTTGCTCCCTCCCTATTCCCCTATCTATATGTGTACCTCAACCCCTCTCTCCCTTTATCTTCCCATATATCTCTATATCTATGTACAATCTCTCTCTCTCTTTGTTTTTCTATATATCTCTCTCTATTTGTATTTCTCTACTCACTATTTTTCTCTTTATCTCTCTCCCTCTCCCTCTCCCCCTCTCTCGATATCTCCTTATATCTCTATCTTTATATCACTCTATCTCACCATATATATCTCTCTATCTCTCCATATTCCTGCTTATCTCTTTATCTCTATCTATCGATCACTCTTTATCTCTCCCCCTCTATTCCCCTATCTCTCTTTATATTTATTTCTCCATATATCTCTCTCTATATCTCTATAATCTATTTTTTCTCCCTCTTCCTCTCTTGTTCTATAATCATCTCTACCTAGATATCTATTTGTCTCACTCTTCCTCTCTCACTCTATATTCCTCTCTCCCCCTCCATCTCTAGAAATTTCTCCCTCTCTCTACCCATCCATCTCTCTCCCTATCTCTAGAAATGTCTCTCTCTATCTTATTCACTCCATCTCTTTTAATTTGTATCTTTATCTTTATTTCTCAATCGATCTCCCTCTCACTCATCTCTCTATCTCTTTCTATCAATATCCTTCTCCATATATATCTCCCTATCTCTTTATCTCTTTTCCTATTCCTTTTTATCTCTTGATATCACCCTCTATTTATATCTCTCCCTCTCTACATATATCTCCTTCTTCCCCATCCTCTCTCTCTCTCTCCCCATATTTCTATCTCCCTCTCCATCTCTATTTGTCTTTCTCTAATTCTCTCTATTTTTCTCTCTTTATCTCTCTCCCTCTCCCCCTCTCTCTATTTCTCCTTATATCTCTATCTTTATATGACTCTATCTCACTATATATCTCTATATCTCTCCCTCTTCCTCCTTATCTATTTATCTCTTCCTCTCTATCTATTGCTCTTTATCTCTCCCCCTCTATCTCCCTATCTCTCTCTATCTTTATTCCTCCCTCTCTCTCTCTTAATATCTCTATCTATTTTTTCTCCCTTTTCCTCTCTCATTCTATATTCATCTCACTACAGTAGAACATGAAAATACCTCCTAAAATAGAGCCAAATTTCAGTGTATTCCAATTTAGGATTTGGGCGATTTAGTCAGCGCTAAACTTGGTGCAAACAGGCATGGTCGTCTCGGTGCCGACTTTTGCACCGAATTTTTTGCCAGACATAATGTCAGAGTTAGCACCGAAAAATCACAATGTCCCTGTTAGCGCATAAAATAGCACCATAAATAGCACCTTCATTAGTGCCTAAAATAGCAACTGGAAATAGCATCAGAAATATCACCTAAATTAGTGCGTAATTTGGCTTTCGATTTTGCTTCTATGTCTACTCCCATTTTTGCTTCTAGTTTTGCTTCCGATTCTGCTTCTAATTTTGCTTCTAGTTTTGCTTCCATTTTTGCTTCTGATTTTGCTTCTAGTTTTGCTTCCAATTTTGCTTTCAAGTTTGCTTCTGATTTTGCTACCATGTTTGCTTCCAATTTTGCTTCCAATTTTGCTTCCATTTTTGCTTCCAATTTTGCTTCCAGTTTTGCTTCCATTTTTGCTTCTGATTTTGATTCTAGTTTTACCTCCAATTTTTCTTCTAGTTTTGCTTCTATTTTTGCTTCTAGTTTTGCTTCCATTTTATTCCAGGTTTTCTTCTACTTTTTCTTTCAGTTTTTCTTCTAGATTTCCTTCCAGTTTTGCTTCCAAGTTTGCTTCTAATTTTGCTTCCACATTTGCTTCTAGTTTTGCTTATGGTTTTTCTTCTAAAAATGCTTCTTATTTTTCTTCAATTTATTAATTTAATATGTTTTATTTCAATTTAATTAGTTAAATATATATTGCCTCTTAAATAACTCATATGATTATATACTAAGTAATTTAATTATTTAACTCATATGATAAAATAACAAGATAATTATTTTTTTTGGGTCGATAACACAAAAATTTTGTATTGCTTGTAAATATAAAAAGGCACATCTATTGTTCACTGTCATTACCCACCAAAATTCCATAGCAAACGACAAAAACCAAAGGCACCAAAAAAATTGTTACAAAAAATAACCACCATTAACAGTGCAGAGTAAAACATTAAAAATACAATGTTCAGAGTTACAAAATGTGCAAAGTAAAACATTACATAAATAGTGTTCAAAGTTACAAAAAGTCCTTTAAAAAAAACCACTATTAACAGTGTTCAGAGTCACACACTTTAATACAACAAAAGCGGAGGGAGAATTCAAAATCAGACACAGACAAACATGACTAGTCTTAACGAGCTCCACCTGGACCCAATGGCTTCTTCTTTCGTCGCTTCCCCAAATTCTTCTTTTGGCACTTCCTTTTCGCTTCTTCTTCTGCCTTTGCTACAATGAAGAGTTTGAGCTCTTTCCATCCCAATCGCGCTTCCTCGCAACAACGATCTTTTTATTTTACTTTAGGCCAATGAATAAAGGATTTGAGCCCTAGTCTCCCATAGAGATCCTCAATTTCATTATCTACCAGTCCTTCAAAATAATCTAAACCTACACCCAGAATCACCCATTCAAGAATGAACTCCATGCCTACCAAAAAATCTTCATGAATAATTTTTTGCATCACCATCCTCACCATTTCCATTGGTTCACCTAAATCAAATCCCCATGCCGCAATTAAGGAGTAAATGCCCATGTTGGTTTGGTATCTATGTTTCAGAGAGATGAAATCCTTGCCACAAATCATTTTTGCACACTACACTAGCTGCTTGTCGTCAACAAGGAAAAGGCCCTGTAGTCATTTTTCGGATGCCTCTCCATGAAATGGGCCCAAAGATCTTCATGACCGAAAGGTGAAATTGGCTTTTGTTTCTCTTGAAAACCAGTGTCGCCACCCTTTCCAAATGCAATTAACACATCCTAATCAAGGGCTTGCATTTAAAGATAAGACATCTGCCACCCCTGCCTTCACTTGTCATGTCAAACATACTCCACTCGCTTCACCACCTTGTTCATTTAAGGATTTTTCCTCACTTGTGTTTTCACCTAATTCCACTAACTTAAAGCCCATTTAGATAAGACATCCACTTCCACTTTACCACCTCTTTTAATGTGGCTCACCAAAAAACTTTCAAAAGAGCTTAACACTTCTCTTATTTGTTCAATTATGTTCTAGAGGTGCCAAGCATTAATTTTACCTTTCATCACCACCTGAACTATTATTGTAACATGATCATCATCTATAATTAAAACAAGTGAGTCAAATATCTATAATTTAATTGAATTTGACAACATCCATCCTAAGCAGTAAATTAAAATCATCATACATAATAAATATCCATCCAAAAATCATCGACCACTTTTAATATATATATAAATTGACAAGTAAATACTGATAAGATCATCATTATATATAACTAAAACAAGTGAAAGTAAAATATGACAGCACATCGAAAACATGTCAAAATGATACATGTCCAATAATTGACATAAGTGAAAATGATACATGTACAAATGATATAAATAAAATTGATAGTGCTCTAACTCAAATAATACAATTCAAGATGATACATATCGATTGATATAGTGAAAGTAATGCATTTCAATATGATGCGACTCAATACTAGTATTGTAGGCCATGAAATAATTACATATGATAATACATGAAAAGATTCATCATAACAATATATCAACAATGATCCATGATGTAGTCTATATGATCATCTCAATGTCACTAGTTACTACCACCAATTGTCTCATGATCGTAGTCATCAGTCATCATGATTATGGTGATCATCATCATCATCATCATCATCATCATGCACTGTCATCATCGTGCCGTATTAAGTAGGTAAATTACCGTGCGTCGTCGTGATCTTACATTATCATCAACTTTCGATGTCTTCCATATGCATCATCGTCCTTTGCTATGTGATCTATCTTGTGAACCAGCTTTGTGGATCTCTATCATGTTGAGGATCATCTTGATCTTCTGGAAGACCCGTGTTCTACAAAAAAAAAACATTAGAATGAAAACTTATTATTTATTTCATGCAATAATTTATTTTTCTGTTATGTATCTAATATTACAACCTTATGAGATGAAACCATAATCATATTACATCATATCATATCAGTGCACACATACCATAATAAAATTGCGAAAGTTATAGCTAATCTTGGTGACTCAGAGAGAAACTTCAACTTTCAAAACAAAGTCAATTAATTTGTGACAGGACTTGTGGATGAGCCCACGACATTTGAGTGGAAGAGGAAGAAAGATGACTAGAATAGGCCCACCATAATGGTTCAATATTCAACCATGAAGATTAGAAGAGAGGTTGATATCATGTATCAAAATATTAAGAATACATTCTTCCGATACGGAGAGATGATTACTTTAGCCATTTTCATTTGCATAACCATATCGCGTTAGCAAGACCAAGAGACCAAGGATATACAGTTTTATGTGGAGGTATTAGATGTGGTCCAAATTTAGGAGGAAGAGGTCAATGCTTTTAGTCCCAGTGGAATTGAGGAAGAACAACAAGAAGGACAAAAGAAAAATTAAAATCAATCACGAGTTCAAGTTTGTCAAGCGAGTAAGAGGAAAAAGACAGCCTCATCTAAAATAATATTTTTGAACAGTTTGATATACCATTTTGGGAGCTTGGTTTCATGGAGTTCATTGAAAGCTGATTTTGTTGTTCCTCGGTAAACTATTTAGTTCTAGATTTGGTGGAATTACTTTCTTAGTAATCCTATTAGTGATTAGGATTGTGCTTATGAGAGGCGCCGTTAGGAAAAAGAATTTGAAATAAGCTGTTATTTTCCAAAAAAGACTTCAAGTGGGATGTACTTCGCATTGACGTCATTCCTCAATATTCACTTGATGGTATCAAGGAATGGTTGAAATCCATGGATATAAAGTATTATGAAATCACAATGAACTTGAACTGGAGGCCAATTTGGAAGAGTATTGTGATCGGATAATTTTGGAAGATGGTGGTTGGTGTTAATATGGAAGCTAGTGATTTTGATTCTCATAATTAAAAGGAGTCAAATCAAGGATATGAACCCTACGATGTGAGAGGAATCAAATTAATTCGTACCATCAAAGGTATTGCAGAGCCAACAAGATGGAGGAATTCTTATGAGATAATTTTCAATGTTGCGGTACTAACTGTGCATAACTACAATGGCAACATTGAAATTCCCTAGAAGTATTTATGTTAAGGAAATTTCCTTTAGATGCAAGGATTCAAAGCACAACAGCCATGTGGTACAAATGATTAAATCCTAGAGACGATTTTTAGCAATGAAAGAGTCTGAAAAGGCAGAGAGAGCTTCATTGGTGACTTAGGAGAAACTTCAGCTTTAAAAAAAAAGTCAATTAGGTTGGAAGATGTGTGGATAAGGCCAACATTTTGTGGAAGATGAAGAAAGATGACTATAACTCTAGAAGCCCACCATACTATATTTTGGTATTCAACCATGAGAGTAGAAGAGAGAGTTGATATCATGTATCAAAACATTAAGCAAGCATTCTTCCAACCAGTGAAGAAGGATATGATTATTTTTCTTCATTTTCAATTGCATAACCATATCATGTCGTGGGAACTAAGAAGACCAAGGATGTCCAGTTTTATGTGGAGGTAATGGATTTGGTCCAAACTTTAGGAGGGGTAAGAAGGTCAATGTATGATAATGATGAAGTTGAGGAAGAACAACAAGAGAGGGATAGGAAAAATAAAATCAATATAGAGTTTCTAGGATTTGTCAAAGCAAGTAAGAGAGCTATGAGAGCAGCTTCATCTAAAATATTTTAAACTAGAGTTTGATATACCATTTAGAGAGTTTGGTTTTCATGGAGTTCCTTTCAAAGCCTCTGTTTTTATTGTTCCTACAATAAACTATTTGGTAGAGATGGTGGAATTACCTTTCTTAGTAATCACTATTAGTGAGATTGAGATTGTTAACCTCGAGAGAGTAGGACTTGCGAAAAAAGGAATTTGATATGGCTATTGTTTTTTGTAATGCAAGAAAATAAGTAAGCAAATACATAAACTAGATTAAAGGAAACTAAACCTGCATCTAACAACAAAGCACAATGGAACAATAAAAGCATGAATATGAAACAGTCTCATCGAACATCATAATTCCTTGAATCATCTTTGTTGCTCTTCTCCATTTCGTCGTGATAGTATCCTTGCCCTCAGATTTTCAATGCATGCAAGTATAGCTTTATGATTATGACAAATGACAAAATATCGAAGATAAGTGCTTCCAAAAAGTATAAGATTTCGGGAGAGGTAAAATGATGAAAGACAAATCAATTTATAGAAAATCAATATTTTGAATGAAAGGATGAGATTGAAAGTAAATGGACGATTGAGATTGAAATTAGGTCATGCATTCAAATTAGGGTTTCAGAAGTGAAAGTTAGAACTCACAAAGGTCTGAGAGATTAAATTAAATAAAAATCTAATCTTTCAGTAGTGACTATTCAAAAATTGAAAGAATAGAATTAGCATGTCAAGTTGATGATTTGCATGAGGAAAATGGACTGTTAGAATGCACACATAAATTAATTAATTAATTAAAATTATTTAATTAATAGATGTGCACATGCACAGGAGGTGGAAGTAGATAACTGAATGATTATATCGAGAATGATCTCTCTGTTAGAAACAATATTGATATGTTCATTAAAAACAATATTGACTCAGAAGATAAGTGAATGCTTTAATTTTGATCTCGATTCAAGTGATAATGAATAATCAGATAACTTGGCGATTACCCAATTATAGAAGGATATGTTGAGAATAATTATTTAATGAATTAAATGATTAATTTAATTCAACATTCGAATTAAGGGATTAAATAAATAAGAATTTATTTAATTTGAATGAAGAAAAGGTTTAGTGAATAGTTAAATAATTAAAAAATTATTTAATTATAGTCAAAATGGAATAAAGATAAATTAAATAATTATTTTATTTAATTTAAGAGGGAAAAAAGTTAATTAGTGACGCAATTAAATAAATAACATTTATTTAATTAATTAGGATTAGGTAATGATAAAATAGTTAAATTAAATAATTAAAAATATTTAATTAATAGATGGAAAGATACTTTAGAAAATATAATTAAATAATTAGGATTATTTAATTATGACCATGACAAAGGTGAATAATGAAGAAATTGAAGTCGTAGGCCTAGACCAATTTTTGGTGTCTACATTTTGCCCCTATTTGATATACTGTAGTTTACTACATTATGTCAAAGAAAATCAGTGAAAAACATGCCCCGATTATGCCCCAGTGTTAAACAGGTTAGGGTATGCCCCCTGGGGAAAATTGACAAAGTTTTGAAAATTTCAGAAAATTTTTGAAGTTGTCCCGATTAGTTAATTTGATGCCTAGAAGTTCAATGGAGTTGACATAAATGAGTTTGGAGTTGATATGGACGTTTGTGGGTCGATTGAAGTTGAATTTTTACATGGCCAATAGAAAAGTTTCGAAGAAATGCCACCCAGAATCCTACATATAAATAGAAATTGAGAAATTCCAATTCATTTTCACAATCCATATTTAGAAAATTGAAATTTTTGCTCTAATGCTATAGTGAAGATGTCTCCAATTCCACACACCCACCATCATGCGTACCACATTTAGACGTTTTGACAGCCTGCCAATGCTGAACCACCAGTATGTACTTGAAACCCGACTTTAAAAATTTTCACTTGCATGTGTTTTTTTCCATTTATTACATGTTTTTCAAATGCATTGATTTCTAGTTAACCACATTTCCTTTCATTTTAACCACAACTGTCTACGCAATTACGTATTTGAAATTTCATGTCTTAGGTTTAGCATAGGTTTTTAATAGAAATGTGCATTTGTGATTTTATTAGACACGTGAAAAATAACAACACATTTGCATTTAGGATAGACACATGTAGCTTTTTATGACGCATTTAAAAATTGTGCAACGCATTTGAATTTAACACATATGTTTTGTTATGCATGACTGTAAAGGTACACATTTGACTTAGTTGCATGCATTTGTTTAATGAAATGATGCATTTGATAAGTTATGACACATTTGCAAATAAAAATGACGCATATGACCTTTTGGAACGCATTTGCAAATAGAATGATGCATTTGGCTGGAATGGTTTTTTTGAATTTTTGACTAGAATAGATCATTGTTTCTGACATGAGGAATTGTAGGTTATACTAGATCCCATCTACACAAGAGAGTTGAGACCATTGACTTTCGATTTCTGTGACAGTTTGTGGAGCGGGGAGAAATGGTTCTTACGGCATGTGGGATTACATCATGTGACATTCATGCCTACTATTAGGGAAAACCGGAGACTACTAATTGTGTTGTGTGAGTGGTGGCACTCAGAGAAATCATTGTTTCACCTACCTACAAGAGAGGCTACCATGACATTAGAGGATGTATATAGGATTTTGAGATTATTGATTAGAGGTAGGAGGGTTATGTATGACACATAGAGGGGTTTGGGCAAGCTTTGTAGATACTATTCTCATGAGGATATTAGATAGTTAGGAATTGACCATTATGACATTAGGTGGCATGTCCTAGCATAGAGGTATAGGTAGTTAGACTGTCTTTTGTGTACATTGATAGGTGGTATAGTTCTTCCTGATTGACGTGGTCATGGATTTCCGATAGGATGGGGGGAGATGCTAGTAGGGATGTTAGAGAGGCAAGAGGTCTATGTCTGGGGACCATGTCTTTTAGCCATGTTATATTTCCAACTTCATGATATAGCATATAGAGATGCTCAGTCGGTGAGTTATGGGACCACGCTTCTGATGGTATGGGCATGGGAAAACATAGCCATTTTTTCATTCGCCAGTGACAATGGATGTGTGGCAAGGATCACCATATGCCTTCCATTATGTGGGGGCTAACACTCAACATCATGTCAAAGAAACCAGCTATCACAGGTATGCCATCAACACAATGGTGCAATTTATTTGGTGGCCATACATGGATTGTCCATGGTGGTCTGATGAGGATGAGCATTTGGTGTGGTGCAGAAAAACATAGTATCTGATTGGTTGGACAATTTCACATGTCCACATTATTGAGAGACACTTGTTGGATCATGTTCTGAGATAGTTCAAAGAGGTTCAGGATGAGCCTTGAGGCCGAGCAAAGTATGTGAGGTCTTCCAAAGAGGTTGCATTATGGGGTGCAGAGATTCTTGTGGCTACTGCAGAGACCAATATTGATGGATTACAACCAGTATAGTGGGGTTGGTGAGATGGATCAGCAAATACAACGACTACAGATGCATATGACAGATGGTGGGCTAAGCACAAGCTAGTTCCTCTAACAAATCCTGAGTAGGATGCACTAGTAGAGTGACTATGGAAAGGACTGCATGGCAAGAATGGCAAAGGTAGAGGTTGGAGAGGTGGAGGTGGTAGAGGGGATGGTAGAGATGGTCGGGGAGGTGGTCAGAGGGGCAATGGCAGGGAGAGATGTGGTCAGCCAGGATGAGGCCCACCATTATCACTCGTCCATGAGGAGGAGAGAGAGGGAGAGGATATACAGATGATGATGTTGGAGGAGTTGTGGAGATGGGAAAATTTGGTAGAGTGGAGGTACATGTGGAGGAGGTACATGTGGAGGAGGTACATATGGAGGAGGTTCATAAAGAGGAGCATGTGATGGATGCGATTCCACAGGATCATGTGAAGGAGGAGTTAGAGATAGATTCCCTTGGACTACTAGGAATTTACCAAGATGATGAGGAGAATGAGGATGATGGTTAGGAACATGATTTCTGTGATAGGATTTTGGAGGAGATGGAGGATGAGGATGATGAGATGGAGAGAGTTTGGCAGGATGATACAAGAGACACTGATCAAGATACTACAACTCTATGTGCTCAGATTGTGTCCTTGGAGGAGAGGATGAGGGTTTTGATGGCAGAGTGAGATACACTTTAGATGGAGAGAGACATATCCTATATGGATAGAGATCAGGCTATAGCTTAGAGATAGGAGACTGAGCAACGATTTACAAAGATCGGAGCTCTTTATTGTGGGCCATCTAATGGTTTTGCTCGAGAGTTAGTTAGATCTATGGAGAGGGATTCTTACTATAGAGATTTATATGAGGTAGAGGTTCCTCCTGAGAGATGAGCTCCCAATTTCTCACAAGCATGCAACGTTAGGTCTTAGACTAGGACTCATTCTAGGACAACGAGAACAGAGGGTGGAGTAGCCACATAGATCTAGACCATATGATAGGCCACATACAAGACACAGGTCATCAGGATATCGTCATCATTCCTCTTCATAGTCTAGTCATGATAGCAGTGGTAGTTCTAGATAGGGGCATGCATTGATATTTATTGATGGACATTGTATTTTGATCATAGAGCCTGCGAGCTTCAGTTGAAATACACATCATGACATTTGTATTGTGACACATATTTTGAGCAATCTATATATATGATTTTTGGTGGTTATTTATATGATGTGAATTTCTCTATTTGATTATGTAATTTTGTATTTGATATGCACATGTGATGGATGCCATGGTATTTACTTTATGATTATGCAGCCTATTATGATATATGATGTTAATTTCTTTATGCTAATTCTACATGATGATGGATGCATTTACTTTTATGAATGTTACATATGGATTCTATGTCATGAAGATGAGATACAATGTGATGTATTTATTTATTTGCAATACTATCTACATGTATGATGTATGTACAAATTATGGTGATAAATGGATAACTTGTCATGTATTCCTAAATGTTATGAATGCCTATATTTTTTTTTTCCTAATGCAGCTTATATATATGATTCAATTTGTATGATATAAGATCTCTAACATGAATGGATATGAAGGATGCTCTATATATTTGTGTATCATAGGACTCTATCATGATGCGAGAAAGAAGAAATGTTAATATGAAAAGAATGAAAAAGAGAGAATAGAAGATATGGAATGTTAATACCTGAAATATTTGATATCAAAATCCTCAACATTTCATCAACACATAAAATATTTGCACTTATATCATCATTGGGCATTAACTGACACAGATGAACAATAAACACCATGATATGAGATAGACCATGGTGTGCAAAGTTATGCACCTGCTAACAACAAACAGTCATAGACAAGGAGTGTCTTAACTCATACTAAGGGAATAATTGCCCTAGTCTTTTTGTCGAGATAAGCCATAAACATCAAACAAAGAAAAGATAGGTCACGATACGTCATCGCTCATCTAAATCCTTCATGGGACATCCTCGAGGAAACTAGTAACATGACTCAAAAACCAAGTTAAAAGATAGTTGACAGACAACAATCAAAGAAAATAAGCCCTGATACATCGTTGCTTCTCTAAATCCTTCATGGGACATCCTCGAGAGGCTAGTATCAAGACCCAAACATAAAGCCATTTGAAAAGATAAGATGAACAAGCTACAAATTCATAAGCTAGTAAAGTATTTGCCAAAATTTGATCTATTTGTTGGATTGACTGATTGATTGATAGAGCCTGATTTTAGGGATGAAACATACCGTATAAGACATTGAGTCTAGTTTTGATTTTGTGACTATCTATATAGGCATGAGAAAAGGCTAGTTTCAGAAAGATCTGTTTCGTATAAGGCGTTGGCATATGATGCCTTTGATGTGACAACCTATTGCAATGATGTGATGATTTTTTGCTTAATTTATGTTTTTAGGAAGGACACATCCTATAGAAGACATAGGTTGGTCATTTTGACGATGTCTATTTCCAAGGACACATCTTGTAGCAGACATAAGTTGATTGTTTTGATTCTTGCTTTGGCAATTTGTTTGATTTGACTTGATGACATTGTTGACTTGTTTGTCTTGTTGATGCATGACCTGATGTGATGTGTTGACCATTCACTTATGCCTATGAACCCTAAAGTACTAACCTAGTGTGGCCTCAGGGGCTCATCAATAGATGGCCTTTCTTACGTTATACACATAGAGATCTCGTAGTTCAAACAGAATTTGATTGACAAAACTGACTAAAAGTCATTGATCTATTGTAACACAACTGACGTGTGTGATAGTGAATGTGATGAACCCTAATGGAATGACCTAGTGTAGCCTCGAGGGCTCATCAATAGATGGTTTTGCCTATGTTATACACACAGAGACCTCGTAGTTTGACACAACTAATGACCTTGTCATATAGACAATGACTTGAATCATGATTTTATATAGACAAACCTAGAAGGACGTATACCGTCGGTGGCACATCAAAGAGATGGCCTTGCTACATCCGATCCAAAGGCAATGTAGTTTGACATGAAAAATACTAACAAATGCGTGACTATGACTCTATTTTTGGATTTTTTCTACATGTTTTGATTTTTTTTTGTCTTTTAAAGTTTAATGTTTTGGATTTTCTTAGGACATTTTATGATGTTTTTGGATTTTTGATGATCTCGCGTCTTCTAGACAACATTATAAAATGTCGAATGATATAGGTCAAGTGTCTACCCCGGTAGAGTATAAGACCAACAAGTAGGATGATATAGGAAAAATGACGTGTTCCTGATGTCAATCATTCCAAGCTATGGAAAGGACAAGGATTTATTGTGGATGATATGCACAATGATATGGATAGAAAATATATGTACAAGGAAGTCAGATTGGAATGATGGTAGATGAAAGAGAAAAGTCAACTACACATGGCACCTGTATGCCAAGTTTTCACCATGGTACTTATCCAAAGCGCCACCTTAGTGGTTTCATAATGGATGAAATTTCTTTTACTATTTTGGATTTTTCAATTTTTTTGTGTTACAAAGATGCTTGTTTGCTAGTTACTAATATGACATTTTTTTTTTTGTTTGATGGATTAAGACCGACTCTTAAAGCTTACATAGAACTTTCAAATGAAGGCTATTGATAGGTGTTGACAATGGTTCCCTTCAAGAGTGGAGAGTTGGTATGTCTTGATCTAAAGGCTTCTAAGGAATGTAAGGACCTAGCCAATTGGCTCAAACTTACTGGTTTTCTCTTCAACATTCTTAGGATTCTCCATTAAAACTAGGTCACCGATGTCAAAATTTCGATTCAAGACTTTCCTGTTATGGCTATGACAAAGATGATTTTGATATGCTTGTAGATGATCTAATGCCTTATGCCTTCTTTCATCTAGGAATTCGAGCTCATATAACCTTGATACACGATATTCCTTGTCATCAATGTGTCCTTTCAAAGATATCCTCAGGGATGGAATCTTGACCTCAATAGGTAAGATAGCTCTAGAACCAAAGAATAAGGAATATGGAGTGGTTCCAGTTGGAGTACGAATGCTTGTACAATAAGCCCATAAGGCGGGATTAAGCATTAAATTCCAATCGCGGAAAGCATCATTGACAATATTTTTAAGGATTCTAATAATTGTTTTGTTAGATACCTTTGCTTTACCATTACCATGTGGGTAATATGGAGTGGAGAAATGATGTTGAATATGGAATTCTTGTATATTGTGGACTTCTTGGTTCTTGAATGGCGTATTATTTGTGATAATGGATTGAGGTATCATATCTACAAATGATATAGTTCAAAATGAACTTGGAAATTTTGTTCTTTAATGTAGGTCATAAGGAATTGCTTCAATCCATTTGGTAGAAATACTTGTCACTATTATGATAAACTTATGTCCATTTGAGGATGTGGGATGTATCTTTCCTATGAGGTCAAGTCCCCATTGGGTGAAAGGCCATGGTGATGTGATTGGTCTTAGCTCTTGTGTTGGCACATGTATCAGGTCTCCATGAATTTGGAACAACCTGAATTTCTTAACAAAGAAATAAGCATTTGTCTCCATTGTAGGCCAATAATATCCTAGCCTCGTGATCTCTTTAGCTAAGGTAGGACCACTAGAATGAGATCCATATATACCCTCATGTACCTCACGTAAGGTTTTTTGTGCTTCCTCAGTATCTAGACATCTTAAAAGGGTGTTATCTAATGCACATCTATACAAGGTATCCCTGATGATGGTGTATTTAGCTGACTTATGGATAAAGGTTCTACATTGGTTATTGATAAGCTAAGAGGTATGATTTGGGAATTAAGATAGTCAAAGATGTCCTTGTACCATGGGGAATCAGGACCAACAAGTACACATACCATCTCTAAGTCTGGAATATCAAAAGTTGGGACAAAAAGTTATTCTACCAAGAACTCAAACTTAGGCACATTGGTAGGTATATCTAATAAAGAGCCAATAGTTGCCATGGCATCTACTGACTTGTTTTGAATATGAGGAATCTAATAAAATATAATGCTATCGAAATACTACTTAAAGCTATCTACCATCCATTTGTATGGTGCAAGATTCTCATCCTTTGTGTCATAGTCATCATTTACCTACCTGATTACTAACTAAGAGTCCACATAGACATGTAATTGCTTGATTCTCCATTTAATAGCCATTTGTAACCCAGTCAAAAGAGCCTCATATTCCACTCGTTGTTGTGCATGGAAAGGAAATTCTAAACTACTTAGGAATTGTATCAACCTATGGTGTGATAAATAGTATACCAACTCCTAAACCACGGTTTGTATGAGATCCATCAAAGTATAGATTCCATGTTGTATTAATGTCAATTGTAAAGAATGAACTCATCGAGGAAAGTCTGAGACTAAGGGGTGATTTTCTGGGTTGGTGCATCTGCTAACTGATCAACAATGACTTGTCCTTTTATGGATTTTCTTTCTACATCTGGATGTCATACTCACTTAGTATCATTACCCATTTAGTGATACATCCTGTGCTACCTTACTAGAAGATATTTCAAAGGGTCAATTTTTGCTACCAACATTGTTTGGTGGTTTGGCATGTAATGCCTTAATTCCCGAGCAGCAAAAACCATTTGCAAGATAGGCACCCTATAGGACTATAGTTCAATTCATAACCTACCAAAGTATGACTGATATAGTATATTGCTCTTTCTCAGCCCTCATTGTCATTTTGTGCTAGTAAAGCTCCTAAAGTTGATGTAGTTGCAGTGATGTATAATATCAAAGGTTTTCCCTGAATTAGTGGCATTAATACTAGCAGCGTAAGCAAATAATCCTTAATTTTTTGAAAAGCCTCTTGACACTTAGGGGTCCATACAAAAGGTACTCCCTTCTTGAGTAGATGTTGAAATGGATGTATCTTATCTACTAGTTGCACTACAAACCATTTGATTGACTGTAGTCTTCCTTGGAGTGTCCATAGTTGACTTAGAGTAGCTTGGGGAGGCATGTCTCTTATTTCTTTGACCTTTTCTAGGTCTACCTCAATGCCTTGTCTAGATATTATATAGCCTAGAAGTTTCCCTAATTGTACGCTAAACACGCACATTTTAGGATTAAGTCTAACCTTGTATTCTTCTAGTCTTTTGAAAACCTTATCTAGAACCTGTAAATGATCTACCCTAGTTGATTATTTAACTATGATGTCATCCACATAATCTTCCATGATATCATGCATAAGGTCATGGAATATAGTTGTCATAGCGTGTTGGTATGTGGTGCCAACATTTTTCAGTCCAAAGGGCATTACATTCCAGAAATAGGTTCCCCATGGGCAAGTAAAAGCAATCTTTGGTTGATCTTTGGTTGCAATCTTAATCTATTTATATCCTAAGAATCCATCCATAAGAGATAACATTTCATATCTAGTTGTGATGTCTACTATTATATCTATGTTAGGCAATGGAAAGTCATCTTTGGGGCATGCTTTATTTATGTCTCTGAAATTAGTACAAATGCAGATGCCCCCAATTGTCTTAGTTACTGGTACAGGATTTGATATCCAATCTACATAATCAATATATTTTATGAACTTGACATCCAATAACTTTTTCAATTCAGCTTTGACTAACAAGGTGATATGTGGATGCATTTTCTTGAGTTTTTGTTTTACTAGTTTAGCACCTGGTTGCAATGGAAAATGATGTAGGACCAAGTTAGGATCTAATCTAGGCATATCAGCATATGACCATGCAAAATTTATCTATCCTTCAATAAAGAAGTCTCTAAACTCAGGTTTTTCTTTCTCTGTCAATGACTCTGCAAAGTAGATTAATCGTAGATTCCCTTATGTTCCTATGCTGACTTCAACAATTTCCTCTATCAATAATGGCGACCTTTCCTATTTGATAGGGAGATTTTTCAACTTTCCATCCTTGGGTGCCTCATAGATGTTTTCACCCTTAGATGCGTCCTTTATTTTTTCTTTTTCATCATCTAAAGGTACCTTTTAGTTTTCACCTAGAGAATCATCTTTATTTTTATCATTGTTTTCCTTATTTTTGTGACTGGAAGGGTGAACAGACTCCCCAAAGTATTCCATATTTTTTGAGTCAATGGTAAAGCCATCTTTTTGATCACTACTAGGTATTCCCTCTCATAGTCCAAGGAACTCAGCTATCGCTTTGTCATTCTCAAAGATGTCTAAGATAGGTGCATCTTGTTGATCCTAGTCAATGAGTTGGGGATACACTAAGGGCATGTCATCATCAGGGGTGTTAAAGTCTACTGGAGTCAAAGTAAAGATTGAGTTGTTAAGATGGTCACAAAAGTTTCATACCAACTCTTCTTTTTTCTTCTTCTTAGGCATAGGTAAGCTCCGAGGTCAACAAGTTGTCAGGGTTTGGTCATCAGGATTGGTTAGTTTAGATCCCCAAGTAGTAGGATCAAGGGATTCCCAAAAGTAGTTCTTAAGCCATTCTTCTTTTGTAGCAAGCTTTTGTGGACGAGTATCAGTTGGGATCTGTGAGGAAATAAACATTTGATCAAGTTCCCCATACAATTTTTCAAGATCCATGAAGGTGGTGGAGGACAGAGAATCCCATTCATAATCATTAGAGTCAGGGGATGGGAATTGGCGTTGGTTTGATGGTTTGATAGATGTCTCGATAATTTTATTAATACTCACTTCCTCTTGTGGAGGCAATGGGATACTAGAATCTCGCCAATCTAAAGTAGTTGATACCCTAGCCCTAGGCCCTTTGGTCATTGTGAAACAAAGATAGGCTCAATCCTTCCATTTTGATGTAGCCCTAAGCCACTACGTCCATTATATCCTTTGTCTTGCATCATCTTAAATCCTTTCCCATATTGATGTGTCTATAAATGTATGGATAGAGGAGGTAATTCAGCATCTTCTCTATATATCTAGGATGTCACATCTTCTTCATTTCAGACTTCCTTACTCATTTCTCCCCATCTTGTGAATGTCAATTTAGGAGGAACATGTATAGTGACTCTAGGTTGTCTCTTTTCTAATGTGGGAAAACCGTATGACTTAGGAGGAACCAACTGGCTAACACAATCTGATGCCTTCATATGATATTCTCCACAACCATTGTCCTAAATCTTGAGCTTAGGAGTATGGGATGGTAATTCAAAAATAGGTGTCTTAGAAATTTTGGATGGATTGAAATATAAGGATGAAGTGGATGATTATGTCACATGATTAACAGGCACTTGGTATTGGGGGATCCCTTTTAAATTGTTACAATATTGGAATAGATCGGGATTGCCATCTATTGTAATTTATGTGCCATTATACAGGAACTTAAGGAATTGGTGATATGTGGATGGGACAACCTTCATGGAATGTATCCATGGTCAGCCTAGAATAATGTTATAAGGTAGGACAAGATCCAAGACATGGAATTTAGTTTCAACCACTGCAGGACCAATTCTGATACGTAGTGTCACAAGTCCCTTAGAGGAACGCTCTTCATCGTTATATGCTTTAATCACAATAATCTTGCACGTGTCTACACATGCTTCTGAGAAACATAATGCCTTAACCAAATTGAAAGTACAAATTTTCAACCCTACTCCCCTGTCTACCAAGACTCGTCTGACTTTGGTTTTGTGAACAAGGACTTCAAGATGTAATGGATCATTATGGTTCGTCTTCTGAGTCGAATTGTCATTTTTCAGAAAAAGTAGCATGGTGAGAATTGGTTAGATATCTTATCATTTTTTTGAAGTGATTTACATCAAGATCATTGGGTACAGTGGTGTTTTGTAAGGTTTTGTCAAAGATAGCTCTATGCTCAGGTGAAATGCGCAATAACTCTAAGATAGAGATCTGTGCAGGTATCTTTCCTAAATGATCAAGCAAGTTATACTAAGATTTGGGTGGTTGTGATGGTGTTGCAAAAGAAGTCCCTTGAATATTTATCTTAGTTCGACGAGTGTTAACAGTGCACTCAGGGGTCTTCTTAATGGTAATGGTATTGACTTGGTCATCGGCAAATCAGATATATGATTTATGATCATGCCATGATTATAGTCGTACTTGACATTGGCATACCTAACAGGATTGATATTGGTATTAGTCCCAAAACTGGAGACTTTTCCCTTCCCGTGGTCATGTAGTGGATCTGAAAAGACCATATGATCAGTGTTTGAGTTTGTTTGTTTCTTCCCAACAACTTCACTGACTTTTTGTTTTACAAGATCCTATATGATATTCTTTAGTTGTCTACAATTTTGCAAACTATGTCCCTTGATCTAATGGTAATCACAAACAGCATTCTCATCCCACCAAAAAGGTTTAAATTGCCCAAGGTCATATGGTTTTGGCTCTTGAAGAGATGTACAAGATTGTGTTGCAATAACTATTTGAAAACTAACTCAATAGGTTCCCCTAATGGAGTGAACTCATGTTTTGGAAATCGCCTCCACTATTTTGGTCAATGGTCATTTTGAGGAGCATTAGGCATTGGATTGCCTTCATTCAATGTATTGGAAGATGGATTATGACCTCTAAGTGTTATGAGTGGTCCTACTTGTAAGGCCTTGGTATCAACAACCTCATCATTGGTAACATTTTTATTTCGAGACCAAAATTTATTTCTATCATTAGAGGTATTCTACATATTTGGGTTTCTATTGGGTGGCTTAAGTTCTCCTTTGTCGATTAATTTTTTTTATAGGATAATACCTTTTTTGACTAATTCCACAAATGAGGTGCAACAATGTACATGTAAGTCATCTCTCAATTTAGCATTGAGATTTTCTTGGAATATAGTCACTTTTTGTTTCTTAGGTATTTTGATTGGACATCGACTGGCCATGCTTCTCCATCTCTGGAGAAAGGTAATAAAATCTTCTCCTTATTCTTGTGTAGTGTGACACAAGGTTGCTATGGTAATTTCGTTATCAATGTTAAATGAGAAGTGTTTAATGAATTTCTCAACCAGTTCACCCCAATATTTTATGCCACTAATTTTAGAGAACCATTCAAGTGGAATTGCAGTAAGACTCCTTGGAAACAATCTTATGAGATAAGTTGGATCATATTCCCTATCTATGCATGTTGTGGAGAATTCCCTAATGCATTCGAGTGGATTGTGTTTTCCATTGTACTTGGGAAAATTAGGTACAACATATCTTGGTGGAAACAACTTCATGTACAATGATTTGTCAAAGGGAAAAGGATACAGATCATGCGCTGAGATAGTTTTATTGTTAGACATGGCCATGTTGTCCATCTATGTTTGGAGGGCATGTATCTGTGTCTATAGGACGTCAACCTATGTGAGTGATTTGTTCGTCAGATTGTTAAGGTCCACATATGTGTTCTAAAATCCAATGTTTTGTGATGGGTTTTGGTTAAGTGAGGGTATGTAGGATGTGCTTTGACTTGGAATGTTGAAAAGGGGATTTTGACTTGGGATGTTAATGAATGGATTCTAACTCAGGATTTGTGTAAAGGGATTTTGTCCTGGAATAAGAATGGTTTTTGAAGGTATGCTTTGTGAAGGTATAGATCGACTCCCATATTGAAAGGGAGGAATGTACCCAGCCTATATAACTCCTATCTATGGCATAGTGCTATTGGCATTCATATTGGGGACAACTGTTGTTTGAGGAATGGTACTAGTAATGCTAGTCGTAGGTATGACTGTCGTTTGAGGTATCATACTAGTAACAGTAGTCGTGGGTATAATATTCATTGTTTTAGCTCTTTTACTTCCCACCAAAAGGCGAAATGGATTAGGTGATGTTTTCCCTATAGATAAGTTAAAGCCTGTTGTCATGCTAGTTGTACTAAATGGTGAAGTGTGGACTATTGTGCTCTGTGTAGGTACACTAGATGGTATAGTTGCAGTTACTTGTGACATAGTAGCACTAGTGGTCATGGTGTTTATCCCTGGTGCAATTTGAGTTTGTAAGCTACTAATGTCGCACCCTCATATAGTATTTTCACCAGGAATTGTTGAGAATTGTTTGATAGGAAGTCATCTACAAAGGATGTAAACTCTGGGTCTCTTGTGGCAACATCTAGATCTTCCACTAATATGTTTCCTTGTGAGTCCCTATTGACAAATTGTTCCATCAAAGGTCTGTGAGGTCTAGACTATAGTCCTTGAGAGGAGCTTGTGAATGGATTTAGGAAGTCATTTGGGTTTGACATTTCTTCTTTGTTTCCTTTTAGACCTAGTCTCTACCATGTAAGATGAGCTCAATATGCAAGGAAAGGAAAACTACACCTATGAATGATATGACCCTATTCTATGTTTTTGGGATTTTTTGAATGCAAATAAGGAATGTATGCATCTAACTTTTTTAGTATTTTCTTGCAAATAAGGATTATCTAAAATGACACTATACTAAGATAACTAAACCTAAGTATTAAAATCCTAAGGATGTGTATGGTAATCGATTTTGTGGACTTAAGATGAGGTTACTAACCACCTAAAGTCTAACCAAAGTGTCAATGTAATAACTTCCAAGAACCTATGTAGGACTAAGATGAAAGATATGGTAATCTTCCAAACTAGATTGATGAGTTGGAAAGACCTACTGTAGGAAAAAAGATACTATGACTAGGTTCAAAGACAGACTTTGTTGAGACAATGGTTTTTCCAAAGTGAGGATAGTGGACCTATTCTAAGGTTTACAAAAGTGACCTTAAAATTTTTGATCTAAAGGTAATGTGTACCCCTAAAATGAAGCTAAAACTCGAAACTAGGAAGATGATAATAATGACAGATAAAACTAAGATGACTATGGTAACATCTAAAATGACACCTAAAGGATGCAAAATTGAGAAAATCATTCTGGTTTGAGATTAAGGATCACTATGAAAAGACAGATGAAAAACTAGTATGACTGTGATAGAAAAATGACAGAAAAATTTGACTCTTTGGTTGACAGAAAAATGCGATGCTATTGGACAGATGTGTCACTTTTTCTAATAGATGTGACTCTAAAAGACAATTGTGACTCACTATTAAATGAATGCAGGTTTATGGTGACAAAGACTAATTACTAGTAAAATAATCTAAATCTGTGATAGGGAAAATGCAACTTTCCAAAACACAGATGTGACTCACCTAGTCAGATGTGTCACAGAGTCTGGAGTGCAGGTATCCTAATGACAGATGTGATTCTAAAACTCAATTGCAGTGTTTTTCCAATCAGATACTACTCTAAGTGACATATACAACTCACGGTCTAACAAATGCAACTCATATTTTCTAGTGAATGACAAAACCGGTGGTTTGATAGATGCATGTTAAAATTTTACAAATGTGATGTTCAATGATAGTTGTGGTCTAATATTTGACAAATGTGGCTCAATTTTTCTGATGAATGACAATGAAGACTAGTTTTGATAGATGCAAGCTAAAATTTTACAATTGTGAATTAGTTTTTCAATTGCAGTTTTCTTGTAACTAGTTGCAGTTTTTTCTAACAAATTTGATAGTTTTGACCAAATTTTGGTAAATACAAACAAAGAAAACATGATATTTCAGTTTGGTTTCAACTCAAATATTTTTTAAGGTAGTAATAGACAAGCACATCCTAGGATGACATGGACTGTATTTGTTGAGTTCTCACTTGGGTTTCCCCAACTAAGCTTATCCAGAGTGGAATGTTTAGGAGCTTGACCCCACTGGATCCACTCCTCAACACTCACTTCTCTAGGGAATCTAAGCTTTAGTACCCATAAAAAATCCTTATGGCACACTTTACGTCTCTACTAAGGACTGTAAGGATGTGAGACTGCTTCATAGGTCTGACCTGCTGCACTAGCAAATAGATAGGGTTTTTGGCCTTCTACAACAATGGTGTTTAATTAGGGTATTTCATTCATAGGGCATGATCCATGCAGCGAGAGTCCCTTTCAATCCATCTCATTGGAACCATGTGCATGATTCATGGGGTTTCCCTAGGAATCCTCTTTTATATACCAGTTGGAAGTCCCTCGGGTTTAGGGTGCTACCGGTCTGAGTCGTCCTAGGGTGAATACTTTTTCCCACTAGGATAAGCCCAAGTTCTAGAGTCAGTAACTAGTTCTCTTACACCCAAGATTGTTTGAATGTCCAAGGGGAGAGGAAACTTTGATATACTAAATCATAAAGGGTACTAACTAGATGAAACTTGTGCCAAAGCACCAAACATGAAAGAGAGTGATTAATTTTAATCCAAATGACAATTTTCTAAACTACCAAACAATATGTTTCAAAAAAGGATCTTCAACATACATTATACAAAACAAATCATTAGTAATTTCAAAATTGTCTTCTACCAACGTCCTGCAAACACTATGTTAACTCCAAAAAAGAACACATTCTAAAAATCTAATATTAGTAACACACAAATCAATTGAAATTTTCAAAATTCAGAAAACAAAAACAAAAATATACCAGTAAATTGCATCGTTGTTTTACCAGTTAGATGCGTTGTTTTTCTCTGAAAATGCATCACAAATAAATGGATGCGTCATTTTTCATTGCAAATGCAGTGCAAGTAGTCAGATGTGTCATTTTTCCTGTTAGATGTGATCTGCAGATTTAGTTGCGTCATTCTGTACAAAACCTGCAAAACTCACAGAAAAAGTTACGATTTTTTTGAAGACCGTGTCTTCACCTTGGGTTTACCAAAATGTAACATAGGAAAATAAGCAGCAAGCAGATTAAATAGAATTAAAGCAAACTAACCTACATCTAACAACAAAGCACAAAGCAAACTAAAATATGTTGAATATGAAATAGTCTCACCGAACATCAGAATTCCTTGAATCATCTCTGTTGCTCTTCTCCATTTCATTGTGATAGTATCCTTGCCCTCAGATTTTCAATGTATGCAAGTATAGCTTTATGATTATGACAAATGACAAAATATCGAAGATAAGTGCTTCCAAAAAGTATAAGATTTTGGGAGAGGTAAAATGATGAAAGACAGATCAATTTATAGAAAATTAATGTTTCGAATGAAAGGCTGAGATTGAAAGTAAATGGACAATCGAGATTGAAATTATGCCATGCATTCAAATTAGGGTTTTAGAAGTGAAAGTTAGAACTCACAAAGGTCTAAGAGATTAAATTAAATAAAAATCTAATCTTTTAGTAGTGACTATTCGAAAATTGAAAGAATAGAATTAGCGTGTCAAGTTGATGATTTGCATGAGGAAAACATATTGTTACAATGCACACATAAATTAATTGATTAATTAATTAAAATTATTTAATTAATAGATGTGCACATGCACAAGGAGGTGGAAGTAGACAACTGAATGATTATATCGAGAATGATCTCTTCATTAGAAACAATATTGATATGTTTGTTAAAAACAATATTGACTCAGAAGATAAGTGAATGCTTTAATTTTGATCTCGATTCAAGTGACAATGAATAATCAGATAACTTGGTGATTACCCAATTATAGAAGAATATGTTGAGAATAATTATTTAATGAATTAAATGATTAATTTAATTCAACATTTGAATTAAGGGATTAAATAAATAAGAATTTATTTAATTTGACTGAAGAAAAGGTTTAGTGAATAATTAAATAATTTAAAATATTATTTAATTATAGTCGAAATGTAATAAAGATAAATTAAATAATCATTTTATTTAATTTAAGAGAGGGAACAAAGTAAATTAGTGATGCAATTAAATAAATAACATTTATTTAATTAATCAGGATTAGACAATGATAGAATAATTTAATTAAATAATTAAAATTATTTAATTAATAGATGGAAAGAGACTTTAGAAAATATAATTAAATAATTAGGATTATTTAATTATGGCCATGACAAAGGAAAATAATGAAGAAATTGAAGTCGCAGACCTAGCCCAATTTTTGGTGTCTACAGTTTTCAAAGACTTCAATCGAGATGTACTCTGCATGTACACCATTCCTCAATATTTGTTTGATGGCATCAAGGAATGGATGAACTCAATGGATATAAAGTATTATGAAAGCATAATGAACTTAAACTGGTGGCCAATTTTGAAGAGAATTACTGATGATCCACACAAATTTATTGAAGATGCTAGTTGGGAATTTTTGAATATAGAAGCTAGTGATTCTGATTCTGATAATTTAGAAGAGTCAGATCAAGGATATGAACCCTCTGATGTAGAAGATGAATCAAAATCATATTTCATGTGGCCACCATCAAGAGTGTTACAAGCCAACGAGATGGAGGGAATTCTTAGATAAGGATAATTTTCAATGTTGCAAGTATCGTCTTTAATGCCAACTACAATGGCATCATTGAAATTCCCTAGCAGTAATTATGTTAAGGAAATTTCCTTTAGATGCAAGGGTTCAAAGAACATAAACCATATGGTACAGATGATTAAATCCTAGAGATGATCTGTAGCAATCAAAGAGTCTGAAAAAGTAGAGAGAGTTGCATTAGTGACTCAAGAGAAACTTCAACTTTCAAAAATAAAACTAATTAGGCTGGTAGACGTGTGGATTAGGCCAACATTTGGTGGAAGAGGAAGAAAGATGACTAGAACTCTGGAGGCCCACCATACTATATTTCAGTGTTCAACCATGAGAGAAAAAGAGAGAGCTGATATCGTGTATCAAAACATTAAGCATGCATTCTTCCAGCCAACAGAGAAGGAGATGATTACTTTTCTTCATTTTCATTTGCATAACCATATCATGGTTTGGGAACCAAGAATACCAAGGATGTCCAGTTTTATGTGGAGGTGATGGATGTGGTCCAAACTGTAGGAGGGGCAAGAAGGTCAATGTATGATCCTAATGAAATTGAGGAAGAACAACAAGAGAGGGACAGGAAAAATAAAATCAATATAGAGTTTCAAGGATTTGTCAAAGTGAGTAAGAGAGCTATGGGAGTAGCCTCATCTAAAAGATTTTGAACTAGAGTTTGATATACCATTTAGATAGCTTGGTCTTCATGGAGTTCCTTTCAAAGCCTCTGCTTTTATTGTTCCTATGGTAAACTATTTGGTAGAGTTGGTGGAATTATCTTTCTTAGTAATCGCTATTAGTGAGATTGAGATTGTTAACCTTGAGAGAGGGACTTGGGAAAAAGGAATTTGATCTGGCTATTAGTTTCAAAGACTTCAAGTGGGATGTACTATGTATGTATGCCATTCCTTCAATATTTGCTTGATGGCATCAAGGAATGGTTGAACTCCATGGATATAAAGTATTATGAAAGCATAATGAACTTGAACTGGCAGCCAATTTTGAAGAGTATTACTGATGATCCAAATAAATTTATTGAAGATGTTGGTTGGGAATTTTTTAATATGGAAGCTAGTGATTTTGATTTTGATAATTCAAAAGAGTCAAATCAAGGATATGAACCCTCTGATGTAGAAGAAGAATCAGAATCAGATGAGGAAGGTTCAAAAGATGAATCTCTTATGGAGTCAGAGGAGGACGAAGAAGAAGAAGAATATTTTGAAGAAAAGGAAGGTAAAACGTGGGATGAATTTGAAACCGAAGCCAAAAATGAAGATAAGGAAAAAGGAGAGAAGTCTCACAGTAAAGAGGCAAGGTGGCAACGAAAGGTAAAAGCTACAGGGAAGTTTCAGGCACCTGATATTAGAGATTCAAGAGGAATTCCTACTAAGAGGCATAAAGTCAGATGAATTGAGTTCATCTACATCCTTCTACTATTTATTCATGCACATAAATGGTCATCTTGTAATCATAATATTTGAGCTCTATTTACTCATCCTATGCATCAATAAACAACTCAACACAGGAGATGCAAATTGTCATATTAACACAACAATGTCCAACTAAGTTATTGAAACTCAACTATTGATACCTCGTTCTCCATCTAGATTACAAAATCATTCCTTTTTGTTTTGTAACATATTCTTTTCAAATTGCTTTGGATGGTAGCCATATTTCTCCTTTCAAAACATGGCACATGGACTAGTTAAACTAATTAATATGCAATCATTTACTTTTTCCAATGAAATAAAAAAATATGTCATTTAACATATTAAATATACTTACAAATGTACAAATCAAGGCTTGTAAACCTTTCTGGCCACTGTGATGTGTGGCACAAAGTTTCTCAAGCCTAGCCTTGGAGGCCTTGTCCTGAAACATATACTAATTCAATTTAACTATGCACAAACAAAATTTAAATATTGTTTAATAAATTTGATATAATCATATGAACAAATTCAATTACATGCGTACTCTCCTCACCAGACTTCCTCTGTGCATCGGACTTCTCATATGATTTTGCAAGCTCTCTCCATAATTTCACACTTACATCAATTGGAATTTTTTCTGCCTTAGCTTAGGAGGGATTTTTTTATCTTCTTTGTTTGGTTGAACCAAAATCTCTTCCAATTTTGAGACATTCATAGCTTTATCTTCTTTACAGACCAACCTGTGCCAAAATCAATCTCCATGTCATGGATAACTGCTTTTTTCAGGTGCATGGGTATCTTTGAGAATGGAAAATGTAGATGGTCTTTGAACCATTGAAGGCATGATTCCTTCAACCTATTCACAAATGTTTTCCTAGTGCATCTGTCATTCAGACTTCCCCTAAAACCACCTCGTATTTTATCTTTGTATTGTAGCTACCAATTCAAGATTGAAAACATGGCATGGTGGAAGAAGTTTGTGTCCTAGTAATGGAAGTCTCTGCTCCATGTTCCACATTCTTAGAGTTTACTGTCATTGATTCCTCCTGGATCTTTGGCTCGATCCAAGACTAGTTGGGGAATTAATTGATTCCCTTTGACACAATTGATTTGTTTGCAATGTTTGAGGGGCATTAATAGATTGTTTTTTTATGTATCTGGCAAGTGTTGTCCAGTCCATATTAACCAATTTGTTCAGTACCTCTACCCCCAATATGGAAGCCAATTCCTCTTTATCTTTGTCAGTCTCATGTCCCTATATATATATATATATAAATTATATTTCTTCTTTTAAATTTAGAAATAAAAAACTAAAAAGTAAAATTGAAAGAAACAATGGAAACATTTACAAATCTATAAATTGACAATGAATTACCTCATTGTGGCCAAATTTTGTTGACAATGCTTGCTTCCCTCCGTTGCTTGACATTTTGAGATGACCTAGGGAAAATTATTTTCGTCCAATCTGTGGAGGAAAATGAAGTACACACTGTCAGGTATGAAATTTTTCATCTAGTTTGTGGTATGAAATTTTTGTTTTGTAGGAAAATATGTTCATTGGGTTTTCTTAGTGTTGATAACCTAGGGAAAATATGTTCTCTCAGTTTGCTTAGTGTTGATAACCTTATCATGAAAACTCTTTCATAATGCAATCTTGCACGAATTTTTCATGGAATCGGTGACTATTCTGCAACTGGGAAAAACCAAGTGGCTTTTGCATTTATTTTCAGTAGTTGCTCAGTAGTGACCGACCCGATTCCCAGGTTAGGGAAAGAATATTGAGGCATCCTAGCTTTGTGCTATGATATTTAGAGGTAAAATTTTTTGTTGGTTTCTCAAAGGTTTTACAATTTTATAATGATGGGACAATTTACAGGTTTCTTGGACTTGTTAGGCCATGAACCAGTAAACAATCACAAATTCAAATGCAATCCAAAGAGCAGTAAATAATCACGAATTCAAGCAAGAAAAAAAAATTGTAACCTTACCTATGGTGTCGTAAACTAAATTGAATTTCTCAATCAGTTGTTGGTAGTGCCCTGCTCTCTTCCTTCATGCGGCGTTTTTCCCTTTTCTATCATCTAATTTCTTCCTTCACGTAGGAAAGTTTTAAATTTTCTATTTTGATTCATTAGTTGACACATCCAAGCTCAAATGGGTAGGGTAAAATTTTTTGTTGGTTTCTCAAAGGTTTTACAATTTATAATGATGGGACAATTTAGAGGTTTCCTAGACTAGTTAGGGCACAAACCAATAAACAATCACAAATTAAAATGCAATACAAAGAGCAGTAAACAATCATGAATTCAAGCAAGAAAAAAAATTGTAACCTTACCTATGGTGTCACAAACTAAATCAAATTTCTCATCAGTTGCTGGTAGCACTCTGCTCTCTTCCTTCACACAACGGTTCCTTTTTTTGTCATCTAATTTCTTCCTTCATGCGGGAAAGTTTTAAATTTTCAATTTTGATTCATTAGTCGATGCTTTAGTTGGTGTTAGTTAATGCCAACTTTGGCACTGACTTTTGGCTATTAATGTAATTTTTTTGGGATGTATAAGGCAGCGTCAAGTGCGCCTAGTTTAGAGCCTATCATTGTTGTATAGTGACTACTTTCATTGTTGTGTATCACCGTTGTCCCATGGATCCTTCATCAACTTGGTGCAATAGAGTGGTTTTTACCGCGGTCTCACAAGGTGCTTCATCCTTCTCAGCAGTAGTGCAGTGAAAGTTGTTGTGGCAGCACACAAGTCTTAATTATGTTCTTGGTGATGTTGTGTTAAATCCCACAGTCTCGTAATTCTTCTACAATTGGCATGTGGTAGTGTAGTGACCACCGCTGTCTCACGGCTCCTTCATCAGCTTGGTGTAGTAGAGCAGTTTTACCACGGTCCCAAAAGTTTCTTTTTCCTTCTTGGCAATAGTGCAATGAAAGCTTCTATGGAAAAATTTTTAATCACAGAGGAGGCCATGGAGAGAGGATGTGGATGATGTAGAAATACTAAACCACTAAGAGGAAAGTGGATGGAAATAGATGAGACAATGGAATCTACAGATACAATACAGGTAAGAAGAGAAATAAAGTGGGTGGAAATAGATGAGACAATGGAATCTACAAATACAATAGAGGTAAGAAGAGAAAGCAACCTCAACCAAAGGAGGAAGGCGTTTATGAATTCACAAATGCTACAAGATAGAGGAGATAAAGTCATTTTTTTCCATGAGGCCTCTGAGGTCAAACTTATTGGTTGAAAATGCATAGGAATGGTGATTAAATGTGATTCTATGATCAAAAGAAAAGTTTGAAAATTAGGATAGCCAAAAAATGATATCAATATGTTAAATATATGACTAAAGTGAGGTTTTTTGTTGGATATCATATTCGTTGAAATGATATAACTGGTGTACTAAAAATTATTTACTATGTTGTGTATTATAGGGGCAAGACGAGGCCATGGAAACATATCATGTCATATCAAATGAGGACACAACGGATGAAGCAGGACATCAGCTACTCAAATTTTGACTTAACTTAGGAAAAAAATGATCTGATGGCATTTTGTGATACATCCATATTTTTCACAGTATTATTGAAATTTATAATGTATTCTCCAATCTTGACATAAATTAATGCATGTTGTTGATTATTTTAGATAGAGATTGGAGCAAATGCAAAGCCTAAGCGTTCAACTAGCAAAAGAACAAGATATGTACATGGACATGGACCTAAAACTATTAAATCACGTAGATGATAGTGGGTGGAAGAGGATATGACAATGGATACTGCAGACACAACAAATGATTGTACTAAAGAAGGGGTAGGTTAGGACTATAGTACATGGGATGAATACTTTGAGAAAATTGTTGTTTGTGAATGTTTTGTATATTGTGGAAAGAAACAATTCAAATGAGAGATTGTACAAAGGCATTACATATATGATGAGCTTACAGTCAGTAGTACGCCTCCTACAATCGATTCAAATCCAACAGGAATTGTGGTGAGGAATTTTCCAATTTGATATAAATAACATGTATACTTCATTTAAACATTGTTTTATATTATTTAAATAACTATTTTTTTCTTAATGGATACTTGCAGGATAAAGTTCTTGGTTTAAAGTTTCCCAGATCACCGAATTCTAGCCTAGAGGGAAATGATCATTTATGACATGATACATCTAAAAAAAAATGTGCCAATATACCAACTTGAAAGATGAGGAATTGACGAAAACAAGTAATAGAACAAGAATCGGTGTGAAGATGCATAATTTGCTTAAAGACAAGGGGAAGGTGGACTACATACCCTATGAGAATGAATGTGATGGATATTATGACTTACCCCTGAGTTTTAGATCAATTTACAAAGAGACATTTTATTGTCAACTATATTGTGCTTGTCCTAGTGATCAACTACCTAGAGTGTATGAGGTGTTTCAATTTTCGGGATACAACTACATGGTACGACCCTCCAATACTCATGGAGTGAATCTAGGCCTCTTTATTATCCAAAATGTACATGTGGGATCCAAACATAGAAATGATTCAAAACAAACCACTAGGATATTAATGCCATATTATGGTCCATCATATTACAGTGGTGAATGGAGAAGGCTAGCAGAATATAAGCCTAGCATGTTAGCATATGGTCTAAATTTGAATATGTATACACATTGTCTCCAATTGGAAAGTGGAAAAAAAATGAATAGAGGTCATCTTATGTATATAGATGGATGTGCATATACACACATAAATGATAAAGATGGAGATATGGAAAGAGAAGTTGATAAATTGATAATGGTTGAGGCTATTATGGGCCTTACCATTGGGGATGAGTTATTGATTGATTACCCCTTCTTAAAATGCACTCATGTGCGAAAGAAGTGGGAAGAACAAGGTCTCCCTAAGGATGTTCTTAAGGGAAGAAAACCAAAGAATAATAAATGAGTGTGGACTAATGTTTTATAAACTATGTTGTCAAAATTGTGTTTTATAGCAATTATTGTATAAAAAAGGTAGTCTATAAAAAGATAGATAGGAAATGCAAAGGCTTCATTTAAGAAAAGATAAGTAGTCTCTTTTTTAGGGAAATCCACATGCAAAAAGTAAAAAGCACATAAAAAAACAATTGTATAGTAGAAAATCATATTCAATTAGTTATTTCATATTTCGATTGCACACTTATCTAAAAGACATAGGGTATTCACCATACATTTCCCTTGACAAAGAAAACATGTGATTTCATTTATTTTTACTGTATATCTCATAAGTGAATTTGTTGTTACATAATGATTGACTAAGAAAATAATATATACAAAAAAATGCGAAGAAAATGTTTGAAATTTAACATGCAATCTACTGTGTTGTGTTGAAAGGAATCTAGATTAACTAGGACAAGAAATAAAAATAAAATTTTGATGATTGTATTTAAAAGTGAACAAGATATGAAAAGTGTGGACAATGATGGTGCTAAAATTGAAAACCCTGATTCTGATGATATTACTATTTTATGTCATTCAAGATAAAGAGCACATACAATTTTATATACATAGAAAATGAAGATTTGAAACTAGTAAACTAAAAATGTAAACACTGTAAAATTTTTCCTTAAACAATAATTCACATACTCACTTACAAAAAAGGGTGAAACATTTTTTATTCAAACTCTATTTTATTTAATAGACATAACAGTAAAGGAATATTTACAAGTACAAGAATATATACACTGCTTCATAGAAAACAAGGAATGTTTCATAGAATATACAAGTACAAGATTATATTATCATCATCATATCCTTAATTATCTATTGTAATATCCTTAAATTGTTCAATCTTTGGTATGAATTGTTGGCAGAAAAATTTAGGATTACTTGGGTGCTTCTTCCATTCATTTTGTATCAACATATGTTCGTGAAGACACAAAAGTTAATAAAATATTAATGCACATAACTCACAATTATTTAAATAAGGAACTTTGTTAACTTTATTATTTTTAAATAGTTTCCATTTTTATGTTGAACATGTAACAAGGAAAAATAAGCTCAAATTTGCAAAAAAAATAGCAGCTCCACCAACATCCACAATAAATGATTTATTGTATCAGCATATTCATTCACATAAGCACAGTATTGAGGCTCAATAACTGATATTCATTCAAATATAAGAAGAAATAAGTATGGAAAACATAAGAAAAATACATAATGATAACATGGTCATGGAGAAACTCTGATAATAAGATGTTCTCCATTATATTGCTTCAATTGATATATGTTAATAACATAAGTCTTCAAAATGGAAATGATATACGGTGATGATAATTTAAAACTAGGCCTTGGTTTCCTTTTTATATAGGATGCAACAAGCTACAGGCCTTTTACAAAAAGAAACAACCTTTCATAACTACTTCTTTTACTAACAACTATTTAATTAGCATAATTAAGGAAATAACAAGACTTAAGACATTTTGACATATGGTTTCATTATTCAATGTTGAAGACCTGTGATCATTGATCTAGAAAAGTCTTCCTCTCCACGATGAACGTCCAAATGCTCTCACCTTAGTGTCCTATTCTTCTAAAACCAACAACTATTTAATTAGCATAATTAAGGAAATAATAAGACTTAAGACATTTTGATATATGGTTCCATTATTCAATGTAGAAGACCCATGATCATTGATTTGGAAAAGTCTTCCTCTCCATGATGAACATCCAAATTCTCTCGCCTCAGTATCCTAATCTTTTGAAACCAAATACTTTTCCTCCCACTAATACACCGTAAAATCTGATGGCCACTTATATTCCTGGATCTTTTACATGTTTGCAAGATGAGTTTTCCATCGACTATCTAGTAATGCCTCTGTATCATTGACAAACTTTAGGTATCTCGCATCAAGAACAATCAACCCATCCATGATCTAATTTATCCTAGGAATACCAGTATCATCATCCTCCTGTATATGTGTTACACACTTATGAACAACCTAACTAAATTCTTTCTTCCACTTATCCAAGTCCTACAACTGATCACCATCTCTCACAATTTCAGGTATATACCACTATTTTTCAAGTATGGAATAAATCCATTTGTGTTACAATCTTTTTATCAAACCCTTGTACATACCAAAATTCATCAATAATCATCTTCACAATTTTTTCACTTGGCTTTAATGTTGTGGGTGCATTAGGACTTCTTTGTAGAACTTTGCATAACTTAGCCAAAGTGTGGTGAATAGGCTGCCATCCTTTGAACAAAGGATCTAATGCAAACATATGTGCCTTTATTTAATCCATTTCCTACTAAAGTATTTTATAACTATCATGCACATTCTCTAGTTTATCCATAACTGATTTTATCCTGTGCTCAAGAATCTTTTCCATAACTTCACAAATTTGTTTTTTCACTTCATCTTGGGTTTGATTGTTAGCCTTCTTTATATCATCCACTTCCTTCTCTAGATTTTTTAACTATTATGCAAAAAAATTCTTCACAATATCCATTGGAGCAATAGGAGGCCTATGTAACACTTGTGTGTGTGTCAAATGTGGTAAGTTAGTATCAACACAAACCTTAATGAAACAATTTATATTAAAGATTTGCAACAAGCAAACTACTCTATTTTGTAATTTCAACAAATATTTCAAGAAAATCTCATTGTCCTCTATTTCTAAGGATTTATTAAACCATTTGGCCCTTAGATTTCTATGTGCACAATGGTTGTTAAAATGACAACTTATAAAATGAGATTTGATGATTAATATGCAAGCTAAGGTGATTTCTATATGAAAATGTGTGTTGGAAGGGATAGTGGAGAGTGTGATAAATGAACAAGTGGAGGTGGATGTTATGAGATTGAATTAGAATGATCTATGCATGATTCTACATATTCTCATTTAAAAACTTACAATTAAGTAATCTAAAATGCAACTATGATGCAAGATGGTATATAAAATGCAACTATGAAGCAATATATATTAATCTAAGATGAGAAAGAAAAAGTAAAGCATGATGTTAAATCTAAATATAAGACTCCAAAATGCTCCAAAGCTCCAATGAAAAACATGCATAATAACTCTATTCAAAATTGGATTCTAAATGCAAAGGAAAAGGGGTGTATTTATAGGATGTTTCAATCATCTTGTGAGTTGGAAAAAGATCAATGGTCCAAATTTGAGTGAGAAGGATGGATGGTGGAGATGGAGAGAATCAAGATGTTGTCCCCTTGACCAAAAAAAACATGCCATTTGGATGGAAGAATCTCTTGACTAATTGGAAACATGCCAAATAGATGGAAGAACCAAGTGTGTGAAGGAAAGACCATGTGCTCCAAAATTGGTAGAAGTTTGTGAGGAATAAATCATGTGTTTTTCAAAATTGGTGGAAGTGTGTGAGGAGTAATCCATGTGATTTTCAAAAAAAATTGAGGATAATTCTAATTAAAAATTAGAATTATTTATTTTCATGTGACCTTTGTGAGGTGGCACAAAAAGTAGTAGACATGTGCTTTAATTCCTAATCGAGATTAGTGAAGATTAATTAAATAAAACAAGCTTATGGAACTTTGTTTATTTAATTAATTTAGAAGAATATGAATTTAGATTGGAGAATTAGAGAAGGGTGAACAATATAAATAAATTGAGAATTCATTTATACGTAGTCGAAATATTAACTAAATAGTTAGTATTTAATTAATTGAATATGATGACTAATTTTAGGTGTATACATTTTTCCCCTCTTTGAAGTAATGTGTTTACACGTTGCTTCAAAGAAAAATTTGATACTCATGCTGAGAAAAGTTTTTGATACCCCAAACGATGCCCCAGACGTTGATTTTTAGGTATTGACGGATATATGCCCCCTCGGGAGATAAATTGGTGAGTTTTGGATTTTTTTAAATTTTTTTTGAATTTTTTGATGATTTGATGATGATATGATGTAGAGACGATTTATCTCCTGAAAAAGAAGATTGAGCCTGCTAGATTGATTAATTGATGCCTTTCTTTTCCTCCTTGTGTTTGATATTTGATCATTGCTTCAACCGATTGATTTGATGATTTTTATATGATAGTTGATGATTGACCTCATGATAGGTGAGGATCAATGATAGGATGAACCTCATGATAGGCAATGTTGGATCGATTGATGAACCTCATCATAAGCAAGGTTGAATGATAGATTGATGATTGACCTCATGATAGGTGAGGATCAATGATAGATTGATGATTGACCTCATGATAGGCGAGGATCAACGATAGATTGATGATTGACCTCATGATAGGTGAGGATCAATGATAGATTGATGATAAACCTAATGATAGGCAAGGTTGAACTAATTGATAAACCTCATGATAGGAGAGGTTGAATTGATTGATGAACCTCATGATAGTCGAGGCTGAATTGATTGATGAACCTCATGATAGGCGAGGTTGAATTGATTGATTAACCTCATGATAGGAAAGGTTGAACTGACTAATAAACCTCATGATAGGCGAGGTTGAATTGATATATTGATGCTCATGATATTTGATCAAAGTCTCACTAGAGCTGATTAGATTTGATTGATTGATTGATGTTGATATATTGATAAGAGTGTTGATTTGTGATATGTTATTATTATAGGAGGATTTCCGCATCTAGTGTAGGAAAATTTAGATTTGATTGGGTGATGTGGTCTATCATCTTTGATTGATATGCCCTAGTATAGGATTGATTAATGTATTGAGACTTGATGATATACACTAAATTATCTGAGACATTGATGTTGTATCTTTTGATTTCAGTTATTATGATACTTTTCCATTTTTGATATTGATGTATCTCTTTATACCTTTGGATATCTTTGTACATTTGACATTATGATTTTGAGGTTATATGATATGTGGTGATTATTATGCAATGATGTATGTAATGATGATGTGATGATGCTTTACAGATGATGGATTTGATTTTGCAAATGATATGTGATGCAAATGAGTATGTCTAATTGAATTCGCAAGACTTGAAAACCTCTAAGGCCTTAAGCCTAAATGAGTGAATCTATCCAACTTCCAAAAGTTGTGGGAAGACTATAGTAAATTGATTATTTAAGCTTCATAAATCATGACATATTTCCCAATTTTCTTGGAAAATTGAAGAGGCTCACTCATTTAAGCTTAGTAGACCACCTTCTTAATGCAACTCTATGATATGATTTTTGATTATGGAAATGATATGTAATGCAAGTCCTTTTTTGTTTTCCGATGCAAATATTATGATGTGAGAATGCTTTCTAATATATGCAAATGATGATGCAACTGATGTGTAACTAAATGAGAATTATGTGTTTTTGGTTAATGTCAAGTGTACTCAATCCATTGATAATAGAGATGACAACATTGTGAAAAAATTTCAACTTTGAAAAACCCCATAGACACAGATGCAATACTAGCATGAATGCAATCTAACTTAACCATGCAAATCCCATATGCAAAAGTTTCCATTTGTAATAGCCAATTTGTCATGCTTTTTATTATCATTGGGCCTTTAAAATGTTGAAAGTGAGTACAAGCATCGATGGCATATTTTAGACAAAGATGACTTGATTACTACTTCCATGACGTTTAAGATTGCAAGTTAACACAAGCATTTGAGCATAATTAAACTGAGATGACCTCAACATTGCTTGCATAAACAAACAAGAGTTAATTTTTTTGCTATACAAATTTGAAATGTCATTAGTGATACTTTGTAGAGCATGTCCCATGACAATTTACATAGTAATAATCATCAACTCATAGACAATAGACAAATAAAAATCACACTCCTTCCTAGCTCCTCTAATTTGATCCATCATCGAGGGGCTCTAGAGATATGATAACAAAAATAAAAGTACAACAATTGAACATTCGTGTTTAATGTGATAAACCCATGATTTAGAAAGAACATCATCAATTTGAAGTTTATTTTTGTGATGCTTTTCCAACGACTATTTTTTTGTTGGGTCAAGCTCAAAGTTTATTTTCCCCTAATGAGTGTAGGATTTTTCCCCCAGCCTAGGGTGAGACATGACTATGATGACCAAGACCTAACCTAAAAACCTATCCTAGGGGTCTCGGGGGCTGATCAACATATTATCCTTTCCTACTTTGTACACGTAGAGACCACATAATTCAACTAACACAGACTTAATGATTGATGAAGATATGGATAAATGGATTGCCAGTTTATTAGGACTGACCTAAATGTCTCAGGGGATAATCAAAGATCACCCTTGCCTATGCAGTTGGACAATAGTTTGACAAGATCTTTTACTATTGTCAAAATCAGAGATGATGTAGTTCAACAAGACGACTATGTTTTTGACTTTTTTCCTTTTTGACCTGTTTTTGGTTTTTTTGCGACTTTATGAATGTTTTTGGGTTTTTGATATGTTTTGAATGTTTTTGGATTATCTTATTTTTTGAATGTTTTTGGATTTTCTATTTTCTAAATGTTTTTGGATTTTTTATTTTATGACTTCAAGAATGTACACAAATCCAATCCAATGTAGGACATGCCCCCAATGTGATGCGATAGGACAAAATGATTTTTAGAATGGGTTGAGTAGTATTAAGGGAGATCATGATACAAACACTGGATCAAGCTTTGATGCATACATGGATGTGTGATGGATGCAGATATGGAAGCGTGATGGATGAATGATAGATCAAAATGAAAGATTCACTGTAAAACATGTCACACAAGCAACATATCTCTTGTCGAAAGATGATAATGGTTGATGATGATAAGTACGTAGGATCACTAATTTCCTCTAAGTATAATAATATTGATGATTTTTTATCATTTATTAACAAAAGATGTGATGATTGGATAATGTTTTACAACTAGGCTCAAATATGATTTGCATGATAAGATTCAAGGTTGCAAAGAGACATGATGACATGGATTTTTATAAGCAAGGATACATGGAATGGAATAAAGCAAGGATAAGGATAATGAATGGGATGATCAAGATCAACTAGATAAGATACAATCATAATGTCCAAGTACTTTGCCCCTATTCCTCATCAAGACCAAGGACAGGAAGAAAGGATGTATTTAGAAAGAATGATGGAACATGGATAAGGCGAAGGATATGATACAAAAGATATGGATAAAGTGTAAATGATAAGATATATGATGTTCAAGGAGATCCTTAACCTTGTCAAGATCAAAGGTGGAAATGTAAGGAATGATAAGATGGACGAAACTTTCCCCCCAAGTGTAGAGTGGAAGAGGAATATAGAAAATAGGATATGGATAATAGGGATATGGTGGAAGGACTTAAGCATCAAGTTTCAATACCAAATATCCCTTTAATAAACCATGGTAAATGGGAATTAGACTCATAAATGTTGTTCTATTAAAGGTATGATAGAGGAAACTAAGGACTTATCCAAAGGTTTGTATTAAAGCAGAATGATGGGGGATGCATCTTGGATAATGAATAGGAGGTTGAAAGACTTGTTGGTGGATAGATGGAAAGGATTGCAAGGTCAACATTGGCACACACCTTGATGAGTGGTGGAGTTTTGGATGAAAAATGGATTTGGAAGGTGATAGGTTATTAGATGGAAGATTGGAGGAAGCTTTTGGATCAGCAAATTTGGGTGCCAATTTAGATTTCATTGCTTCTATGAGACTTTTAAGAATCCGCATGATTTTTGACTTTGATATTTGTTTTATGGGCCTTTGTGGCCTTTGAGATTTTTCTCTTTGATTTATGGACCTTTGTGATATTGGAAATTTTTCTTTTTTCTTCGATGGGCCTTTGTGGCCTTTTTTATTTTTCCTTTGATTTTGGATAAAATTTTCTTTTATTTTTGGATGCCTCTTCGAGGAGACATGTTGATGCTTTGATACATGTGGGATTTGATATGGAAGCTTTTGAAATTTGGCACCCAAATTTACTCCAAGAGAAATGGGAGGGATGGATTGAGATGAATGATATGGAGGTATTATGGATGAGTTAGTGGAGGTAGAATTTTGAAAGGGCATCAAGGATGTGTACCTTTGTTGTTCTTGATGAATAGGGTATGGACCTAGGATAGATGGAAGGTTTGATGAACTAGGATGAGGACTTAGGATATATGGAAGGTTTGGTGGATTAGGATGAGGACTTAAGATAGATGGTGGGTTTGATGGACTAGGAAACTTAAGTATATAACCAAGGCCATGGTAATATGGGTTTTCTTGAGCAAAAAGGGGTTCTAGGATACCTTGTTCATGAAGACCTAATCCTTTTCCTTTATAGTTCATACTTTGACACATTCGTTTACCAATGGGATATGTATTGTTCATGAAACAAGATGCAAGTCCATTTTGGGGAGGATATGATATGGATGAAAGGATAGGTGTTGGAAGTAAACTAGAGCGGATGAAGGTGGAGGATCCTAATTTTTTAGGTGTGGGGTTCATGGATAGCTTGTATAGGTGTGATAGGATCTCAACACGGGGATGATGGGGTGTTTTGATCTTGACTTGGAAAAGGATCACGAGGTGTAGGAGATGGAGTAGCTTGTTCTTTATTAGGTGTGGAATCATCATGTAGTGGTGTGAAAGGAATATCTTGTTCTTGAGAAGGATTAAAATCATGAAATGAAGGAATATCCTCAGATGGAAGCATATCTTGATCTTGATGAGGAAGGGAATCATGAGATTTTGT
The DNA here is from genome assembly GCA_007258455.2 of Sequoia sempervirens. Lineage (NCBI taxonomy): Eukaryota > Viridiplantae > Streptophyta > Pinopsida > Cupressales > Cupressaceae > Sequoia > Sequoia sempervirens. Next base: position 878,483,413 of record VDFB02271358.1, read on the forward strand.
AGAAAGTATATCTTGATAATGAGAAGGTAGGAAATCAGTAGATAGACTAGAAGAATTATTATGCTCCTGGGATGCAATGGAATCATAAGATGGTATGAATTCATTAGATGGGGTGGAAGAAGAACTTAGAAGGATACTTTTCTCTTGAGATGGAAAGGATTCATCGTAGATGAAAAGTGAAAGGAGGGAATAATCATAGAATTGTTGAGAGATTCGGTCTTGGTCAAAGATTGGAAGAACTTTTGGAATTTTGGAATCATTGGATGAAATGGAAATAATGCTTTGACCTTGAGGTGTAGAGGAGTCTATGATAGCATGGTTTATACTGAGAGATTGACATGAATCATTGGATATAGAAGATATGATAGAAGAAGGTGGTTGGATGGAATCATTAACTTGGGTGAAAGAATCCTAAGATTTATTTTGGCTTATGGGAGATGAAGATAGATGCATGACATGGTAAGATTGTTCAATATCATTTGTGTTTGAGGACTAAGATTTGGGCTTATTGAACTTTTGCAAAAATTCAAATACATTGAACTTGGATGATGTAGTTGTTGGTGGAGAAGGTGTCATGTCCAGATTTCTATTAGAGGAATAAGAAAAAATGTCCAACAACAAAGATCTCTTTGTGGTTTCTATTTGTATGTCTTGGATTTTTTGTTGAAGGTTTTACATCTACTGAGTAAAAGCATTCAATTAATCCTCATCTATTTCAGCCATGGTGTTTTGGATTTCACTATTTCGAGTTTCAATGCTAGGAGTTTCAATGCTGGGAATTTCACTACTTTGAGTTCCAATGTTTTCCATCTTGATGTTTTGGGTTTCAAGCTCTTTTTCCTTGAGTCTCCTCTTTTGTAACCTCGTTTGGACCAGCATGCAAGTGTTATACTTTTCCTAAAATTTGATCTTTGTTTGAAATAGTGCCGAGGAGTAAAACTAAGTCAAATAGAATGACAAATTCTATTGATAGGACTAAGTTTGATTTGATTGTATAACATTGTTTCATGATGAAAGGATGACAAACCCTGATGTTGAAACTAGGTTTAACAATCAAAGATATGATAGATGTTGATGATTTAGGCACTTTGAGATGTTTAGATCTAGGTTTAGTTTGGAGAATTCCACTTGTAGAGGTTAGTTTTAACAAGTTTAGACTTCTAAGGTATCTAAGGAATGACCTTGGACTTGGATTTTTGGTTCAAACTTGTGAGATGAGATACTCAAATCTTTGGAAAAGTCTTGGATTTTGACAATAGTAAAATATTGGGGATTGTTCTTGCGAAGCTCTTTTGTAGAAATTGAGGGTAACCTCTCTCTAAAGTTGTAAAGTGTTAATAAATGTTTTTGGTGTTCTTTTGGACTAAGAGTATGGACTTTGGTTTTCGAATCTTAATATTTCGTGAAATCATTGGGTAAACCACATGTTCAGACTTTGTTTTGCCTAAGGAATGGCTGAACACTGTTGGGGAGACTGACTGTCAGATGGGAGATGAAACTAGGTCACTATTTTGTGGTCTACAAAAGGTGCCAAAATAGAGACAAAAGACACCAAAACTCTCAAAAACCCCCAAAATGACTCCAAAACAACAAAATTACCCCCAAAAGGTTGATTTCTCATATTTTCTAGTTGGAGACTTGATTGTTTTCAATGAATGTAATTCTGAATCAGGGTTCTCACTTTTGACATGTGATGTTTTGGTGATGTTTTGATTGAGATTTGTTTTGAAAACACTTTGATAAAGACACATCAAGCAATGTACACTCCTAAGGCTGTGAAAGATTGTATTCTTTTGGATTCCACGTGGTTTTTACCCCAACCACACTTATTCTTAGCGGATGACTAGATGCTTGACCCCACAGGCTCCCCCTTATAGTGCACTCTCTTCTCGGGGCAGCCAAGCATGAATACCCATGAATATCCCATGGCATATTTCTCATCTCTACTAAAAACTACAAGAATGTGGATGCCTACACAATGACCGTTGTTGCACCAAAGAATAGATAAAGGTTCTTGGCCAAACTATAACAAGGGTTTTAGTACATGAATTTCATTCGTGGGGGATAATCCATGCAGCGAGAGACAATTGTTGCCCTTCTCATTGAAACTATCCTTCTGATACTTTCCTTTATTCCAGTATCCACATTTATATACTACCTAGAAGTTGCTTGGCTTTAGTGTGTTACCAGTTGGGTCATTCCCTTGGGTGATTACTTTTTCCCACAAGGCAAGCCCTCTAAGATAAACAAAAGCAAGCAAGTATACCCGTAGTTCGATCAATCTTTATTTTGCATGAATAAAGAGAGAACACACGCTATATACTCCACTTACACTCACAGATAAACAAGGATGGGTCTGGCTTTTTGGTCACCCAGTTAAGGGGAGAGCATATGCCTACCATCCATCACATACAAAAGACATGGTGTTCATTTACCTTTTAATTAAGCTATGTTCCTAACTTAACCAAAAGGAAACAAGTAAATCAATTCCAACCCCTACAATATGTTAGTATTTTATGTTTGATTCTTTGACAGCGAATCTAGGAAACATGAATACAAAAACACAAAGTATTAGTCCTAAAAAAGGCACCACTTCAGAGTAAACATGTCAAAAAATGAAAATCAGGACTAGAAAAAGGTGCCATTTGGGACACCAAAGGCACCAAAACAAATACAAAAGGCACCACTTTAGGAGCAAAAGGCACCAAAATAGAGTAAACATGTCAAAACATGAAAATTAAGACTAGCAAAAGGTGTCATTTGGGACCCCAAAGGTGCCAAAATAGAGAAAAAAGTTGCAAAACACCTACACCATTGCATAGTTTATGAAATTATACCCCATTTCAAAAAAGAAGCTTTGAAATAGACCTCTGTATGACCAAGATATGACCATTTTAAGATTGACTATAAAATTGTTAAAATAGAGACAAAAAGTGCCAATTTGGAAGCAAAAGGTGCCATTTGGGACCCCAAAGGCACCAAAACAAAGACAAAAGGCACTCAAACAGATGCAAAAGGCACCAAAACAGTGCAAAAGGTGCCATAAGTCTCACATATGAACCTGTGAACATGAATTTTCCAGCAAAGTTAGAAATAAGTGGGGCAAGGCCCCATAATGGGTGTCATTTTGTGTGTGTTTCAAATATGGTAAGTTGGTATCAACACAAACCTTAAAGAAATGATTTATATTAAAGATTTGTAACAAGTAAACTACTCTATTTTGTAATTTGAACAAATCTTTCAAGAACATCTCATTGTCCTCTATTTCTAAGGATTTATTAAACCATTTGGCCCTCATATTTCTATGTGCACAATGGTTGTTAAAATGACAACTTAGAAAACAATATTTGATGATTAATATGCAATCTAAGGTTATTTCTATATGAAAATGTGTGTTGGAAGGGATAGTGGAGAGTGTGATAAATGAACAAGTGGAGGTGGATGTTATGATATTGAACTAGAATGATCTATGCATGATTCTACATATGCTCAAATGAAAACTTAAAATGAACTAATCTAAAATGCAACTATGATGCAAGATGGTATATAAAATGAAACTATGAAGCAATATATGAATCTAAGATGAGAAAGAAAAAGTAAATCATGATTGTAAATCTAACTATAAGACTCCAAAATGCTCCAAAGCTCTAATGAAAAACCTACATAATAACTCTATTCAAAAGTGAATTCTAAATGCAAAGGCAAAGGGGTGTATTTATAGGATGTTTCAAGCATTTTGTGAGTTGGAAAAGATCAACGTCCAAATTCGAATGAGAAGGATGGACGGTGGAGATGGAGAGAATCAAGATGTTGTCCCCTTGACCAAAGACAACATGTCGTTTGGATGGAAGAATCTCTTGACCAATGGGCAACATGCCAAATGGATGGAAGACCCAAGTGTGTGAAAGAAAGACCATGTGCTTTTAAAAATTGGTTGAGGATAATTCTAATTAAAAATTAGAATTATTTATTTTCATGTGACCTTTGTGAGGTGGCACAAAAAGTAGTAGACATGTGCATTAATTCCTAATCAAGATTAGTGAAGATTAATTAAATAAAACAAGCTTATCAAAATTTGTTTATTTAATTAATTTAGAAGAATGTGAATTTAGATTTGGAGAATGAGAGAAGGGTGAACAATATAAATAAATTGAGAATTCATTTATATGCAGTCAAAATATTAATTAAATAGTTAGTATTTAATTAATTGAATATGATGACCGATTTTAGGTGTATACAACACCATCTCCTTGCTTTGTGAGGGTTCTGCTCCTCTTAATTGTTCTTTCAATTTGTCATTCTCCATGAATAGTTTATTAACTTCATCATTTAGGAAACTTTGTTCCTTTTCATACTCCTTCAATCTATATTCTAATCCCTTAACAGTTGCTCGAGTGAACATGGTCGAATGCATGGTCATTGTGGCTACTTCCAAAGGGGTGGTATCTTGTATTTTCTTTACCATCACTGCCCCTTTCATCCCTTGAATTACATCCAATAATTTTGGCTTCTGTGTATTTTTTTGTTTTATCCATATGGCCAAGGTTCCAATCTTTGGGTTATACCCAGTTCCACTCACACCTTGATCGGAGTCAAATTTTGCAACTAGCATTGGATCTTCTTGACCCCACACTTTATCAAGTAGAAACATTTTCTTTAATTCCAAGCTAGGGAAAATGAGCATATTGCTCTTCAAGACTATTTCTCTAGCCTTCTCAGGGCTAATTTCAATGTTGTCAACTCTTAATTCTTGGAAATTATGTGCTACCATTTCATTTTTCTCTGATTCTTCAATTCTTGCTTCAGCTGATTCCATCCTCTCTTGAACTTCTTCTATCATCACCTTCATCTAGAAATCCTTAAACTTAGGATTCTTAATAAATTCATCTTCTATGAATCTCCTGGCTGCAATTTCCCTTTCATCTTCATGTACCTTTGTACTTTATTTTTCTACATCACCCATCCTTTCCTCATGTTTATGGGCATTGGTCTCAAGGATGGGCTGATCAACTTCAATATCACCTTTCAATGACTGTAGTATTGTAGCCACTTCCTCAATATCACCCACCTCTTCAGTATCCTCATAAGGTACTAACTTTTCAATGCTTCCTATCTTTTGTCTTTTGGGAGGTAACTTCTCCATGGAAGGCTCAAAGGTTTCACCTGAGGTATGCTCTACACTTGCACTACTATCATGTTCTTCGAGATATGCTTCCTTCTTTTTCTACAAGTCTTAAAATCTACCAATTATCATGTCTATCCTCTTGATGGGGTCCTTTTCCTCAACAAAGTATCCTATGAAATCCTTGGACCTCCACTTCGTCCTTTATTCAACCTTCTTCATATATTCCCATTTTCTCCATCTACTAAATACATCATTATAAGTAAAGCAGTTCCTTATGACATCTTCTTCAAAATCCACTTCATGTGGCATTGTCATTTTGGTAAGAAGATTGTGCCCTATGTTTTTCATATGATTTTCAGGGTCAAAGGCTCTTTCTTTTCCAAATTTCAATGCATATCTTGTCTTCAAATAATACTGTAACTCCTCTAGTGTGTCTGAGCCTATAGTCCAATCTTCACACTTGGTTTGGTTTGGCAGGAAAGTTCCTTTCTTATAATTGTGCATTGCATCTTTCTCCATTCACATCATTTTCCACATAAATTCAAGAAATGCTAATCTGAGGGGCACAATTTTTGGTAGTATGTGTGGAGCAACAGGGCATCCATAAACTCTTATTATTGTAACTTTTGGTAGGAAGAACCAATCTCCAAAATTGTGTGTATGAACCTGCTCTAGTCTTAAATCCAAAGGTCTCAGTAGTTGCAACATTTTGGTTGACAATCTTGGTATTGCATACCAAAGAACTTGAAGGATTTTGTGAACAAATTCTTTATATCATACAACAAAGCTTGAATTCTTGCACTGATTGTCCCAAATATAGCACCATTTATGGACATGTGTGGGATTCCCTTGCTCATCTACAATAGCCAAGTCCATTCTTTTAGTCCATTGGTCCCTATTCTGGTACAATATCAAATGACACAATAGGGAATAGTATCTAAATGTAATCGGTGCTCTATCCTCTATAACTTGGGAGAATTCATCATCTAACACCTTCTCAAGGTATGAAGCAAAGTCATATTCAATATTAGTTTCATGGTTTTGACTTCTCATGGCCATCATCATTAGGCCTATTGGCATTTTATCTTGAGCATCTATCCCCAACACTTGGCAAAGAGTTGAATATGTATTCACAAAGTAATATTGAAAATCTATCACATTAAATGGTTCTGTAGTGATAGTAGAGATGGGGAATGTTCTGTTACCAATGCATATTTTCATATATAGGGGTACCTCATCACTTCTATAAGTATTTCTTAACCTAGCATAATCCTCACTTTTCTATAGGTTTATCTTGGTTAGAGCTTGCTTGTTTAATCCAAAACACTCAATGATGGATTTTTTGGTTACTTCTACCAATACTGTGTCGTTTGGACACCTTACTATTTTGGTAGCTAGGTGATAGTGTTTGGCTAGCAGTTTGATAAATTCTACATCAACAAATACATTTGTGACAATCAACCTTGCTATATCCAATATCCAAGCATTTGACATTGGAATCTTCTCATTTCTCTTATTGTAAAAATACCAAAATAGGTCCCATCCAGATTTGGAAATGAGGGCATCCCTACAACTTTGTGCGGTGTCCATGAGAAACTTCTTATTACCCTCTTTAGTAGACCCTGGAAGTATATCTAATACGGACCGATGGAGTGGTCTCTTCTTTACTTTAGGTTCTTCATCTTTAATTTTAGGGTGACTTTCTTTTACTTGTGATTGTTTTATTTTAGGATGGAGTGCTTTCTTCTCTACTTTCGGTTCTTCAACTTTAATTTTAGGTTGAATTTCTTTTACTTCTAATTGTTTTCTTTTAGGAGGCATGTTTCAATTTTCTCTACTATGGCTTCAGATGACAAAACCTTGAAAGATTTTTTATATTAATAGAGCTCTTTCAAAGATTGTTTGTGCACTTATAGGACTTCTTCACACGTGCAGGACTTCTTGTTCTCGTATCCTTAGCTTCTTCCATGCTAGTGCACTGCAATTGAATGTGATATTGGGAAAACTCACTTATCTTTGGATGGTGCAGTATTCAGTCATATTAGTTTTGGAAACTCTTAATAATTTAATAGCATTTAATTTTGGCAACTAATGTGATTTTTTGCATTTATTGTTGTAAATTGTAATGATGCCACTATTACCGTACTACCATTGTCTCTTATTGTAATGATGCCATGATTACCACACTACCACCTTTCTCAAGGCTTCTTATTGTGGGGTTGTGGTGTATATTGCTCTACCACATATGTTGCTCACCTTACCAGTGGTATAGTGGTGTATGCTTTTGATCATTACTTGAAGAGTGTCGATGAGACAATCTTATTTGTCTTACCGATATCTCAATGTCTCATCGACATTAGATCTTATGTTCCTATGATTTTGGTTGTTGGTGTCGATGAGACAAGTTAATATCTCTTGCCGATATGCCACTATCTCATCGATATTTCCCTTCGACAGTATTTCTTTATCTATTGGTGTAACTCTACCATGTCGAGGAGACTTGTGATTATCGTTGCAATATAGCAGTGTTTTTCTCTTCCCTTCTGCTATTTATCACACTACCACCTTGCTCAAGACTTCTTACTGTGGGGTTGTGGTGTATACCGCTCTACCGCAAATGTTTCTCACCTTCTCGATCGTATAGCGGTGTATGTTTTTGATCATTACTTGAAGAGTGTCAATGAGACAATCTTATCTATCTTACCGATATCTCAATGTCTCATTGACATTACTTTGTTATATCCAAGAGTTGTTTTTTTCCGAGCACTTGTAAATATACCTTGTTGATGTGACATAAGTGATTCTCTAATTTGATATGCCCATATCTTGTTGGCATTTCATTGTTTTACATCGTCGGTGAGACATATAAATAAGTCTCTTTGACATAGGGGTGTCTAAACTTGCACTAAACCTGAAGCTAAACTCGAAGATAAACTTAGAGCTAAAGGAAATTCTCACAGCGACACTACACTCAAAGCTAATGGGTATGTGCAGGATCATCATGGAAAAAATAGGCCCTTAAGTGGCAAAAATTGAAAAATCGAGTTAGGCAACTCGTATTAAAATTTGAATAATTTATCTATATTATTTCAAAATATGTAACAATAGAGGGTAAGTGCACCAAGATGGTTCCCAAAAGGGGGCTTAAGTGGCCACTTTTTTTCTTGAAATCAGGAAATGCTGACCTTGGACATGAAATTGAGGATAGTTACACTCAAAATTTTGAGATGGAACAAAAACAAGGATTGAAGTGCTTCTGAGTCTACTTTCTAAACTACTAATTTATTTTGAAAATGGTTGAGATTAAGGGTTTCAACAAAGGGATGTACACAAATTGGTGTTGTTTTTGTCAGAAAAACATAACATAGCAACTCTTGTACTACCTGAGCACGGTGACCTTTTTTTTAGTAATTTTAAAATCGCTACAGTCAGAAGTCAGCTAACAGTATCTAGTTGGTGCACAATTTTTTTGATAATTTTTTAATGAATATTTGATTTTTTA